>JAVGWX010000005.1:40320827-41520827 GCA_036924085.1 Ariolimax columbianus | reverse complement strand
CTAGATGGGAAGGTGCATGGCAGACGACGAAGAGGCCGGCCCAAAAAGAAATGAGAGGACAACATAAAAGAATGGACCAGTCTCCGACCAGAAGAGTCACAGGCAGCGGCATCTGACAGAGAGGGATGGCGTAGAGTTGTGAGGATGTCTTCATGTGTGCCCCAACGACCTCACCGGTTACGGGATGACCTGATCTGACCTGACCTGACCTTTCTCAGATTTATGGTTCCACCAGTAGCAGACTTATCACCTCCATCCAGGTGTGGGACAGCAGACGCTATCATTATTAACGCGGGCTGCGACCGAACCGGTATAGTTAATTTTGGTTGTGTCTTCATGGATGAATTTGGGGCGATTGTCTCTTGACGGAGCCCATCTCATCTCCATGCCGTTGCGGGTCAAAATCTGCATCTGACCTGGAGAAGCCCGACTCCACAGGCGAGCCATTACCTCGTTTGCAGCCTCGCGACCATAGTTTCACTAATATGGATTAGTTTTCTAAAGATTTATATTTATTTTTAACTGTTTGACATTCTGCAATTTAATTTTTAAAATCAAATATAAATTTTACTGATGTCGACCAACGAACCAACAACCTCTACATTATTTGGCCCTCGGGGTGGTTTGAGTTTGAGCCCGCTGATTAATAGCATGGCAAAACTGTCAGTGTTATCTGAATAGATTTATTGTTTGTGGGATCGTTTTAATTAAATATCTGAAGCATGATAACTAATCATTTAAACCATGTTACAATAAAGCTTAAATTTAACAGCGAAAACTTTAAGAAATATTGGAAAATTATCAAAATTAATACGACAAGGTAAGAGTACAAATATTTTGCTCCTGTTAGAAATGAATACATTTCATAGAATATACAAGTAACAGAATATAAATACTACAGTGGCTGCACATTCAAAATTGAACTGTGTAGGAATAATAATAGGTAGTAACAAATTAGAAATTGTTCCATAACTGACATTGACATTGGCGATGAAGTATTAACAAACTTTAAAGAATACATATTTTAGACTTTTTGCTAGGTGAGATGATACATTTTCTTCTCGTCGATATGTCATAACCAATAGTAAGGAGCCTATTGCTACTGAAGAGCAATTTTGCGCCTTTTTCTATGAGAAGCAAGCGCTCTGACCTCTAAGGCACGCAGAAGTCCATTCTATGTATAAATACATAATATATTCAAAAGCAAGAATTTCGGAAAGCAAATATTTTTACCAGCAAATAGGAAATAAGCAACATGTCGCAGACAACAATCATTAATTGGGAAAAATAACACTATTATTTATATATATATAAGCAGTTAGTCCATATAAGCACAAGAAGCAGTGCTTGCCTTTCCTTAGAAAACCAGCCAGTACTTTGTATTCTTTTCTTTAGCTAACACATATTTTTGAAATAGTAAAATAATACACTTAAGCAGACTTAGTTGCGTTTAATGTTATTCCTACACCACGAATCTAAATTCAAGTCACTATTTCTTACAATTTGACTCGACCTCGAATTTAAAAGTGAATGCGGGAGAAGAATGAACCCGAGTTATTCTGCTTTCACTCATATGTAGCTGACTGAGTATTTTGCAGTGAGTGGTTTGAAGTGGAATATTTGTGTATTATAGAGGCTTCAGAAGAAAAATGTATTTGCTTTCAGCTTATAATGTTAGATGAACGACGAGAATTTTGTCACGCAATCTTAGATAAGCTGTTAATACATTTTTTTTAAGCCTCCCGTATTTTCAGCTGTACTAGATATATTTAAATATACATCTACCGATTTGAAGTTTGCTTTCGAAGCTCTATACATTTATTTTTACCTTTCCAAGCAGAACAGAAATGAGTGTTTAAATTTATTTTTAATGTGTTCCCCTATGATAGTTTTGTAGTACAATAGTTTTACCAATACTTTCTCTACGGTTAGAAGTTGCCATACTGATAAAAAAAAACCAAGATGCCCAGTCAAACTGAACAAGAAGTTATTTCTAGCCTGGTAAAATCAAGCTTGCGCTCGATTTACATTCATAAACCATCACCTTCATTTCAGGAGCAAACATTAATGTTCGCAGCTTATTTTGTCCTACAACATAACCCATATTAATTGTGAACTAAAATGTAAATATACAATGTATAAGGCCTATATGGATTGAAAAGCAATTGACAAATATTTAAAGGGGGAAGATCTAAATCAAAATAGACTATCAGAAAATATTTACCCACACACCCTCAACCTCCGATCATACTTTCAAAGTGCTTCCACAATGTCATTACCATCAATGAACCATATATAGCAAGTCAAATGTGCCCTCCTTTTTACTGCCTCAATTACTACTCAATTTCCTTGACTTTTATTTTTTTAAATAATTGGTCCCTGAGATTCGAATCCGAATCCATTGCCTAAGTGGTCTGCCGAGGTCTTTAGGTACTACAAGGACAAGAATAGCACCGCTGTCTCACAAAGACAAGAATAGCACCGCTGTCTCACAGAGAGCATATCGTAAGAGGCGACCAACTGTATGACATGGCATAACACTGGTGGTCTGTTTGCAGCAGTATAGATTGAGCGTAACAGGCTGTGGATTTAATTTGCTCTAGTGTTTGAGTCTATTAAGATAGACTGACACATCAGTTTACCACCCTCCATAAAAGCTTGTACCGGCGAAGCGAGTATTAAGCTGCTCGATCCTAGCCCGTTAAGCAGGAAATCCTTCTCCCGGCTACATCTAGCTCATACCAAAGCTGGGACCTGCATAATGACATCCACCTCTGTAAAAGTACAGGCCGACTAAGAACTAATAAGAAGATCCGATTCAATGTACTGAATTCTGCTACTAATAGTATTGTTTAGACAAAGACACCTGTGACAGAAGTTTCACGGGAGATTCACCTATCATAATGTTCACCAAATCTACAGCAGCCCGTAGAATTAGTTGTTCTCCGATGGTGTGTGGCTTTCTACACTTTGCGACTCTAAACGCGACCTTGTATGATGCTAGCAAAGCGTTGCTTGGTATTGACATCTTCTGAGAAAAGTAGCTTTTTTGTTGTGTTCCTTCTATTAACTTTCTAGTAAAATAGTCGCGAGGTTTACCAGTAATGTTTTTATGACTGGTTTCTAAGTGACGTTTTAGTTTACGTGGATCCATGTACTCTGACCAAAACTTTCATACACAGTACAAACTGATGTCTCTCTTCATCGTTGACATGAGTCGATGTAAAGTCAAAATCCAAATAACTGTCGTCGTATTTGCGATATTTCAGCTTCTTCACACCAACGTCACAAGTTTGTAGTAAATCCCCTTTATTTTTTACACATGCAACATTTTCATGTTCAATAACAACGTTTCTAGTGTTTACCAACTTTCAGCGCAATCTATATTAAAATGCATCGACCATCCACCTCCATGATCCCTCCCCCTTAATCATACGGATACCAAAGTAAAAGCTACATCACGCTTTTGATAGACTTGCTGACCCTAGAAAAATTATGTTTCTGATTATTAAAGACGCTGACATGTCTTTGAATATCTGAGTTGGTTTAGAACGCGTGTTCAATAAACACGGTATACGATTTTAGAAAATCATATCACTTTTGTTTGCACTCGGTTAAACGTCCTTAGATATCGTTCATGTCATAACATTAACATATGGATAGTCCGATTCAAAGACCACGAAGGTTAAGTGTCATTTAAGTGAAAATATTGGAATAAATACCAGCCACGGCACAGGGTAACAGGATGAAACCCACAGCGCTCTGTCCACAAGTCTTCTTCCCAGAGTATGTAAAGGCTTCTTCTGATCTGCTTACAACACACCATTGATCGGGCCATCTGTATTCTGAGACTACCAGAACGGTTGTCCTAGTTCTCTTCATCTCTTTTTAAAGTCCGGTGTAAATTTCCCAGGTACAAGGAACTGATGTTCCAATTGCTATTTGTAGTTTAAATTTTAGTCACATTTCTGAGTTTACCACCTTAATGCGTTCGTGCTTTTGGCCATTATCTCTATTACTTGTACTGACTTTGAAATGGTTCTCTTCCCGAGTTTCCGCCGATGATCTGCCTGACCTGGGGCATCGCCATCAGATATTTGAGTTTTGGTATTTTCGACTGTCGTGGGTTTCTTGTCATTTTTGATCAAGTAGTTTGCCGTTGCTTTCTGAACGTTGTTCTGGCCGCCCACCAGCCTTGGTCTCTGGTGCGCCATGAGCTCGATACCATACCTTTCTAGAAGTTGCCTTCAATGTTGTTGTGAACTAGGTCTGTTGTCCGCATTTTCCCATTTGTTTTCCTGTTCACTAGCACAGATTAACTGGCTAGTCGAAGCCGTGAATGGGAGGGGGGGGGGGGGGGGGGAGAGGAATGGCGCTGCTGTATACAGGCAGACTCTAAGAAGTTTGTAACTGTAGTCTAGGAGACATGATAGTCCATCCTGGTGACATGATGCTGCTGAAAGAAGTCATTAATAACACCAGCTCTGTGGGCATGGTCACTGTCATCTTGTCACGACACCATGTCCCATTGTCTAAAATAATGGGGCTATTCTGCTGTTCATGCATCCAATGCAGCCACCCCATATCATGATTTAGCAAGCTCAATTGCGAACATGCTACCTAACTATGTCATCTTGAAAGCGTTCTCTGGGCCGTCTCACCTCATGAATTTTGCCATCGTTGAATTACATTATGAACCTGGACTCATCTGTAAAGAGTGCCCTGGGCCAACTAAAGGGATCATGTCAAATGAAAAATCATGGCCAATTTATTCACTGAACTCAATCATATTGAGCATTCTCGAACGTCTTTGATCGATCAGCATGAGCTAACCATCCCCCAGATGGAGACCTGAACCAATTGTTTCAAAACAATCTGCAGTAGTGGCAAGCGTTCCCCTAGCACACTTTCAGAAGGTTGATTTCATCTATGAGACATCGCTGTCTAGCTTGTAGCAATGTCCGTTACTGACCATTAATTAGCAATTTCTCATGAAACTGTCACAGTCCGATGTCCAAATTACCGAAGAACAGTGTGAAATGTGCGGCAAATGTAAGCTCTGACGACGGTCCATACGAATTGCTGCATCAGTTTTGTCGATGGTATCTTCTGACGCAATAATATGCGCCTGACCTGGTCTCTGAAGATCTTTTTTTTAACTCACGTCCTTCTTTAAATATCGTTGTCCAGTTATTCAATGTTGTCTTCGACACACTTTTGTCACCATACCCTGCCTGCATTCTGCGATGAGTTAACATTCTTCAGCTTTCAGAGACCGAATCACTGCTTGCTGGTCAACTCTGGACGGATTCAGTATCACACCCACCATGTTTTAAACGGAAAATACAGATGGACACGTAGAGTTCACGCAGTGGTCACCCTACAACTTTAGACATCATTATGGGGGACTGAGGCTGTGGCGGAGAGATGTTCTAAAGCAAGCCCTGGTTGCACCAGGGCAAATTAGCGAAGTGAGTTAACTCAATATTTGGCTACCTGGCAACAGACACACGTGCCTGATTGAATAGCAGGTTTTATATATATATATATATATAAATATATATATATATACATATATATATATATATATATATATATATATATATATATATATATATATATATATGGCGAAGTGGTTAAGACGTCGGCCTCGTGATTGGATACCAGACAAATCTGACCACATCATCCACTATGTGCCGTTGGTTACAAAGTAATATGGGCTTAACACCATATTTCCTACTCGCCGCATGGCGTGACGGGATTTTTACTTTACTTTACAAGTTCAAAAATTAATTGGTTACCTTGTGTGGATGCTGATTCAGATCATAATTTGCTTATTATAAAATTCCAACTTTGATAGAAGAAACCAGAAAAATCGCAAAAACCATCAAAGTGGATAAATGCGTTAGTAGTATATAACGTAGGAATCAACTATTAAAATGGAGCAGTTTCCCTCTTTAATTGTCCTATGATCCACACACTCAGTGGAGCTTATGTAATATCATATGATCCACACAGGGATCGGCGTGACCTTCCAGCCCGCGTCTTCCCCAGATACGTAATATACAACTTCGCGGAGCGAAGTTATCGACTTTTATAATTAATAGGGGTAGCTAATTATTGATTTGTTGTTGTTGTTGTTGTCCTAGCATATTTACAATATGTTTCTTCTTCTTTTATTTCTTCTTCTTCTTTTCTTCTTTCTTTTTCTTTATCTTCTTAATCTGATGTTCGTTCTCAATCTCCTGCTACCAAGCCCTTAACAGGGCTTTGCAAGTAGCATCCAATAGTATGCCACGACTAAATGGGGCTCCTATAGCGTGGTGGTAGATCCCTTGTTTTTCATGGCAAAGAGTTGGGGTCCACACAGGGATCAGCTTGACCTTGATCCCAGCCCGCGTCTTCCCCAGATACGTAATCGACAACTTCACGATGCGAAGTTATCGACTTTAATAATTAGTAGGGGTAGCTAAGTATTTAATGTTGTTGTTGTTGTTGTTGTTCTAGTCTGCGTATTTACAACATATAAACAAGTAGACAAATAAGACGAAACAAAAAGATGATGGATATATACAGCTTTTATTTTTGGATCAATATCACAATGACTCGCAGGTCATTTCAAGCATCTCTTATGACAATCGTCAACAGCGACAAAAGTCGTAGTTATCGATTTAAAATTAATAGGCGTAGCTTCGCGCCGCGGAAGTTATTGATTACACATTTTCAAAATTGTGTGTATTGTTGGTTGTTTTAGATGTACGTAGCCTTACTAAGTTTGAGGTATCATTGACAAATATAGGTGTGACGCAATATGTTTCATTCAAACAAGATTGGGTATCTTTTTTCATACACCAGTCAAAGGAGTTTTTGTAATGGTGGATACGACAAAACACAGACATCAACAAAAACAACAGAACATTTTCTTTATGTAATAAAAATGTTTATTACTAACAACAGCAAATTAATATCAAAAGACTTGTTGTTCCTATATAGTAACCGGGATAAGGGCAGCCCTGTCTTACCGATCTAGTTTTTTGTATTGTGTATGTAAGTGTGTGATTTATTATGAGTCTACTCTCTGGTTTGTTATATATTACTTTTAACAAATTTGTAAAATATTCTCCCATGTTGTTTTCTTTTAGTGTTTTGTGCAGGTATTAATGTGAGACCCTGTCAAAGGCTTTCTCGTGGGCTATCGATAGTATCGCTGAATGTGTGTCTTTTTTCATGTGTGTTTTGGATAGTGTCCCTTAAAAAATGTGCATGTTTACTGATACTTCTATTCTATACACTACATGACTGGTCTTCATGTACTAGGTGTTTCATAAAGTGTGTTAGTTTGAATGTTAACGCTTTTGTTAGTATTTTGTAGTCTGTATTTAGTAAGGGGATAGGCCTATAATTTAATTATTTACTCAAGTTTTGTCTGTATCAGGTTTAGGTATTAATGTTATGTAGGATTGATTGAAACTGTCTGGTAATGCCCTTTTCTCGGACGCCTCTTGTAAGACCCTGAGTAGGAGTGGACTCAACACGTGGAAAATATGGAGTATAATTCAGAGGTCAGGTCATCAGGGCCCGGACTCTGACCTTTATAGAGAGAATTTAGAGTGTTGGTAAGAGTCTTAATGTTAACTGTCAACTAAGGGTCCGACTGTCTTGCTGGTTCAAGCATTTGGTGAAGGTCTCGTAGACAAATAAGACGAAACAAAAGATGGTGGTGGATATATACGACTTTTTTGTTGTTGTTGATCAATATCACAATGACTCGCAGGTCATTTCAAGCATCACTTATGACAATCTGCAACAGCGACAAAAGTATACACATGTATAAATGTAACATTCAAATGTTGATATGAAAAGGTCGATTGACAACTACTTGCACTGTCTTGTGGTCTGTGAACGTTGTGGTATTAAGAGGTTTAATTTTCGTTGTCTTTTAACTTTCGTGAATGTAAATTCTGTCTAACCGGGCTGATGTACCGTGAGCACGTGTCGTGTCTGTAAATGTTGTCTCCTTACCCTCAGGGTATATTGTGTCTGTAAGTGTCTCTGAGGGCGTGCTCGTCTAGGACTTGTTGTAAAGTGTCACTGGCTTTTCTTGTTTGTTATCCCCTGTGATGCATCTAGTGGGCTTAGATTACAGTTGAAATCTCCCCCATTATTATTTTGTGTCGTTCATATTGTTGGCTTAATGTAGTTTGGAGGTTTTCGTAAAATGTATTTCGTTCTGGTTTTAGTTGAGGGGGCATGTATGTTTACTAGTGTGTGTGTGTATCTTCTGGGTTGTCTTTGGTTTTTATTTGTATCATTTGTATTCTACCTTGGTTATCTCTATGTGCGTGCGTTACTTCCCACTTATCTGATGTTTGTAGCTTATGTTGCAACAGTTCTGCGCTAGTCTGAACGATTGTCGGTGGTTCTTTCCCAGTCAGCAGAATTAACACAGTTATTAGAATTAAGGTGCCCTTGAATCTTTTTCCACACCGCTTGCTCTTTTGCAATTCAACATAAAGCAGTTTCATAGGTAGACGACGAGTCGAGATGCGGACCACATCGCCAATCCATCTCAGCTGTACAACACATATCATGTAACGGTGAGTAGGTAAAAATGTATAATATTAATATATAAGGTATCAATTTATAAATTGGAGAATTAGTCTGGGTAATTCATAAATCTACTGAGTGTCTTACTCTTTTGTTTAGTAGTCTTCGTATTGTCCACTTTAGTATTTGTATAACGTAATAAAATACGAAAATAAAATCATTTCGACGCAAAGATTTCATTTTTGTTTTTCTGTTAGTGCTGTTAGCAAGTTATCGTTTAATACCGTGATAAAGCTCAATGTATTGTAACTATGTCTTGTTAACTTAGTGTGATACCGTTACCATCTGTGCATATATACAATATACCACAACTATGAAAGCTGTAACAATATTTTAGATTGGTTAAAAATAACTTTACAATTGTTTGTATCTTCTGTTTTAACTTTCGGCGAGCGAAATAGCTCAGAGAGCGTTAGACTGAAGATCTGAGGGTCCCGTGTTCAATCCCGCGTTTCGACAAATCCGGCGGCTTGTCTTTTTTTTGTTGCAAGCGCCGCTATTGTCTGTGATATTCTGGCCAACACCGCCCATTTTCAACCTTCATCACTGACAAGCGATCCAAGATATTTAAAACGGTCAACCACTTCGAGTTCCTGACCGTTAGCTATTATCCTTCTGTTGAAGCCATTGGCGAATCTTTATACCATAGTCAAGAGCTGTTTCAGCTATTCTTCTAACACATTCCTGGAGATCTGTTTCTGAACCCGGCAACCCGTCTATATCATCTGCGAAATGAAGGTTGGTAATCGTTCGACCCCCTATCTTGACAGTACCATCGTGACCTCCAAGTGCCTCACTCATAATTCCCGCAAGGACTATATTGAAAAGAGTTGGAGAGAGTGTACACCCCTCTCTCACACCAACCTATGTGCGAAACCAGTCCCCTCGCCCCCCATTCACAAGAACTGCACTAGACGCCTTGTCATACAGGTGTTCAAGGACCGTTATAATATTTCCGTTGATATTATACATCCTCATGGTTGCCCATAGCGCTTTATGCCATACCCTATGAAACGCCTGCTTAAAATCAACAAAAACATGATACAGTGTTTGCTGCTGGTCTAGATATTTCTCGCTTAGCAGCCTTAAATTAAATATATGTTCTGTAGTGCTTCTTCCATGTCTGAACCCTGCTTGCTCTCGGCAATGAGGTTCTCTGCTTAAGGTTTCAATCGGTCGAGGATTAATCTAAGCATGACCTTGCTAGGGTGGCTAATGAGGCTTATTGTTCTGTCATTTTGGCAAAGCTTTAGGTTTCCAGACTTATGTAGCGGTATAACCATTGATTTCGTCTATAAGTCCGGCCAGTTTTCTGTCACCCACATTTTGCGGTAGATGTGTGTCAGGCCTTCCACCACTACCTCTGCCTGTAAGAGCTCTGCTGGTATATTGTCCACACGTTCACCTTCCCTCTTCTCGGTGTCTTTACCGCTGCAATTACCTCTTCCTTCGTTATCAGTTGGTTATCCTCTATATTTGTTGATGTTGGGGGGATTGTTTTCTCAGGTTCACTATCTGTCTACTGCGTTGTATATTTTGTTCGACTGATAGATATTGTTTGTTGGGTATTTCTTGTGTTGCTTGGTTTAATTTTGACCTTATTTGTGCCCCTTGTAGCCTATGGTTTTCCAGTTTATCTAGTTCTTCTTGTAGTAAAGGAATTTATGTGGCATTTTTATCCGAAAGTTCTGTTAGCTGCATTGCGTTTTCTGTGATACATTTGTTTTTCCTTGTTTGTTTGTGTATTATTTTTGATATAATTTTTGTTGTAACTTTAATTGTTCCTTTTAGTAAATCCCAATATTCCCCTAGATTTTCGGTTGTGGTCGTTTTTGTATTATCTGTTATTAAAATAGTTATGTGTTTAATAAGGTTGTCATTTCATAATAAAGAGTTATTAGATTTTCAGTGTAGATATTCATGGTGTTTTTTGTTTGTGTGTGTTTCATTGACAACTACTTGTACTGCCTTGTGGTATGTGAAAGTTGTAGTATTTAGAGGTTTAATTTTTGTTGTTTTGTAACTTTCGTGAATGTAAATTATGCCTAACCTGGCTGATGTACCATGAGCACGTGTTGTGTCTGTAAATGTTGTCTCCTTGCCCTCGGGGTATTTGTGTCTCTAAGTGTCTCTGAGGACATGCTTGTCTAGGATGTGTTGTAAAGTGTCATTGCTTTCTTTGTTGTTGTTCCCCTGTGATGCATCTAGTTGGTTTAGATTACAGTTGAAATCTCCCTCCATTATCATTTTGTGTCGTTTATATTGTTGGCTTAATGTGGTTTGGAGGTTTTCGTAAAATGTATTTCGTTCTGCTTTTAGTTGGAGGGGCATGTATTATTACTTGTGTGTGTGTATCTTCTAGGTTGTCTTTGGTTTTTATTTGGCTTATTTGTATTCTACCTTGGTTATCTCTATGTGTGTACGTTACTTTCCACTTATCTAATGTCTGTAGTAAATGCTGCAAACAGTTTTTCGCTAATCTGAACGATTGGCGGTGGTTCTTTTTCAGTCATCAGGATTAATACTGTTATTAGAATTAATGTGCCCTTCTATCATTTTCCCCACCACATGCTCTTTTACCATTTTACAGTTCAACATAAAGCAGTGTCGAAGGTAGACGACGAATTGACTTGCGGACCACATAACCATTCCATCTCGGCTGTACACCACATATCATGTACCGGGGAGTAGGTCGGCTCTATCTATAAATTGTATCTAGGCCTTCATAGTAGAAACGCAACATCCGCAGTTTGGCGTACTGGTAAAACGAAAAAAACAAAACAAACAACCTATTTGTAAGGGAGATCCCAAATAATTTTATTGTTCAACCTCTCTACTTCAAAAATATAATCGACAACTACAATCATATTTACGTAGCGGAGGATTAGTCGGGCTAATTTATGAATCTACTGAGTATTTTTCTCTTTTTTTTCTTCTTTTTTTTAATAGTCTTCTTATTGTCTACTCTACTATTTAATAAAATACGAAAATAAAAGCATTTCCACGCAAATATTTCATATTTGTCTTTTTTTTTTTTTTTAGTGCTCCTAGCAAGTTATCTTTTAATACCGTGATAAAGGTCAACATATTGTAACTATGTCTTGTTTACTTAGTGTGATACCGTTACCAGCTGTGGATATAAATGTAATATACCGCAACTAGGTAAGCTGTAACAACATTTTAAAGTGGCTAAAAATAACTGAAAATCTGTTTGTATCTTCGGTTTTAACTTTCAGCGGCCAAAATAGCTCAGAGAGCGTTAGATTGAAGAGCTAGAGGTCCTTGGTTCAATCCCGCCTTTCAGCAAATCCGGCGACTTGTAATTTTTTTAATTTTGATAAAGGCAGTACAAGTAGTTGTCAATGAAACACACACAAACAAAAAACACCATGAATATCTACACTGAAAATCTAATAACTCTTTATTATGAAATGACAACCTTATTAAACACATAACTATTTTAATAACAGATAATACAAAAACGACCACAACCGAAAATCTAGGGGAATATTGGGATTTACTAAAAGGAACAATTAAAGTTACAACAAAAATTATATCAAAAATAATACACAAACAAACAAGGAAAAACAAATGTATCACAGAAAACGCAATGCAGCTAACAGAACTTTCGGATAAAAATGCCACATAAATTCCTTTACTACAAGAAGAACTAGATAAACTGGAAAACCATAGGCTACAAGGGGCACAAATAAGGTCAAAATTAAACCAAGCAACACAAGAAATACCCAACAAACAATATCTATCAGTCGAACAAAATATACAACGCAGTAGACAGATAGTGAACCTGAGAAAACAATCCCCCCAACATCAACAAATATAGAGGATAACCAACTGATAACGAAGGAAGAGGTAACCATTACAAAAACTCCTTTGACTGGTGTATGAAAAAAGATACCCAATCTTGTTTGAATGAAACATATTGCGTCACACCTATATTTGTCAATGATACCTCAAACTTAGTAAGGCTACGTACATCTAAAACAACCAACAATACACACAATTTTGAAAATGTGTAATCAATAACTTCCGCGGCGCGAAGCTACGCCTATTAATTTTAAATCGATAACTACGACTTTTGTCGCTGTTGACGATTGTCATAAGAGATGCTTGAAATGACCTGCGAGTCATTGTGATATTGATCCAAAAATAAAAGCTGTATATATCCATCATCTTTTTGTTTCGTCTTATTTGTCTACTTGTTTATATGTTGTAAATACGCCGACTAGAACAGCAACAACAACAACAACATTTAATACTTAGCTACCCCTACTAATTATAAAAGTCGATAACTTCGCATCGTGAAGTTGTCGATTACGTATCTGGGGAAGACGCGGGCTGGGATCAAGGTCAAGCTGATCCCTGTGTGGACCCCAACTCTTTGCCATGAAAAACAAGGGATCTACCACCACGCTATAGGAGCCCCATTTAGTCGTGGCATACTATTGGATGTTACTTGCAAAGCCCTGTTAAGGGCTTGGTAGCAGGAGATTGAGAACGAACATCAGATTAAGAAGATAAAGAAAAAGAAAGAAGAAAAGAAGAAGAAGAAATAAAAGAAGAAGAAGAAGAAACATATTGTAAATACGCTAGGACAACAACAACAACAACAAATCAATAATTAGCTACCCCTATTAATTATAAAAGTCGATAACTTCGCTCCGCGAAATTGTATATTACGTATCTGGGGAAGACGCGGGCTGGAAGGTCACGCCGATCCCTGTGTGGATCATATGATATTACATAAGCTCCACTGAGTGTGTGGATCATAGGACAATTAAAGAGGGAAACTGCTCCATTTTAATAGTTGATTCCTACGTTATATACTACTTGCGTTGGAGAAAAGAGTTAAGTTTCAAAACTCAGTGACTTCTACTTTAAGAAAAAAAAATGTTTTTGACGATATAGATCATCATTAAAAGAGACAGCAGGGATAACATTGGGTAAAAAGAAAGCAAAAAACAAGAAACCGTGGATAACATTTGAAATGCTAAACAAAATGGAGAACAGACGCAAATGGAAAAACAGTATTACAAAGCGTTACATTGCTATGTATAAGCGTATTTAGAATGAACTAGATCGAGAATGCAACATAGGCGCGTGAAAAATGGTGGATAGAACAATGCGATAAAATTGAAGATCTGCAGAGAACAGAGAAATTTGATCGTCCATAAGAAAGTAAAACAACAGAGATTACCTATAACCAGAGAAGAATTTAATAAGACACTATCTTTACTCCAGATCAACAAAGCACCAGGGATAGATGAGTTAACTATCGAGCTACTCAAAGCAGCTGGAGAGATTTCATAATTTACTATTTCAACATGTTAATGACATTTATAACAAGGGAATTTGGCCAAAAGATCAGACAACTTCAATATTAAATGCTTTGCCTAAGAAATTAAATGCTTTGGAATGCGGTCAATTCCGAACGGCAAGTTTGAAAACATATGCATCTATAATTCTTTGGAAGATTATTCAAATGAGAATTGATGGAAAGATAGAAGTACTGAAAAAAAAACAGTTTGGACTTTGCAAGGCCAGATGTACACGGGATGCCATCGGATCATTGCGGCTTCTCGCAGAAAGAACTATCGATAAAGGACGTAGACTGGTTTTCTGTTTTATTAACTACGAGAAAGCCTTTTATCAATTTCCCTGGAACAAACAATTTAAGATTCTGCAGCAAAAAGGTATAGAAAGACCACTCATTAAGTTAATCCAGAACCTGTATAAAAATCAAGAGGTGATTATTTTAATCACAGAAGGTATCACGGATCCAGTTTCCATACAATAGAGAAACGACAGGGCTGCTTGCTTTCCCCGAATCTCTATAACTCATATTCTGATGTAATGATGGTCAATAGGGGTGTTAAAGTTAATGGTATGAACGTAAATGCCATCAAATTTGCCCTTGACCAAGCGATCGTGGGATTAGTAGCAACGTTGCAAATGCTGCTTGAAAAAATTAATAGCAGGGCCAAACAGTTTGGCATGAAAATAAACACATCGAAGTCAAAGACTTTGGTAATATCCAAGCGACATAGGCAAATAAATATGTCCATTAATTAAAAAATAATCGAACAAGTACAGAAGTGTAATGAAATTGTTAACCTCAGAGAATATCAGGATTGAACTGATGAAAAGAATAATCGCCATTCATATGTGACCAATTGCCCTGTAAGGGATTGAAATATGGATTTTAGCGAAGAAGGATGAAAAAAGCTTGGAAGCGTTTGAAATGTGGCGCTACCGTAGAATAGAAAGAGTAATTTTTACAGAAAGAAGATACAATGACAATGTACTCAATTGTGTGGGCTGACAAAGACAGATATTGCTTATGATACAAAGATGGCGCCATAACTGGCTGCGAGTCTACTGTTTTGGATCATTAAAGATGCCGCTAGACCACGGATTTGCCTGGAATTCACACTAGTCGACGACTTACACCTGTGTTCACGGAAACATGGTGTTGTTTTCCGTCTGGACTTGTTATTTCGTTCTTTTTTTTGGTGATTTTTTCCATCCGTTTATCCTGGTCTGGACGCCGGCTGAATGGCACTACGCTTATACATGTGTCGTATTTCACGAGTTTGTTCTGCCGGTTCACCTTCACGAATTTTTGGGAATTGTAGATGCTACTATGATGAGCTGAATACAGCTGAGGAGAGATGCCAGACTCACTCACACGCTGAGTGTTGTCCATACGACCTCTTGTGGTTATCAAAAAGGCACGACAAACTGCGTTAGATGCCATCCCACCTTTCTACCCTGCGGGTTACGTGTTTACGGAAAGGCTTCGGTGGTAACCCTGAGGCAAAATCTGCATCCTATGCTATCTCCAGTCGTCTCGATGAATATCTTGCCACTGGCAAAAGGTAGCTTAGGCTCTGTGAGGTTGACAAAAGGCGCAGTTTCTTACTCACTTTAATCCAAATAACCGCGCAAATCACCCATTTCAGCGGACACAGCAAGAGATGCGACTGTCCACACGGCTGAACAAAGAGAGTGGTCTTCATCACTTGTGATGGACAACTATTACAAAAACGTCACTTGAATTAACTGGGTCACATTATGAGACATGAAATTCTACTACAGAAGATACTAGAGGGCAAGATTCAAGGGAAGAGGTCACGGGCATCCAAGACTCACCTTTACATCTCAGGCATGCAGGGATATTAAAGTACGAACTTGTGCTGTAATGAAGAGAACTGTAGAGAATATGGTCAAATGGAGATACATATGCAGACAACCTTACAACCAGTATCCGGACTGATCAACTAGGTGATGATGAACACATTGTAGGAGAACTGTGTAGTGTAACAGGGTGGCGCGCAGACTCTAGTCGTAGGTATGGTCTAGTACCTTCCTTATGGGCGATAAAGCCACCCAGATCACGCGACGTCCTTGTTAGTTCTGTGTTTAGTTAATTCTGCATGGTTAATAGGCGTCCCAGGTATATATACTCCTATATGTCCCCAAGATTCACTCCATGAAGGTTGTCTGGGTCACTGATAGCGAAACGATGATGCATGACTTGTTTTGGTAGGTAGTGTTCATCTCGAGGTCGTAAAAAAAAACGATTACGGGCAAAATCACCCACTCGAAGGTTCGAATATCTCCTGACGTGAAACTTATCACTCACTTGTTCACCGTGGCCCAAGACAGAAGACAATGGAGTCGAAGTTGAGACCCGCTGCGGCGTAATCGCCTCTGAGGAATGGATCGTTCAGAAAGCCAATATATGTACATATATAAGGAACTGACTGGTCTCGGGGTAAGACGTCGACCTCTGGCGCTGGAGGTCACGGATTCAAATCACGGTGAAAAATTATGCTAAAAAATCTACCCAATCCATTACGGGATCCTCGCCGGTGCTATGAAGTTAGTGCATTGTACTGAGAATATCCAAAATATGGAGAAGAACACAGCACTTATTGGTTAAACCATGGCCTACTTTCTATAAGCCGTCCGACTCACCGAGAAAAATCCCTTGATACGTCACATCAATATATATAAATATACAAAAAAAGGATTACTAGAATTTCCAAATTGTTTGGTTACAGTTTACTGTTAATTGTACAGATAACAATAAACTTGGCTTGACTGCTTGAGGTAATTCTCTTTCAACAGTAGGTTGTATATATTGGTTGTGATTGGTCGAAGCGAGGAGAATATGATATATAAATTAGGGGATCAGGGTATTCAAGATAAACCAGACAAGAGAAGACTATCGGGCAGTTTGTAGGATATCGAGAACAGATCGAGTAACAACGGCTGAAGCGAGTAGTTAGACCAGAGATATATAATAGCTCTAGTACAACAGATAAGTCACCGATGCACAAGTCACCGAAGCAGACTCTAGTCACTGAGAGGGAACTAGAGACCACGCACGTGCGTTTGACTATGGGTTGACAACTACGGTAACAGAACCACTGCCGTTTGTCGAAGACACGAGAACCCCTGTCACCAAGGGCGTAAGACCTGAATTTGAGAGCCACCACAGTACAAGAACCACTGTAGTGAAATCTTGACTATGTGACGTAGAAGAAAGAACCAGAAAAGATCTTATCGCTGAAATCATCTTCCTGACATCAAGACGAGACAAGATGCTTTTAAGACACAGACATTGCATAAGCTGAGAGGAGGAACATAAGACCACCATACGAGCGAGGAGCAAAAGATTAGCTAGATAGTACAGAATCAACTCAAGAGTGAGATAAGACTGTGAATAGAACATTAGCTAGAATGTATCGTGTGATAGGACCTGTGGTTAATTAAAGACAAGAGAAATACCTGTGCTAATTTGCACGAAACTCTTCTGAGACATTAAAGTTAGTTGAGTGTGATGAACATTAGAATACGAGCCTAGTCATAATGTGTATGAAGTTTATTTAATAAACATTCATTTGTTTTTGCTGCCCTTATAATAATTGTTCGTGTTTTGAATTACGGTTGTGAGTTAAGGAGTGATAGTTGTAAGAAAGAAAGTTAAGTGGTGATAGTGTAACTTGTAACAGTAGCACATTATTTGTACACACTATTCCAGCCATGTTCACCCCAGTCATCTGTTAATTGGCACATCGTCTTTCTTAAAACATACGGATGAGTTTTTTAATCACCTATTTATACTTGAAAATTAGTCTACATTTTTAGACAGATGACTCACTTTCATTAATTTTCTAAATATTGCACATTACAAAGCAGTAACATATACATTAGTTGCTCATCGTGTTTGGATTATAGTGAGTAGGATACCCCACTCTTCTGTATTTCAAAGATTTCTCTTCTTCAACTGTTTGTTCAATATCCATGGTTCTACATCAAACAGTAGCGACGCGTATACAGAACTCAAGTTTGTTTGTTATTTGTGAGTTGCTTGTTCAGATGTTGGTGAAAATAGATTTGGCCATTTCCATTCACTTCTTCATTTCCATTTCGCATTTTCCACTTCCCGTTATTACAAAGTCTCTACCCTGAAGGAGTAGGAGAAGAAAGTTTAAATTTGGCAAAGTGTTTATTTATTCTCAATGTAGATACCTCCTGAATTTAAATATTTCTGCCATCTCTGCGTGACCTTGAAAAGACCTTTAGAATAAAATAACTTATTTTTCGAACTAAATAAGTTTTCACAAGCCAGTATGACTGTCAAAATGATTTCCTTTCAGCTGTTTGTTTTCAGTTTTGAGAAAAGAAAAAAAATCTGATGGAGAATAATAATAAAAATCCGGAGAATATGGTGGGTGTGGAAGAATCTCAATATTCAAATCGTTGGCTGTTTGCAGCACAAGCTTTGTTTCATGGGAGGGCGCGTTGTCTTGAAGCAAAGGCAGAATTTGAGTGAGCGCTATCATTAGTTTTCTGGTCACAGTCTTTCTTAGTTTGGTATGTAGATCTGCATAATATTGCCAATTAACCGTGTTGCCATGAGGTAGGTAATCTTTCAATATGACACCTTTGGCGTCTCAAAAAACAGTCAGCATCACTTTTCTTGCCGATTTCTGTGCTCTTGGGTTGACATGTATTGGTGAGCCCGGGGTCTTTCACTGCATGCTGGAAATTTTGTATTTGGGTCATAATTGTGAATCCAAGGCTCATCTACTGTCAACCATGGTCGCCAATATATTTTTCGACCGAGACATTTTGAACAACTGGCCGATGCAATCACAATTGCTAGGAACATGGCAGAGAGAGAACAATCTATGGAGGCGAATATCGCCCTAAAAGCCGCCACGGAGAAATACAAATACACTCTCAACCAAACAGCAAGAGAGAGAGCTGGAAAAACAAAACTGAAAGTCTCAACCTAGACAAAAAAGGGAACAAGCTATTGAAACTAGTCAGAGCCATGAACGACGAAACCCCTTCAAACAAACAAATTACTATCAAGCAGGGCGAAAACCTGCTCACAGGGAAAAAAGCAGCAAACGCTTTTGCAGAACACTATGCCAAAGCAAACCACATCGAGGTCCCTGCAGATAGACATACAGACATTATTGAAGAGCAAAAAGGGCACGACAACATCAATACGGCACCAGAAGAGCATATGATGGCCAAATTAACAATGAGTGAAATGGAAGAGGCCATGAGAACATTAAAGAAAAGGAAATCTCCCGGAAAAGATGGGATAAGAAACGAAATGCTGATGGGGCTGGGCCAAACAGCGAAGAGGAAACTGCTATCGGTCCTGAACCAAAGCTGGAAAAGAGGAATTATACCCCAGGCATGGAAAGACGCAGTACTTGTACCAGTACCAAAGAATGGAAAGGACAAAACAGATCCGAATGGATACAGGCCTATCAGCCTACTGAGCTGTGTTGGCAAACTGATGAAACGTATGATAAACACCAGACTGATGTGGCATCTGGAAGAAAAACGAATACTAATTTCCCAGCAAGCCGGCTTTAGACAGCACAGATCCACTGAGGACTAGGTCGTCCTCATAGCCCAGGAAATAGAAGATGCCTACCAGGCACAGAAACACACAGTAGCGGTTTGGGTGGACCTGGAGAAGACATTTGACAAAGTCTGGAAAGACGGACTTAGAGTCAAGCTAAGGAGAAGTGAAGTTTGTGGGAGAATGTACAAGTGGATCAACCACTACCTCAAACAAAGAACGGCCAGAGTCCAAGTACAAGGGCAGATGAGCAAAAAGGTGACACTCGAGCAGGGAGTACCCCAAGGGGGAGTACTGTCACCCACACTCTTCCTGGTGTTTATAAACGACATCACAGAGAATATACCAAGAAGAGTCCACAGCTCCATGTTTGCAGACGATCTGGCTATGTGGACCTCTGAAAAGAATATCACCATAGCAATAAATCGGATGCAGCAGGCCCTAACATCGCTGGAAGAGTGGGCGAACTCATGGCTGGTCAAAATAAACGAGGAGAAAACCACATGCACAATATTCTCGCTTTCAATCAAACCCCAAAATACCAAATTAAGTTTAAATGGCAAATTCTTGCAGCCAAACGACAACCCAACCTATCTGGGAGTCACATTTGATCGGCGCTTGACATGGAAAAGTCAGATCGAGAGAAACCGAATGAGAGCCAGAGAAAGAATGGCAATCATGAGGAAACTTGCTGGCACAAGCTGGGGAGCAGACGGAAGCATACTAGAGAAACTGTACACTGGAAGAATGAGACCAGTTTTCGAGTATGGCATTGCGGCATGGACAACAGCAGCAAAGGCGAACTTCGATAAAGTTAGCAAACTTCAAAACCAAGCCATGAGAGTTATAACAGGAGGCATGAAGTCAACGCCAATTGTAGAACTTGAAAAGATTACAAAACTGCAATCCATGACCGATAGAAGAGACTGCAGAGCCCAGCTGCAGTCAGAGAAACTCCGAAGACTGACTGACCATCCAATGTACCAGAGACTAAACAATTTGGGAAATGGGAAACTAAAGCGGAGAAACTTTGCAGAAATAGCCAAAACAAAGATGCACGAAGATCCCATAAACGCACAAACAACACCAAAGCCCATCACTACTGTACGAAAACCTACCTGGAGGCAGGATATATTTCCATCCTCGGGATGACCGCCGCTTTTCTCGAAAAAATAATGGTTACTGTCTGACTGCGTACGAAGAAGAAGAAGAAGAAGAAGAAGAAGAACAACTGGCCACAGCAATCAACCCTTGTTTGTTTCTGTTCACATGTCAGCAGACGCGGTATCCAGCGGGCACACACTTTTCTCATGTTCAGTCTGTTGTGTAAAATTATAAAAACGTTACTTTCATTCAGTTTTACTGACCTCGATATCTCTTCAATTGTCATTTTCCTTTCCTGGTCAACGATTTTCTTCACTCTTGCAGCATTTTCATCGCTGAACTCTGAAGATGGTCTTCCTGATCTTGGAAGATCAGCAACATGGGAAACTGGCTACACCTGTTTTTTACAGAAGCATACGAAGGATAAAATTCCTCAAACACAGGTTCTATCGACCTGTGTATTTCTGTAGGCTGTATTTCCCTGCAACATCAAGAATTTTATCACAGTTCTGGCCTCTGATTTCTCTATTCTTCCGACAAACCATTAGAGTAGCAGATATGGTCAATTAGATGTGTTTCGCTATGCACCATACCGGGTAAACCCGTCGAGGAGGGAAATTCATACTTCTCAAGTCGAGTACAAATTGAATTAGCTAAATATGTCCAAATTTCAAGCTCTTGACCTGTTCTAGCATTTTATTGTTTATGTGAATCTGTAGATAAGATTTATTATCTACTTCGCTTATCATATTTTAACAGTTATTATTTTATGAGTGTTAATGTCCAGTTGATATGTTTCACTTTTGTTCTTCACTTGAATCATTAAATTACTTTAACTTTTGTCTGTCTCATCTGTACATTCTTTTTATTCATCCTTTTCATTTTCTTCTTTTTTGTACGCGTTCATACGTATCGTGAAAGCAGTGGTTAATCAGAAGTAATTGATATCTCCAAAGAGCTTGTCCAGGAATGGTGTCGGCGATGACCATATGTCCTTTCTTTGCTTCTCGTATGTTGGACACCTTTGTAGCAGATGATCAGCAATAATTTTATCAGTGCTGCTAACACATTCATCGGTATCTCCTAACCGTAGTTTGTTGCGTAGATGGCGTCTCAATAGATAGTGTACTGTGCGGAGTATAAAGATTACTTCCTTACCTGTTCATCTCTGTTGTGATGGTAATATGCGCCATGTGATTGTTGACGTGTGTGTTGTGCTTTCCACGTGTCACTGTTTCTACACCTAGTAAACATATTGGTCTGTGAGCTATACCTATATCAGGTTGAGGTCGCATTCCACTTTCTCTTGACTGTTATCCTCTTCATTGCCAAGAAAGTTGCAATGAGATTAAATCCACTATATCACAATTCTCTTGAGCCAGTGACATAGTTTATAGAGTATCACTCTTGGTTCCGTTAAATGTGTATATTGTGTGGCTCCCAGTACCGCAGTCACAAACAGCGCATCTGTGAAGAATACTCCTTATTCTCTTTGTATTTTCTTATGTTACTAGAACTTCTGCTGCAGTTTTTAAGGCTTCTGCTTATGCTCTGAAGTTACTTGAAAACGTCCCTGCAGCCACCGACTAATAGCTTTCTCTATGTACTGCTTTTTAGGCTCAGAAACATCCATCCATCTCCATTCTCTGTTGCATGTGCTGATGATCCAAATATATATATATATATATATATATATATATATATATATATATATATACACCTAGACCAAAATAAGCTCTCCTGGTGAGAGGCGGCTAAACAGCTATCACGTGAGATGCCTGCACAGAATCCTGGGCGTTGGGTGGCAAGACAAGATCACCAACGAAGAGATTTTGGAGAGAACAGGCATTGTCACAATTTTTTCCATGCTTAGTCATCGAAGGCTCCGCTGGCTGGGACACATTCGGAGGATGGATGATGGCAGAATACCAAAATATCTTCCTTATCGGGAATTACAGTTGAGGAAAAGGTCTCGGGGGCGGCCACTACTTCGGTACAAGGATGTATGCAAGCGGGATATGATTTGGAATCACGGGAACAGGACGCCATGGATCGTGTTACATGAAGGGGCATGATTAATCATGGAATACAGATAAAGGAGATACTGATTGCTGACAGGGTAAAGACTCAGAGTTTGAGAAGACACGCCACACCATGCGATGCCGCAAACGGTTCTGATTTTTCTTGCACACACTGTGGAAGATGCTTCTCTGCCCGGATTGGTCTTACGAGTCAGATTCGTTACCGTCATGGGCTGAATTTGCATACCTTTTCAAAGCACAATTACTTTCGTCTGACAAGACGGAAAGAGCTAATGAATGATATATATAGGTCCAGCTGCTGCCTAGGTAGTATGTATTTCTCTATATGCTTATGTCTTGGAAGCATGTTTGCTTGGATTTTATTTGTTATGTTTCATTTATAGGATATGTTGCCCACTTTGCTTTCACTGATCCTACAAAGTTCTTCGCTTTAGTCCTTCTATTCCAAGCTTATTTATTCTTCGGCAATTTTCTTGTTCTATCATCCTTCTGAATTTCTTATTTTGCCCCTTCTGTACTCCTTTTTATTATGTTACAAATTTGGCCCCGAATAGATTATGTCAATGTTCTTTGTTCCATTGCCGTTTGAACGACTGGGAGCTTCTCTGCATATACTTTTCATTTGTCCCATACCTAGCATAAAAATACCAAAGATGAAATAACCACGTAAAGCTGTGGCTCGTGTCTTGTCGTTTCTCATCTGTTGAAATATGGGTTTGATTGAAGCCGAACCATTTTACTGCTATACTTTGTGGAATCTCGCTATTTCATTTTGTGGAGTTTGCAATTTTGTGGCCAATCTAAATGTACGAATTCACGTTTTTAACGCGATCATTTCCCAACCGCAGTTCCTCATTTGGGCAATAAGTGTTTAGTATTTAGTTTGTTTCCTTCCTATTGCTTTTAAGACTAACTGCTCCGCTTGTTTCGTTGAGGCATCGAGCAGTCTCTATACATTGTGACTGAGGATGATTATGTCATCAACAAACCTTGGGTTCTTGAGCATTTCTCTGTCTATGTGTGTCATCCCAATTTAGTTTTCTAAAGACTTCCTCGTGGAAGATTTGGGAAGATCCAATCGCTCTGACGAACGTTGTATGGGTATGTTGTTTGGCTTTTAGATAAAGGTAATCTCTATTGGACAGCCATAATTAAATCTTCTATCAGCTGAACATACATTATTTATTTACAGTTATTTCAATGCAAAAGGTTGAATAAAATGAAAAACTAATAAAATGACGAACATAAAAATCCTTCAAACTTGCATCTTCCCGGTGGCAACGTGGACCACTACACAAACATCTTAGAAAAATATTACATCTTTTGAACTAAAATTCTAAAAGAAGGTTCTTAAAATACCATGTTTAGCGAAATGGAAAAATAATATCCTAAAAGGACAATATGTCGAGAAAAATTGGTTGTAAACAATAAAGAAGGCTAAAATATTGTGGACACATAATGGCCTGAATATAATGATACTGAAAGGTATGGTGCCTGGAAAGAAGGGCAAAGGCAGACCGAGGAGAAGATGGTTATAAGACATCACGAGGGTCCTGAAGATGACAGCGACATAGGTGGGAGTTCTGACTAGAGATCAAGATTCTTGCAGATCGGATGTGCTCTTTGGGAGGTAGCAGTCTGCAGCAAAACACCCAATACTCCAATGCCAGGAAACAATAAACATTCTTCAAACGATCTCGGTTACCAAGGCCCGCACAACAGAGATAATGCACTTGTTCAGTGCGAGAAGTTAGCAAGACCTTAACATACTACAGCTTAACATTGCCGGATTTCAAAACAAAGCAACTGAGCTGAGCAAAACACTATATGATCATCAAATCCATTTAGCACTCCTCCAGGAAACAATAATTCCGCGACTTCCGCAAAGGACATCATGATGGTCAGTTATTTCAATGCTTTTTCCTTGCCTTCAAACACATGGCACAAAGGCATATGTACTTTCCGTGATGTGGAGGTGGTTGGGGGTTGAGTAGACCTTCAAGACGCCTGCTTCTCTCCTTGTTTTTTCGACCTGCCTCTCGATTCTGTTCACAATCACTCTTGTTAATGTTTTGTAAATGGATGAAAGCAAATAGATCGGAGAGTAGTTCTCCAATATTACTGTATTTCCTTTTTTTTGTGAATCCAAATTGTATTTGATGTTTTCCATTGGTCAGCGACAAGACCATCACTAATGCATTTGATTAATAGTTCTGCTAACTGTAGTGAAAGTGTTTCCTCTCCTGACTGAATTCCATCTGTGGTGAGTCCACCTAGTCCTAGAGATGTTCCTGATTAGTTAGCTAGTTAGTTATGAGTTAACTTGCACCCTGGTGGTTGTCGTGAAGAGCGGTGTTCGCCTCTCCTAGGCCAGATATTTCGTGTTTAAAGTCGTCAACCCGTGTCGCTGGAAAATCGTTTTTACGTCGCCTATCCACAATCCCCTTTGTCGCCCTCTTGTTCGGAAGTTGGTTAGTCGGGCATCGTAAACTCGCACGGTACATTCTCATGAAATGACTGAACCAGCTCACCTTCTGCCTAGACAAGAATTCGGCACATGGAATGGCACCGATTCTTTTGCGAATATCATCGCTCCTCAATTTATCTCAACTAGCGACGCCGCAGTCAATTGTATATATCTCATTTCATAGATAGAGATTTTACGTTCTCGCGCCTTGGACATGGCCTACGTTTGACTCTAGTAGCACAGGGGGTGTTAGTAAAATGGTGTGGATCAGTCGCTGCTTTCTTGTCAGACTAATGTGAGTATGCTTAATCCCTTTGTCGCACCCGCCTTCTTCTAAGAAAATGTTGCTCAGATACTTGACCTCTGGAGTCTGCTGGAGAAGCACGTTCTGAATGCTCAAGTTAAGAGGCCATTGCGTCCTGCCCACCTTCATAGTTATTGTCTTATAGCTGATAAAAAGAGCGGCAAAGATGACGACCAAACGGTTACGGGTCTACAATGCTCTTGTGGTTTAGTTCACTATGAGTGCTGCCAGGCAACGGATTTGCCCGGGATTCACATTAGTCGACGACTTACACTTGTGTTCACGGAAACGTGTCGTTGTTTTCCATTTGGACGGGTTAATTCGTTCGTTTTTTGTATTTTCTTTCTTCCGATTATCTTGACCTGACATCGGCTATATGAATTATCTCTACACTTAAACCTGTGTCGTATTTTGGCAGACTTCTGACAGTATAGGTAAGAATCATAATCGTCTGGCTCCATTGAAACAAACCGTCTTATATAATGTATAAGTCGGTTAATTTTCTTTCCACGTATGCCGTAGAGCAGCACGGGGAGCTTAGGTCGCATGATCTGCACCAAATGCGTCAGTCAGTCAATGTGAGTCCGTCTCTATGCACAATCAGTCTAATGTCATATATCCACATGTTTCGTGGTCTACCTCTTGCTCTGTAGCCATATATACCAGCGATTTAAGCGATAATTTAAAGTTGATGAGGGTGCATTCTTATTAGATTGCCGAACCAACGTATTTTGCGCGTGGAAGTACTCTGCACGAGAGGTAGTGCAGAGCATATTTCGAATTTCGCCGTTTCGCATTGTCTTCCATCGTAACATCGATGACCTTCCTCAAATATTTCATTGTCTTCCATCGTAACATCGATGACCTTTCTCAAACATTTCTTTTCACACTTCGAAAATTTGCTCTCACGCGCTTTGGACAGAAGCCACTGGTAGCACAGCCATTCAAAGTCCGCCGTTCCTATCATAGACCATTTAAAACATCCAAACAACATGCACCGTACTAGGCTGCTCTTCCTGTCTCTCTCCAGGTTTAGTCATTTAATCTCTTTCTATATTGGACTGCGCCTTCCTTGGCACATGTCCTATTCAGCCCCATTTTGCTTAATGTGCTGTTCTAGCGGATGTTGCCGTTCCTTTTCCATAGGTCTTCCTTCCTCACCCTGTCCTGCTATCTTAAGTCCATAATGTTTCGTGGGCATCTATTAAGACCTGGAGTTTATGTTGCATTGCCTTGGTCGTTCTCTATGTCTCCGCTCCATACAGTATCGCCGACTTCACTGTCGTTGAATATTCTAACTTAGTGTGAATCTTGATTTACCTGGATCTCGATATGTTGTTTGGTGACAGAAATGCCCCTTTTGCTTTTCAAATTTAAATCATTGCACTTGCTGTCGAAATACTAGTTTTTGTTCTGTCGATTGATGTCTTCCTTATCTAATCTCCAGCCAACAAGAACAGCAAGGTGAAAGCAGGGACCCCTGTCTCCCCCTTGTTTGCACCCCGAAGCTGTCAGTCAGTGCTCCTTCATGTACCACTCTATCAACAGTGCTTTTCCACAAATTCTGGTAGTGGGTTGTGTACTTCTCTGGTATCCCATAGTGACTCATAAGTTGCCATAAAGTACTTCGATCCACAATATCAAACGCCTTTTCATACTCTATCAAATGTGCGTAAAGGGACGATTTCCATTGAATACTTTGTTCTTCTATGATGAGTATTGTAGCTTTATGATTTGTGCATGATCTTCTCTGGCGAAATCTTGCCTGATCCTTTCTGAGCTTTTTTACCTAAAAAAAAAAAAGGAATGTAACACATAGCATTACTGGCGTTTAGCGATGTCAGATTTATAAGGCTCGGCTATGTGAGGGCAGTAGCTTCTTCTTCTTCGTACGCTGGTTACAGCGATATACATTGCACTGTTTTGCTTTGTTAAGCCTGAGGCAAGGTACATCCGATTTCAACAGGCGTTTCTGTAGGGATGCCCTCCTTAGCCTTTGGCTGTCCCCAGCCTATCTGCAAGGCAGCAGTTGTTTTTGGTCAGAGTTGTCTCTCTTAGGGAAGTTGTCTTGCACGACTATCGAGTCTTCCCCACTCGTGTCTATAGGGCGCGGCAATAATATGCGAAATGATATAATGGACTGTATGTACTAATTTTTCAAGTATCTCGGGAGAGAGGCAGTCCAGTGTGTCTGTGTCCCATGATCGTTACGTCCTGCCAGAAACGTAGCATATGCATGTGAGTGAGGTATCTCCTTGCTCATTTTATTTTCTTGGCTCATCTGCAGTGATGGTACGCCTAGCATTCCCCGCCACCTGGGAGGTTGTCACAATAGGGCAGAGGTGCAATGTCCGCTGGCCTGCATCTCTTCTGCGTCCATTGCGATGACTGATAGCAGACAGAACTAAAGAGGGAGGCAGGAGTGCATTTAACCAGGGGACAAGCCTGGTAATGACACGGAGATGTTGTTTGCCTGGTGTGCGGACATATCTCATGATCAAGGGCTGAGTCTCAACAGTTCGCAGTGAGGTGGCTGCTCTACTGCTTACAACACGCGACCGAGAACTAAGTCTTCTACTAGTGGTTTTACACCTCAACGCCGTAGGGGGTGAATATCGAGCAACTTCCCGCCCGCTTTGATCGGCGGACGGCAGAGACCTCTTTCTGCGGCTCGACCGGGTCGGGCTGAGACGCGATCCCCAGGTCCCAACCATATCGTAGCCTCCCATCGCAGTGGTGCTGAGATTTAGGGCGGGATTCCGGCTTAGAGGCGTTCGGCCGTAATCCCTCAGATGGTAGCCCCGCACCATTGGGACTTACGATTCCTCTCGATTTTAGCAGGATTACCGTAGCAACGCCCTGTCATTAGTAGGGTAAAGCTAACCTGTCTTCCGAGGGTCTAATACCAGCACCCGTTCCCTTTAAAACCCAACGAATCAAGAGAGAGCTTTTTAGTCAGTCAATGACCAAATGTCTCAAACCTGCGATTTCTCTAGGGTTGAGCAGGGTTACCGTAGCAACGCTCTTTCATTAAGAGCGAAAAACTGACCTGTCTTCCTTGTGTCTAATTCCAGCACACGTTCCCTATTAGACCCAACGAAAATGCTCTCAGTCTGTCAGTCATTATACAGTGTTGGCGTGTTGAGTCAAATTAAGCCTCAGGCTCCACTCCTGGTGGTGGAGGGCGGTAGCCATCTCCTTTCCCTCGCCGCTATAACTTCCCGAACTGAACCGGTACCCATTTAAAGATGGGTCGACACTGGAGCCGTTACGGTCTGAAAAAAAATATTTCGTCGTCAACTGGGGAATAAACCTAGGACCACTCAGGTGCGAAACCAAATCGCTAACCACTGCGCTGCTTCCGTTTTCAAACTGTCCAAGATGATTCTGTTGAATATTCTTTGCCTGGCACAGATAGCAATGGAATCCCAATATGATTGCTTCAATCTGCCAGGCTTCTTATGCAGTTTAATCAGATGCCCTTCTTTCCGTTCTGTGGGAACTCTCTCGTCTTCCCATATCTTTTTGAATAATCCTTGCAATCTATCAGTGGCCTTACCTATATCTGCCAGTATGGCTGCTGCTGTATATCTATCAGGTCCTGCCACTCCCCCGTTCTTTTGGAGATGGCCCTTTTGATCTTACTTGGTGGTTTGCAATCCAAGTTCAGTCTCCTCTGCTGGTCTGGTGCTTCTTGTTGAGGTCTCTTCAAACTTTTTTTGAAATAATCAACCCATTGTTTCTGCAGTTCCTGCGATGATGTCAATATCTTACCCTCTATATCTTTGATTGGTTTGAATATATATATATTGTGGAGCAGCGTAGCGCAGTGGTTAGCGCGCTGGCTTCGCATCTGAGTGGTCCTGGGTTCATTCCCCAGTTGAGGCGGTAATGTTTTTTTCAGACCGCAATGGCTCTTGGGTCGACCCAGCCTTAAATGGGTACTGATTCAGTCTGGGAAGTAAAAGCGGCGAGGGAGAGGAGATGGCTACCGCCCTCATATAGCCGAGCCTTTGAAATGTGAGATCGCTAACACCTCACACCCCTACGGTAGTAATGCTATGGGATACTTGACTTTACTTTACTATATATGTCTTTTAATTAGCAGAGATCCCTCATATTTCCTCTCTCTGCTGCTGCCTCTATTGTCGTCATCTAACTTTCAAACTGGCACGATTGTTGCTTGATATTCGTCGTTTGATACTCTTTGGTCTTATCAAAATAAAAAGAGTCTCTGTAGCCAGACTAACCCTGTTTTCTCATATACATTAATCAGATCCATTGTAATGCCGTAATATCTGGTACTTATATTTAGCACTATGCTCTATAGCTATCCAAAAAAATCTGGCAAAGATGGCGCCATAATTGGCTGCGAGTCTACATTTCTCTACTGTCTTGGATCACTATGGATGCCGCTAGACCACGGATTTGCCTGGAATTCACACTAGTCGACGACTCACACTTGTGTTCACGGAAAAGTGGTGTTGTTTTACGTCTGGACTTGTTATTTCCTTCTTTTTTTGTGATTTCTTCCATCCGTTTATCCTGGTCTGGACGCCGGCTGAATGGCTTATACCTGTGTCGTATTTCACGGGTTAGTTCTGCCGATTCACCTTCACGAATTTGGCGTGTGGGTATTTTAGATTCTGCTATGATGAGCTGAATACAGCTGGGGAGAGATGCCAGACTCACTCACACGCTGAGTGTTGTCCATACGACCTCTTGTGGTTATCAAAAAGGCACGACAAACTGCGTTAGATGCCATTCCACCTTTCTACCTTGGGGGTTACATATTTACGGAAAGGCTTCGGTGGTAACGCATAGGCAAAATCTGCATCCTATGCTATCTCCAGTCGTCTCGATTAATGTATTGCCACTGGCAAAAGGTAGCTTAGGCTCTGTGAGTGAGGTTGACAAATGGCGCAGTTTCTTCCTCACTTTAATCCAAATCACCGCGCAAGTCACCCATTTCAGCGGACACAGCAAGAGATAAGACTGTCCACACGGCTGAACAAAGAGAGTGGTCTTCATCACTTGTGATGGACAACTATTTCTATAACTATCTTTATTTTTGGAATAATTATATCAGGTTATTTATGATTTGAGTTGCATGACCAAAGAAATTGGAATTCCAGTAAAGGCAACAGAATGGAATAGTGTAGCAGACGGAACGAGGTCTTGCTCTTCTGGCTCTCTGAGTCCGCACCTCGACTATCCACCTTAAACGTCTAAAAATCTATCAAAACTAGCACTTCAATTAACTAACTAAGGACACTATTTAAAAACAAATAATAAACAATTTTTTTGTTTCTACGCTACACCACTTGCACTCTTCTACCATACACAACTTCCTACACGCTCCTATCTAATGTTAATCTAACTTAAAACTCTCACTACCGCTAAACCTTAAACTATTGTTCACAGTCTATTTTTTCGTACTTGGCCTGCCGTAACGTAAGTCCGAATTATGGCGTATTGACGCCGATGGCTAATTCATGGTGTAAACCAAACCCGGGTAAAACGTTCTTGATTCCGTTCCTCCGAGATGACTGTCGATTTGCTTGGTGGATGTCGAAAAACTAGGCTACTGCTGTAAATCTACGATGAATACAAACTTGACAAGGCAGCCGTGTGTTTAAACTGGCGCGTGTTGAACAAAGGCCGGGGACCACGTGGTCACCTGACAAAGGTGTCAAATGGTAACGTTCTCTCTCAGCCGATCTAGATGTCAAGAAGCCTGTTCTCTCCCACAGCGGGTAGCTATAGCTAGAAACTTAAAATGTCGCCCACGTGGCTGGCGCTGGTTAAACTTTAACCTGATGAAATTCTAATCACAAATGAAAGTTACGAATACTTCACTTCTGCAAACTGGAACTCAGTCGAAGCGACGTTCACTTCTATCTGACTGTCTCTCTGAGTTCGTCTCTCTGCATCTGAATGAGTCTGAATGACTCTTTGAAAAATGTGTTGGCTCTGGAAATGCGTCGTTCAATGTAATGACTGAATCACTCTCAAAATCTCGATCAATGTGTCGAGCTCTGAATCTCCTTGAAAAGCTGTCTTCTCTGAAAATGTATCGTCTCAAAATGTGTCTCTCGCTGAATCTTGTTGAAAACTGTCAAGCTATGGGCCCGCCAGGGCTTTTATAGTCCTCCGGACCATTTTCTCTGCTGATCTTATATTTAAAATGGCGTCCTGAGTGCCGCTATTAATCCGTCACCCGTCGCAGTACTCATTGACGTCAGTGGTCAGGTCCGGTGGAAAGTCCCCCTCTAAATGAATAGTTTTATAATTGCGCGTAAATCTAGACAAAATAATCTGTCAATAGGGAGACAAGATTTGTCTGCCATAACTAAATCTGTCACACATATCCCATAGCCAGAGAAAATAAAGGGTTTGGGAACTCCTTTCTTTTCCCAACATCTATAACTGGCTTTAAACTGCCTATCTCCCATACATACCGTGCTCACAAAAAAATCTTTGACAAAACATAATAGCATTTGCATAATGGCATACATGAAATCATCAATACATCAAAATTTGAGCTCTTCTGTGTCCAATAATTCAATCTGTATCAATTCCATTTGCTGTACCGACAGCGGTGTTATAATATAAACAATGGGCAAAATTCCTTCCCATATTACGCATTTATGCCATTAGGCATCACCTATGCGCCTTTACTCCTAACTACTTTCTTAGGCTATCGCCTACTAAGAGCGCCAACCATGATGCAAATCCCTTCTCTGGTGGTCTCCCTAGTCTTCAAGTCTTATGAGGCATTCTCCTATCCCATGAACTCTATCAACCCTGAGGCAAATCCCTTCTCAGGTCTCCCTAATCTCCAAGTCTCATGAGGTATCTATCCATCAAATAAACTATCAATCCTGAGACAAATACCTTCTCAGGTCTCCCTAATCTTCACGTTCCATGAGGTATCCTTCCGTCCCATGAACTCTATCAATCCTGAGGCAAATCCCTTCTCAGGTCTCCCTAATCTCCAAGTCTCATGAGGTATCTATCCATCAAATAAACTATCAACACTGAGGCAAATCCTTTCTCGGGTCTCCCTAATCTTCAAGTACCATGAGGTCTCCTTCCGTCCCATGAACTCTATCAACACTGAGTCAAATCCCTTCTCAGGTCTCTTTAATCTTCAAATCCCATGAGGTATCCTTCCGTTCCATGAACTATCAACCCTGAGGCAAATACTTGCTCAGGTCTCCATAATCTTTAAGTCCCATGAGGTATCCTTCCGTCCCATGAACTATCAACCATGAGGCAAATCCCTTCTCAGGTTTCCCTGAGTCTCGAACTCTGAATCGCTGTGACTGAATATCATGCAATATGTCGCTCTGAAATATCTTTGAAAAGTGTCGAGCTCTGGGCCCACCACGGCTTTTATAGTCCTCCTGCGCGTAGATATAGACAAAATAATCTGTCAATAGGGAGACAATATGTGTCTCCCAAGACTAAATCTATCACAAAAGTTCTTGGAATCATTTCTTCCATTGCTCTCTTCCACTGTTAATTAAACTTAGAAAAACCATACTTTCCGTTGATGACTAAAGTAGTATTGTCTCTAAATCAGATCTACTTAAGACTTTTTAAACAGTTTCTATTGCGGTTTTGGCATATGGAAGCTAGATACTCACCATAATGGTTTCTAATACTCTTCTCTGGCCTGTTTTATTACCATTTTGGTGTTTCGTCTTGTTATCTGATAGGCAATGTAATCATCTTGGACGCCAACCAACTCTTGTAAGCTTAATTTTTAGACCGTATAGTCGCCATTATTACATTACTTCACCAAGCTGTTAGCTTCTGATCTATTCCGTGTCGTAAGTTCTTTGTTCCACAATACTTATGAAGAGCAGTCGTTAAAGTTGCTTTAAAGATAGTTTATCCATCACATATGTCTCTATGTTCTTATGAAAGTGACTATTCCAGACAGCTTCCTTCCCTAACTTTTAAAGGTTTGTTACCAAATGTGGTTTGACATCTTCAGACATCTGACAATGTGGAAGCAACTTTGTCAGCACGACTGGCCGATGGTCCGTATCCATACATATGTTAGGAATAATCCTAGAATCTGTTATACTTAGAAATGAGAATGAAATCGATTTGACACGCTAAGTCTATATTGTTCCACTTGTACTACGTTTTGATATGACTGCGCCAGTGTTTGAAAATGGTATTTGTTATTATTAGCCCATTTTCACGTTAAGTTAAGTTAAGTTATGACGCAGAAACGTGGACAATGAATAACAAGTATTAAAAGAGTATTGAAGCCTTCGAAAAACACATTTGGAGGTATTGAAAAAGTTGGGGGTAAAATTAATGACCGAAATCAGGGTTAGACAGTTACGTTATTTTGTTCATGTAAAAAGACATACTTCATTGTTGAAGACCATACTGGAGGGTAGGGTGGAAGGCAGTTGTTCAAGAGGCAGACAACGCTTTAAATGTGTGGATAACATCAGTATATGGACTGGAAAAACCCTCTCAGATTACACAATTACGGCAAGAGACAGAGTGCACTGGAGATCCATTGCAGCCGACCTTCGATGCAAAGATGGCACCTGAACTGAACTGAATTAAACTTCAACTCCTTTAACCTTGTCGCCAACAGCGGGTGTCTCATTTGTATATCCCTCTATTTCAAGTTAACTATCTGCAATTTCCCCATATTTCCATCATTTTGTTAATATAATTACTTTATATGTATTTCTGGTTGTTTTTTTTCTCTACATAAACTTTCTATACTTTTCTTTTATTTACTATGCTTTTCACATTTGGATAAAGAAATTTTCGATTGTAATTTCTTTTCTCTTCTTATTTCTGATTTTGTTTAATTTTAATTTTTTTTGTTGCCTTGTGTCGCTACTGCTTTCACTCATTACTGACACTAGTTCCGCACGGTGTCTACTGCTAGTTCTTGGATTGATGAGTTACATATCGAGCTACTCAGAACATCGGGAGATATACATAATGTACTTTTTAAACATTGTATTCACAACAATGGAATATAGCCAAAACATCACACAAAGTTAAATACTAATTTCTTTGCCAAAAAAAATCAAATGCAATAGAATGCGGTCAATTCCGAACTATTAGCTTAATAACATCTGCATCTACAATTCTTTTGAAGATAATCGGGAAGAGAATTGATGGGAAGATAGAGGAAATGCTAAAAGATAACCAATTTCAATTTCAAAACAACAGAGGTACATGGGATGCCATTGTATCATAAGAATGATCGATCAAGTGCATCCCTTTTTTTCTGTTTTATTCACTACGAGAAAGCCTTTGATAGAGTCTCCTGTCATCACCATCATGTAGCATGTCATTGGCAGAACGTCGTTCTCATCACAGCCACTCGATAGGAATATCAATCAGCAGTCAGTCTCTCGCCTTCTCTATGTTTATGTCCAGGATGTCCTTGATGTCTTGTAACCATATACTGCCTCGTCTTCCTGGAATGCCCTCCAAAACTGCTTTTTTCCAGTACGTCCTGGCGCTTGATGTGGCCGAAAAACCTCAGTTTCCGAGACATAACGTAAGAAACCCATTGAAACGAGAAAGCAGTGAGCTTGCAAAAGCCAGATGTGGATGCACACAGACTCCCCATCCACAGAGCTATAAAGAAGCAAAGACACTCATCAAACGATCTATGAGGACATAACGGAGAGACCAGCCTAAAGAATACAAGTCAGAAAATGACAGCATAGACAAACCTGGCAGAAATAGGCAGGCACATATCTTCAGACTCAGAACTGGACATTATAGACTCAAGGCCCACATCCACAGAATGGGTCTTAGAGAAACTGCAACGTGCGATTATGGAGCACCAAAGCAAACAACCAGAACATATTCTGCAAGATTGCTCTTCCTATGCAGACCAAGGAGAGGCAGTCTGGCCTAAGGGAGCGATCATGCTTTAAAAGCTGAAGGGGACACGTGAAGACCTGAAACACACAGTCTTCTTCATGAACCTCACCAGACCAGAAGCAAAGCATCAGTTGATCGATAAAGAAGGAGAAGAAGTTATTTGCTTTACCCAAAGTATTTTTATGATTATTCTGTAGCATTTTGTCTCGAAAGCCCCGATCCTCTTTCTTAATATTTGTGTGATGGTCCATGTCTCGCATCAAACATTGCAACCGGGAATACACATGTTCTGAGGTTCTATAAGTTTAATTATTTGTTAGTATTGTGCCACACATTTTACATACTATTCAGTTTCTGCATCGCTATAGATAATCGTCTCTGTATTTACCTTGCACAGTCCCCATCGTTTGTTATCAAAGAGCATGGTATTCAAAGTAATACATGTGTTCAATTTCTTCATTATAAATAGTGATCTTGGGTTGGGGTCTGGGTGTGTTAATGGACTATCTTTATTTTTTTTAATATTCAGGAAAAAATCCGGATCTTCACTGTGCTTCTGAACGGACATAAGCAATTGTATCAAGCCCTCAAAGCTGTTTGAAAGCTTAACTATGTCATCTGCAAATCTTAGTTCTGGAAACTCTTTTCCTCTAATTGAGAATGGGTCGAAATTCACGTAGTTTTCATCTATTTTTACCTTTCATGTGATATTTTCCGCTTAAATGTATAAGTAGTGTGAAAGGATCTCTAACCAATCTGAGGTGCCTTCGTTGATTCTGACGACAGCGTGTTGGCTACTGTAAAGTGTTTCTATTAGGTGTGTCAGATGTGTTGAAAAGCATATGTCTTTCATTATTTGCCATAGTTACTGATGTTGTACACAACCAAAGTTAATTCTATCAAATTTACTGACGACAAAGTCATAGTGGGAGGATCAGAAGCAACGTTCCAAGTGCTGCTTGAAAAAACATATATTAATTAGGGCTAACCATAACAGAAGATGACCACAATGGAACAGAAATTAAGACAAGAATTGCATTCGTAAAAACTGGCATAAGCGCAAATTGCTAACTTCAAAGAATATCAGGATAGAACTGGTGACTAGAATAATCGCCACTCGCATATGGTCAATCGCGCTGTATGGGGTTGAAACATGGATTCTTGCAGAAAATGATGAAAAAAAGATTGGAAGCGTTTCTTCTTCTTCTTCGTACGCTGTCAAACGTCAACCTGTATTTTTTCGAAGAAAGCAGCGGTCATCCTGAGGCTGTCGACACTGCCATAGAGCTTGTCTAGTGTTGCGACTGGTGATGGCCACATGTGCTTTCTCTGGTCCTCGTATGTCGGGCCGTTTTGCAGCAGATGTTCAGCGGTCATTTTCCCACTACCACAAGTGCATTCGTCAGTGCCACCTATCTTCGGTATATTGAATAGGTGGTAACTCAATCTGTTGTGGCCTGTGCGGAGTATGAAGACTACGACCTGCTCTCTTCTGTTCAGCTGATAATATGCATCGTTTTTTGTGTAGCCAGTATGTTCTGTTTCCCATTTACCTATGTATCTGGCCCTAATAAGCCTTTTGGACTCTTCGTAGAGCACACTAGAATCTGGTTGTGATAGTCTTGCACCTTCTTTTGCCAGTCTGTCTGCTTCCTCGTTGCCTTGGATGTTACAGTGGGATGGAACCCACTGTACCACTACTCTTTTTGATGCTGACTGCTGGCATAGTTGACAGAGTACTGCTCTTAAATAATTAAATTCAGTATTTTTCTGACTTTTTAGTGCTGTGACTATGGTCAGGGCATCTGTAAACAGGACTATCTGGCTTTCATTGCTTTCGCGTGTCAGCATTGCTTCTACCGCAGCCCTCAGTGCCTCTGCTCCGTTCTGAAATTGCTTGAGAATTTTCCAGTTGCCACTGACAGTGTTATTTTTTTACCATTTGGTAGGCTCGGGAATACCCCTGCCCCTCCATTCTGTGTTATGTTTGTTACAGAACCGTCGGTGTATGCATGGGTCCATTCCATGCTTGGGTAGTTTTTCGCTATGTACCTCAGTGTTGTGTTTCTTCTTTCTTTTTCAGTCTGGCTATTCTTGTTTCCAATACCTGGTATATTTTCTACCACCTCCGGAATGATATGCTGCTTCCAGGTAGGTTTGCGTACAGTAAGAATGGGCTTTGGTATTGTTACGGTGTTCATAGGGTCTTCGCTCATCTTTGCTTTGGCTATTTCTGCAAAGTTTCTCCGCTTTAGTTTCCCATTTCCAAATCTATTTAGTCTATGATGCATTGGATGGTTTGTCAGTCTTCTGAGTTTCTCTGCTTGCTGCTGAACTCTGCAGATTTGTAATCTTTTCAAGTTTTACAATTGGCGTTGACTTCATGCCTCCCGTTATAACTCTCATGGCTTGGTTTTGAAGTTTGCTAATTTTATCAAAGTTCGCCTTTGCTGCTGTTGTCCATGCCGCAATGCCATACTCGAGAACTGGTCTTACTCTTCCAGTGTACAGTTTCTTTAGTATTTTTTCGTCTGCTCCCCAGCTTGTGCCAGCAGGTTTCCTCATGATTGCCATTCTTTGTCTTGCTCTCATTCGGTTTCTCTCGATCTGAGTTTTCCATGTCATGCGCCAATCAAATGTGACGCCCAAGTAGTTTGGGTTGTCGTTTGGCCGCAGATATTTGCCGTTAAGACTTATTTTGGTGTTCTGTGGTTTATTTGAAAGCGGTAATATCGTACATGTTGTTTTTTCCTCGTTTATTTTGATCAGCCATGAGTTCGCCCACTCCTCCAACGATGTTAGGGCCTGCTGCATCCGATTACTTGCTACGGTGAGATTTTTTTCCGAGGTCCACATAGCCAGATCGTCTACAAACATGGAGCTGTGGACTCTTCTTGGTATATTCTCTGTGATGTTGTTTATATACACCAGGAAAAGTGAGTGTGACAGATCCCCCCCCCCCCTTGGGGTACTCCTTGCTCCAGTGTCACCTTTTTTGCTCATCTGTCCTTGTACTTGAACTCTGGCTGTTCTATTTTCGAGGTAGTGGCTGATCCATCTGTACATTTTCCCACATACTTCATTTCTTCGTAGCTTGACTTTAAGTCCCTCTTTCCACACCTTGTCAAAGGCCTTCTCTAGATCTACTCAAACCGCTACTGTATGCTTTTTCTCTTGGTAAGCATCCTTTATTTCCTGTGCTATCAGAGTGATCTGGTCCTCAGTGGATCTGTGTTATCTAAATCCTGGTTGCTGTGGAATTAGTATGTGTTTTTCTTCCAGGTGCCACATCAGTCTGGTGTTTATCATACGCTCCATCAGTTTGCCTACACAGCTCAGTAGACTGATAGACCTGTATCCATTTGGATCTGTTCTATCTTTTTCTTTTTTTGGTACTGGTATAAGTACAGCATCTTTCCATGCCTGCGGTATAATTCCCCTTTTCCAGCTATGGTTCAGGACTGATAGTAAATTCCTCTTTGCTCTTTGGCCTAACCCCATCAGCATTTCGTTTGTTACCCCATCTTTTCCGGGCGATTTCTTTTTCTTTAAAGTTCTCATGACCTTAGATTGCAAGCGTTTGAAATGTGGTGCTACAGTAGAATGGAAAGAATGAGTTGGACAGAACGAAGATTCATTGACAATGTACTCACTTAAATAGGCGCCCAAGGGCAACTATTGAAAAAGATGAAGAAACGAAGACTGAGTTGGCCAGGCCACAACATGAGACATGGTAGTCTTCTACAGAAACTACTAGAGGGCAAGATGCCGAGGAAAAGAGGAAGTAGGCGACCAAGACTCACTCTTATGTCTCATGCATGCAGAGACATTAAAGAATGAACCTGGGCTGAAATGAAGAGAGCGGCAGGAGATAGGGTCAAATGGAGAAACATACTTAGACAACGTTTCCAACCAGTCTCAGATCTTCTCAATCACAATAATGATATTGGTAATCGCTCAGTAATGGCTGCTTCATCGGTTGCCTACTTGAATATGCAAAGAACAGATTTGTACAGACTATATTTTATATATAATATATAATATATTTATTAGCGTAACAACTTTTAGACCCACACAAATCCATTTTAGCCAGACACCTACCTGGATACATTAAATGATTGTGGACGAATATGTCATTAATTTCATTGATTGTAATGAAATTGTAAAAATGTATTTGTCGTGAGCTGTTTTCGATGGTATTGACACATTTTGGCATGTTTCATTTAACGGTATTGCATGAATGCGACGCTGATTTTTCTTGATTTGTATATTCAAATTAGGATCATATACTATTATTGTGTTAGTAGAAGTGTTATTCGCCTCAGAATATGAATACGAGACTTACTCTGACAAGGACTAACCAGTTTCATGTACCCAAGATGGGGGGGGGGGGGGGGGGGGGGGGGAGTGTACTAGTCAAAAGTATGTTGAAATGCGGCTACTTTTCTTTTACAAAATACATTTTTAAACTTCGAACAACAAAATATTTATATTTGATTTTCAATGGTATTTTGAGTACAAAATTTGATAAACGTATTTATTTTTAAAATTTAAGATTACACAAATTTACCGCCCCTTTCAGGTCTATTTCAACGAAGTTCGTTATTAGAGGCGAACGCTGTATAAACTAGATTCGAGTGAAGACAATTCAGTTACACGATCGATTAATATAAAGTGTATATAAAATTGATGTAAGTAGCATAATTCCTTATAAGTTTTTAAAATTTAACATATTGTATGCTTTCTACTGGAAGAAACATTTAATTACACGAAACGAGGTGCGTGGTGAATGTGTGTGTTAGTAATAATAGTATGATTATCATTTTATACACTCAATATTTTAATAAATACTCATATATAGTGTCATTATACTATAGACGTTGGTTGATCTCGAAAGATCTTTAGACACAATAAAACGTGTAGGCTGAGAAACAAAAAGAAAAGTAAGAGACTTTATGATTAGCTAGTTTAGTTGTGCAACGTAACTGATATTAGTATTTTATCCTTATTCTATTAATGAAACATTTCAATGTGTGTTATGGGTGCTAAACCTTGCAATCCTACATTGTTTCTGTGCGCATCGTCACTGCGCATAGAACAAAAGTAACATGCTGGAAGCCAACTTACTGACTATGTGACAAATAAGACTTTCTCATATGTATGTACTAATAACATATACTTTATACAAGTATCCCGTATTTATTGCATAGATATATACATTCGTTGTTACGATTTAATGAGGTAAATAGTGCATGTAATTAATACTAATACTACAAATAACAAGTAGCCATCCACACTAAAATGCTGGGAGAGAAAAACAAATGTAAGTGTGTGTATATATATATATATATATACACACACACACCTCATTGCCCCAACCCCCTTCCCAAATCGTTTGTTGTAGTTAATATGGCTGACGTGGTATACATAATACTTGTAACTAAACTAACTTACTTAATATTTTTATATAAAATTTAGATAAGACTACAGTTATTAACTGAGTTAAACCTCACAGAGGAAAATTATATGTCTATATAACTAAGAGACTATTAATTTTGACACTGCATTATTATAATGCAGTGTCAAAATTAATAGTCTCACCACTTTCATAGTTAATATCATAGTGATAGTACCACTGTATTGTGATGTTTAGAATCACAACTGTCTAATGTTCGCGGGACAAAATAATTAACTAACTATATAATATATATATAGCAATAATATATATTGAAATTGTAATTAATTAATTACTAATATTAATCAATTTAAGACTAAGTCATTACAACTAAAACTGTCAAGTGTCACATTGTGTGGAACACAGCTCTTTGTGTTTTGTTTCTTTAGTATCATTGGAGGACCTGAGATCAATGAATCTTTTGCAGAAGCCAGAGAAGCATTAGCTATAGTACTCAATTCAGAGAATCTTGTAAGTAAAAGATACTTGTGCATCATGACATTTTCAAAATGTTAGATAGCTGAAATATTTACAGCAATGACCTGAGAATAATTGTTGACAACCTAAATTTTAATTAGCAATTGACACCAGCAGTAATGACATTGACAGACAAACGAATAAGAACTTTGTATCTCTTCAGAACTCTAATAAGTAGTTATAAGTTCTATGAAATAGTTTTTTTCTTTCTATTTAGGCAGGGTGAAATAAAAACCTAGACTGCTCAAGGATGGTATGGACAAGCAGTCTTCATTCATTCTTTAATCGTATAAATCCCAATGTGGGCCCTAGCAATGGGAATCAATGTTGCATAGATAGTTTAAAAGAAGTAAATATTTTTTTGAAACTTTTTATGAAAGCATGGTGTTTTTGTCAACACGTTGAAACTACCCTCCTATAAAGGATTAGGGACAGGTCGGTGGAGGATCCATTAAAATTTAATAGATTAGCGGGTTGCATTAGTAGATGCTGTTTAAAAAATTTCAGATTATGGGGTCATTCGTTAATAGGGGAAATAGAAGTTCACGCAAACGGACATGCAACTTGCAAGTTAAATAAAAGCTTTTAAAAACAAGTAATTTACTTTTCGATCCAATGTTTTTTTTAACATTTTATTTGCGATTGTATCCGTTCATTCTTTCTCCTTAGATTTGTTGTTGTTGAGCTACCATAGTCACTATTACTGTACTGTGTAGATTTTGTTATCGTGTTTTTCGTCACTGGTACTATTTGGTGTTTATTACTTTGAATTTTTAAATGAACATTTTTTTGCTGACGATCAAGTAGTCATAGAAACTTCAGAGCTTCAATTGAAGCAACAAATTGATAAACTGAATACAGCATGTAAAGAATACAGAATGAAAATCAATGTAGAAAAAACTGAGGTCGTGAAAATATCTAGAACTGTTGGAGACATCAAGATCGCCATTGAAAAACAATAAATCAAACAGGTGAAAAATGTCACATACCTAAGTCAGTAAACGGAAAAAATACGGCAGAAATCTAACAAAGATTCAAAAAGGCAAATCAAATCATTGGACAATAACTCCAATACTTAATTTCAAGCACATGACAATAACTATGAAAAGAGCTTTATTATACAGCATGATTTTCGTCCCAACACTATGCTATCAATGTCAAAACTGGACACTAACATCAAATGAAAAACGCTACATCGTCACAGCAGAAATGTAATGCCTGCGAACAATTTTGAGCGTAGTAAGGAGAGACATGATCAGAAATGATGACATCAGGAGACTGGTGGGAACAACGCCAGTATTGGATTACATTAAAAGACAGCAACTAAAATGGTTTGTCCACTTAACAAGACTACCACCACACAGCACCCCACAACAATCAATGCTATTTAGATACAACAGATTCAAAGCCAAAGGCAGACTATAAAAAAGGTGGCTTACAGAAATATCTGATGCAGTAAATGCTACTGTGCATGAGGCACACAGATAGGATTGTTCTAGAAATCTGTTCATAACTTGACGCTGAAAGGCATAACATGAATAGCGAAAAGAAAAAGAAGTTACTTTGATTTTGCCACTTTTTAATATATCCATTTTGTGTTTGTTGCTAAGATTGTTTTGCTAATATGCTGTATTTTAAAATTATAATAATTGTTGCAAGTTTCTTCAAATCCTCTTGTCCGGTATAATAAGTAGTTCTTCCTCGCTCCTCTGTGGGTTGATTGCTTTGCTGCTTTCAGTGGAGAGTGTAACCTAGTCGACAGTGAGCTGACTTGCTAGACTGGGATTACAGCATGCCAGGGTTCTAATTCATGGACGGGCAGAAACATAATTCTGGCAGTGGTTCGTGTCTACTATGACCGCTCCACCAGTTGATCCAGCTGTAAATTGTTACCTGATGTATGAGTTAGGTTGAGGAAGCTTAAAAACAGCAAGGAAGGGAACTGGCCATCTCACCTCGCAAAGGCTGCGGCTTAGTACATGAAGAGTTGTTTTCATCCCCAATGGCAATTGTTGCCATGGGACTGACCTTTTACCTTTCAGTATTATTCTGTTAATCTTTTATAAAATTTATCCCATCTGTTTGTGTTGTGTGCTATCTTTGTAGTATTTTTTAGTACTGTAAACATTTCCCAGTTTGCCATTATCATACAGGTTTTTGTTTATCATAGTGAACATTCAAGATTAGCAGCTAATTTGATTGGTTTGTGGTCTCTTCCTTACAATATTTCTTATGCTATTCTATTTATTTTGTATGTTAGATTATCTGTTGTAAAGATACTCACACATTACCCTTTCCCATGTTAGCTTAAAATTGTCTTAAAATGGGTCTGTCTTGTGAAACCCAGAATTTAGACTTTGCTGCAAGAGGCAATTTGAGACACACTTTTTAATTTAATTGGAGTTCGAAAAATTATCCACTCCACATCTGGCCTTGGTGGCATTTAGAATTCAGTTATTGAAATCGAACTTGAAAACTGAAATTATTACTTGATAAGAAATGTGCTGATAGACAGCTTTAGAGATGTTGTTGAATGCCCAAATTGAGTAATTTGACTCTTTTGTGGGCCATGAAAAAAGAGCATAGATGACAGGTTGCAGTAACATTCTGAGCATGTTGGGGGGGGTCAGGGTTTTCCTTACAGTTGTGATATATTTGGCTTCATCTACGTGTCGCTCACTACTACATGGATCACCTTTGCTGGAAGATAAGCACTGCTTTGGCATCCCAGTCTAAAGATAGAAAGCAGAAGAAATAGAGTTGTTGGGGATGGCGTGGGCTAGTGGTTAAGTGACACTGCTCACAACCAGAAGGTGCTGAGTTCGATCCCCATCACAGCACCAGCCGTTACCCCGGGGAAGCAAACCCTTAGAAAATGCAGGAGGAAGCAGACCCTTAACATAAAATGCATGCTGAAGTCGGATGCACTGGGCCAATAGGCGCAAAATAAAAACCACAGTGCAATTGCAATGCACACCGCCTTGGGGAATAAAGAAATAAGGCGAACTCCAAAAAAAAAATGATATAGTTCATCTGAAGTACTCTTCTGCAAGGAAAGTTTTTGTGACAGACGAAACGTTATCAAACTACCAAAAGGCAGGATAATATATTAACTGACAATATAAACTAGAATTTCAATACAATGTCAACAATGTACAAAGATAGCATTAAATCATACATGTAATTCAGCAAAAGGAAGATAAAAGATTGAATAACATCAGAAAGATTAACATCTGTAAAGATGAGAAAACAGATCAAAAGAAAGAAAATGGAAACAAAGTACAGTAGACTGAAGGACAGATACAGTGAACAATATAGGCAGCTGAGCAAGGAAATAAGACAAAACTGAAATCAGGAAAAATAAATTCTTGGATGACTTGCAGATGATGTATTATTAAAGAATGTGCAAAACACGGTATATTAAATAAAAAGTATATATTAGGAAAGCTGCAAATTATATTAGCCAGTGACAGGTAAGCATGAAAACATCACCAAAGTACATGGACAAGAAGGAAGTAGAGTAGCACATTTCATGGAAATTCAATAAGAATCCAGCCAAGATGCAGCTAGACATCCCCGGGACTGAGATGGACCTAGATATAAACATAGATACTCATTGAAATTAGGAAATTATCACAGCTATCAAAGGGCTGAAGAATGGACAACTTCTATGCAGAACTGTTTTAATAGAACCTGAATTAGAAGTATTTGGACCATTGATGGCACAAATCTGGTAGATGGACACCACAAGAATGAAAAAGTGAATTATTGTGAAATTACCACAGAAAAGTGACCTGACAGATTGCAATAACTATAGAGGCATCACTTTCCTCTCAGCATCTAGCAAATTATTAAGCAGGATAATAATCCAGAAAATATCAACTGCATTAGATAAAATACAGAGGATGGAATACATAGGTTTTAGAAGTAGCAGAGAATGCACAGACCATATCTTCTCACTTAGAAACATAATATTACACCTGTATATACATTTTGTTTATTTTTAACTGGTCTTTGACAGCATAAATGGGACAGTATGTGGATAATAAATGTGTCTTGCAGTATCCCTTAACCCATTTTTTAAAAGTCATTTAAAGTCTCTAGACAGATTACATGCAGTGGTAGGGCAGAGAGACCAAACTTTTGAGGTGAAAACAGATGTGCAACAGGAATGCCTCTTATCAATTATTCTCTTTGTAGCTGTCATTGACAGGGTGATGTTCTGGACCACAGCGGGCTTCCTAAGATGAACATAATTGGGAGAACATTGCTGCTGATTGCTCTACCTAGCGTAGTAAAATCTCTTCTGGCACTGCACATATGGAGCAGACAAGAATCAAGAAAGCTGCATGGAGACGATCAAAGCGGAAGGCAAGAGAAGAGTTGCCTCCGTCTGACAGTCAGACAGTGTTTCTCTGCCCTCGATGTGACAGATGCTTTTGGCTCAGATTGGTTTGATCAGCCACCAACAAACCCACTCCAGGATTGACAGATGGCAACGTGGTCCTTTTAGGAAATGATGGACATTACTTTCAGTTCTAGAAGACTTAAATATTCATCTGCAGTATTTACATGCCAACACATTCAATAGAAAACTAAAAGATTGGGCACATATAGCCAACAGGTGGGACTGAACATTAATATCAAGAATTTATAGTAAGATTGGCAAAGACATCGAACATGGTATTAACATTGCCAGAACAGCTTTTGCCAGCTTAAGCAATGTTTGGAAGTCTTCACAGTACAAACACTAGCCTAAGAATATACAGCCATTTCATATTTTCTGTACTTTGCATGTTGTGAAATAAGAAACGTCAAAATTTTCATCTTTCTAAGAAAAAATCATAACATTTTCTGGCCAAACACTATCACCAGTCAAGAACTGCTTGCCTTTAGTAACAGTTTGATACTGAAACTGGATTGGCCATGTCCTAAGAAGACAACTCGTCACCAGAAAACTGCTGTAGTTATAGCAGCCTGGTTTAGTGAGGTGAAGATCAACAGTGTAATTCCCATAGTGGGTTGAAGTGATGTCAGTGATTTAGAATTGGAGAACACACTACATCTACATTTTCACTATTGTCTAAGTGAAAGTAATCAATACTTTTTGTTGCTTTATCTATTATTTCTCAATACATTAGTGCTTTAGAAGACTCTTAAATGTTACATATAAGGATCATGCCACGGACATAGAAATAGGACGAAGAGTGGAAAATGCAATTGGGCCTTTTTAGGATCTGTTCACGGCTATCATAAGGCGCAAAATGTCTTGTATGGGCACGTCACAAGGTCTAACTGAATTATAAATTTGATACTGCATGGTTCCTTACCAGAAAAGAGAAGATTGGGACGTCCAAGAAAGTAATGGGCAGACAACATCACTGAGTGGTCAAAACTTCGTCCCGGTGAGGCACCACTGGCGGCAGCGGACAGGGAGAGATGTCATGGGATTGTGGGAGTGTCTTCAAGTGTGCCTCAATGAGCTAATGAGTTACGGGATGAACTGAACATTAGTAAAGGAGTACATATATTACTACATTCCAGACGTAACAAAAAATGCTGATACCGTTCATGTTTTCATTTGTCCGCTTACGAAGCATGCGGCTGCCATTTCAGGTGACCATTTACAGAAGCCTGCACCAAAGAACTTTGTGTGCTCTTGCAGGGCAGCTTCTGTAGCTACATTTTTACATGATTAGAATGTTAGCCACATGAATAGCCTTCTTTAATCACTTTTTGCAACAGTTTGCAAGGTTACAGTGTTCATAGTCTTTGTGTTACGGTATCGGCACGAGATATATCATTATAATTGGTAATCTTTGTAATCCTATGTATTTTGGTTGATTCATGTTAAAAATTATTCTGTTAGGTGATCTATAGGCTTAACTACTCAATTTTAGAGATATGTTTGTTCAAAGTCATCAGTATTCTTACATCAGCAAACAATAATAGAAGGCTGCAACTGAGAATGTATTGGAATAATTTTTTTCAATAACAAAATTGCCGTCAGAATGCATACTCCTTTTAAGAAATTACATAATTACTGCAATAACATAGTTCCATAAATTTTTTGTTTTCTTCAGAAATAGGTTTTCAGGCTTGAATTCAGTACACATCTTCCTTTTGTTGACAAAGTGGTGAACTTAAGAATGGCAGATCATTCACATACATTTGCTAAAATTGAACTCAACACTGTAGAACTTCCACCTTCTATTGAAATAAAAGAGTCTTCAGTAATTAATGGAGAAGCTGGTAAGACTTTTTTTAAATATGTGATTTTAAAAAGTTTATTTATATATTGTTGACAAGAATAATATAACACACAAAAACCGATTGTAAAGTCACCAGACATATTGACTAGTGGGGTGTAGAATTTACTCAAAGCACTGGTGTCTATGAACTCACAATATCATCCATACATAGCTGATGATTGTAGTGTGGTATTTACATGGAGCACTGTTCTTTATCTACATATTAGTTTAGATCAATGAAAAGTTATACAAGAATGATGCTCATAGTGTAGGATTTGCTGAAGATCTGCTCAACGTGGATATATTTGATGACAATCCAGATAGATTGACAACTAGAAAGAAAACTCTTGGTTTCAAACCTGCCTTACAGCAGGTCAAAGTAAACTGAAGACAAATTGTTGAAATGAAATGGGAAACTGAGGATGGGCAAGCTAGAGAGTATCATAAAAGGTAATGTCCAGACTGAATGTACATGTTACGAAGTATGCATTCATGAAAGGCAGCAGTAGAAATAACAGATAATCACAAAATTTAATGAGGAGTCGACATGAAATTGCAAACCAAGCCAAACTCTTTAATTTAAGTGTGCTTCATATCTAAACTTGTTGTGATCGCTGAATAGACTGAATCCGATACTCCTGTTGTACTATTATAGTTTTTTTTAGTACCCTTTTCTGTTCCCTTCTTCCTGTCTATTCTCACTTTTGTATGCATGCTCCCTTATTCTAGGGACATGCTCTCTGATCTCCTTACTAGCTTGCAAATTTGTTTCGTCCATTTAACTGTTTATTTGACACTTTCTACGTGGTCTGTGCCCTTGTCACTTAGGTCCGGATACCTCAAAATGTAAGTCAACGTCACATTCCTTTCCATGTGACTGTATAGTCATTCCTGGCATGGCTTGATCCCTCTTTTAACTCCACAGTTCCAATAACATTGGTCAGGCACCATCTCTGACTGTTCCGTGTCTTTAATCAGCACTGTTGATTACCCCTTCCTAATAGTAAAAATAAAAGTAGCTTAAGTGAAGATGGCAACAACATCATACTTGTGCTGCAAGGTGTGTTGTCATATAGCTATAAAGACCAATATTGGTCTCCCTGGGCACTAATGCGAGGAGTCGGCTGTCTAGCTGTGATTCATGTGGCATGCCTACTCTAAGCTTCCGCGATGGAGTTTTGCTCTGCGATCTGAGCACCTTTGGTGATGCGCCAGGTGAAACGGTTCTGTGCAAGCAACTCAAATGAAGTGATATCAATGTTGAAGTTTTTCACAGACACTTTCAATGAGTCTCTATAGCATTTCTTCTGTCAACCTAAACGTCACACCCATCTTTTCTGGACTTTTTGCAGGAGCGTATGGACAAAGAATTTCAGTTAGGCACTTTGTCCTGCCACCTGATTCTAAATATCTTATTCAGGCATCTCAAGTAAAAAGGATTTAGTTGTCTAGTGTGTTTGCTATACACTGTCCATGTTTTGCAGAATCCTACTGCATGATATGCTTTAACCTTGGGGCCTACACTGATGCCATGTTTGCTCCAGACATTTGCTTGTAACCTTTCTTTTAAAAAAAATAATTTTTTATTAATAAAAGAGACCAATTATTTTAAAATGGTTTGCTAGGTTATGAATGTAGATATAATTTTAGTTTGAAAAAATACTTGGTTGCTATGATAACTGCGGCGACATTGAAAAAAACACTTCTTTCTAGAATCCTTAAATTTCAAAAATAAGCATATTTCTAGCCTAAGGTCATATTTATTTTCCGAAAAAGGTTCAAAAATAATTTTTTTTATATTTGAGCTCCAGGGAAAGTGAACAAAATACATCAAAATTTGGGACAAATTTTTTTTAAAAGGATTTGACCAAATTAGCTTTTTTTTTAGACCATAGGCTACAAAAGTGTATGAGAAATGTACACACAAACTTGTATGTTTCCAACCTCTATATTACTTGAGATTAAGGATTTTAGATACATAACAAACGGGAAATAATGAATATAAAAATGATGGAGGGCAGAGCGGATCGGGTCGATGACGTGTTTCAACAGCACCTATGGGTTGTGATCCGGTCCTGCTGCTCGTCCATCTCTGAGTTTCCGAATAGCAGCAAGGACTTCAGCTATAGGGGGGGGGGGAGTCTGTCGCTGTTGGTTTCCGTATCTGGGGGAAGGATCCAGAGACTCAGCAGACAGATCGGGACATATTGATGCTGGTTAAGAGCATACGTGTAGTGCTCCTTCCACCTGTTCGCTACCTCCTGGTATGATGAGCACATGGGGCCATCAGACTTATTGATGAAGTCTTATGTGTTTTTTCTCATTCTGCTTGCCCCCAGGATGGAGGAGCCTGAAAGGCTGGTCTGAGGTCATGAGATCTGAGACCAGCTTCGACTTCATCAGCAACCTTCACCTTCATGCAGTACACTAAACTTCATGCCATCGTGAAACCAGTGGTCAACCAACATGATTTGCCAGAGCCCTACAGTATTTACAGTGTCAAAAGCCTTGGTCAAGTTAACAAATGCTGTGTACAGGCACAGTGCTGTTCTTGACATTTCTTTTGAAGTTGACGTGCTGTATATATCATGTCAATCGTTCCACGACCCACACAAACTCTCTGTAAGTAGATCCTGCCCAAGGTGACCAGCTAGTCAGCTGAACAGGGAATCTGTGACTGGTCTGGCTAGTTGTCTCATTTATGACCAAGCTGTGAAAAAATCTAATGATAAAGCGTCTGCATTTCAGCCAAGTCATCTTTTGATGTTAAATCACTGTTGGTGCTTCCTATTCTGGTGAATAATTTTATATATTTGGTACATGGTCAATTATGCCACCTTTGCTTCCAATAAGCAGCCATTTTGTTAGACTGGAAATGACAGGATAGAAAGACTCCTACTTGTTCGAGATTTTCAAACTGAGAGATGAGATTCTCATGTAACTTAATATATACTCATTGGCTCTTTTCGTCTTGTCAGACGATAGTTATTGTTCTATTAGTACAAAGCCCGGGCAGAAATATTGAGACCATGTGTTGCCATGGCAGTATGGACCCTGTCTCGGTCTGCCTTGTTTTTACTCCAAGGGAAGGGTAATACCAATACATTTGGAACAAGGCAAGCTGCCGGATCAGCAGAGCAATGCGCTATCTGTTCGCCTGTCGGGACTTCACTCCTAGACCATCTGCCAACCAAGGCTAAAAGCTTGGTCTGCCCTGCCACAACACTCAGCTCAGGTTGTCGTTCCTCGCTCTAGCACAGCCAAATCTGACAAAACCCTACAAGATCGTCAGTATTTTATCTGCAATGCTTCAGATGGTTGGAAATCAGAGTTTTCCTTCTAGATGAGCTGCCTTCCTAGGCTTTCGAGTCCCATCTGCCCGAATCTACTGGTTTTAAGGCGCCAGTGATTCTCCATCCGCTCCTTCTTCTGTTAGTCAAAATAGATCTGCCGCGCGACAGCCATGGAAGCATTTACCTGGTGTTTAGAGTTCACCTTCAACCCAACCCCCGGCTATAAGAACACTTAGAACCTCTCGTTAGTAATATGTATATAAATTTACATGTTACATGAGAATCTTACCTCACATTTTGAAAATATATATATATATATATAACACTTTGTGCATGTGTTTTTTTAAAGGTGCGTTCTCTAAGATGCTAATTCATAAAGACACCAGATTTGGACCTTACAAAGGCGACATTATTAATGCAGGGCAGAAAGATTACATTGACTATAGGTTTGCATGGGAGGTTAGTAATTATAGATAATGCTGTTTGTTAACTAACTGACATCACATTTTGACCACTTCGTATTTTAGCGCAAGATTTTACTTTATCTTCATTCGTGTGAAATACCTGCCTGCTGCCTGGCACAACTCGAGAACAACACGCTCGCCCAAGAAAGGAGACAAAGAGGATCTTGGAAACTATCACCCAATTACTCTTCTCCCAGGCACTTACAAGCTGTTTACAAAATGCATCCTTGCCAGAGTCCACACCACTCTCGAAGAATCGCAGCCAGTCAAACAGGCAAGCTTTTGGCGGTCGTAAGGTACAATGGACCATATTTCAACCCGCTACCGCCTTAACAAGACAGCCCGAGCATTCCAGACACCCTTGATATTCACCATCATTGACTATAAAAAGACTTTTGATTCGGTAGAACCACATTTTGTCTGGCATTCACTGTTGGAACAAGGTGTAGATCCTGGTTACATCAGAATTCTCACCAACAGTTATACGAACTGCACTACCACATTTCGTTCCTTGCAACATCCAATTGTGGTACTAATTTAAAAGGGGGTCGGCCAGGGCGATCCTATCTCACCAAACTTCATCTAAGCATGTCTGGGATCAGTAATTAGCCGGTGCAACTGATCCAATCTTCCTTGGCGATATACGATTAGAGGATGTCAATGAATACATCTGGCGAATAACCTGAACTGCATAAACGTTGCCGCAAGGGCTGGGCGGCCTTCTCATCTATTAACACGTTCCTGGGCAGTTGCCAGGACCTACAAGCATCCCTTTTCAATTCCACTGTACTCCATGCGATTGCTGAGATGTGGACACTAACAAAATCACTATAGGACAAATTGAGAGGGACCCAGGCCTCCCTTGAGAGGCTCTTGGTCGGAATCACTCTCCTAAACTAACGTATGCAAGGTCTCCACAATTCTGACATAAGACGGTTGTCCCTGGTGAAGGATGCGGTAATCCATGCAGACAAGGCAAAACAATGATGGGCAGGTCACATTTTACAACAAAACGATGGTCGATGGAGCACAGCGACAGCAGTCTGGTACTCTCGGGGTAAGAAGAGACCGCGGGGAAGACCTTCAATGCGTTGGTCAGACTTCCTTGCTGTACGCTGCAACATCTAAGATGTCTCTAGAGGAGAACATACCATGCACTGGACTTCCGTGGTCTAAGACAGGCTTCACTGTAGACTTGGGACCCACAGCTACGCTGAGGAACGAGGCATGAAGATGTAATTTATAATCTTCAAAAGTAATTTTTTTCTGAAAATGTTTTCTTTTCTGTCCTATTTGCTGATCACTTTTTAAAAATTTGTTACAAGATCATACAAATATGCTTAATGCAACTTGTGCAAGACGTACCATAAAAACTTTCCCCAGGCCTAGCAAACCGCATGGTGGTAATCAACCTTCACTGCTAATTTATAGCCATACAAATTGTGTCAAACTGCTGGTTCATTCTAGCTGCAAGCAGACATCAGGATTTCTTTTTTGGTCTCACCAATAAGTAAACAGACATCAGGATTTCTTTTTTGGTCTCACCAATAAGTAAACAGGAGACTCTGGGCTCACCAGGACAAATGAGTTTACTCAACATTTGGCTAACCTGGCATCAGACACACATGCCTGATTGAATATCAGGATTTAGAGAGACAGATAGTTTAGTCATCTCATGAGAATGCAACCTGATTGGCTACCATCAAAAAAAAAAAATAGTAGGAGATCGGGGTGACAAATGGATAAAAGAAACATCAAAGATATCCAATGCCAACATTGGCTCACAACCACAGCAACACATCTGGCTCAAGTGCGAGACCTACAGCTCCTCACAACAATTAATGGCATCAATAGAAAGATAAAGTAGAGTTATCCATATTTAGTGTTATATTTCCTTTTTACCCAGGACCTCTGTATTATTTTGTTCCATAGATTTTTATTTGTCTGTTGTCAATGCTCAACCATGCAGTCTCTGTTCTCCAGTTGTTGTAGCACATTATACCTCTTGGATATCAAGATTTAAATTTCATCTTGGGTGACCTTGTCGCTTCTTCTTTTGTTGTCTCACTTTCTATCGGGTTGTAGTCCAGTGTTGTGGTATGGACTTGTCTTTTGCCTCTCTCATGGCTCGAGTAACATTTTTACCCATTTTACGGCTGGTCTCTTTTATGCTGTCTATCCACCATTTCCTCGTTCTGCCTCTAGCCCTTCTTCCCGATGTTCTCCTATAGCCCTTCTTCCTGATGTTTACCTGTAGAGGGTAGCATGAACAATATGGTCTGATTGCATTCTCACAATGCCTATGTGGCTTAGAAGAGAGATTCCCCTATACGTTTCGCACTCTTGCTTGTCGTCTTTATTTTTCCAAATAGGAACGATGATTGTCAGTCTGTCTGTACCTATCTTGACGTCCAGGCCACATTAAATATTCTGGTCAGCCGGTCAACTGCAGTTGTCGTGCAGGCTAGTAGCATTTCTGTTGTGATTATATCTATGCCTGCTGCATTATTTTTCTTGCTGTCTCGCAGGGCCGCTTCCACTTCTGATTTCAATTTTCCTAATCTGTGCTCTGTTTGATTCTCCATCTGGTGCTGTGCTGGTTCGTACTGTCCCAGGTTTAGCAGCTTGCTAAAGTATTCTCTCCATCTGTTTCTTATGTCTTGACTTTTGGTGAGTGGTTCCTTGGCCTAATTGTTGATTATTATCAATGGATTTAACTTTTCCTCTCTGTCTCATTGCCTTGATGCTTCTGTAAAAATTCTAGGTGATGATGTACATAAGTTTGCTACTTGCTCTCCAAATTTTGTCCATGAATCAGATTTTGCAATTTGTAAAACACATTGTCTCTTAAGAATCCAAAATTTAACTGGTGTGTGTGATTATTCATTGTACCATTTAAGTTTCATCTTCATTTTAGCTACCAAAAGATGGTGTTCTGATGCAACATCTGCTCCTATACATACTTTTATATTTTGTAATTATGATCTGGCATATGAGTTAGGGAAGGTATACACAGCAAGGAAGGGAACTGGCCACCCCACCTCACATAGGCTGCGGCTAAGTCTATGTATGAAAAGTTATCTTCACCCCCGACGCTAATTGTTGCCATGGGACCCACCTTTTTACTTTAATTATGATCTGAATTTCTTATTTAAACTTATAGGGTAAATTTGGTTTCCTTTTATGTGGAAACACCAATCAATCACCAGTTGATTTTTTTTTTTTTTTTTGGCGTTCGCCTTATTTATCTATTCCCCAAGGCGTGTGTGCGTTACACTGTGGTTTTTATTTTGCGCCTGTCGGCCCAGTGCATTCGACTTCAGCATGCATTTTATGTAAGGGTCTGCTTCCTCCTGTATTTTCTAAGGGTTTGCTTCCCCGGGGTAACGGCCGGTGCTGTGATGGGGATCGAACCCAGCACCTTCTGGTTGTGAGCCGTGCCACTTAACCACTAGGCCATGCCGTCCCCTCCACCAGTTGATTGAAAGCACAGAGTTCCATTGCCAATTATCATTTTCAATCCCATTTTTGCCCATGACCTCTTTAAAACTGATATAATTTCCAACCTTAATATTTGGGTCACCCATGACAATCATAATGTCTTTGGTTCATTTTTAGCCGAAGACATTTTGAAGTCGTGAGTAAAATTTCGCTTTCACTGTGTTTTCTTATCATTGGTTTGTGCATAACATTGGAAAATATTAAGTTTATCTCCTGTTTGACAGTTTTGAAAGTAGCCATCAACATTCTTGGCCCAATTGCCTCCTATTCTATAAGTGACTTCTGTGCTTCCTTTGATATCATGAGGGATACACCTTCACTATGGTGTACTCCTATGTTAGTATGCCTGGGTGACAGCTGCAATTTCCCTGTGTTCATTCTCATCTTTTCATATATATATGTGGTAATTAATACAGTATCTATTAGTATGGGAAAACATTAAACAGCAGATGAAAGTGAAATATGAAAGAATTGTACTGTGGAGGAACAATGGCAAAATTTGAAGTCTGCTATAATGAGTGTTTGACTAAAAAGTGTAGTACATCAAGAAAAGGTGGAACTAGAAAGAAACGGACGATATAGCGGAATGAAAGTGTGAAGGCGACAGTTAAAGACAAGAAAATGTCTTTTAAGAAATGGCGGCGATCTCAGACGGAAGAAGACTATACCACTTATAAGGATGTTAGCCAGGGTGGTTGTACACCAGGAGAGAGATTGCATGGCAGAAGTATGGGAGCTACTGATTCAGCTATGTTCATCATCTCCCAGAGATTTTTACAGACAAATTTGTGCTCTGTTGTTGAGAGATGAACAATTCACAGTGGTCAATTACAAAGAGGGGCAACCACTCTATAAACCTGGGTGGATAAGAGACAGACACCATATAATTAAGTTGCCAAAGAAGGGAAATCTGCAGCAGTGTACATATTATGTAGAAAGAGTGTTATTATCCGTACCTGTAAAAATGTTGAATAAGATCATTCTCGAGAAGAAAAACAGCTGTACAATCAGTAAAAAGTAGTAAAAATTATACTATGAAAAAGCTTAGACTGATAATCACTTTGGAAATTACACGAGCACTATTGACTGCCACTAAAGTTCACCAACATAATTATGAAAACTTATGCAAATATGAATTATCAGATTCTACATGAAGGTCAGCTTTATTAGCCCTTTGTGATATGAATGGGGAGTCAGACAGGGATGTTTCTCGTCACCATGTCTCATTCTGCTGGCCATTGACACTGGATTATAAAGTTGACAACACCTATAATTGCCCAGGTTAAGTGTTTAAACCCTTCCCCTTCAGAATATGCTCATTGCACTCTCATCCTGCTCTCTAACCCCTCACCCCACTAATCTCACTAGTGCTAATTTTTTTCTCTTCTCAGCATCCCAGTTTCTTCCCCCCCAAACTGTAAATTTTGTTCCTATCTCTTGCCCATAACCCGCCAGTCTCTTCCCTCTTCAACCTGCCCATCTCTTTCCCTTTAAACCACCAATCGCTTCCCCCCACTCATCTATCCTCATCATCTGATCTGACCATTTCCCCCTCCCTCCCTCTCCAATGCCTTTCTCCCTCACATTCCCATTGCACTCCACCCCACCAACCTTCTTGTCCCCCTTTAACTTCCGTCTCAGCCCATTTCTTCCCACCTCAATCAGCCAATCTTTCTCCCGCACATCCGATCCATCCCTCAGCCTATCTTTCCATCTCTCTTCAACCCACCCATCTCTTCCACCCTCAATCTGCCAAATCCCCTAATTGTATATATACTCTGTACTTTTTCTTTTTAATAAGTCTGCAATATTTAAAATTTTGAAAAAAATATAAATATAAATTCTTCGAGAGTGGTGCAGACTATGGCAAAGATGCATTTTGTAAACATCTTGTAAATGACCGGGAGGAGAGTAATTGGGCGATAGTTTCCAAGATACTCTCTGTCTCCTTTCTTGCTAGACCGCAAGCCCGGATGACAGGCAGGCTTTCGTACAGCACAATGAACAACACTTCAACCTGCTGCCGCCTTATTGAGGCAGCCAGAGAGTTCCAGACGCCCGCCTTTGATATTCACCTTTATCGACTTATAAAAAGGCTTTTGATTTGGTATTCACTGTTGGAACGCGGTGTCGATCCTGGTTACATCAGAATTCTCACCAACAGTTGTATGAACTGCACTACCACATTTCATCCCTCCCCGCCTCCAATTGTGGTACAAATTCAAAAGGGGGTCTGCCAGGGCGATCCTATTTCATTAAACCTCTTCTCTGCATGTTTGGAATCAGTCATTAGCTGATGCAACTGGGACACCTTTGGTATCCTTGTTGATGGTAGACGCCTCAATCATCTTCGATTTGCCTATGACATAGTGCTCATCACAGAGTGAGCAGCAGAAGCCAACCAAATGATGCAGCTATTCGATGGAGAGGGCAAGAAAGTGGTACTGGAGATGAATGTCTTGAAAACCAAAGTGTTTCGCAATCCCTTTGCCACTTGTGATCCGGTCTTCCTTGGTGATGTATGATAAGAGGATGTCAACGAGTATGTCTATTTTGGGCGCCTTGTCAGTATGGAGAATAACCTGGAACCAGAACTGATAAGACGTCTCCGCACGGGTTGGGCAGCCTTCTCTTCTACTAATACAGTCCTGGACTGTTGGCATGACCATGACCTCTCTTTTTAATTCCACTATATTCCTCGTGATGCTCTACAGTGCTGAGACGTGGGCACTAACAAAATCACTAGAGGACAAATTGAGAGTGGCTCAGACCTCCATTGAGAGGTGTTTGATCGGAATCACTCTCCAGAACTTATGCAAGGTCTCCACAATTCTGACATAATACAATTGTCCTTGGTGAAGGATGCAGTAATCCATGCAGACAAGGCAAAACGTAGATGGGCAGGTCACGTGTTAAGAGGAAACAATGGTTGATGGAGCATTACAACAGCAGTCTGGTACCTTCGAGGTAAGAAGATATCGCGGAGAAGATCTTCAATGGGTTCGTCAGACTCCCTTGCTGTACTTTGCAATATACTAGATACCGCTAGAGCTAGAGGAGCACTTGCCATTCACTGGACTTCCGTGGCCAAATACAGGGTCTCCTGGAGACAAAGTTGTGACCCACAGCTATGCTGAGGAATGGGTCATCAAGATCATGATATATATATATGTGTGCATATATATGCCATAGAGCTTGTCTAGTGTTGCCACTGGTGATGGCCATGTCTGCTTTCTCTGATCCTCGTATGTCGCGCAGTTTTGCAGCAAATGTTCAGCGGTCATTTTCCCGGTACCACACGAGCATTCGTCAGTCTATTGTGGCCAGTGCGAAGTCTGAAGACCACGACCTTCTCTCTTCTGTTCAACTGGTAATGGGATGGAACCCACTGTACCACTACTCTTTTTGGTGCGGACTGTTGGCATAGTTGACAGAGTACTGCTCTTAAATCATTAAGTTCAGTATTTTTCTGGCTTTTTAGTGCTGTGACAACGGCCAGGGCATCTGTAAGCAGGACTATATGGCTTTCATTCCTTTTACCTGTCACCATTTCTTCTACTGCCGCCCTCAGTGCCTCTGCCTCCGCTCTGAAATTGCTTGTGTATTTTCCAGTTGCCAATGACAGTGTTATTTTTCTGCCATTTGGTAGGCTCAGGAATGCCCCTCCGTTCTGTGTTGTTTGTTACAGAACCGTCGGTGTATGCGTGGGTCCAGACCATACTTGGGTAGTTTTTCATTATGTACCTCAGGATTGTATCTCTTCTTTCTTTTTCAGTCTGGCAGTTTTTGCTTCCAATAGTTGGTATATTTTCTACCACCTCTGGAAATATATGCTGCCTCCAGGTAGGTTTTCGTACAGTAGGGATGGGCTTTGGTGTTGTTAGTGCGTTCATAGGGTGTTCGTGCATCTTTGCTTTGGCTATTTCTGCAAAGTTTCTCTGCTTTAGTTTCCCATTTCCAAAATTGTTTAGTTCGCTTTTGCTGCTGTTGTCCATACCGCAATGCCATACTCGAGAACTGGTCTCACTCTTCCAGTGTACAGTTTCTTTAGTATACTTTCATCTGCTCTCCAGCTTGTGCCAGCAAGTTTCCTCTTGATTGCCATTCTTTCTCTGACTCTCATTCGGTTTCTCTCGATCTGACTTCATCATGTCATGCGCCGATCAAATGTGACTCCCAGGTAGTTTGGGTTGTCGTTTGGCTGCAGGTATTTGCCGTTAAGACTTATTTTGGGGTTTGTTTGAAAGCGAGAATATCGTACATGTTGTTTTTTCCTCGTTTATTTTGACCAGCCATGAGTTCGCCCACTCTTCCAGCGATGTTAGGGCCTGCTGCATCCGATTTATTGCTATGGTGATATTCTTTTCAGAGGTCCACATAGCCAGATCGTCTGCAAACATTGAGCTATAGACTCTTCTTGGTATATTCTCTGTTATGTTATTTATATACACCAGGAAGAGTGTGGGTGACAGTGTGGGGTACTCCCTGCTCAAGTGTCACCTTTTTGCTCATCTTCCCTTGTACTTGAACTCTGGCTGTTCTGTTTTTGAGGTAGTGGCTGATCCATTTGTACATTTTCCCACAAACTTCACTTCTTCGTAGCTTGACTTTAAGTCCCTCTTTCCAGACTTTGTCAAATGCCTTTTCTAGATCTACCCAAACCGCTTCTGTGTGTTTTTGCTCCTGGTAGGCATCTTCTATTTCCTGGGCCATGAGGGTGACCTGATCCTCAGTGGGTCTGTGCTGTCTAAAGCCTGCTTTCTGTGGAATTAGGATGCGTTTTTCTTCTAGATGCCACATCAGTCTGGTGTTTATCATACGTTCCATCAGTTTGCCTACACAACTCAGTAGGCTGATAGGCCTGTATCCATTTGGATCTGTTATATCTTTTCCTTTCTTTGGTACTGGTACAAGTATTGCGTCTTTCCAAGCCTGGGCTACAATACCCCTTTTCCAGCTTTGGTTCAGGACTGATAGTAACTTCCTCTTTGCTGTTTGGCCAGCCCCATCAGCATTTCGTTTGTTATCCCATCTTTTCTGGGAGATTTCCTTTTCTTTAACGTTCTCATTGCTTCTTCCATTTCATTCATTGTTAGTTTTGCCATCATGTGCTTTTCTGGTGCCATATTGATGTTGTCGTGCCACTTTTGCTCTTCACTTATGTCTGTATGCCTATCTGCAGTGACATCAATGTGGTTTGCTCTGGCATAATGTTCAATAAAGGCGTTTGCTGCTTTTTTTTCAGTGAGCATATTGTCACCCTGCTTGATGGTAATTTGTTTGTTTGATGGAGTTTCGTCATTTATGGCTCTGACTAACTTCCATAGTTTGTTCCCATCTTTATCTAAATTGAGGCTTTCTGTTTTGTTTTCCCAGCTTTCTCCTGTTATTTGGTTTAGAGTGTATTTGTATTTCACCGTGGTGGCTTTGAGGGCGATATTTGCCTCCATAGATTGTTCTCTCTCTGCCAAGTTCCTAGCATTTGAGACTTCGTCTTCCGCTTTCTGCAATTCATCATTCCAATAAGGCTTATAATTTTTTCTTTCGCCTCTTGGGATGGTTTCAGTGGATGGCAGCTTGCATTATTGCTTTGCTTAGGCTTTCTACCATGGGCTTCATATTGTTATTCCGTGTGTTGATGGTTTCACACATCCCATCTGTCAGGATTGCAAATCTGTCCCAGTCGGCTCGTTTGTAATTCCAACATGGTAGCGGTTTTATTTCCTGTGGGCCTACTTGCATAGAAATGGATACAAAAGGTGAGGTGTGCTATTATTGTGTTCAGGAACTTTTGGAAATTAAATCCAACATGGAAATACAAATCTTCAACTTTACTGTAAAATCAGTTCAATTATATAGAATTGAAACATAGACAGCCACCAAACAAAAAAATAGCACAGTTGCAGACTTTCATTAATGGGCACCAGTACAGAATAGAGCCATTGGAATAGTATGACAAGAACAATATATAGATCTGTGAGAGATGACCAGTAGAACAGGACATGCATTAATGAAACCAGTGGATAGCATTACAAGGCAGTCTCTGTCTGAAACCTCAGAGGCAAGAGAAGTAGAGGCATACCTACTCATTCGCAGCAGAGATAGCTAGAGTCAAATGTCAAAGTGGCTAGGTAGACATATATATCGATTGAACTGGCACAGATGACCCTCTATAATAAGAAGTGGCATGTATTTGTTGAATGACTTCCACAGGAGGTGGTAAAGGTTTTTTGTGTGTATGCGTGCATATGAGGGTAAATGGATCAGAAATGGTTGTTTTATAATAAATAAATGAGATACAAACTTTAAAACCATTGATATTATCCTTTATTTATCAACATAATTTCCACCAATATTGAAACAAGTTATCCCATCGCTTTATCAATGTAAGGACAGTCACATTTGGTTCATTTTGCATTTGTCAGCCAATTGTTTGTATACCCACAGTGAGCACATTTTCCAGACATTAAATCAGTTTGTTACTTACTTACTGACTACCCTTGTATCTGTACGAATATACTACATTGCAGGTATTTGAGAAAAATAGCAATGCACTGAAATATACAATTAGTGCAATGGATTCAATGACCAGTAATTGGATGAGACATGTCAACTGTGCACGGTTTTTTGAAGAGCAAAACATCATATCCATCCAGGATGGATACAGTATTTTTTATGTTGCAATGAAGGTATGTGATATTTGTAACAAGTATTCAAAGTATTCGTATTCAAACTAACTGTTTGACATTCATTGTTCTTGCGGAATACAATAAAAAAAAAATTATTGTTATTTTAGATCAGAATGAGCATAAAGACGTATTATCAATTACAAAAGTTTTTTGAAACTTGATAAAGATAGTTTTAAAAAAAAATAAACTAGAACTGGTTTAAATGGAGTTGATAATTACATTTGTTTCTCTCATTGGAAGACTATATTCAAACTAAAGTTTATTTTCCTGAGATACTGTAGTAAAATAAATCAAAGTAAATCAGATGTATTTTATAATGTTTATTGGTGGATTAGTTTCCCTTCTTCAAATATTGATCCCATAATGGCTCTATGATAGCTATGAAAAAGTGCATAGTTGACCATCAGTTGATTGACAAGTTCTAGCTACTGCCGAAGACGGATGTGTCAGACCGAAAGGTGCAAATATCGCAGTCAAGCTGTAAATTAGCGACACAACGCAATCCGTTCTCCAGACTACATCGTGTTACTTGCAAAGCCCTGTTCAGGGCTTGGTAGTGGGAGATTGAGAATGAATGCAGAAGTTGTAGTTCAAGCTGAGTAGCTTTAGGATCTCTAGAAGTCTTTATTTTATCCAACAGTTTTCTTAATAAAGGAGAAGTCTGTCAGTTGATGCAAAGCTTCATGTTAAAAGAGGAGAATGACATTTATTATACTCTTGACAATGTTGTCATCAATGCAAGAAAATGTTATCTGTCTTTCTTCTCAATTTAAAAAACATGTTTCTCTGCCAGTTAAATCATTTAAAGTCCTCATGACTGTCAACAAATAAAAAGTGTCTACAGTTATTCTTGTAGCTTTGAAAGCTAAAAGTAGAAATCTGCAAAGATTTTGACAATAACTTAATTTATTTGTGAGTATTCATGTTTAGTATATGTCATATATAAATAGTGTATTATGCATTCTCTACATTGACTATAACATTTTCACTGTCTAAATAGGACATCAAGCCTGGAGAGGAGCTGCTAACTTGGTTTGATCCAAAGTTACTAAAGCGTACACGGAGGCGGCTATCGAAAATGGAACGGAAGCCTGTTGGGTATACCATAGGTTCGAATTCTTTCAGTAAATGCTAGTATTGTAATATTTATGTTGTGCTATACAAAACTGCAACTGGGCAGACCCATAGGTGATCAGCCTCTTTGGGCAAGTGGTGAAGCATTTGGATGCTGGTGTTTCCTGTAGCTTACTGACTGTACACAATAATCTTCTCACAACCCTTCCATGCATAACTCACTCATACTCTTGTAATCTGTGGATTGCTTTCACCAACTGATGATTATTGATTGATTTCAAATCAGCAAAATGATCAAATGGAAATTATTGAACACTCATGGTGGTTTTCTCCCCCTCACAGTTTCTCATCTGCATAAATTTTACAAAACATGTCACAAAGGGCTCACAACTCCCTCAGGGGAGATGACATTGCCATTTGGACAGAACAATACTGTGAGAGTATTAATACAAAACTCCTAATTGGTTCAAAGATTAGCTTCTAAAGATAATCAAACAAAGTACAACAAACGATAGCTTTACCTTTTCCAATGGGCAGATAAATGTAAATTCCATCTCAGTAAGCAGATGCTAAGTGTAGAGAAAAACCCAACCTGGAATTTGCACTATACTTTAAATGATGTCACCTCTCATCAGCTGTCTTGGTGAGATCAGTTGATCGTTTTCAGATTACAACTGGTCGCAATAGATTAATATATAGTATCATTTTATAAATTAAAAGAGTATCTTTATTAAAAATGTGAGCGATGATTCTGTGCACTTGTGGCACCAGCCCATGGCAGCTGAACACTTGTAGCAGAGCTGTCCTGTATGAACTGGGGAAAGGAGAGGCATGTGACTGCAACTTGTATCGCTGCATGAGAATTGGTATGACAGTTACGACATTGTCCTGTTCGGCACAGACCGATCTGCGCTGCAGCCCTCTCTGGAAATCTTAGACAGTGAAACGCCCTCCCTAGGCCTGTCCTGGGTCAAGACCAAAGTTCAGAACCTCATTTCCGACACAGCACTTCAGGGTATTGAAACTGAAGGTCACACTGCGGTGGCACCAACAAATTCATCTATCTCGGTAGCATGATGTCATCTGATGGGCGCAGCGGTCCCAATATGTCAAGGCGGATCAGACTAGCTGCATCCACTATGCACGACCTCCGACTTGTGTAGAGTAAAGGTAAGGTCTCCCTTGGTACAAAAATCTGCGTGGTCTCAGTCCTGCTTTACAGCTTTGAAACCTGTTTGTTGCTGAAACATGACATGTCGAGACTGGAAACCTTTCACGTGCGCAACCAGCGGTGTATCCTGGGCATCCGATAACATGACTACATCCGCAACGTGGAGGTCTCTGCTAAAACTGACCTCCACCCAATCTCAGAAACACTTGATCGGCTGCAAGTTTCTTCATTCGGCCATGTTGTACAGCTGGACCAGGAAACCCCACAAGGTACTACACAAGTCGTTCCTCAGTGCCAAAAGTCTTCCCCTGACTGGTAGGAGGCACAGAAGAGGCCATCCCCGAACAGTATGGCTTTAGCAAATAGCAATCTCCTCCTTCGCCCTGGACAGGGCCTGGAACCACACCACAGCTGTGGGTCATGGATATGGCAGACTGACGCAACAGGCCTCAGACACCTAAGCGAACATTATTATTATTATTTCAGGAGCCTTCAGCTGATGATGAAAGAAAAAGAATGCCTTCAATATGTTCTCCTTATCTAGTGTCCTCCACTATGAGTGCTTTCAAAGCTAGGATGTCACCTCTTTCATTGCTGTAAATACCAGATTGCCAAGGCTAGTAGATCCACAAATCACTGATCGTTTGAGGCCTCTATGTCTGCTATCCGCCTATGCGTTAGCCGTCACTTCTATACCCCTCAAAGCAAGAATTGAGTCAGAATCAATGTTTTCTCTAATTATATAATTAGCAAGGAGACCTGTAGTAACTGCTTGTCTCCATTTTTATACTTGAGGTTATTGTAAAATACTCTTCATTCTGTTTGGCAGTGACCTTACCGCTCATTTGAGCAGAGAAGTTTTGGCCCTGTTTCTCATCATGCAGAACAGATACATCAGTACACATCATCATCAACCAGTGTATTTATCACTTAACAGATAATACACTTCAAGCTCTACTTCCTCATTACATTACTTTTTACATTTCCTGCCCAGGCTCACAATGACTCTGCAATAGCCTCTTGTTTTATGGTGTGGAGCCATTCTTCTCCTTGGTGTAGCCTCAACTGTAGCCACATGTCCAATTATCTTCTCAGCCTGTGTCATCATCTCTTAATTTAAGTGCCCTTAATATCTGCAGTGACTCACATTGTCACAATGAGGTTATCCGTAGTACAACCTAGAGTGAGTTGTATTTCTTTATGATGTATGCATTCCAACCATAATCATTTGATAGTCTAGGATAAAATGCAATTGCTCCTCCTTTTCTGCAACTGCCATTATCTTGAATAGTGCCAGACCTTGCTTGAGTCTCTCTATTGTTTGATCTAAATTGTATTTATATGACAGGCTGCAATCATACTTGTAACTTACTCTATTTTACTTGATGTCTTCAAAAACTAATGCCTTTATGTGTCATGAGTAGCACAAGCCACCTTTCTTGGACAAAGTGTGTCTCATCTGTCGTTGTAAGCATGTGTTGTATTTCTATTATGTCATCTGTCTGTTAGCCACATGGTCTTCTTCATGCTTTGTAACCAAATCATCTTGTTTTATATGAATCCAGAGGTAGTTGCTCAGGCTGAATTTTCATGAGATGACAACCATCTCATTTTCTGTCTTGTATATTCAGCACAACCAGTTCTCGAAATATTTCTGTTATTTCTCATTCTATCTCTCCTGGTGATATTAATGGCTTTTCTTATACATTTTGTTTCAAATGTAATTTTCCACTCCTGTATCATAGATTAGGACCAAGTCTGACACTGGTAGCTATGTGTTGGTATAAATATATTGTTTATCAGTTGTAATTTTGTAACAATGTTAATTCTCGGGTGCTTAACTACAGTGACGATATAGCATCTAATTTCAATTTCTCTACTAAGCCTTCCATGTTTTGTAAAAATGCTTTCCTTGTACCAGAACACTACAGTTAGGCCTGTTTCAATTTGGTTTTATTTACATGTATGTTAGGTTATCCTGGTGTTCTGCTCATTCTCATAGTTTTCCCTCTTTTATTTGCTGATCTTTATATTAAATCTGTTTGCAACAATCACATCCATTTCAAAGGCAGCCAGCCTCCCAGCACCCACTCACACCACAAATCGCATTTCACCTGCCACTCAAGCTTTGGTAGAGGAGTGGCGTAAGATGGCTCGTTCTCCAAACAGCCACACGGCCTTCACAACCTTAAGCAAGATCTACCCCCAAAAACTCAAAGAAAATCATGAAAATTGTGCCCACAAATGTCTCATGAAAGCTGCTGAATATCAACGCAGCGTAAAAGTAGTCATTCATGGCATTGCTGAACACTGCCAAATCATTCCTTGTCTGAAAGCTTTAGATGGGTCTCACACGTCAAAGCTGGGCATGGAGTCAATAATGAAAGCTAACTATACCAACCTGTTCAGATCATCAGAACACCCTTCAATTTCCCTTTCATCTACTTTACCCCCTCTTCCAGACTTCCTGTCCTCAGAAATTCGACATGTTGTCGAGTCAATGCCATCTGGAAAATCACCAGGTGAAGATGACATCCCTGTGAAAGTCATCCGGGCTTGCAGTCTACCATTTTACCAAGCCGTAGCCCAATGTTTTACGCGTAATCTTCATTCGAGAGGAACACCTGGCGCAGCTTGAGGACAACACTCTTGCACAAGAAGAGAAACAAAGAGGATCTAGGAAACTATTGTCCAATTGCTCTGTTCCCAGTCACTTACAAAATGCATCCTTGCCAGAATCAGCACCACTCTCGAAGAATCGCAACCAGTTGAACAGGCAGACTTTCTTTTGGCATTCGTGCAGCACCATGGACCATATTTCAACCTGTTGCAGCCTTATTGGGGCAGCTCGAGAGTTCCAGACACCCTTGATATTCACCTTCAATGACTATAAAAAGACTTGATTCTGTAGACATTTTGTCTGGCGTTCACTGATGGGACAAGGTGTAGATCTTGGTTACATCAAAGTTTTCACCAACAGTTATACGAACTGCACTACTGCATTTCATCCATTCCAATGTCCAATTGTGGTACCAATTCAAAAGGGAGTCCGCCAGGGCAATCCTATCTCACTGATCCTCTTCTCTGCATATTTGGAATCAGTCATTGTTCGATGCAACTGGGACACCTTTGGTATCCTTATTGATGGCAGACGCCTCAATCACCTTCGATTTGCTGATGACATAGTGCACATCTCTAGAGTCAGCAGCAGAAGCCAACCAAATGATGCAGCTACTTAATGAAGAGGGCAAAAAAGCGAGACTGAAGATGAATGGCTCGAAGACAAAAGTGTTGCGAAATCGCTTCACAGCTTGTCATCCAGTCTTCTTTGGCGATGTACTATTAGAGGATGTCAACAAGTATATCTACCTTAGACATCTGCTCAATATGGAGAATAACCTGAAATCTGAACTGACAAAACGTCAACGCATGGCTTGGGCAGCCTTCTAGTCTACGGTCCTGGACGATTGCCAGGACCTGCGAGACTCCCTCTTCAATTCCACTGTACTCCCTGCAATGTGCTTCACTGCAGAGATGTGGACACTAACAAAATCAGGCCTCCCTTGAGAAGCGCTTGGTCGGAATCACTCTCCGGAACCAACGTGTGCAAGGTCTCCACAATTCTGACATAAGACTATTGTCTCAGGTGGAGGATGCAGTAATCTATGCAGACAAGGCAGAACATTGATGGGCAGGTCACATGTTGCGATGAAACGATGGTCGATGGAGCATATCTTGTACCCAGAGGTAAGAAGAGACCGCGGGGAAGACCTTCAGTGCGTTCGTCAGACTTCCTTGGAGCACTTACCTCGCACTGGACTTCCGTGACTCAAGACAGTTGCGGTCATCAAGATCATATTATATCTTTCACTTGCCTTGCCAAGTGAAACCATATAATTTTAGAATGGTAGGCTCTAGTTGTCTGCAAAGAGTAGTTCCTGTGTTGAGTTGTGTTCAATTCTAGGTCTGGTATTGCAATTTGGCTGACTTGTTGTTTCTTCCTCGCTTTAATCCAAATCACAGCGCGAGTCCACCCATTTCAGCGGACACACCAAGAGATGCGACTGTCCACACGGCTGAACAAAGAGAGTGGTCTTCATCACTTGTGATGGACAACTATTACTATTATTATATTGATCGATATTTCATGTCTTTTGCACCGCATCAGACATGTTTTCAGGAACTTTGCAACCATCAGCTAGTCACGTTTACCACTGTGTCCTTAACCCATTCAATCCCGCCCGGCTGGCGACGGCCGCTATCGACTCACTCCCGGCGACGGCCGCCGTGGATATACTGATTTAAATTATTTTTCCTTACATTTTACCTGCGAATAGACACTCTAAATTTAGCCTTCACGTGACTATCGGTAATGGCGTCTCCCATTGCCGTTTACAGATCGTTTCTATCCACGTATGGTGTCCGACCGTGATTTTTAAAAAAAATGACCTTCAATTTTCTTCAAAACTTGATGCGAACTGAAGATACTGATGAGTCAGACGATAGTGGTTGCGAATTTGTTGATGGAGTTGAAGAGAATGAGAACGAATCGGACGTTGATGAGGTATAAGTTCAGGACTTAAAAGATGAAAGTAGCGACACTGGCCTCGGTAGTGATGACGAATTATCGGTAGAAGACGGTGACAACGCGACCCGCCCCACAGGCAGGCCCTAGTAGTGGTGATAGAGAATTGTCAAAGCAATGGAGTAATATCATTATTGAAGGATTTAGTGAGGGAACGGGTCCTGCAGATGACATAGATCCAGATCAAGATTTCTCTGCTTTTGATTACCTTTCACTTTCAAATATTATTTCTACTTCAGACCTTTTTTGAGTACTTGGTAGAGCAAACCAATGCATCAGCAATTTGGGGAAGAAGGATCCTTGAGGAATTAAAATTTTATGTGCCGCAGATCCTCATACTAGATACCTCTATAACTTTGAGATGTATACTGGAAAGTCAGACATTGGACAAGAAGATGAAAGATGTACTAGTTGCAATGAACCAAGGGAGATTGCTTTTCGCTTGAACATTTATCAGCAAAATTGACAAGAGTGAAACAGACATTTTATATTGACACTTTTTTTTTTCTTCCCTTATTTAATTTTTCGCATCCAACATACATGACACTCACAAAAGTCTGTAAACTGGAGTTTGAATCATACAAATAAAATTAAAATTGTATTTGTTATTAATTTTATTACACAAGCACGTCTAATTTTTGCGGAGTTATTCCCCTTGCCCTGGTAATTCAGTTGTGAGTTTTTCTGATCAGCTGGTATTGAATGGGTTAAGCTTGGCATGTGCAGAGCTTTTTCAAACCAACCTTGCTCTCCGTGCCGCACCAGTCAATCCTCTGTCAATATTGTCCCTGGCCATGCATTTCGAGAGACTCCACATTCATGTACCTGGGGACCGCACTGCGCCATTAAGTAGCCTTCGCTTTATCTCTCCGCTTCCGAGGTAAAAAGCACACACTTGAGTTTTGCTAGGGTTTGGTCTGAGAGGATTCCTATGGGAATATATGGCAAGGGCGCTTGTCACTTTGTGCTCCAACCTCTTCAACAAAACCATTTCATTGAACACCAACTGCAGCGTCGTCAACACAAATGAATCCCACCACAGACTGGTCGTTGGCAAATAGGACATACAACATAGGTAGATTTTCCCTCCCAAAGTGACATCGGGTGAGGTGCCAGTCATCTGTCATAGACTATAGCTTTGTCAGCAGCTTCTAGTGGCCTTTAATGCTGAATGCAGCACTCATACAAGTATCAGTAAATGTTGCTCCGATGATTTGTCTGAACCCATACCCGTCTTTGATTAGCTGGGACTGGCCAAAAATTTGGGCGCAGCATCATCCTTCAGGTCTGAAACCCACCTATTCCCTGATAAACTTCCTGTAAGGTAGTGATATAGCCCAGGACCATTTCCCAAAAAACTCTACACAATGTGACACCAGTTGAAAATCTCTGGGGCTCCTGGTTCTATCAGCACAACCAAGTCGGACCTACTCAGTGACCTGTATAGGCTTGAGGCATGTGCTAAAAAGTTCTAGCAGCCATTCGGGGGTGTCTGGTCCAAAGCTTAAAATTTGTCTCTGTCCTCAAATCACCAAGCGGGGGACGGCGTGGCCTAGTGGTTAAGTGGCACGGCTCACGAACCGAAGGTGCTGGGTTCGATCCCCATCACAGCACCGGCCGTTACCCCGGGGAAGCAAACCCTTAGAAAATGCAGGAGGAAGCAGACCCTTACATAAAATGCGTGCTGAAGTCGGATGCACTGGGCCGACAGGCGCAAAATAAAAACACAGTGCAACGCACACCGCCTTGGGGATTAGAGAAAATAAGGCGAACGCAAAAAAAAAAAAAAAAATCACCAAGCCAGCTGGGGGCGCCCCCCCCCCCCCCCCTGCTATTTTTCACACTACGAAGTATATGTTGAACAGCAATGATGAAACCACACATCCATGTTGTTATTTTGTAATTTCAAAAGTGTCAGTGATTCCATTAGTCATTTATTATTAAAACGATACAGCGCTTTCACATTATTTAATAGTTGTACATAGTCCTCTAATGTTATCCAGAATTTATTCTCATGAACTCTAGCAACATTTCACCTGATTATAAATTATATGTGTGGTATAAGAATTTAATGAAAATCTATGCATTACATTCATTGGTTTTGGAAAATGCGTTTCTTCTTCTTCTTCGTTCGTTCTCAATCTCCCACTACCAAACCCTGAAAGGGCTTAAGTAGCAGAATGCAGTCCAGAGATCGGAATGCGTTGTGTCGTAGTTTACAGCTTGGCTGCGATATTTGCACCTTTCGGTCCAACACATCCGACTTCAGCAAGCATTATTTTAGTACCGGGTTAGCATTCCCTCTTCGATCCCTTCTGCTTAGCCAGTCTGCCCTATTGCAGCCTGTTATCCAGGATCACCGCGTGGAGGTGTAGAAGGGTCTTGGCAGCTATGGTTCGCTGGCCCTGACGCTAGCAGTCAGCTATGTGCTGCTCAGCATCTTGATCCTGGAAAATGCGTTTGATAGGGTAGACAAGATTAAACTTTGACCGATACTGAAAGATCTTTAGCGTACAACAGTTTTTTCCAACCTTTTGTGGGTCATGTCCCACCTCAACACCTCACGATTTTGAAGCTCCCCTCTAGCACAATATTCAACCAAGTTCAGAAAAATTATAATGTAAATATGTACTTTACATTTTTGTTAAAGTACACAAGTAAAACTGTTTTTAATTGAACTTTCTATTTGATCATAAATGGAACTCACAGAAAATAAAATCCGAGTTAATGTGATCCTTGAGCTTGATGTCTGCTGCAAAGTTTTGAATACGGGGTACTGATTTTTAAAATTTCAAATCCACACTGTTTGTGATATCTAGACGATTTCTTTTTTTCAGTAACAAATCATTTACAGCACTAAATATTCAACTAAATATGACGGAAGCAAATGGCAACAGTAATTTTCTTACAAAACTATATATATATATAGAGAGAGAGAGAGAGATAAAGAGGGAGAGATATATATATGAGAGGCATGGCATGGATACTAATGTCAGGAAATGGATACAAAAGGTGAGGGGTGCTATTATTGTGTTTAGGAACTTTTGGAAATTAAATCCAACATGGAAATACAAATCTTCAACTTTACTGTAAAATCAGTTCAATTATATAGAATTGAGACATGGACAGCCAAAAAAAAACAGATAACTCAGTTGCAGACTTTCATTAATGGGCACCAGTACAGAATAGAGCCATTGGAATGGTATGACAAGAACAATATATAGATCTGTGAGAGATGACCAGTAGAACAGGACATGCATTAATGAAACCAGTGGATAGCATTACAATTACAATATTATATATATCTCTTCTTATTATTGTTTAGTAATTTATTTCTGTACTTATATCTTGGTATATGTGTGCCTCTTGATATTTGTTTGTTTTCTGCGGTTTGTTTTTTATGATAAGTTTATACATAGATAGATAGATAGATAGATAGATAGATAGATAGATAGATAGATAGATAGATAGATAGATAGATAGATAGATAGATAGATATAAACTTATCATAAAAAGCAAACAGCAGAAAACAAACAAATATCAAGAGGCACACATATACCAAGATATAAGTACAAGTATAAGAAGAGATATATATAATATTGTAATTGTAATGCTATCCACTGGTTTCATTAATGCATGTCCTGTTCTATATATATATATATTCAAACGGTTCTCAAGCTCAAACTGGTGTCTAATATCAGTGAAGCAGGATATGATTTCAGTGTACTCTGATGTCTACCTTGCCATGGTGTCCAGGAATACTAAAAGTGGTTACTGACAGGCAAGCCAGAGTTATTGAAAATGTCACTGAGGTGTTGAAGGAAGCAGACATGGCGTTCAAGGCCAGTCTCCTTGATGTATTTTACATTGCAGTTGTTGCAAATAATCTGGTAGATTATGTTATGAGACTTGCAGATGAACCCCTTTTTTCCCTTCAAAAACTTATGCAAAAATTAGATTTTCGCTGCGAATCACGGAATGCACCAGCAACATTTCAAGATTTTTACCCTTCATTTGAAACAATCTCGTTTCTTGCCCACCATAACAGGAGCACCATCTGTAACATAAGATGTAATATTTTTAATTGATATTTGAGTTTCACTGAAATAATTTTTGAGACTTGTAAATATCAATAATAGTAGTGGTGGTTTTCAATGCTTCACACGTGTCTTCAGTAAATTCACCATTGTTTAAATATTTTTTACATGATGAACTCATCAATGCAGCCTCACCATCTCTTACATTTGACTCATCCATCTGTCTCTAACAGTTGATTCATCTATCTGTATGGAAAATCTTCTTGATCTTAACTTTTTAATGTCTGATTATTTTAAGCCATCTCATCTATTATTTTGCTAACAATTTCATTGCTCAGTGCATTACTTTGACATCTTTGTCATTTTTCTGCAGTACTGTAAAGTTGATTTTGCTGGCTTAATTAAATCCTTCTCTATAGTACAATTTTTTTGTCCTGATTTTAACTATGAGCATGGAAGCATTATAACTAGCTTCAACAGTACGATTTTTGGTAGCAGATTATACAAAGAGTAATGAATCTATTGTAAGTTACCTTGTCCGTGTCAGCATGAAAAAATCAACAACGAGCATTGGTGAAGTTTTCTAATGAGTGCCGATCCATTTGTATTTCCCAGACCAACATAACAGGGCTCTACTGCCGTGATATCATCAAGTGTATCGTTGTGCCATTTACTTAGCGGCACAGACTTGATTTCATCTTTCAGGATGACTGTGCATGTCTTCATCGTGTTTGCATCATATAGGATCACCTTCAGAGGCAACATATCTTCATGTTACCATGTCCAGCAATGTCCCCTGACCTATCTCCAATTGAAGCATTTGTAGAACTTCCTAAGCAGACATGTCAGGCAAAGTTTAGACCCTTCTGCAGTTATCCCGTGCTTTTCATCAGGAGTGACAGAAACTTCCCCAAGACAACATCAGGGGGCTTAATGGCAGTATAAGACGTTAATTTGTTGTGAAAATGGAGTACCGACCTTTGTTGCGAGTGGAACTACAGTCGCCGGACTAAACGTAAACCATTGTTTATACCAAAATGTCTTGTTGTGGAGTTCCAGTTTACTTTTACAACAAAATAAATCAGTTGATTTTCATTATATTTTCTGTAGTGATATTTTAAATTCCATATATCTTACTTTCTGTGAGCTGTGTATGTGTTTGGGGTGTTGTGTATGTGTTTGATGTGTTGTGTATCTATGAGTGTATGGATGTATGTATGTGTTTGGATTGGTGCATTTGATTTTGTTTGTGTATGTATGTGCGCGTATATGTGATTGAAGGCACCATAACTAATGAATGAAAAGGCGTATTAAGCTGTAATTTTCACTGAACATTCTATGGCCCATTTGTAGATTACTGCATTTATTTCAAGTTCCTAGGTACTTCCTATCACTAGTTATGTGCATATAATCATTTCCCTATATTCTACATATATAATTTAATTCAAGGGACACGACCAAATAGATTGGAAATAGGCTAGAGTTTTTTACTTGCTTTAATATTTCTGTCATTTCCTTCACGACTTGCGAGAAGAATATTGTTTACAGGCAAATGCTGACTTGATGAGCTAGTACAATCATCTAACACCATAAATGGCAACCATAACTAATTTTCACAACAGTATAATTCCACAATTTTTAATTTGCGTCTATTTATTGTATAAAAATTGTTGACTTTATTAGAATTATGACTACTAGCTTTAAGACTAAAAACAAAATTATTATAATGAATATCATTCAAATAACCTGGGTTATGGAACATGTTATGGAAAGATGAAGAATAGGTCCGATGAATGAGGATAGAGAAATGTCTGCAGATTTCTGTGCACTAATCAAACTGGTAATTAGAGGAAGCATGTACTACACTATTATATACAATGTTTGCCGCCTCGTCATCTAGGTCGACTAGTTTCAACATCATGCTTTCCATGTACATGAACTATCCCATGGCTATCAGTTTTTTTGTCACCTTGTTGTAATTACTGATCTTTATATGTCTTGTGAAGGAATGGTACATGACCTCAGTTGTATTTATACTGACTGAAGGTCAGACTAAATTTGTCCCATACAGCAGAAAACGTAAATCCAGCAAATTCTATTCTGAACAGCTGTTCAGAGCACAGTCATCAGCAGACAAGAATGTCCAAGCCATATTGTTGTTCATCTTGTTTTTGACTGTAAGCTCTGGAAATTAAAGCCCCTCCCATCCATGCAATACTGGATGGTTATATGTCATGGTTGCTTTCACCTTAATCATCTGTCAACACGGCTGAAAAGAATGAGATTTAGTTAGGACAAGTACACATCCCTGGTTCATGCACCACATAGCTTAATGGAACTATTGACCAGAGTGACAAATTTGACATGATTTTCCAAAGCTCTGCTCTGCTCTGCTCACAGTATCAAACCATTGTCTGGTCAAAAAATGGAAAATGTCAGCTGTGATTTTGTTCCTATTTCTCATTCCTTGACCAGCTCTAAAATACAATGGCTCTTTTGGAAGTCATGGTTGTGCTCTAGATGTTTTTATCAAATGGCTGAGCAGGAGAATGGAATCTAGTTATTAAAATGCAAGGTGTAAAATGTTTGTAGGAACTATAAAAGTAGAAAGAAATACTGACAAGGACAGAAAGTTTATCGAAATGACTTTTAAATAGATTTTGAAAACAATCCAGTAGCTCAAATTAATATCACTTTCATCAACACATTACTCTGCAGGGGTTTTCGTAAGATAGATATATTACAATGTGAGTACGCTTGTGACATTGGGATGTTTAAAATACCAACAATAATCGGTACCAGTGGTGTGTCAGAAATAATGGATAAATGCACCTACAGATTTTTTTGCTAAAACAGACATGAGAAACCAAAACGTCAGGAATTGGTTATGAAGACATTCAAGAGTTTGACAATGTAATAAAAACTACTTCAAGTTGATACAGAATACTTAGAGGAAAGAAAAGCCTCCATGTGAAAGACTCCGTAATCTGAGAAACTTGATGTCATTGTCATTAAATATTTTTGACAAAAAATCCTTCCAATAATAAATGACTATAATGCTGCATTTATGCACCTGTTTTGTTGATGCAGTGCCACCTTGATAATCTGTCAGAATGTCTGATAACAACAAAATGCTTGAATGTTGTTGCATCTTGAAAAGAATGTAGACACTATTTTGTTCAATTTTTTGTATGCATTACAAATACTCAACCAAGTAATTGTTTGAAGTACTCTGGTTTATGCAGTTTTACAATTGTGTGTTATTCCTTGGGTCTTTTTATTTTTCAGAACTTGTGCCTTGGAGTGATGAGAAAAAGTTTGTCCCAGAGATCATAGAAACCAAGCGAGCTCGAAAGAAAAAGGTGCTCAGTGATATGATTTGCTTAGATGAAAACCCACTGGGCATTACCAGAACACTACAGAGACTACCAAAACTTTTAAGCACTCCAAAAAAACTTGCACATTCATTTTCAAAAGAAATTTCTTCTTCAGAACACAAGAATGTGAGTTGGGATACTTCAGAAACTGCATCATTTGTGAATCCTTGTAAATTTCTCAAAGCAAAGAAAGGAAGCATGAATAAAAGCTCAAGCACAGCAAAAGCTCCTGAACCAGTAAAGAATAAAGTGAATAGCCATGTTTTTGAAGGATATAATACAAAAAAGACATGCCTGAATGGCCATGAAGAAAAAGACAAATTAACAGATAAATCTTTTTATTTAGATCATGACACACTAACTTTAGTTGCAGAGAAAAGAAATTCTAATGTTTTATGTTCAGAAGCTAATGCATACAGGCCTCTGGAGGGCAGAAATAAAAAGAGAAGAAAAAATATAGCAGTGTCAAAAAAAAATCCAATAAAACTTGGAAGGGTCAAACATAATTGTTTAAGTGAGGGAGAGATAATCCATGAAGAAATGACAGAAGTAAAACCTGTTATTATTACACAAAATGCAGATGGATCTACAACTGTTGAAGATCACGATGAGACATACATTCTTAGTAATGTGGAGCTTAGAGCAGAGTGCGATGGCAAATGTCCATGTCTTGATAGTACAAAATTTGTGACGCCTGATTGTTCTGAGAAAGAAACACGTGGTATTTTCGTTATTCATTTCAACTTACTGCCTGAGCACAAGAACTTATCTCCTGACAATAAAATTATCTACAAATGTGATGTATGTTGCAGTGCATACAATCATGCATTTAGTCTAAAACGTCATTACCTGAGTGTTCATGTTAACCACCGTTACCTATCTAAAGATGACATTGTGAGCTGTCAAATTGAAACATTCCACACAGGCATTGAACTTGAGAACAAAGGGTCTCAATCAGATATTCAGATTTCTTTAAAAAGAAGTAAAGAGCCATCTCTTGTGGGGAAACAGTTGACCAGTTCAGCAGTAAATTTATCAAGTATTTTGAAGACCTCAGTGAGTTGTGTGGATGAATTGCAAGAAAAATATGTAACAGAAGATTATAAATATCTTGAGCATAAAGAAAGTAAAGACAAAGAAACTATTGCCAGTAGTCAAATTAGTGTGACCAACAGAGATGAAAAGTTAATTGCTGTATCATCTTTAACAAAATTAGCCCAAATGGCAATAGATAAAGCTAGAAGTGAAAGGGTTGCACTAAGTAGATTAGTATCCAATCAATGTCATTCCAGTATTTTTGGCCATGTTATCAGTTTGGAATGTGATGAATCTTTAGGCTCGGATCTGCTATGTCCACTAGAGTGTGATTATACTACAGAAAACAAATATTTAACAGAAGATGCTAGTTTCTGCTTTCTGGATGCTGATAATCAAAAAGAAAGAAATAGCATTTCGACTGACCTTCTACAGGATGTACAGAAACTAGACCTAAGTGTTGCAAAGTATAATGAAGGTCTTGTTTCTCTAAATATGCCATTTTTATTAAATGACATAAAGATGTCTGAAAAAGACAGTTTTTCTTCTAGGGTAGAAAGTGTAAGACAATGTGCTAATTGTGAAGTATGCAAAATAACTGTTGGCAGTGACATTCCTGCTCAGACCTCAGAAAACACATTTGATACCAATAATTTAGTTGCATCTGAAAACTGCTGCATCAGTGAGAATTCATCCACAACAGAAAACAACCAAGCTGCCTACCATGTTTCTGCTAAGAGTAACACAATAACTTCATGTTTACTCAAAAGCCAGAGCATATCCTCGGAGTCAAAACTTAATTTGTGTGTGGAAAAAACAAGTGCAGTTAAAGAAAAACACATTGATAAAGTTTGCAAAGCTTATACACATCAGACTGTCTTTGAGAAAGATATCGTCAAAAGTGCTGCTAAGGATCCAGATATTGTGAACTGTAGTTCAACAGTGAACATTAACAGCACCTGTAGTAAAATTGCTAATTCTGCAGCTACATCAGAGACAGAAACTAATAATTTAGATATACTCAAAGTGTCCAATTTGTTAGCAGATAAGGATATACATGTAAGTGAGATAAAAGTGAAAAGTAGCACTTTTTCAAACATGGTAAATATGGGTAAACAGAGCACTAAATCACCTGTCATGGATAGTCCTACATTGCAAGAAGATTACCGAAAATTGCAGATGTCTTCAGAGTATGCAAAAGACAACTTAATTGAAATTGATACTGTTACCCATGCAAAGCTAATAAATTGTGAAATGACAAATGTTTCAAATAATCAGTATAATTTTTCAGACACTGTTCTGTCAACATCTGTTGCATTGCCTGAAAAATGTTCTCAAACATCCAATAATCCACTCTCATTTGTGGAAACCCCAGCATCTGTTAACTTATGTGACCCTTTATTGACTGTCATTAATCAATCAACTTCTTCAGCTAATGCAATTTTGACAGAAAAATCTACAATACAGAATATTAAGCCATTTTCTGTGACAACACCTGAAGGTTCTACATCTCAGACTACAACTACTCCATCTGCTGACAGCCACAATCAGCCACCACAGCAGTTGATTTTTGTCACCAACATCGTATTCCCGGTTGTTTCCACGTCATCTCACAAACATATCGAGAATTCTACATCTTCATTGTCATCAACCGTGTCACAAGTTTCATCGCCAATGACAAACCAGACCGCCATGTCTGGCCACAATTCTGGCATTCCTTTAGTTGTTATATCACAAGTTCCTAGTCATCTCAGTGTGCAGAATGCTGCTAGCGCTTTTCTGCAATCTTCAGCTGCTCTTAAAACTATTCCGACCATTAAAAAGTCATTGAATATATTCAATCTTGGAAATCCTGCACGCAAACAGAGTTCATCAGCGGTTATTTCAGGACATAAACCAACTGCGATTAGTGGAAAAACATTACTTGAAAATTCGCATTTGCTTAGTGTTTTACCATCTACAACAGCTGTCACAACTGTAACTTTAGCACCAATTTGTCACTTTCATTCAAAATTTGAAAAGACCACAGCCAAACTGTTGAGACCTTCTGTCACTTTAAACCAGAGTTTACCGTTGACAGCAATCCCATCTTTTCTATGTGGTCCATATCTGCCTGCCTCTAACACAGGACCTACTAAGGATGTAATTGTTTCAAAAACAATTACTCCATCCATTTCCAGTTTCAGTTGTCCAAAGAAAAATCGAAGTGGCCAACCAGATGACTTGTACAGATGCCATATGTGTGTACGTCTATTTAAGACAATGAGTGAGTTGAAACAGCATATAAGAAATGATCCTCACCGTTTCAAAGGAGGGATCAAGCAGTATGCATGTCTGCAATGCAGCATGAGATTTTCTAACAAAAACAGCCTAATGAGACATAATCTGATGAACCATCCTGAGAATGAAAGTAAGTGAGGTATTCTTTATTTCCAAGTGATTAAATATTGTGTTGCATTTATTCTCTTTACTATATAACTTAATCACCTATTTGTTGGTAGGTCACATATATACTGCTCACAAAAAGTAGGGGATATTGAATTTAAAATATTACCACAGACAAAGTCATTGAAATCAGTTGATTTATTCTATTTTACAAGTGAACTGAAACCCCTAAAAAATACATTTATTGTAGAAACAATGATTTATGTTAAGTCACGTGATTATAGTCCTCCTCGCAACCTAAGAGGTGTCAGTACCCCATTTCCACAACAAAAGTTTAATTTCTATTACTGCATAGGTCCCCCATTTGCTGCAAAATATGTAGCGCAGCGACGTCTCATACAGCGAATAAACCTTCTAATTTTGTCTTGGGGAAATTCTCTGCCACTCCTGATGAAGAGAGTGGACTAACTTCAGAAGGGTCTGAGGAGCGGCTGCTCGTGTCGGAGTTGTCAGATACATTTAATGAGGATGTCTCACAAATGCTCAGTTGGAGAGAGGTCATGGTAGAGTCTGGATATGCTGCTTCTGAATGTGATTCTAGACAACGCAAACATGATGATGATGTGCATTGTCATTCTTATAGATGAAATCAATTTCTTGCTGCACAATGATATGTTCAATGATATTGTGGCAGGTGCAGAGCCCTGTCTTGTAGGTCTGGCATATGGGAAGGTCTACATGTCATTCATAGAGATGCCTGCCCAGACCATCACAATCCCACCTCCATAACGATTGTTTGCAACTATTGTAGCAGGCTGGAAACCCTGACCTCAAAGCCATCAGACACGTATTCGGCCATCTTGGAAATCAAGATGGTGGCAGGATTTATCAGAAAACATCACCGATGTCCAGTATTGATTGATCCACATCAAATAACGTTCACACCAATACATTCTGGCTTGTTTGTGGCCTGGTGACATTGGCAGCACAACATAGGGCTGTGGAGAGACCAGTTATAGCTCGTGCAATCGGTTTTGTATTGTCTGGGTGAAGCTCTGGATCCCAGTGGTCTGTTGAAGATACATCTGTAGTTGAGTATCATTTTGAGTCAAAAATCTTGGTGGCTGAATATTAAAGTCAGCCTAGGCGGCATGTAAGGATTTTTGGACAGCCAGTTGGATGCAAATCAGACACTGTGCCATGATTTTAGTATCTCTTCCACATTCTGCAGACAACTGACTGAAACATTGAGGTTCCGAGCAACATCCACTCACTTACTTACTTCCGGTATGTGACATGTCTATACATCTCTGCTGCATGGTGAAAGAAAGAAATGTTGTCTGCTGCTGAATCATTTTAAACTTGTCAGTGGTGAGCAGTGCTCTATGAACACGAGATGCACAGATTTGGATGGGGGGAAAAACCTGTGTGAAATTATGCATTTGACCCAACCTCTGCTTTTCGAATTGGCTTGCTCAGCACATACCATCCAGACAGGGATCAAATTTCGCGTAAGAGTTCAGAAGTGTATATCTGTCATGTCTATATAACCATCAAAATCTAAAAACCACCCTGTTCTGCAATTAGATATCCCAATTGACAATATACTCTTCTTTTTGTGAGCAGTATATTATAATAATAGTTGTCCATTGCAAGGAAAGATGATGACAGCATCAGACGATTACTGCAAAATGTGTTCTCTGATGGCTGTAAAGACAAATCCTGCAAAGGCATACCCTGCCTCATTCAGAGGGGCACATGTGTGGAGTCGTGAGTTGTTTTATCGGACAGTACACTTTTGCTGAGCCTCTGTGATTGGCAGTACTATTTGCGATCTGAGCATCTTCGTTGATACTAGCACTCCAGATGATAGTCTTGTGCAAGAACATTAATATTGAATCTTTTCTTCTCCCCTCATGTCTACCGTACAACAGCTGCTTGGAGATGTACCCATCTGGCATGCGAACAACATGTCCTGTCCATCTTAGCTGAGCCAGTTTCAGAAGTGTATGGGTGCTCAGCATGTCAGTATTACAAAGAATTTCAGAGTTAGGCACTTTGTCCTGCCACCTGATCTTACGCAGACAGCTCAAGTGAAAACGAGCATAAATATGAAATGCTCGGTTTTTGTTGAATTTGTTTTTTTTAAAATCACTTTTTGCATAAAGCAATTCACAGCCGCATAACTTATGTTCTAATTATTGTTGAATGTTAATGTTTTCACATTAATTTAGAGAAAGATCTTGTTTTCTTATGCTAAATCATCAATTTCCTAATTAGTAGATGCATTGTTGTGGTGCAGGTTATTTTTTCTAACTCCTCTGTAAAGTTAAACTAAGAAAATTGTTGATAAATTGACGCAATCGCCACCATAGGTTTATTTTAGGATTGTCTCAACTAAATCATCAGCTTTAGGCCGCTGTGATACAAGTAAATACAAAATACATAAATAATCTATTACTGTAAAACTGTTTATGAGTAAGTAGAAAATGGATATATACAGCAATGGGTGACAAATTTGTTTAGGATGTAGGCGTCAGGCATAGTGCTGGATGAAGTTCCTCATAGGGTTGTGCAAAATGCCAGTGGGTATGGGTGAGTTGTTCTTGAAAATTAGAATTCTAAATGTGCAAATACGTTTATACTTAACTTAATGTTTTTATACTGGTTTAGAAGACTCATCAGAGTCTATAGACAACCAGTTACATTTGCATTACCCTGCTCTAAAACCTATGCGCATCCATTATATTATTAAATGCATTAACTGTCTCTGCCTCCACTACCTCTTGGGGTAATGCATTCCAAGCATTCATCACTCTCTGATTACAAAAATATTTCCAAATATCCAATCTAGACCTTTCTTTAGCTAATTTGTATCTGTGCCCTCTTGTTTTCATTGGTGGTGGTATCTTGAAAAACTTGTTATAGTCTAATTTAACCTTTCCTGTGATTATCCTATAAACCTGTATTAAGTCGTCTCAAATTCCTCTCTTTTCTAGACACTGTAGGCCGGTTTTTCTGAGTCTTTCCTCATAATTGTAATTCTGGAGTTTTGTCGCTCTTCTTTGTATCCTTTCCAGCATGTTTATATCCCCTCTATGATAAGGACTCCACACCTGTACATAGCACTCCAATCTAGGTCTAACAAATGCTTTATACAGTTTGACAATCACTTCCTTATTCCTATGTCTAATATTTCTTTTTAACATACCTAACATTGCATTTGCCTTATTCACTGCTACCTGGACTTGCTCACTCACTTTACCTGTATGCTCTATGAAACCCTTAGGTCCCTTTCCTTATCTATCATTCTAATATTGGTCTCGCCCATTCTGTAATTATGTTCCATATTGGATCTACCCATGTGGATGATTACATTTATCTATATTAAACACAGACCAGTCTTGAATTTTATCTCAATCCAAATTTTAAAGTGATGCTTACTTATTTCCACTATTACTTATTTGTGTTTTGCCTTAAAGGTCTTTCAATAAAAAATAGGAGGAAGGTAAATAATAATGAGCAAATTTGGACAGTGAAAAGTGAGGGATGAGGTATGTAAGTTAAAAGCGTCCCTCTGCATAACAACTCTCGCTCACATACAGGTCTATCAAAAATAACAAATCTATTATCTTTAAAAGTCTCTGAACTTAACGTCTTTATACTGGCTTAGAAGCATCTGCAGAGTCTGTATACAACCAGTTTCATTTACAATGCATTGCTCTTCTTCTTCTTTGTGTACAGGATCTTTTGGTCATACTATATCTGCAGGCCAGTCACCATGATGAAGTCTGTAGTCTTCACCATTATGGAGCGGCTGCCCCACAGCTTTTGTCTCAGCTCTACACCCTCTGGGCAGGTCTAGCATCTCATTTCCCTATAGATTGGGCATTCCTGTAGAATGTGCTCAGGGTTCTGGCATCCTGTTCCATATGGGCACTCATCGGTGTGTGAGATCTTCAGTCGGTAAAGATGTTCTAGTAGTCTACAGTATCCAGTTCTCAGGCGAAATAAGGTAGTTTGTTGATTTCTTTTGAGTTGGTGAATTGGGTCTGGTGTACTGCTTATGTTTCTGTCTTCTCTCCATTGGTGTATATACTGATTTCTGATGATGTTCTTGATTTCTCTGTATGGTATTAAATTGTGCCTTTTTGCTGCAATCTTTTGCCAGAGCATCAGCTCTCTCATTTCCCGTGATTCTGCTTTGGGAGGGTAGCCACTGGAGCGCTATTGTTGAGGATCTCTAGAGTTTTCCCAGTTCTGCTCTGATCTCTGGTAACAGTCGTTCGTTGTTTGTTTTTTTGTATTTTCTCGAATAGTACTCTGCAGTCCGTGAATACAGCTATTTCTGTTGGAGGTTGCCTTTCTGTTTGAAGTATTCTCAGTGCTCCCAGGAGGGCCATCGATTCTGCTCTGAGGTTTGTGGACAACTTTCCTGTTGGGAGAGCCTCTTCTGTTATATTTCCACTGTTGTGTCTTATGAATATGCCTCCTCCCCCGTTTCGGCCTGCCCCCTCTGCTGAACCATCCGTGTACACCTGTGTCCATTCCTTGGTACGGTATTATATTTCTCTTCAATCATTGTTTGTGCTAGTTTTTTCAGCTCGTGGACACCGTGTTGGTCTTTTCTTCTGATTCCTGGTATCTCTGTACTTATTTCGATGTTGTTTATGTTGCAGCTTGGCTCTTCATAGTTAATAAGTATTTATATTTCTGTAGGTTGGTTGGGAATTAGTTCTCCATATTTTTGGTGTAGGTGGTTGGATATATGAATGAAGCTGGTTCTCTTTAGCCTATTTTTAACTGGGTGTTTCAGTTTGATATGTATGGGATGATCAGGCATGCGTAGAATCTTTTCACTATGTGTCAGCACTCTTTCCTCTCGTCTAGTATTTAGGGGTCTTATATTTGTATATGTTTCCATTTTCTGGATTGGTGTAGTCTTCATTCCTCCTGTTATTATCCTTAAGCTTGAATTTTGGTTAGGCGTTCCATGTTTGTTATTGATGCTGTGGTCCAGGCTGTCATGCCGAATTCAAAGTACTGGCCTGACTGCCAGTGTATACATTTTTAAGGATGTTGCTATTTGCACCCCAACTTGTTCCAGCCAGCTTCTTCATAAGGGATAGTTTTCTGGTTGCTTTTTGTTTTATCTCCTGTATGTGTTCCCTCCATGTGAGTCTCTTGTCCATTTTAACTCTGATATACACAGGGGTATTTTCTTGAACAAGCTCTTTGCCATTTAGAATAAGTTTTGTTACTTCCTTGATGTTGGATAGTGAGAAGCATGTTGTAACTGTCTTTGATAGGTTAATCTGCAATCCCCAATCTGTAACCCATTTTTCAACAGTGTCCAGTGCTGTCTGCATTCTATTTTCAGCTGTTGGTAGTTTTTCTGCAGCACTCCACATTGCGAAGTCGTCAGCATGTAGGGCACTGGATACTTTCTTTGGGAGTTTTCCCACTATGTCGTTTATGAACAGGATAAAGAGGGTAGGAGAGTTATTCTATGGCTCAGTGATCCATCTAATTTGACTCTTGCTGTTCTGTATCGGAGGAAGTCTTTAATCCAGCTGTACATTCTCCCTTCTATTTTGTTGTTTAATAGTTTTAGTAGGAGTCCTTCTCTCCATACCTTGTCAAAAGCTTTTGCCATATCCACAAAGACCTCAAGTACTTTTTCCTTACCTTGGAATGCATTTTCTATTTCTTGGGTTAGGTACACTAGTTGGTCTTCTGTGTTGCGGTTTTTCCTAAAGGCTGACTGTGAATTGAGTAGGCGATGGTTTTTTTCCAGATGTTTTATTAGTCTTGCATTTACCATTTTTTCCATGACTTTTCCAACACAGCTGAGCAGTCTTATTGGCCTATAACTTTCCTTGCTTATCTTGTCCTTTTTTGATTTTCTGATGGGAATAAATGATAGCCTCCTGCCACTGGTCTGGGATCTTATCCTTGCTCCATGATTGAAGATTTTCAGGAGTTTTCTTCTTGACCCTTGGTCTAAGTTTTTAATCATTTCATTTGTGATTCCATCTTGTCCTGGAGCTTTCTTGTTTTTCAGTTTCTGAATAGCAGTGTTTAATTCTACCATTTTTAATTATGCCTTCATGCAGGTATCCGTATTCTGTGTCTTCAGGTTCTCTTTTATCTCTTTTTTTTACCTCTAGTTTGCATTCTCGTGTCAATGTTGTGGTACTCTCCTCTCTGAAAAATTCAGCCAGGATGTTTGCTGCCATTTTCCCTGTATGATGTTTCTCATTTTCCTAAATGACCGTCTTCCCTTGGCTCCCTCTGGTTTCCTCATTTAAGGCTCTTGTTGAGGCTTTCAGTCTTTTCATGCCAACTTCTTTGGATCTCATCCTTCTTTTGCTCTATGAATGTGTTGTTAATGTTACTGTGTTTCCCTATGTTTTCTGGTGAAGGATTTTTTTCCATGGGATCTCTTGTCTCACTTAGTTTCTTGTGCATTTCCCCTAGTTTATTGCTCCAATTGGGTTTATAATTTTTCCGTTTTCCACATGGAATTGATTTCTTTGCTGCCTGGATGATAGCCTCCGTCATGATGGTAACATTATTGTTTAAATTTTTGGCATGGGATATATTTTGACAGAGTTTATTTACATTTTCTCTAAATAGAGTCCAGTTTGGTCTTTTAAAATTCCAGCTTGGGTGCATATCTGTTATCTCTGTTTGTCCCATGTTACATATTTCTAAAGTTATTGGGACATGGTTGCTCCCACCCAGTTGGCTGTTGACTGTTCTTGCTATTAGCCGGTGAAGTCGTCCGTTGCCATCGCAAGGTCTGGAGTACTCATTTTTTTCCATATTCTAGAGTAATATGTATGCCTATCATCTGACCTATTTATTAGGATGAGTTTGTTTTCTATCATCCAATCTTCTACCTCCTCGCCTCACTGGTCTATTGTTTCGTAGCCCCTGCTTGGGGAGTGACTGTTAAAATCTCCGACTATGAAGTGTCTCGGTTCTTTAATTTTGACTTTGTGTATTGCCAGAGCTGTGACTGGGGGACTATAGCAGTTTGTTATTATTGAGTCTCCACTGGGTAGGATGATCTTTATTGTGATGTATTCCAATTCATCTGGTCCAGATCTATTTGTTTCTACTGCTGATAATGAATTTTTTACTAGTGTTATTATTCCTCCTTTGGGGATTTTTTCCCTGTCTTGGCGGAAACATTCATATCATCTGATGGAAAATTGTTGAGTTTCTTTTAGGTGTGTTTCCTGAATACAAATGATGTCTATATCGTTTTCCTTGAGAAATTCTTGCAGTTCGGGTTTCTTGTTTCTCACGCCCTCTGCATTCCATTGTACCACTTTTAGGTTCCTTGTTTGTTGATCAGTCGTACTACTCTGCCTCCCCCTGACCACTAGGTTAGCAGAGGCACCGGTTGCTTGGGTGGGTCCTCTCGAGGCTTGGGGCCCGGAACCGCTCCTCCCCGGTTGTAACTTGTAGGAGCGACACCATGACGATAGGGTAGACTGTCGCATGACCATATCCTGTTGATGTGTGTGTGCCCTGATTTTTCCCGGTTCCTGCCCCGTAGCTGACACACGCCGTCTTCGGCAGGTCGGATTGAGTTTTCTGTTTTGGGTTGTCTCCCATAGCCTTTCCATCTCCCGATGGTACCTGCAAGGCAGTAGGTTGGTTTGTGTACCGTGGTTTCCTTCCCGCTTGGTGTATCCGTCATAGGACACATGGGGTATTTCAGTGGGGAAAGTAGTGCCACCTGTTGTCCCACCCCATCCTGCTGGAATACACTGCTGGTTGGTCCACGACTGCTTATTCGTCCAGTTATTATACCTGGCTTATATCGCAGCTGACGCTCCATATCTGGAGGTCGTTCCACTATCCGCCACCTGTGGATGTGCCTGGTTGGGGTCGGTCGCCCCACTATCCGCCACCTGTGGACATGCCTGGTCGGGGTCGGTCGCCCCTGTCCTCCAGGAGCATTGCTCTAAAAGCTATGCGTATTCAATCTATTCTTAAATGCATTAATTGTCCCTGCCTTCACTACTTCCTGTGGCAATGCATTCTACGCATTCACCACTCTCTGACTAAAAACATAATCTAATCTGGACCTTTCTTTATTTAATTTGTAGCAATGCCCTCTTGTTCTTGTAGGTGGTTGTAGTTTTTAAAAACATGTTATAGTCACAATTTTTCCTTTTTGGATGACTGTTCTAATATTCAAAATGATTCTGCCTGTTTAGTAGTTTGTCTTAAATTTAAGAAACCTTCTGTATATCTGCTATATATGCTTAGTTGTTGCATATTTAAACTTGTACAGAGCTTTAGTATTTTACTTACATCAAGCTATTAAGTTAAAACTGTTTCAGTTGTACTCAGCACTTAGTTGAGACTTGCAATGTACAATATTTAGTAACTCGTGTTTCACATAATTAAACTGAATTATCTGTATACACATTAGCTTACATTATAGACACCAGTATCAACGGACTCGCACTCGACACAACAACTTAGCAATATGCACATTCAAGTGACACTCTATATGCTCCGCACCTCAACTAAGCTATCTTTTGGACGAGCAAAATTGAGTATGACATTATCGGTCTTTCAGAAACCAAACATGAAAATGAACTCTCAGCAATCTGGACAGCCGTCCGTCTACCATGGGGCTCGGAAGGTCAATTCCACATCAGGACGAGTTGGCTTCCTCATCGCCCCACACATTGCTCCCCTCGTTCAGCAAGTGATATTCATAGACCACCGTCTGGCATCACAAGTAATTACCATCTCAAAACACTTTACTGCTACCATTATACAGGCATATGCACCAACAGCGAACAAGACTGAACAGGCTTACACTGACAGCAGACAAGCCTGAACAGGAACGGACCAGTTATCCCACTGTGCAACAGTTTCTTAAAGAAACCCCTCCACAAGAGATATACACATATAAGCCCCAGTGGACAACACTGACATGAAATTATCCAATCACAGAATAGCAACAGATGCTACCGTTCTGCTTCCTTCTGCACAGGCAGTGATGAGCGTCTTCTCCCCCCTCACTTTCACTTCAACATTCGCCATGCAAAGCTACACAAGGGCCCAGAGCGAATTCTCAACCCCACATCAACTGCCACCCTTGTAGATAGTGTCAACCTTGCAACATCCACCACCATGGACATTGATGCCAACTACGCCACCCTAATTTTTTAAAAATCAAGTCTATCACAAAACCACCAGTTTTCTGGCACCAAACCATACAAAAAATAGAATATCACAAGCTACGTGAGCATTGTTGGAAACGATACGCAAAATGACTCACTCCCTGACCAACAATGCAGCTTTCAGGACCCTCAGTTCACTCTGCCGTCATAAACTCAAAGGAGACCACGAGGAGTTTGCCCGCCAATGCCTCCTTGCAGCGGCAGAGTCCCGACACAGCATAAAGCTAGCTTTTTTGACACATCGCAAGTTACCACCACATCATTCCCTGTCCTAAAGCGCCTGATGGGTCCTGAACTACTTCTAGACTAGAAATGGAGGAGATCATAAAGGAGTATTACACCAAACTATTCAAGTCAGCTGACCCTCCATCCATCCCAACACAATTCCCACTTCCAAACTTCCTACCCTCAGAAATCTGCCACACACTTGAGAGTATGCTACCTAGGAAATCTCCGGGAGTAGATAACATCACTGCAGATGACCTCAAAGCCTGTAGACAACCACTCCATCTAGCCTTGGCTAAACACTATACAACATACCTCCATACAGGAACAATACCTACAGCATGGTATAACTTGAAAACAATAATCCTACATAAAAAAGGAGATAAGGAGGACCTTGAAAACTACCGTACAATTACACATCAAACGGCATGCCTTCAGCACAATGGACCACATCTCAACCTGCTGCTGCCTAATTGAGACAATCTGAGAGTTTCAAACGCCCTTACTTTTCACTTTTATCTATTACAAGAAGACATTTGACTCTGTAGGGCCACTCTTCGTTGGCACTCTCTGCTAAACCAAGGCATCGATCCCGACTATATCAGAATTCTTGCTAACTGCTACACAGACTGTACGACTACCCTCTAGCCATTCCAAAGAACAGTCATAGTATCCGTCTAGAAAGGTGTTCGGCAGGGGGATCCTTTTTCACCAAGTCTCTTTTCCTCATACCTGGAGTCCATCATCAGTCAATGCGATTGAACTCCCTTTAGTATCAACATCAGTGGCAAGTGACTTAACCACCACCGCTTCGCAGATGACATAGTGCTCATCACAGAAACATCCAAAGACGCCAACCAAATGGTAGCTATGCTTCACAAAATAGGGAGAGAAGCGGGTCTCGAGGTGAACACCTCCAAGACAAAAGTCGTGCGTCACTGTTTCGCTACAAATGGCCCAGTCATCCTCGATGGTGAAAATCTGGAAGACGTAGAGGAGTATATCTACCTGGAATGCTTATTGAACATGCAGAATGACCTAAACCCAGAACTAACAGGATGTAGTCGCGCGGGCTGTCTCATCCGTAAAGATGGTACTAGACCATACTCACGACCAGAGTCTACGCACTTCCCTATTCAACTTCATAGTTTTACCTGCAATGTGCTCTTACAAGCAAAAGGGAGTCCAAACAGAGTGACCCAAGCCTCCCCTGAGAGATGTATGATCTACCTCATGCTCCACAAACAACGTTTGAAAGGTCTTCACAACACTGACATACATCAAATGTCATTGGTGAAGGATTCAGTTTAGATAAAGCATTGCTGGGCTGGTCACCTGCTTTAGAGAACTGATGACCGTTCGAGCACAGCGACACCAGTCTGGTACCCACAAGACAGAAGATGACCACGGTGAAGAGCACCTACATGCTGGTCTGACTCCCTCGAACTAAGAAACAAAATCTACGATGCTACAGACGGGAAACTTATCACCCACTGGTCCACCGTGGTCCAAGACAGAAGACAATAGAAATGAACTTGGGACCGGCAGCGGCAAAACCGCTTCTGAGTGCAGTAGTGCAGTGAAAAACATTATCTATTGTATAGAACTAAAACTGGTCTTAAGTATAGGTAATTAGGTGATAATAACATTTAAACCTTAGTGTTTGATCATGACCATGTGAAATGGACTAATACAACGGGGAGCGATCAACCAAAAGTGGATAGAGATGGACATGGAGGAGTTGACGGTAAAAAAATGTCAGAATTTTTGTGGACAACTCCTTAGATGGCTATGAACATTGAACATATCTCGTGGTTTTGCTGCTGAAGTACCACTGGTCTGTGACCTTGGCAGGATCAAATTCCTTCATGTTGCACACCATAATGTCCTCTGACAGTGTAGGTCGAAATTTGTTTTTCACAAGATTTATTAAGCTGCATTTAGCACCATGGTAAGATGGTTTTAACACTTTCAATAATGTAAAATTCACATTGTATGCCTGGCTGAAAGACGCTAGCATTGCAGGATAATAGGTAGAAGTAACACATTTATTACTGTTCAATTCAGTTCCTGGTGCCATCTCTGCATTGAAGGTCAGCTGCCATGGATCTCCAGTGTACTCTTATCTCTTGCCGCAATTGTGCAATCTGAGAGGTCTTTTCCAGTCCATCTCCTGATCTTATCCACCCACTTAAAATGTTGTCTGCCTCTTGAATGACTGCCTTCCACCATACCCTTCAGTATGGTCCTCAACAAAGAGGTATGTCTTGTTATATGACCGAAATAACGTACCTGTCTAATCCTGATTTCGGTCATTAATTCTCATTTCACCCCCAAATTTAAAATACCTCAAAATTTTTCTTCTTTTTCCAAGACCCAATCTTCTATATAGCCACATTTCGAAGGCTTCAATACTCTTTTCCAACTTGTTATTCATTGTCCATGTTTCTGCGCCAATATTAGATATTTTTGGATATCAATATGTGGCGCATGTTGTTTGAATACCATCTTGGCCAAACCTGTTCTCTTTCTAATTTCTTTTTTACAATTGCCTTCTTCCATTATTATAAGACCTAGAAAGGAGAAACTCTGTACCTGTTCAAGTAGTTTATCTTTTATTTGTATCTGCATACATGGTTTCTTGTCACTTTTCTCAATTATCATAGTCTTTGTTTTCTTTATGTTTATGTCTGATCCAAACTCTTAACTTATTGTGTATATTGTTGTCACAAGTGCCTGTAATTCTTGCTCACTTTTTAGTCATCAAAACTGTATCATCCGTATGTCTAAGATTGTTCATTGCCACTCCTTCTTCTTCTTCTTCTTCTTACGCTGTCAGACGTCGACCTTTATTTTTTCGAAAAAAGCAGCGGTCATCCTGAGGCTGTCGACACTGCCATAGAGCTTGTCTAGGGTTGCCACTAGTGATGGCCACATCTGCTCTCTCTGATCCTCGTAAGTCGGGTAGTTTTGCAGCAAATGCTTAGCGGTCATTTTTCCGGTACCACACGAGCATTCGTCAGTGCCACCTATCTTCAATTTGTTGAATAGGTGGTACTTCAGTCTATTGTGGCCAGTGCGAAGTCTGAAGACCACGACCTGCTCTCTTCTGTTCAACTGGTAATAGGCATCGTTTTTTGTGTAGCCAGTATGTTGTTTCCCATTTGGTCATGTATCTAGCTATAATAAGCCGTTTTGACTCTTCGTACGTCACACTAGTATCTGGTTGTGGTAGTCTTGCACCTTCTTTTGCCAGTCTGTCTGCCTCCTCATTGCCTTGGATGTTGCAGTGGGATGGAACCCACCCACTGTACCACTACTCTTTTTGGTGCGGACTGCTGGCATAGTTGACAGAGTACTGCTCTTAAATCATTAAGTTCAGTATTTTTCTGGCTTTTTAGTGCTGTGACTACGGCCAGGGCATCTGTAAGCAGGACTATATGGCTTTCATTCCTTTTACCTGTCACCATTTCTTCCACTGCCGCCCTCAGTGCCTCTGCCTCCGCTCTGAAATTGCTTGTGTATTTTCCAGTTGCCAATGACAGTGTTATTTTTCTGCCATTTGGTAGGCTCAGGAATGCCCCTGCCTCTCCGTTCTGTGTTGTGTTTGTTACAGAACCGTCGGTGTATGCATGGGTCCAATCCATGCTTGGGTAGTTTTTCGTTATGTACCTCAGGGTTGTATCTCTTCTTTCTTTTTCAGTCTGGCAGTTTTTGTTTCCAATACCTGGTATATTTTCTACCACCTCTGGAAATATATGCTGCCTCCAGGTAGGTTTTCGTACAGTAGGGATGGGCTTTGGTGTTGTTAGTGCGTTCATAGGGTCTTCGTGCATCTTTGCTTTGGTTATTTCTGCAAAGTTTCTCCACTTTAGTTGCCCATTTCTGAAATTGTTTAGTCTCTGGTGCATTGGATGGTTAGTCAGTCTCCTGAGTTTCTCTGCTTGCTGCTGGGCTCTTCAGTCTCTTCTGTCGGTCATGGATTGCAGTTTTGTAATCTTTTCAAGTTCTACAATTGGCGTTGACTTCATGCCTCCTGTTATAACTCTCATGGCTTGGTTTTGGAGTTTGCTAATTTTATCGAAGTTCGCCTTTGCTGCTGTTGTCCATGCCGCAATGCCATACTCTAGAACTGGTCTCATTCTTCCAGTGTACAGTTTTTTTAGTATACTTTCGTCTGCTCCCCAGCTTGTGCCAGCAAGTTTCCTCATGATTGCCATTCTTTCTCTGGCTCTCATTCGGTTTCTCTCGATCTGACTTTTCCATGTCATACGCCGATCAAATGTGACTCCCAGGTAGTTTGGGTTGTCGTTTGGCTGCATGTATTTGCCGTTAAGACTTAATTTGGTTTTTTGGGGTTTGATTGATAGCGAGAATATCGTGCATGTTGTTTTTTCCTCGTTTATTTTGACCAGCCATGAGTTCGCCCACTCTTCCAGCGATGTTAGGGCCTGCTGCATCCGATTACTTGCTATGGTGAGATTCTTTTCAGAGGTCCACATAGCAGATCGTCTGCAAACATTGAACTATGGACTCTTCTTGGTATATTCTCTGTTATGTTATTTAAATGCACCAGGAAGAGTGTGGGTGACAGTACTCCCCCTTGGGGTACTCCCTGCTCAAGTGTCACCTTTTTGCTCATCTGCCCTTGTACTTGAACTCTGGCTGTTCTGTTTTTGAGGTAGTGGCTGATCCATTTGTACATTTTCCCACAAACTTCACTTCTTCGTAGCTTGACTTTAAGTCCCTTTTTCCAGACTTTGTTAAATGCCTTTTCTAGGTCCACCCAAACCGCTACTGTGTGTTTTTGCTCCTGGTAGGCATCTTCTATTTCCTGGGCTATGAAGGTGACCTGATCTGCAGTGGATCTGTGCTGTCTAAAGTCTGCTTGCTGTGGAATTAGTATGTGTTTTTTTCTTCCAGATGCCACATCAGTCTGGCGTTTATCATACGTTCCATCAGTTTGCCTACACAGCTCAGTAGGCTGATAGGCCTGTATCCATTTGGATCTGTTTTATCTTTTCCTTTCTTTGGTACTGGTACAAGTACTGCGTCTTTCCAAGCCTGGGCTACAATACCCCTTTTCCAGCTTTGGTTCAGGATTGATAGTAACTTCCTCTTTGCTGTTCGGCCCAGCCCCATCAGCATTTCGTTTGTTATCCCATCTTTTCCGGGAGTTTTCCTTTTCTTTAACGTTCTCATGGCCCCTTCCATTTCATTCATTGTTAGTTTTGCCATCATGTGCTCTTCTGGTGCCATATTGATGTTGTCGTGCCCCTTTTGCTCTTAACTAATGTCTGTATGCCTATCTGCAGTGACATCAATGTGGTTTGCTCTGGCATAATGTTCAACAAAGGTGTTTGCTGCTTTTTTTCCAGTGAGCATGTTGTCGCCCTGCTTGATGGTAATTTGTTTGTTTGATGGAGTTTCATCATTCATGGCTCTGACTAACTTCCATAGTTTGTTCCCATCTTTATCTAGATTGAGGCTTTCTGTTTTGTTTTTCCAGCTTTCTCTTGTTGTTTGGTTTAGAGTGTATTTGTATTTCGCCATGGTGGCTTTGAGGGTGATATTTTCCTCCATAGATTGTTCTCTCTCTGCCATGTTCCTAGCATTTGAGACTTCGTCTTCTGCTTTCTGCAGTTCATCATTCCAATAGAGCTTATAATTTTTCCTTGCCCCTCTTGGGATGGTTTCAGTGGCAGCTTGCATTATTGCTTTGCTTAGGCTTTCCACCGTGGGCTTCATTTTGTTATTCCGTGTTTTGATGGTTTCACACAGCCCGTCTGTCAGGCTTGTGGTTTTGTTTCCTGTGGGCCTACTTCCATATCAATTTCTAGCCTAATTGGCCTGTGGTCGCTACCTGCCAATCGGTTTAGCACTTGGCGGTCTATTTTGTGGTGAATGTCCACCGTGGAAAAGGCCAAGTCTGGAGTAGAGGTGGTATGCCATGTTCTAGAATAGAAGCTAGGGCTATCCTCCGGCCTATTGATTAGACAGAGATTTGTGTCTATCTCCCAATCTTCCACTTCGTCACCTCTGCTGTCTGTGTCCGAGTATCCCCATCTCTCTGAGTGGCTGTTGAAGTCTCCAGCTACTATGCAGTTGGAGTCTTTGACTTCCACACTCGACAGTGACAGGTCTTTGTTTGGTTGTCCGTACAGGTTGAAGATGCGGATCTTCGTCTCTTGTACCATTATGTAAACTCCTACAATTTCTGCTTATCCTGTGTGATTGACAGCTGCCGCGCTACTCGGTATGCAGTTATGTGTCAGTATCAGAACCCCTCCTTTGTGGCCTTCTCTATCCAGACGGAAGGTCCGGTATCCTCAGATTGAGAATTTATGGTTGCTGTTGAGGTGCGTTTCTTCATTGCTATTCCTTCAAAGACAAGCCCTGGCATTCCATCTATCTGTTTGAATATTTGTTCTCGGTAAATATTAAAAAGACACATCCCTATCTCACTCCCCTTTTAGCATCTGTATTTGGAGAGCATAACTTTCCTGATTTTTACTGTAGCAGTTTGTTCCCAGTACAGATTACGAAACAGTCTTATGTCTTTACCATTTACACCTATTTCTTGGAGACATTTAAATTAATTTTTCATGTTGGACTCAAAAACCTTCTGGTAGTCTATAAAGCAAATTTAAATATCATTATGTATTGCTTCCCTTGTTCCATTAAACTTTTGAAAACCAATTTGTTCTTCTGAAAAATTCCCTCTCTATTTTACCTCTTATTCTCTCTCTCGCATGGTCTTGAGTAGTATTTTAATTTATTACTGTATTTTGTGCAATAATAATAATAAACAAAATAAATACAATTATTTATTGGCTGGCAATGGAATATACTACTGGCAATACTATGAAAAGCAAATTTACGCAGACATTGTGTTAAAACACATTCAAAATCGGTTTCTCAAGTCAATCGATCATACATATTTCTTATAATTGCTGACAAAGTGCATCAGTACTTAGTTTTTGTGAAATATAAAAGTAGCCAGAACTTTTATATATATATATATATATATATATAAAATTATCTTGATCAGTTGATTCACTTAGTGGTGACTCCAGCAGTCTGTCCTTGAAAGTCAGTGGAAGAAGAGCAATTACGCTGAATAATAATATGTTTTATGCGTCTTAAAACTGATGGAGAATATAAGCGAATGGTGAATTTGTGGGACTAAATATGACACTGGTCCTGAAATTGTTATGTGCCACAGAAAAATTTCTAGCCGGTTTATCATTATACGGCTGAAGGCAGCACCGTTTTATATTACTATAATACAGTGCTACGCACCCACTACAGACTACGAAGATTGTGAAATAGAGGCATTCTATGATCAACTTCAGAGTCTGATAACCAAAACGCCAAAAAAAGACATATTGGTAGTTCAGGGTGATTGGAATGCAAAAATTGGAAAAGATGCAGCCCACGACTGGAGGGGAACATGTGGTCCATACAGAAACAAAGAAACCAATGACTGGGGCCTCAGACTCTTAGAATTTGCATGATGCAATAAGCTGGAAGTAGCAAACACGTTTGGGTTAAACAAGCTGTCTAGACACTGGACATGGCATAACCCAAACAATGAAGTACACAGCCAAATTGACTATATACTGGTCCAGAGGAGGCTTAGATCTAGTATCAACACTGACAAAATGAGAAGTTTCCCCAGAGTGGATATAGGAAGCTACCACGATCTGGTTATGATGTCTATGCGTCTTCGATTAAAGGGAGTCGCAAAGAAAGATGTGACCAGACTAAAGTTTGACCTGGATAAATTAAAAGACCCAAAAATCATAGAAGTCCCAACAATCATCGAAGTGTTCCAATCAAGGGTAGGAGGGAGATTTGCTCAACTGTTGGTTCTCAGAGAGGGACTGGATATCGATACAGTAACAGAGTCTCTTAACACAGCTCTCATAGATACAGCAACAGAGATTGTGGGATGCCACCAAACAAAAAAGAAGCCATGGGTGACCAAAGAAATGCTAGACCTTTGTGATAGAAGGTCACTGAAAAACCAAAATCACCCACCTGATGAGGTCGGCAGATATAAAGAGGTCAAGAAAGCAATACAACAAAATGAGAGAGGCGAAAGAAGTGTGGATATGTGAGCAATGTACAAACATCAAAGAGAGATTAAACAGAAATGACGCTAAAGGAGCATACAAGGTTGTCAAAGAACTGGTAACTCCAAGACAAGGCAGGAACTTTATGATCCAGGTTTAAAGCGGCAAGTGGAAAATGACGTACTGACACTGTGGACAGAGTACTGTTCCGAGTTATGTAACTATGACGGACGAAACGAACCTGAGAAAACAATCCCTCCAACATTAACAACTATAGAGGATAAACAAGGAAGAGGTGACCGGCGTGATCAATATACCATCAGAGCTCTTACAGACAGGTGGAGAGGTAGTGGTGGAAGGCCTGACACACATCTGCAACAAAATATGGGCGACAGGAAACTGGCCGGACTTGTGGACAAAATCAATGGTTATACCGTTACCTAAGTCTGGAAACCTAAAGCTGTGCCAAAATTACAGTACAATAAGTCTCATCAGCCACCCTAGCAAGGTCATGCTTAGATTAATACTCGACCGATTGAAACCCCAAGCAGAGAACATCATTGCCGAGGAACAAGCAAGGTTCAGACAGGAAAGAAGCACTACAGAACAGCTATTTAATTTAAGGCTGCTAAGCAAGAAATATCTAGAACAGCAGCAAAAACTTTATCATGTGTTTGTGGATTTTAAGAAGGCGTTTGATAGGGTATGGCATAAAGCGCTATGGGCAACCATGAGGATGTATAATATCAACGGAAATATTATAACGGTCCTTGAGCACCTGAATGACAAGGCGTCTAGCGCAATTCTTGTGAATGGGAGGCGAGCGGACTGGTTTCGCACATCAGTTGGTATGAGACAGAGGTGTACACTCTCTCCAACTCTTTTCAATATATTCATTGAGGGAATTATGAGTGAGGCACTTGGAGGTCATGTTGGTACTGTCAAGATAGGGGGCCAAACGATTACCAACCTTCGCTTTGCAGGTGATATCGACGGGTTGGCGGTTTCAGAAGCATAATTCCAGGATTGAGTCAGAAGGCTCGATGAAACAGCTCTTGACTACGGTATGGAAAAACAAAATTCATGACCAACAACACCGAGGGTTTCAACAGCAGGATAAAAGCTAATGGTCAGGAACTTTTTTTTGCGCGTTCGCCTTATTTATCTATTTACCAAGGCGTGTGTGCGTTACACTGTGGTTTTTATTTTGCGCCTGTCGGCCCAGTGCATCTGACTTCAGCATGCATTTTATATAAGGGTCTGCTTCCTCCTGCATTTTCTAAGGGTTTGCTTCCCCGGGGTAACGGCCGGTGCTGTGATGGGGATCGAACCCAGCACCTTCTGGTTGTGAGCCGTGCCACTTAACCACTAGGCCACGCCGTCTCCTGGTCAGGAACTTGAAGTGGTTGACCGTTTTAAATATCTAGGGTCAATTGTCAGTGATGAAGGATCAAAATGTGAGGTTTTGGTCAGAATAGCACAGACAATAGCGGCGCTTGCACAGCTTAACAAAATCTGGCACTTGCACGAAAATCAGATTAATAGTACACTGGTCCTGTCAATATTCCTCTATGATTGTGAGACATGGACAGTTACAGCTGACCTTCAACGAAGGATACAGGCCTTGAAGATGAGATGTTTCTGAAGAACTTTTAAAAGTCACGTACAAAGATCGAGTTACAAATGAGGAAATACAAGATAGAATTACAATAGCAATAGGGCCATTTGAAGACCTCTATGCAACTGTCAAAAGAAGGAAACTCACTTGGCACGGTCACATATCGAGATCAAATGGTCTTGCAATTACGATCCTCCACAGAAAGCGGCAAGGCAAACGGCGAAGAGGCCATCATAAAAAGAGGTAGGAGGACAGCATTAAAAGAATGGACCAATCTCCAACCAGAAGAGGCACAGGCAGCGGACGAGAAGAGTGGCGTGGTGTTGTGAGGATGTCGTCATGTGTGCCACAACTACCTCACTGGTTACGTGATGACCTGTCCTGATAGTGCATGGGATTTGCCTTGCTTTGATATACAGTATGGAGTCAGGGAAGTGTGAAATCAGTTATGGAAAACCAAATATAAAAATGATAAAGTAACAGCAAACTTTGAAAAATCCACAAAATAACAAACTAAAATGTTTTTATGCAAATGTGAGAAGCATAGTAAATAAAAGGGAAGAATTGGAACTGTATGTAGAAAAAAAAAACCCAGATCTAATGGGATTAACAGAAACATGGACATATTAGGACATTGCAGATAGTGAACTTGAAATAGAGGGGTATACAATATTAAAGAAGGATAGGGTAGTTGGGTACAAGGCTAAGGGAGTTGGCATTTTATTATACTGTGCGAATTCAGTTAATATAACTATACAAGATGATCTGTCATCTGGCAGCAAAAATGAAAGTGTACAGGAAGTAATAGGTAGTGGGGCTGAAAAAACAGTGGTTGGAGTATGCTACAGATGTTCTTCAAGTTCAAAAGAAGAAAATGAGGAACAAATTAGTAACATAAAAAAGGCAAGTGCAGGGAAAATATTATTAATGAGGGATTTCAATTTTGTGGAAATAAAATGGGATATGACAGAAGCACTTGTCGAGTCAAAACCGTTTGTAAAGTGCATAACTGACAATTTTTTTATTCAGCATGTAGAAGAAGCTACCAGAGGCAAAAACACTCTCTGACCTAATATTTACTACACGGGAAAATATGATTGAAAACATTATCGTTGGTGAACTATTTGGCTCAAGCGACCATCAGATCATCCGTTTGGATCTTATAGCAAGGAGAGAAGTAAACATACATTCGTTCAGAAGATGAAAGAGGCAGCCAGCCATATAATCTGGAAAGATATTGTCGGAGGTACAGGTGTTGACACAAGAGTGGGAGAGTTTCAAAACTGTTCTAGAAAAACTAAAAGTGGAATGTGTTTCATGTAAGGAGTAAACACCAAGCGTAAAAAGGGGATAACTAAATTAAAATGTTAAATGTAGAAGTGCTAAAAATAAAGCATGGAAGAAATATATAGAGGCAGGTAAATTGAAAGAAACATACTCGTATTTACAATATTTGGCCAATCAAACCACAGCTCAGAAAGTGAATACAGCAACAAAAATAGGCTTTGAAAAACATTTGCTAATAGTATCAAGACTGACAGTTTCTTTTCTTATGTTAGAAATAAACAAAGAATGAAAGACAAGGTAGATCCTCTCATATCTATCTATGTTCTTTTCGCACCAAATAAAGAGGATAATGCAGAAACATGATCTCCAGTTGGAGCGGTGTAACACCACTGTTTTTAGATCTTGTATGGTGCTGGGGCGCATAGTTGAGCCCTATCGGATGATTGTTCTTTTGAGTGTTTCCTTGGGTCTCCATCTTTTCCGAACTCCCCTTGATGTCTATTTTAGTGCATGCAAATGGAAGACGGTTGTTGTTCATTCTAAAGACATGTCCGATGTATGTCCATTGTTTTTTCCGGATAATGGTCGACACACATAGTTGGTTTGTCTCTGTTCTTATCGAGTCATTAGTCCCAGCATATATTCAATACTTTTCTTAAACATTTATTTTCAAAGATATTTAGTTGGTTTTCCAGCGCTTTTGTTGTCTTCCATCTTTCACATCCATATGTCAGGACTGATATTACGATTGAGTTGAATAATCTGAGCTTGGTATATTTGTTCAGTGTCATTGATTTCCAGATGTTGGTGAGCTGATTAAAGGCGCACAAAGCCAAAGCAATTCTAGTGGCAATTTCTTTCGTGGCATCTCCATCTTGTGTCATTTTGTTTCCTAGGTATGTGTAGTGTTGTATATTTTGTAGAGATTTCCCCTGTAGCTTGATATCAACCGTTGTTGTTGTGGAAACCATGCTTTTCGTCTTTGAGGTGTTTAACTTAACGTTTTTATACTGGTTTAGAAGACCCTGCGGAGTCTGTATACAACCAGTTACATTGACATCACCTTGCTCTAAAAGATATGCGCATCCAATCTATTCTTAAATGCATTAACTGTCCCTGCCTCCCCTGGCAATGCATTCCAAGCAGACACCACTCTCTGACTAAAAAACTATTTCCTAATATCTAATCTGGACCTCTCTTTAGTCAGCTTGTAGCTATGCCTTTGTGTTATTGTGGGTGGCTGTATTTTAAAAAACTTGTTATAGTCTAATTTATCCATTCCTCTGATCATCTTATACACCTGTATTAAGTCACCACAAATTCGTCTCTCTTCGAGACACTGTAGGCCAGTTTTTCTGAGCCGTTACTCATAACTGTAATTCTGGAATCCCACTATCATCCTTGTCGCTCTTTTTTGTATTCTTTCCAGCATGTTTATATCCCCTCTATGATAAGGACTCCACACCTGTACACAGTACTCCAATCTAGGTCTAACTAAAGCTTTATACAGTTTGACGATCACTTCCTTGCTCCTATGTTTAATATTTCTTTTTATCATACCTAACATTGCATTTGCCTTTTTCACTGCTACCTTAACTTGCTCACTCACCTTTCCTGTATGATCTATTATAACCCCTAGGTCCCTTTCCTCATCTATCTTTCTAATATTGTTTTCTCCCATTCTGTAATTATGTTCCATATTGGAACTACCCATGTGGATGACTGTACATTTATCTACATTAAACTCCATTTGCCAGCTTACAGACCATTCTTAAATTTTATCTAAATCCGACATCAATATATCCACTTCTGCTTTAGATGAGACACTACTGCATAGTTTTGTGTCATCAGAAAATTTTGCAATCATGGATCCCATATCAATGTCTAAATCATTTATATATATCAAGAACAAAATTGGTCCCAAAACCAAGCCCTGTGGCACACCACTTTTCACTTCACACCACTCAGAGTACTCCTTATTTATACCAACCCTCTGCCTTCTTCCCGTTAACCAATTTTCAATCCATTTGGCAACTTCCCCACCTATTCCATTTGATTTTAACTTTCGAAATAATCTTTGATGAGGTACTCTATCAATGGCCTTTGCAAAGTCTAGATAAATAACGTCCACTGCTCCCCTTTATCTATGATTTTAGTAACCTCCTCCATGAATTCTAATAGATTTGTTAAGCATGATCTCCCTCTAGTAAACCCATGCTGACTATTTCTAATTAGATTAAATTTGTCTAAATGCATTACAATGTTTTCTTTGATTATTGACTCTAACAATTTACAGACTAAGCTCGTTAAACTCACTGGTCTATAATTTGTGGATCTGATTTTTTGCCTTTTTTGAATAAGGGGATCACTGCTGCATCTTTCCAATCCCTTTTGTAAGTGATTGAGAACATAATATAGCCAATGGTTTTGCTAGTTGGTCTCTAATTTCATACAGCAATTTTGGATGAATACCATCTTGACACTTTCACTTTCAACCCCTCCAATTTTTTAAAAACCATTTCCTTTGTAATACAGATTGATCTTAATCCCACTGTATCCATGTCTCTTTGAAAAATATCTATAGGCTCTGGGATCTTGGAGCAGTCCTCTTTTGTGTAGACTGTGCCAAAGTACTGATTGAGCAGATTAGTTGCCTCCCTATTCTCACTTATTATTTTCCCTGTACTGTCTATGAGAGGGCCTACTTTGTCTTTCGTTCTTTGTTTATTCCTAACATAAGAGAAGAAGCTTTTACTGTCAGTCTTGATCCTCTGAGCAAGTTTTTTTTCAAAGTCTATTTTTGCTGTTTTATTCGCTTTCTGAGATATGTTCTGCTTGTCCAAATATTTTACATATGTTTCTTTTGATTTTCCTGCCTCTATATATTTTTTCCATTCTTTATTTTTTGCTTTTCTACATTTCACTACAAATATAGTTATCCACTTTTTACGCTTGGGGTTTACCTCCCTACATGGAACACATTCCTCTTTTAGCGTTTCAAGAACTGTTTTAAAATTCTCCCACTCCTGTTCAACATCTGTTCCTACGACAATATCTTTCCAGATTATGTGGTTCGCTGCCTCTTTCATCCTCTTAACATCTGCCTTAGAGTAGTCGTATGTTCACGTGTTTATGTTTACTTCTTTCCCTGCAATAAGATCCCAACGGATGATTTGATGGTCACTTGAGCCAAACAGTTCCCCGACGGTAACGTTTTCAATCATATTTTCCTCTGTAGTAAAAACTAGGTCAAGTATGTTTTTGCCTCTGGTGGCTTTTTCTACAGAATTTATACAGTATAATAAAACGCCACCTCCCTTAGTCTTGTCTCCAACTATCCTATCTTTCCTTAACATTGTATATCCCTCTATTTCAAGTTCACTATCTGCAATCTCCTCATATGTCCATGATTCTGTTAATCCTATTATATCTGGTTTTTCTTCTTCTACATACAGTTCCAATCTCTTTTATTTACTATGCTTCTCACATTTGCATAAAAACATTTTAGTTTGTAATGTTGTTGGTTTTCTTCTTTTTTGCTTCTGCTTTATCATTTTAGTGTTTGCTTTTCCACTATTTATTTCACACTTCTCTGACACCAACTCTCCCCTTTGACTACATCCTCTATAGCACCCTATTGCAGGCCTATCTTTAGTCTCACACTTCATAGGCCTTACTAGTTAAAATTTCTAACACAATGATTGAACATATACTTTCTACAACATGCTGTCCTATCTCATTTAGATGTAAACCTCCCCTATCTAACATTTTACTTTTGTCTACTTTAACATCAATAAATTCCATTCCCATGTCCGCACACATCACATGTAACCTAAGGTTGATACCTATTATTTTGCTATCTAGATAGTCTGACCCATCTGCTCTATCTAAAATGCCCATCATTGTGAACTTTCTAAACTTTTTTTCCTTAAGTGTTCCCATAAGACTTTTATATTTATCCATAATTATTTCTGTACCATCTCTCTTTACATTATTTGTTCCTACCAATACTACCACATGACTGTTTCCTTTGTCATCTATCCTCTTTATTCTCCCCTCTATATCCTCTATTTTTGCTCCCCCAATATCCATTCTTTCAAACATGTTGTGTTGTTTAGACAAATGTCTGCCAACCTCTCTCACCATTGAATCTCCTACTACCAATACTGACCCCTCACCTATATGTGCATACTTCTCTCCAAAGCTCTCTGCCCTGTGAACTGCTTCCTCACTCAAATCTCCCTTACTTTCTTGACTACAACTTGACTGCAGCTTCTTTAAAATTTCATCCATTTTCACTTGTTTCTCTTCTATTTCCATCTGCCTCTTTTCTATCTCCTCCAATCTCTTCTCATTTTCCCTTATATTGCACTCCATTTGTTTCTGCCTCTCTTCAACTCTACATATCCTACATAAAACGGTTCCTTCATCTTCCAACGTTGTAGGTCTTTCTATCCCTGCACTAGTAATACTAACATTTTCGCCACACAAATCACACAATCTGCCTTGGCCTTTCTTCGCAGCATTTCGTCTCGTCTTAGTGGCCATACTAATTATGCTATTTATTACCGTTAGCCAATAAGTTATATTAATACCTAATAAAATGTATACTTATTAAAGCAACGCCAAAAAAACAAACAAATGTCGCTGGTATTTACCTTTCTACAACGTATCGCTAACGACTAGGCCTAAGTGTTACTTGAGTATAACTACTGCTCACTGTTCCACGCTATTTAATTCTGTCAAGTCACTAACCCTCTGTTATAACAAGGCCACTATATTTGAAAATATGTATGCTACAGTAAACTACAATCACAACTATGTTATTATTACACAAATTAATTCTCAACACTAATACTTATCTGAAACGTAATAGATCTCTGTACTGTCAATTCAAACCAAACACCATCTTGAACAACCGGAAGTCACTTGAAGTCCTATCTGCTCTGACCATTGGCATAGTCTATCTAAATTTTCTTGTGTTTTTTTAATTAGTGATACTTAGAAGCGCTAGGTCATCTGCAAAATCAAGGTCTTCTAAGGTCTTGTTATCTGTCCATGCTATGCCTAACTACGTATCATGGCCATAATCCAATCTATAGCCATGCTAAATAGTAGAAGTGATAAAATACATCCCTGTTTTACTCCTGTTTTTATGTTAAACCATTCAGTGTTGCCTTTGGTTGTTCAAACACAGCATCATGAATTATTATATAAGGTCTTGATAACATTTATGTATTTTGAGGGTAAGCCATAGTTCTTTAGAATTTTCCATAATGTTGGACGGTATAGACTGTCAAAGGCCTTCTGGAAGTCCATAATGTTGGATGGTATAGACTGTCAAAGGCCTTCTGGAAGTCAATGAAGTTGTTGATTAGTGGGAATTGCATTTCTACTGATTCTTCTATGATAGTTCTGAGTGTACAAATTTGATCAATGCAAGAACCCTTTGGTCTAAAGCCAGCCTGTTCTTCTCTTATGATGACATCTACCTGTTCCCTGAGTCTTTTCTAATATGCTGCAGAGTACTTTCCCAGGCACTGACAGGATTCTCATGCCACGTCAGTTGTTACAATCAGATAAGCCTCCATTCTTTGGTATTTTTACAATAATACCATCTCTCCGCTGTTGTGGTGGTTTTTCCTCTTTCCACACATCATTTATGATGGATAGGAGATGAGTGAGTGGGGTATGATCTGCAGCTTTTAACATTTTACCACTTATCTCATTCTTTGCTGCCTTGAAATTCTGTATTTTGTGGATGGCTCTTAATTTCTGCGAGTGTAAATTCTGCACAGGACACTGGTAAGAGGGGCATGTCTGTTTCGTTTTCAAAATTAGGGGTTATTGTCGGACGTGATCTATTCAATATCTCTGTAAAATGATCTGCCCAACAATTCATCAGTTCTTTTTCTGTAGTAAGAAGGTTGCCATGTTTTTCTCTGATTTGTGTATTTGTAGTAGATGGTTTATTGCATAACTGTCTTGTGATCTGGTGAGGGTATCTGCTGTTGCCCACTTTTGCTGCATTTTCAGCTGTTACGGCCAATTCATTGAAGTACTGCCTCTTGTCTTTGCGAGCGTTATATTTAACCATTTTATTAAGTGAGTCATATGCCTTCTTGCAATTCTCATATGCAATAGGTGTTGCTGCTGCAAGGAGGTTTAATTTGGCTGGTGTCATCACTAGCCACTTTTTGTGTTTGGTGCCAATGATTGTGTTTTCAGTTAATGTTGGTAGTGACTCAATGTGCTGATGTATCTTGGTATTCTATTCAGTTCGGATTTCTGTTAATATCAGTTTCTGTACATCAATTTTCTTCTTGCTTTTCAGCTGGTAAAGTTTTTTCAGTTGAATCTTTAATTTGGCTATACAAAGATTGTGGTCACTGTCTGCGCTACAATAGATAGCACAGGTAAAAAAACATTGGAGAAAATAGGGAGGCAGTTATTCTACTAAATCAATACTTTGGCACAGTCTTCACAAAAGAAGACTGCTCCAAGATCCCAAAGCCTATAGAAATTTTCAAATGTGACGAGGATATAATGAGATAAAATCAATCTGTATTACGGAGGAAATGGTTTTTTTTAAATTGAAGGGATTAAAAGTGGATAAATGTCCAGGTCAAGATGATATTCATCCAAAATTGCTGTTTGAAATTAGAGACCAACTAGCAAAAGGGATTGTTCCAAGAGATTGGAAAGATGCAGGAGTGATCCCCTTATTAAAAAATGGAAAAAAAATATGATCAAGCAAATTATAGACATGTGAGTTTAACGGGTCTATAAATTGTTAGAATCAATAATCAAAGAAAACATTGTAATGCATCTAGACAGATTTAATCTAATCAGAACTAGTCAGGATGGATTTACTAGAGGAAGAATAGTGCTTAACAAATCTATTGAAATTCATAGAAAAGGATAGATAAGTCGTAGCCAGTGGATGTTATTTATCTAGATTTTGCAAAGGCTTTTGATAGAGTACCTCATCGAAGATTATTTAGAAAGTTAAAATTCACATGCAATAGGTGGGGAAGTTGCTGAATGGATTGGAATTTGGTTAACGGAAAGAAGGCAGATAATTTGCATAAATAAGGAGTACTCTGAGTGGTGTAAAGTAAAAAGTGGAGTGCCACAGGGCTCGGTTTTGGGACAAATTTTGTTCTTGATATATATAAACAATTTGGACATTAGTATAGGATACATGATTGCAAAATTTGCGGATGACACAAAACTATTCAGTAGTGTCTCTTCTAAAGCAGAAGTGGATATATTGAGGTTGGATTTAGATAAAATTCGAGACTAGTCTGTGAGCTGGCAAATGGAGTTTAATATAGATAAATGTACAGTCATCCACATGGGTAGATCCAATATGGAACATAATTACAGAATTGGCGAGAACAATATTAGAGTGATAGATAAGAAAAGGGACCTAAGGGTTATAATAGAGCATACAGGTAAAGTGAGTGAGCAAGTCCAGGTAGCAGGGAATTAGGCAAATGTAATGTTAGGTATGAAAAAAACTAAATATTAAACATAGGAGCAAAGAAGTGATTGTCAAACTGTATAAAGCATTTGGTTAGATCTAGATCGAAGAACTGTGTGCAGGTGTGAAGCCCTTATTGTAGAGGAGATATAAAAATGCTGGAAAGTATACAAAGAAGTTGGACATAGCTGAAAGTAGGATTGCAGAATTACAATTATGAGGAAAGACTAAAAAACAGTCTAGAAAAGAGAATTCGAGGTGACTTAATACAGGTTTATAAGATAATCAAAGGAAAGGGTAAATTAGACTATAACAAGTTATTCAAAATACATCCACTTACAAACTAAGAGGGCATAGCCACAAATGAACTAAAGAAAGGTCCAGATTAGATATTAGGAAATATCTTTTTAGTCAGAGTGTGGTGAATATTTGGAATGCATTGCCACAGGGCATAGTGGAGGCAAGGACAATTAATGCATTTAAGAATAGATTTGATGCGCATAGATTTTAGAGCAATGAAATGTAAATGATACTGGTTGTATAAAGACCATGAAGAGTCTTCTAAACCAGTATAGAGACATTGAGTTGAGTGTTACTAGGTTTCTTGCTTGTTGTTGGGTGCTGCCTGACTGGATAACTTTTTTTTGACTAGGTAGTGGTCGCTTCTTGTCTATAGTCCTCTGAACACTGTAGCATCCTTCACATACTTGAGTGCACTTTTCCTCACTATTGCATAGTCAATGATGGATTTTTCATTTTGTGCCGGCTCGCATCTTGTGTATGAATGGATATGCTTGTGTAGAAACCTTGTGTTTGTAATAACAAGGTTTTGTTCCCTGCAAAATCTCAGCAGTCATTTTCCATTGTCATTTAGGACATCTTCTCTATACCTACCGATCACTCCATCCCATCTAGAATAGTTGTTTCCAACTCTTGTATTGAAGTCTCCAAGGAGAAGCATTTCATTTCGGCAATTGTCAACTGTCCTTTGAAGGAGCTCATAAAATTCATCTTTAATGTCAGTGCTCTCATCTTCACTTGGTGCATACACAGTGACTATGTCCATTTTACTATGCTCCTCTTGTAGGCTTAGCACCATCAGTCATTCTGAAATGAATTTACATCCTTTAATGTTTGCTTTTTGGTTGCTGTCCACTGTACAGCCACCCCAGCCCTGGCTCTTTCAGTCATGGGAACTCTGCTGTATAGTAGCATGTTGCCATCATGGTCCAGAACACTCTGTCCCTTTTTCTTTGTTTCTGTAAACGCCAGTACTGTCAATTTTTTGCTCATCTCCTCCTCTATTAATTCATTTTCTTTCCCGTTTATATTACTTACATCCCATGTTCCATAAATCGTGGTCCTTACTTCTATCATGTTCTTCGCCATTTAGGTCAGATCGGTTTTCTCAATGGTTTGTCTTTTAATCATTGTTTAAGACAAACAGGTGATTAGCCTGTTGTGCCTTTGCATGGTGGAGGGGCTGCCTACTTACAGTATGCCTCCATGCATGCCGACCTGTTTTTGTCTTGGCTGCTTATTTAATATTCGCAGCCAACCTTCAAATTAGGAAGCCTTTCAACAATCCGTAACCCAGCTGGCGTGCCTTGTAGGAGGTAGGTTTCTCCTCCAGGCATTTCATATTTCGTCCATTACAGAGAATATCAACTTTTTCCAAACACCTTTCAGAATGGATTCTTTAACTTCAGCTCATGCATCTCTGATAGTTTTGTGCCTTCAAGAATAATGAATCTTTTCCAAAAGGTTTTTAATTTACTTTGTTTAGACTCCTCATCAGCATCTAGTGCAGCTATAGCGTTGACTAACATCTACTTGATATGGTAAGGTTAAAATGATGACATTACTCCTAGGTCAATAGACTGCAGCAAAGAAGTTGTTTGTAAGCACAAACATAACTTTAATTTCTTTATGAACCTGAATTACAAGTCTATGGTAACATGGTGCATTATCCAAGAGCTGTAGGATTTTAAAGCATATATTATGTGTTCTATTGTTTGCAATAATCCTTAACAGCACCTGGAAACATATAAATGTACCGAGTTATAAATAATTCGGCAGTGATCCCAACTTTTTTTTTTTTTTATTGAGTTTGAAATTGACTGGAAGGGAAGACTTTAAGTAACTTTTAGGGCCTTATGATTTTAAGGATAATTAATGAATATTATAAATGAATATCGCATGGAATTTGAAAATGATGTGGAAATTATAAAGTTGGAGATGAGAAGACTAAAAATTAACATTTTTCTGAGTGAAATATATGGAAGGAGTAGGGCGAATTTCAGAGTGAAAAATATTATGTAGTACACTTGGGCAATGAAAATGGACAAGCAAGGAGGAGTGGCCATTATTCTAGTTAAAATGGATACAACGGCTCTGGTGGATATTGAGGTGATCAACCACTGTCTCATCATGACCAGAATTAATATGCCCAGATTAGATATGGTCATAATTCAATTATATATGCCAACAACAGCATGTGGAGACAAGGAAGTGGATGAGATGTATGAAAGACTGGAAGAGTTGTTGAGCAAGGCAAAAGATAATGTTATACTGATGGGAGATATGGATTGGGGATAAGAAACGAAAGGGGACAAAGACTAGTTGATTTCTGTGAACAAGAGAAATAGACAGTATCCAACATGTAGAATAAAACACCTTACAGGAGGAGATATACATGGACATTCCCAGGAGACAGGGAGGAGCTAGATTAATTATTATATCTTAGGGAAATCTATGTTTAGGAACCAGGTGGCCTACCCAGGTGCAGATGCAAATTTAGACCACAACCTAGCAATGATGAAATGCCAGCTACAATGGAAGACGCAAGTAAGGCAACCAAAAAGATGCAAGTGAAATTTAGAAGTCCTGAGGGGGGATGAAAAGAGGGCAAAATTTTAAAAAAAAGATGTTGAAATGCTGATAGGAATCTCACAAACCACACACGAAGAGCCAGAGGAGCAAAGGCTGAAGAATAGTGTGACTGAGATCGCAGTAAAAACAATTGGCAAATTGAAATTCCGGTAAAGAAACCCTGGATCAATTCTGAAATAATACACAAAATAGCAGAGCTCGGCAAATGCAAAAAAAAGTGAAATAGTCTTAGAGTGCAAGAAAGCAAGAGATGAGTGGTGGGAGGAAAGCTGTAGAGAAATCTAACAAATGGAAAAAGAAGGGAGATTGGACCTGATGTATAGGAAAATAAAACAAACCAGCTCACAAAATAAGGGAGTTCAGCCACGTGCCATACAAGATAAACTGGGTAATATCATTACAGACCCAGATCAAAAGAAAGAGATGGAGATAATACTTGGCAGAACTATATGAAGAAAAAGATAACTATACAGCTCAAATCTCAACAAGTGAGAAAGAAGTAGGAGAGGAGGACACACAAATAAGTCTAGAAGAATTTGACTGGGCTTCGCATGACCCAAAGGCCAAAGCAGTAGGTATAGATGACATACCAATAGAGCTTCTAAAAGCGGCAAGTGAGCCTATGCAGGGTCAACTTTTCAGTTGGTACAGGCTATCTATCACACAGGAAATTGGCCGGTGGGTTACAATAATAATCCAACTCCCAAAGAAATTCAATGCGACTGAATGCAAAAATTTCAGAACAATAAGCCTGATATCACATGCTTCCAAAATCCTCTTAACAATAATCAGAAAGAGAATAACAAGGCACATAGATGGGCTGTTGAAAGATAATCAATTTGGGTTCAGAAGAGCATCAGGCACCAGAGAGGCAATTGGCACATTAAAGTTCCTTGCAGAGAAAATGATCGATCAGGGAAGACCCCTGTAAATCTGATACATAGATCATGAGATGGCCTTTGAAAGAGTGTCCTGGAAGAGATGTTTTGAGATTCTTAAACATCCCGGAATTGAAGCACCAATTCTCCGGCTGATGCAGAACATATATATAAACCAAAAGGCCATCATATCATTAAGAGAAGGGCCCACGGAAATATAAGAAAGGGAGTAAGACAGGGATGTCCACTTTCACCTGGCCTGTTCAATGCGTATTCAGAGGTGATGATGGCTGAAGCAATGAAGAAATGCAAGGTAAAGGGCGAACAACTAGAGGCAATTAAATACACTGAGGACCAAGCCAAAATGCTCAATGAAATTAGCAACACTACAGATATCTATGACATAAAAGTGAACATAGAGAAGACCAAGACAATAATTATAGCCAGTGTAAGAGTAACCATAAAAGGGAAAGAAGTCGAGCAGGTACTCCAATTGCCATATCTTGGTCAAACCATAACAGATGATGCACGATGCTATAGAGAAATATGATCTAGAACTGCAATGGCAAAGATAGTGTTTAGAGAGAAACAAAGAATCCTTACATCCAATAACATTAGTATGTCTCTAAGGAAAAGAATCTTATACACATATGTTTGGACTGAAGCAATGTATGGCTCTGAAACATGGACTATAAATAAAAGAAAGGAAGAATACTTGAAAGCTTTTGAGATGTGGTGTTACTGAAAGATGGACAGAGAAGAAATCAAATAAAAAGGTATTAACGGAGATAGGAGAAAAGAGAAAGTTGATACGGAAGATAAAAAGAAATCGACTTGGCTGGTTGGGACATAATCTGCAGACAGAGGGCCCAGTCAGAAAGATCTTGGAGGACATTATGCAGGGAAGGAGAGGGAGGGGAAGACCTAGAAATAACTTTTTGTCTTAAGCTTGCAGAGATAGGGCTGTGAAGACGTATACTGAGCTAAAGACGGCTGCAGAGGATAGGCAGAAATGGAAGGACAAAATCCATGTTCTTGTTGACCAGTCCTAGAACTGAATAACCTGATGATGATGAAATGAATAGGGTCATTAGCTTGCAGTTGCCACCTAAATTAGCCCCTAGTAACCAAATAAGCCAATCTTTTGTAGTTTTATTTATCATCTTTGGCTATAAAAGTTCTGGGTGGTATCCTCTCTCAAAAGGCGCCACCATCTTCTATAATTTTTTCAAACTCCGCTGGAAAAACTTATGTGGCTGTAGTATCTGCCCTAGCCTAGCTGATATATTATGTAAAGAATGTCGAGCGAGCTTCTGCGATTGTGGCGCTGAAATTCATGGATGCTGAGCGCCATTAATAAAATTTAATTAACTACTTGCATGTTATGGTACATAATGTTTACATTTTTCTGTAAATAATGTTATTATTTTACTGCATATAGTATTAAGTGCTAATAATATAATAATTATGATTTGTTTAGTAAACTTAGTAAAAAGGAGCTTGTGACAGCAATATACAAAATAAGTACAGTTTGGATTAGACATAAACATAAAGAAAACAAAAGATTATAATACTTGGGAAAAAGTACATGAAACCATGTATGCAGGTAAAAATAATAGATCAACTACTGGAACATGTTTCTCCTATCTACGCCATTTTATTAAGGTAAGAAGGCAGCTGTGAAAAAGAAATCAAAATTGCAAGTAGTAGGATATAGTCCGGAGAACAGAATGTGTTGTCTCGCTAGTTTACAGCTTGACTGCGATATTTGCACCTTTCGGTCCAACACATCTGCCTTTGGCAGGATCAATTACACCAAGGCCTTTGATTGCTTAAAACTTCAGAAATTGTGGAAAATCATGATAGATAGAGGGTTTCCAGTACATCTAATCCATCTGATGAAATAATTATATCAGAAATAACAAGCTGCCATTAGAGTATCTTGTGGTAGTTCAGATTGGTTCGAAATACAAAAGGAAGTAAGGCAGGAATGTATCCTCTCTCTATACCTATTTAACATTTATGCGGTGTATAATGAAGTATGTTAGAGGATGAGAATATCCCTTTCCAATCAACGAATACAAGATCCTAGAACTAGAATAAGCAGATGACACAGTGATACTATCAAACAGTGCAGAGGGGTTAAAGCAGCTAATTGCAACTGTAGGCAGATGCAGCGAATATCAAAACCTTTGTAAATATAAACAAAACAAAGATAATGACCACCCTCAAAATTAGAACATCTATACTGACTAAAGATCTCACACTCACCAATGAATGCCCATGTGGAACAGGGGGCCAGAATCCTGAGCACACTCTACAGGAATGCTCACTCTGTAGGGAAATGAGATGCCAGAGGGTGCGGAGCTGAAACAAAAAGCTGTAGGACATTCGCTCTGACCTGGTGAAGACTACAGACTTCATCATGGCAAATCAACAAAAGTGAAAATTTTGAGAATCTGTGCATTTCTCGTGGCAACATACGGCTGCGGAATATGGACAGTTACCCAAACCTCAAGGACAAGAATTGGGTCTTTCGAGTTGAAATGTTCTCAGAAGGGTCCTCAGAATACAATGGATGAAGAAAGGAAGAATACAGACATTCCACAAGAGTTGGGCATAGAGGAGAACTGGTTCATGAATTCCATAATGAACAGAAAATTGAAATACTTTGTCCACATCAAAAGACACAACGGTAAGGGAAGGTGTGGTAAGAGGCAGACCAAGAAGACGATGGCACCAAAAGTGTGCTTTGGCATGATTCTGGAGCAGCTGGAGATTTGGCAAAAGATCGAATTTCTTCCAGATGGGCTGTCATGGGTGCAACATTCTGCAAGGAACGTGCTACATGATGAATAACTTTTAAGCAGTGATGCACTTCTGTATGTATCACAGTTTTTTTTAAAATATCACTTTTCTTCAGATTGGTATGTCGGCATATTGTCAATCATCTAGTACTCTTCATTCTTTCATACTAGTTGCTTTGATACATTTCTGCACTATTATAAAGTAATGTGGGTTGCTGTTGCCCTTGACTTACTTGTTTATAGAGTGCTGTACTAGATTTTAAGCATATGGGAAAAGAAGATGATATCGTTGAGCTTATTTAACATTCATAACTAATTTTTTAATTATGTATTCTTTTAGTCAGAGAGTGGTGAATGCTTGAAATGCATTGCCACAGGATGTGGTGGAGGCAGGATTAGTTAATGCATTAAAAAATTAATTGGATGATCACAGTCGTTTTTAATATCGGTGGAGTGGAATAAACTGGTTGTATACAGACTCTGTAGAGCCTTTTAAACCAGTATAATGAAGTTAAGTTAAGAGGTTGTCCCACTATCTACTATAAATGGCATGTTTTCACCTGTTACTGTCTAATTTTGTTATATAAAAGCTTAAACACAAAATACTTGTTGATCAACATTTAAAAGGTGCCACCCCTAACTCTTGGTAAAGTCATGTAATTTAGATATTGAAAAGTGCATTGAAACACAATCATCATTGTGCCAGAGGGATAGGAAGAAAGGAGTATAATGGCAGTAAAAAAACAGATCACTAGTAACCTCAGCAGAATATAATTTGAAACTATGGAGGTTTTAGTGGGCAGACAAATATTGAATCTATTTTCTATCCCAATGTTTAATTCTCCATGCAGTCTTTCATCCTGTAAATAGCCACAGTACTTATTGAATTCGGTATTATTTTTTTTTCTCCAGATTACAAGTTCAGATGCTTTACCTGTGGTAAGGGTTTTATGTCAGAGACATACTTGAAAATGCATGCACGATTTCATTCAGGCAAGAATTTTCCTTGCAAGTATGGATGTGTAGACATATATTTTCCCAATGCGGCATCTCTGGTTAAACATTTGAGAACTCATCATGCGGGCTTGGATCTGAAAGAGTACCTTAGAAATGTGAAAGCCGAAAAATCACTTAGGAAGAAACGGAACATCATATTTGGAGTAACTGATGAGCAGATCACCAGCTTAGGAATTGAAGGAAGCACAATCAAAGCAAGTGAAACAGTTGTAACTTCTTCAGTTCCATACAGCCTGGATCAACCTGGTCTAGGATTTCAGGCAAAGCGTGGACGCCCTAAAGGCTCAAAGAATACATCTAAATACATCAAACAAGCCCTCCCAAAATTAGAAGACAAAACTGTGATAGCACAGGAGTTTATACCAGACATAAAAGAATCTTACACAGATTGTGAAACAAAGTCTAAGTTGAGCTTTGTATGTAATATATGTCACAAGGGATTCAGGTTCCACTTAAAACTTCTTCAACATAGAACTGAAAAACATGGAGCTAACGAGTCAGTTCAGGAATATTTATACCAAATGTCTAAGGAGAAGGTAGATGAAGAAATATCAGAACCAGACTGTGTTAAATATGAATTTTCACCACCACCATCACCTAAAACGTTTTTTGAAAATGTTAATAAAAGAAGTTTTGAAAACATGAAGCATTATATAGATGGTAGCAGTAAATCAATTAAATGTTTGCAGGAGAATCAAATATTAAAGGGTACTATTGTAAAATGTGAACCAGTATCTGAGTTCAGAAAAAGGTTGCAATGGACCATGTTCAATTTTCCACCTTGTTTTGAATATAAGGAAGACTGTACAATATTCTATGACAGTATTATACAATCAGAACCAACACAAAAACTGTCAAGTGACCTGACTGAAGACAGAAAAAAGCAAGATACTTGGAATGTTGCTGGCTGTTCACAAATAAAATCAGATACAGAGAGCACTTTTTTAAATACTCTGAAACACATTAAAAGTGCTAATGAAAAATTTGTCTTGCATTTTGGAAATGGAATTGCAATTTCTAATGAGAAAATTAGCTGCATAGATGACCATGAGAAAATCTTGTGTGTTGACAGGAAGTTGCAGAATAATTTAGTCCATCAGGATGAACATAAGAATAAGAGTGAACAAAGAAGTTTAGATGATGTATCAAAGATTGATAATAGTGAGGTCATGAATAACAGGGGGAATTTAACTGGAGGCAAGAAAACTAAGCACATACATAATGACCATGTTAATAAGGTAAGAGAGTCAAACTCTTTATCAGCATACTCAAGAAAGAATTATGATATTTTGAAGGAACAGCTCACCAGCTTTACAGAGCCTGTTCAGACCAATAATACAATAGAGAGAGAAAATCAAGCTATGTGTAGCTGTATAGTTAATGAAATTGTTAACAGTGCTGTGATGATAGGTAAAAATACAAATAAAGTGAATTGTAATCATCATAGACTCCAGTCACTTATGAGTGAAAATGGTGATCTTAAAACATGTCACAGTGGAGACAAAGAAGGGGCACAGAATATGTCTAGATGTTTACTTGATCTTGATGTTGTCACACACATTCATGGCACCAAAGCAGAGTGCTGTAACTCAGGGGCCCAGCAAGAAGCCAATACAGTAATGATTCCAAAAGTTGCTACCGACTCTTGTGGAACAGTTGCCAAAACAAAACTGAACCAGCATAGCTTCGCTGATTTATCTGTGAAAGAGAAACTGCAAGCATTAAAGCGTCAACACATACAAGGAATAAATCTTGAGATATTAGGACTTAGCCAACATGACTGTTCTGGCAGTTTCTCAAACATTCTTTTCATACAAGGAGAGAAAATATTTTCAAGTATGTCACAGAGTTGTGTTTCTTTAATAGATGCATTGGATTTGCATATAATGGGTAAACAGTATTCTTCTAAAATGGTTCAGCAAACATGTACTAGCTTAAAGAATGCCTCGTCATTACTAAGTTCTGGAGATGAAAATTTATCTCTTGAATCTCTTATTAAAATGCCTCATAATAAGCAGTGTTGTATACATTTTGATCATACTACAGATACTTCCTTCAATAATTTTGAAACATCCCGACATGACCATAGACGATATTCTATTTGGGCTGGACAGGTGCATCATAACTATGATGATAGTAGCAAAGAGGAAAGCTTCTGCCAACCAGTGACTGATGCTATGAGAAAACAAGATGCCATACATCAGCAAGCAAAATATCAATCTGAAAAATATGTAAGAGATATAGAATTGAATGACAAACATAATTCAACCCTGAAGATCTGCTTTGCAGAAAAATTGGGGCTAATGACCAGAAATGAGTTTGAGCTATCATACCATGCAAAAAAACAGCAGGAGTTTGTCATTAAAGCACCTGAGGTTTGGGAAAATTATGAAAATATTTGGTTTGGGAAAAAAGGTAACATAACTGTTGTATGTTCCATTTGCCACAGACATTTTAGCTGTTGGGACCTATGCTTGCGTCATCAGCTTAAAAAGCATCCACATATTGAGCCAGCTTCCCTTGAAATGGAGAAAGATAATTATGTTGAAGACATGTATTACTACTATCCTATGCCATATGGTATTCTTGCCAAAACACATCTTATTCCAGACAATCTTCCAGCTCCAGAGGTTTATGTCTGTACAAGATGTGGTTTTCCATTTAAAAACCTCAACAGACTTCATGCGCACATCATTACTTGTGATCCTGCACAAGAAGAATCTACCTCGAGTCAATTGGACTACCTTAAGAAACAACCACTTACCAAGAAAAAACTTCTCCCAATGATGAACAGACAGCTTTACCAGAACATTGAACAGAATAAAACAAAAGTAGGACAGCCATTTACAAGTTTTTACTATGCAAATAATACACCTTTTAAGGTCAAATGCAGTAAATCGTCTATCTCACATGGAAAAAGAAATATGCTGTCATTGGCTACATTAGATGAGAAACCATCAACTTCGTCATTTAAAAATAGATCCAGTTACTTTTCTCCATTTTCTTTTTATTCAGGAAGAAGGCGTAAGAATTATGAACCTCTGTATAACCCACAGAACCACACGAGACGCAGAGAAACGTACAAAGTACTTGATCAGCACCAATGCCATGGCTGCAACCTCAAGTTTAAATCACTGTCCATGCTGGAGAGACATGTAAAAAAATGCATAGGAAAAGACAAGCTTCAAAGTCAGAAGCCTCTGCTAAGTGGAATAGTGTCAGATGATGCAGCTTTGAGGAAACAACACACTTGTAGATACTGCAGTAAGAGATTCACTTACATAAAAGGTGTTGATCTTCACTATAAAAGAATTTGTGCCGTCAGGAAAGTCAAAGAAGAAGGAAATCAGTTGTCTGAAGAAGATCTTGTGCATGAAACAGAACTAAAGAAAGTCATAGAACACATAAAGTGGAGTAAATCTCTGAACAAAGATAGTAGTGACATCATTCAAGGCCATGTCAGAGTTGAAGAAGATGGAACTCTGACACGTGTAGTTAAAAAGCGAGGCTGGCCACAGGGTTTTAAAAAAAAAATGAAGAAAAAGGGGTTCAAGTGGACTGCACTGAAAAGACACCGACCTGATGATGACATGGCTTATGCTTCATCAACATCCAGCAGTAGTCAGAATTCATCAGCCATACCTGCAGAACACATAGAAACACTGGATGGTATGAAAGTATATCAAAAGTTTGATGAAGTTGTGTATTCAGGAGTTCATAAAAGACTAACAAGGAGCACTAGTCTTGAATTTGTTAACCAGAATTGTGATAGAACAATTGAAAGACAAATTTCAACTGACAAAGACTCATTAGGAGAGAGGGGAAGGACATCACAATCATCCGTGATTGTCATATGCAGTAAAAGCTCAGTTCCTTCACAGAACTCAAAAGATGACAATAGAGGTAAAATCAAGAAACATACATTGGATGGTGTGGATACAGAAAGCAAACAAAATAGAACATATGTAGACACTGACAAAAATAGGAGCACAAAAACCAATGAAAGTGGCAGACATTCTGTTTCTTCAGCAAAAATTAGCAGTAACACAATGACCAAAGCATTTCCAAGTTGTATGGACACCGGCATTAAACCACCACCTCGAAAAAGAGGTGTACCCAAAAGATTTGACCCTAGTGATATGGAATCAAGTTATAAAAAAAAGAAGAAATGTGATCACGGATATATTTTTCTTCAGAGTAGAGCTGGCAGTGCTAAGATTGATCTGAATATCAAAAAAGGAAATAGATCCTTAGCAAGTACTTCCAAGAAAAGGCAGAAAGTTGAATTGGCTTTTAATGACACATCTTATGAATGTGAATCATATATGTTAAGAAAGAAAAAATCTAGGAATTTGCAAAGTTCTCTTGCTTCTTTACATGCAGAAGCAAGTGAATGTTCTTTATCATACAAAGAAGAAAAAGCACAGAACAAAGAAGCACATTATGCAGAATCCGGTAAATTATATGCAAAAATGAAACTGCTAAAAGAGGCTGCAGAGTCAAAACGAAGCAAATCAAGTCAAAGAAGTAAATCGTCATCCCCCTTTGCCATTGGGAATATGGTAAATACTGAGGAAACTCATTTTAATGATTGTGAAAAAAAAGGTAATGGAAAGGCATGTTACAGACCTTTTATCAAAGCAACATCATCGTCTGAATTACTTAAACATTTAACAAAAGATGAACTGTTAATTAGGAAACATTCATCACAGAAGTCTGTCTCAAAAGGAAAGAGGACTAATTCATATTCCAATAATCCAGTGAATTACATTGCTGCTTTAGAAGACAAGCAGCCTCCAGTCAAACGCATAAAAATAACCACACTAAACACCAGTTGTAAAACGGCAGACAGCAAATTAGTAATTACTAAGGCAGTTGCCAGCAATGCACTAGCAATGTTGGGATCGAAAACTCTTACTAAAACTACCCCAGCGACATCATGTGCAGTAAAGACATCAACATCAGCAAAATTGCCTATAAATGTAACTACTTCAAATAGCTCAGGTTCCAACAGGATTTTATCTGACCAAACCAGCCCGATCTCTAAACAGCCTGTATCATCTGTCAGAGTTGTTACTTTATCTCCTAATGGAACTAACCTACTGACATATGATAGTTCACTTGATGTACCACAGTCTTCAATGTTGACAAAAGCGACTGATTTTACACATGCTTCTCTACCTACTAATAAAATAGTGAACTTACCACAAGGATCTGTGCAACTTTTAACAGAAACCGGCGTTCACTTGCAGGCAACGAAACTGCGGAAAACAATTCATAAACAAGGGATTAAAATACGTTCCACAGAACAACATACGTCTTCAAACAGTGAAAGTTTCAGCAAGATCAACAGTGTTAATACCCAGGATGTTCATATATCAACTATGATAAAAGGTAAAATCACTATGAAAAAATGCATTGTTCAAAGTCATGATTCTCAAAATAGCATTAGCTATCAGACACCATTAAATGATCTTTCGAGGAAGCATGTACTCACCAGCCATGTTAGTGAATTTGAAGACAAGGAAATTCATTATACACTCAGAAATACTGAAAAACAAGCATCAGATAGCCAAATACTTAACAAATGTGAGGATGAACTAGCCTTTCAAAATGCTATGGTCAAAGACACAAAAGAACTGTGCTCCATTAACATTCACAATTCAAGTAGTTCTTTAGTATTAAGCTCTAAAAAAAGTTCTCATATGAGTTGTGTGAATCAGAGAAAGAACTCTTTGGAGAGTGACAAAATATTTAACAAAGAAATAGGTAAAACTGCCAAAGTAGATAATACTATTTCTGTCAGAGAAAATCATAGTGCAGCCAGCAGTATTCCACAGACATTCACTACTGCAGAGGATTATTCACATTGCCAGATGAGAGATGCTATTATGTGCAAGTGTGAACAAAGCAATCCACAACAAGTATCTAAGCTTGTTCCTTCTGTTGGTTTGTCAAAACTTAAAACTTATTTAAATATCAAACCTGTGCAGTCAACTTGGTGTTCAACACCGCTTGTGGCAAATTCTGTATCAGTTAACAGTCAAGAGTCAGTTTCAGTCACAATTGTTCCATCTACTTTAGTAGAGGCACAAGTTACAACACCACAAAATATATCAACCTCGGTAGTTGCTAGATTACCCTTACCAAGATTCGGATCTCCATCCAAACGTGTCACAATGACAGGCATTGTAATCCCTAGTTTAGTTCAGGGCAAGGTGCTGCAGTCTGATAACTGTATGCTAAAGCTGGGCAGTGTCAATTGCACAAGCACATCATCAATGCAACCACAGATGAGCATTACTGGCCAATGCAAATGGAGGCCTACTGCACTGCCTTTGTTACCAGCTATTACTCAAAGAGCATTACCTATCAGTGCAGATCAGTTTCCCAGACATGTTACCACTGGAACTCGCTATGGACATACAAGTGCTCAGCAGACAGTCACACAGGGTGCTGTAACCCATTCTCTCTTAAACATTGCCACAAACCAAACAAATTTTGCTACTCTGCCTCTTACAAGAAAACCTGCCAAGACTTTCTCCCAACCATCCTGTATGCTAAAATCCAATATTGTAAATAATACAATATCTGAGTCTTCTAATTTCACCAGTACTGCAGCCTCAGGTTCTGTAAGCAATGTAAAACTGAACAAGACATACAATAGTTCTTCCCTCACAGTGTCTTCTGATACGAAAGATACCAATCAGATAATGTTCTGCCTGGAGGATGGCACAACTGCAATGCTGGATCCAGATTCTCTAGCCCAATTGTTGTCATTGTCCCCTTCCCTGAACAATTCTGAACTTGGATCAGTTGCTTCTTTGTCCAGTGACATTTCAGATCACAAGAACAAAGTAGTTCTAAATGTAACTGAGAGTCAACAAAGTCACTCAAGTGGAGATAAATAAGCTAGTCTGTATATGGCAATCTTGACTTGAGTTGCCAAATTGTATTCATTTTATATTTATGATTTCTGTTAGAACTGGGACAAAGAAAATAGTGTGCAGAATTTGAAAATCAACAAGATGATTGAAGCTGCACATTTTATAATAATGCTTTTCTGTATTCTTCATTTTGGTTCATAACCTTTGTTTCCCCCAAGTATTGGTATGTTTCAATTGATGTGACTTGTTAAATGTAATGCCTCATACATTTATGGATCTTCTTTAATTAATGCTGAATGATACATTTATTTCTGAACATTATTTTCTAGTGTAATATGTTTCTTTTCTTGTTCCTTTTTCACTTTTAACCAGGGAATAGGCCCAACAGTACATTTGACTCCATTTAGGAAGCCTGTACTTTTGCAGTAATGGTTTCTGTAGCATTTTGTTTTATACTTTGAAGTTTCTAGCCCCATGCACAACTCTCTTTGGTCACCTTCTATGACATGCATGGAGGAGCAGTGACCATATTCTTTCCTCCCCAGTAGGGTACTCTGGTATCCACTCAAGGATGGCATAACTTTACTGTACATTAATTCGTGTGTTCTGGCTTAGTAGAAAATCTTGGTATTTGCATGCAATTTGTACTGTACAGATGCTTTCCCTGAGCTATGATTTACAATCTATCGTCACAAATCATTTTATAAATGAACAATTTGATAAATATTTGCATAAGAAAAATAAATTGTTTATATGAATTCCCATGGTTGATAAAGACAAAATTTGATTACAGTAGTACCCTATTCTTATATGTGAACTAGGCCTTAAAGCGAATCACAGATCTTTTGTTCACTTCTGATGCATATAAAAACAAAGTGACAGGTTACCTCTATTATATATTAGTTTGCACAGTATCGCTAGGCATATCAAACAGTGATGTGACAACAAAATAAAAACATTGTTTACCTTTAAAAAAAGTGTTGTATTTTACTTATAGTGACAGACAAATTTAAGTGTTAAAATTAATGTATTTATTGCATAGAGGGGATGGTACATTTTCATAATCTGACTCATGAGCTAATCTTTTTACGGAATATGTTGACTTTAATGGAAGAGATGGTCTATCTATCTATCTTCAGTCCACTTGTGTCGTTAGATGTCGTGGGGAGGTGTGACCTCCTTTGTTCATATTTTTTGGTAGGAAAAAATCTGCTGGTGATTTCCAGGTCAATCCCAGTATGTTACCAACCGTTAAGTGGTAGTCCCTGAAATATATGATCGCTTATTTTTGGGACTGTTGTGGGTGGAGGCGTAAATTAGTGAAAGGTAGGCCCACAGCATGTCATATGCCATCTATGCCGCTCCAAGAACCACATAACCAAGATCTGATGTTGTAGCCGCACAGTCACCTTTTTGCTACATATTCTCTGTTAATCTTATTCATCTTGGAGATGTTGACTTTGATGTAGGAGATTGTTTAATTGAAGTTGATTACAGGCTTGCTATTTCTTTTAAAGATTGAGATGGTACTATCTTAATTATCTTCCTCATATGATGTCAACTTCAATATATGTAAACAAAGTAATGATCAGCATTAGGTGAATATTTCAAAAGAGCTGCTGATGTCCATATGTGGTTTCTCTGTTCACTATGTTTGGACACGTTTGACGCTGGTGCTCAGCAGTAATTTTATGAGTGCCGCAGACACATTCATCTTTAGTTTCTATCTTTAGTTTGTTGGATAGATGATATATCATTCATTTACATGTTTAGGCAATTGCTCACAGAGACGAACCTTCACACAAAGCTGTTTGGAGGTCTTGAAGAACTCTGCACCACATCAACCTTTATCCAGAGAACTGTGCTTCACTTGTAGACATCATTTTGTTAAAACAAAGAAAAAGAAGGCAATGATTCTCTTTTGACATGTGTAAAGGCTAAAGATTACCACTTGTCCAGCTCTGTTGAGCTGGTAATATGCATCATATTGTTGTTGACCTCAATCTGTCAGCTTCTTGATTGCCAGGGATATTGTGTAGTGAATCAATATCTATCTATCTTATCTATTGTCTGATCCTGGTTTGCCTTTCGGCGTTGGGAATCTGTGACATCTGGATAGCACCATGGTGTGCGCTTCGTATAAGGTGTAACTGGCTGCCTCGGATATTCCATCAATCCATCTTTTGTGGGGTCGGCCTCTAGCTCTGGTACCGCTGTGTTTAAGTGTTAGAACTATCTGTAGGACACTGTTGTGTTGCTGTAGCGGTACGTGGCCAAGCCGCTGAATTTGCTGTTTTCTAATGAAGTCTAGCACTGGTTTAGTGCCCATCTGTTTCCTGATCTCATCTTTTCCAACTCTGCCACATTTAGCATTTGCCTCAGGCATTTCATTTCTGTTGTTTCTATTTTCCTCTCATCTGTTGTTGTCAGTGTCAAAGTTTGACACTGGTATTATAGTGTAGGCATGAAAATTGTCTTTTTGTGCCAATCCTTACGTGCTTGCTCTTCAGTATTGTTGACATCTGGCCAATGATTTGGTTTGCTTTGGTGCGTCTGTGATCCATTTCTTCTTGCATTCTTCCATTTGATGATACTATGCTTCCTAAATATTTGAAATCCTTCACTTGCTTGAGTTGTTGCTGTTCCATGTAAATCTTAGCGGTTGTGTCTGTTCTTGCTATTGTCATTGTTTCAGTTTTACTTGCGTTGATTCTCATCTTGTGTCCTTCTGCAGTTAAGTTAAGATTGTTTAAGCGTTGTTGCAGTTGTTCTTCAGTGTTTGCAATGAGTGCTTGGTCATTGGTGAAGAGGAGTTCGCTACAGCTGTTGTCATCATTAGATTTTGCTTCTTTGCTGATTTGGTCTATGTAGGTGATAAACAACAGGGGAAAAAGCACACACCCCTAACTCCAGTGTTGACAAGAAACCGTTTCGACTCACCGGCACTTGTTCGTTCCGTGCACTGACTATTTTTATACAAACATTCACATATGCTTATGAAGTGCTGACTAACTTCATAGTTCATCAGTGTTCTCCACAGCTGTTGTCGGCTGACCTGGTTGAATGCTTTTTCTTGATCTATGAATGCCAAATAGATAGTTTCATCATATTCGATGGCTTTTTCTGCTAGTTGTCACTAGGCAAAGATGGCACATGTGCAACCCCTGTTTTTTCTGAAACCCATTTGTGCTTTGCTTAGTTGGAATTCTATGGTTGGACAAAGTCCTTTTTCTATGTTTTACAGAAAATCTTCCCCGTGTGGCTCAGCAGTGAAATTCCTCTTTAAGTTGTGCAGTCTCTCTTACTACCTTTCTTTTTTCCATTTTGGGACGAATATGGAATTTTTTCAATCTTCAGGTGCCTCTTTGTTGGTCCAAACTATGTTGAACAGTTTCTGAAACCAGACTATTCTCACCGTTGCACGCCACTTTGACCCATTCAGCTGGTATATCATCTGTTCCAGGGAACCTGTTCATTAGAGAATTTCGCACTACTTCTGTTATTTCTTAAATCAATATTTCTGGTTCAGATTCTGTAATTGAATTGGAGCTGGTTGGTTGTAGGAACATGTCTTCTGCCTGTGGTATATTGAGGAGTTGAATGAAGTATTCCTGCATCTTTTCATAATTAACTTAGGGTCATTTAGTTCTCTATGTGTTTTATATATATGTATGTTTCTGTCTGGTTGTTCTTGCTCTCAATGCCAGAAATATTTTCTAACATCCAAGGAAGGCTTTGATTTCTCCAGGTGGAAAACGTGTGTACTGTGGAAGAGTATTATTTGTGACATTTATAGGTGTGTTTTTTCCCCCCCACTTTGTTTTTACTGATGCTACAAAGTTGCTCTGTCCGAGTCTTCCCCTTTCAAGTCTATTTACTTGTTGGTACCATGGGTAGTCAATGAGCTTTTTTAATTTTTCACATTGTTTGAGCCATGCTGTCTCTTATGTGCTCTAATGGCTGCACGTTCATAATTTTTCTTGTTCTCCAATGGGTTTTGTCCACGTGCCCCTTTTTATGATTCTCATTGCTTGGTTTTGGAGTCTATTTATTTTGAAATAAGTTTGACAGCTGCTTTTGCCCATGCTGCAATGCCATTTTCTAGATCTGGTCCCACATGTTTAGTGTATAGTTTCTGTAATATTCTTTGATTTGCTCTCCATGTTTTATTTATGATTGACAGTCACCTTCAAAGGATTAGCAGATTATTAAATCCAATAAACATATGCATAAACAATATCCAACTTAAACAGGCAAAAGAGTTCCAATACCTGGATACTGGAAAGTAGTGTTTACCGAAGATGGAAGACTGGAAACTAGATATCAAAATGCCTCTGATTTACGCATTATACGGCCATGATGGAATATTTGTAGCGTCATCAAGGTTGGGTGTTATTGCTGGTTGTGTTCTATTTAGCACCTCTGCAAAGTGCGCCATCCGACATCACATCTGTTCAGCTTCTGTAGTAATAAGGTTACCCTGTTTGTCTTTGATAGGGATGTTTGCAGCTGGCTGTTTATTACACAGTTGTCTTGTAATCTGGTAAACCCATCTGCTGTTTACCCTTTTCGCAGCATCTTCAGCTGTCACAGCCATACTGTTGATTAATTGTTCCTGCGAATCTGTGCTTTCACCATTTTATTTAGCATGGTATACACATTCTTGCATTCCTTTCTCATGGTGGGTGTCTTTGTAGCCCAGAGAGTTAATATTTTTGTTTTCCTTTCAATGATTTTATCCCATGTGCTATTACTCATCCACCTTCTCTTCTGGCACTCCATATACCCACTATTTGCCACCTCTTTTACTACAGTTTTTACTACAAAAATGCTTAGCTAGTGAAAATGAGAACATGACATAAGACAATGATATCTGCAGTGTGACGTATAATAGTAGGAATGTAACAAGGACTTACCATCCTATCACATCAAATATATGCATTAAAGCAGTCCAGTCGTGAGAATGCTGAGAGGAGCAAAAACAGAGACACGAAAAAAGAAGAAAATTTACATGGAACAAGTTGATGAAAATAAGCAAATATGCAGATAATACCATAGATATAACAGAAACTGAAAAAAAGATTATGAACTGCAAGAAAAGAAAATGTGCTGATGCTAAATATTTCTAAATAGAGAGTAATAAAAACAGTGGTCATAAAAAAAAAAAAGACACAAATTGTTATGAGATCAATTCAGAAGATATAATACTTTTAAAATAAAGATTTCCAGATGCCAATTATTGGTTTGATGTTGAACGTGAAAGCAGATAGCCCTAGGGCAGTCTTAGACATATGTGCATTAGTTTGTATATCCATAATTCAAAACGGGGTACAATTGTTCTCTCCATTTCGGCGCTCACCAAAAAATGTATTATTCCGTATTTAATTAAACAACACATTAAGGTAGTTGTACATTTACTAATTATGTAATTTATGATATATAATGCAACAAAAGATCAATAGAATACAATATAATATCCTCGACTTCAGACCTCCGGGTTTGCCGTATGCAAGGTAGTCTAGTCAACAATGTCCTGTATGCAGTCTGATCTTTCTCAAAAGATCTTACTAAAATACATTTCATTGTCACGCTTCATGTTTAGATATGGTGAATAAATTCTACCAGATCTTACAGAAGCAGGTTACCAAATATTGATGCATTTATACCTATATTTTTCAAACATGTAATTAGCTTGTCATGCGGAATTATTTCATCATCATCATGTAGCAAGTCCTTTTAGAACGTCGCTCCCATCACAGTTTTGTGTAAAAGAAGCCCTTTCCCTTGCCAAAACTCCAACCTCCACCACAGTCACATCCAGGCATTCCTAGATATCTTGGTGCCATTGTCTTCTTGGTCTACCCCTTCCTCTCTTACCTGGCACTATACCTTCCATCGCTGTTCTCTCAAGACCGTTGTGTCTCTTGATGTGACCAAAGTATTTACATTTTCTTGCCAAAATGAAATTGAGGAACCAATTCCCCTCTATGCTCAACTCTTGCTGAATGTCTACATTTTGGTTTTTTTCCTCTGTCCAGAGTATTCTGAGGATCTTTCTGTAACATTTTGACTCAAAGGCTTTGGTTCTTTGTCCAGAAGTTTTCACAACCATAAGCTGCCACAGGAAAAACACAGGCTGTCAAGACTTTTATTTTTTTCATTTTGCTGGTGCTCTACCATAATTTCTTCAGGCTGTTCAGTCTCTGCATTGCTATGGCTAGTCTTCTTCTGATTTCTTTCGAGCAGTTGCCATTTTTGTTAATTCTGGAGCCCAGATATTCAAAATGCATGACCTGATCTATTTCCCACTGAAAATTTATGTTGACTTTGAGTTTTGTCGTGGTCATTATCTTTTGTTTTATTTATGTTTATAAACAGGTTTTGATCTTTACTGTGTCCATTTACGGCTGAAATTAGCTGCTCTAACCTTTCTGCAATTCTTGATAGTATCACTGTCGTCTGCATATCACAACTCTGGATTCTCGTACCCTCTAATCGTAAATCTATCAAAACTTTCAATGCTCTCTAACATTTCTCATTATACATTCCGCATATATGTTATATAGATAAGGTGATAGGATACATCCCTGTCTTACTCCCTTTTGTACTGCGAACCAATTTGATGTTTGCCCAGATACTCAGACAGCGGCTCATTGATCTTAGTATAATGTTTCAATTAGATGTAAAATATGCACAGAAAACCCCCTTTCGTTCATGATGTTCCACAGATTTTGATGTTTTGCCGAATCAAAGGCCTTGGTGCAATCAATGAAACATGTGTACAGGTCTACATTACACTGTCTACATTTTTCGTAGATATTCCTCATATTGAATATGTGGTCTCTGGTCCCTCTGTCTTTCATAAAACCTGCTTGGACCGTGAATTTCAGATTCAAACCTTTTCTCTATCCTTCTTAATAGGATCCGCAAGAGTATCTTGCTTGCGTGGCTAATTAGCATGGTAGTTTGGTAGTTTGTGCACAGCTTTAGATTGCCTTTTTTGGGGAGTCAAAAATAAATTTATTTTTTCCATGCTTCTGGCCACTCTGCTCTGTGCCATATCTGTTTACACAGCTTGTGATAAACTCAAGCACTGGCCTCCCCACTGCTGCTTGTATTAGCTCTGCTTGGATATCATCACATACTGGGGACTTTGCCTTTTTCAGGCTTTTGATTGCTGAGCGTCCTCCAATGTTCGTTCAGGTTCTTTCTCATCTTTTGGCAGGATTGTAACTGAGCGCTTTGTGCTATCTTCATACATGGTTCTGCAGTACTCTCTCCATCTATTCAGTATATCTTTGGTTTCTGTTAGTGTGTTGTCCTCTATGTCATTGATGACATGCGGAACCGGGCGGAATTCCCTTGTCAGTGTTCTTATCGCCTTAAAGGCATCTCTCTCCCTGCCTTGCTGCTTACAAGTGTCCACTATGTATCTTCTTTTATCTCTCTTCCGACTTTTATTACGCAGTTTTTATATGCTGTGTTGGTCCCCCGACTTCCAATTTGTTTAAATTGTTTCCTTTCTTCAATGAGTTTCAGTGTTTCATCTGATATATAGCTCTGTTTCTTGTGCGACATCCTGAGAATTATATCATAGGCCTTTATATAGTCTATAAAGTACATATAAATGCTTTTTTGTGCTTCTTTATATTTTTATGCTAGTGTTACTAGTTTTAGTAAACAACCTTCCCGGAAATCAATAACATTTTTAATTACACTGTATTATTTTCAATATTTGTCTTTGTACGCCTACCTAAGTGAGACATTGTCATTGAATCTTCTTTCTGGCCAACTTACTCATTGTACAATATCATGACATTTCAAATACTTCAAAGCTTTTTTCATCTTTAATTGAGTCCAAGTTTCAGTCCCTTACAGTACAATTTACAATACATGTGTAGTAATTATTCTATTCTGATATTATTTGAGGTTAGCAATTTTTGTTTTTCTTTGAAGGCCTTTTTTGTCAATGCAGTCTTGTCCAAATTTCCATCTCATTGTGGGCATCTTCTGTTATGGTTTGCCCTAAATATGTAAACTTCTGTACTTTGATTATTCCTCCATTGGCTCTTACATTCATTTGCCTATGTTATTTTTTTTACCATAGACTTTGTCTTCAGTGTTATTGTCATGCCAAACTCTTTAGCTGTGCTGTTAATTTTATCAAGCATCCTTTGCAATGATCCTCCCACTATGGTTTGACTATCTGCATTTTGATGACATTAACATTCATACCATTGACTGACACCTGCATTACTACTTTGAACAACTGTTTCCATCATCATTTCAAAATACGCATTATAGAGGCATGGTGAAAGCAAACAACCTTGTCTTATTGAAATTAATTTTAGACTTCTTTGATTGATACTCATACAGGTTCTGGATTAACCTAATGAATGGTTTCTCTATATCTTTTTGTTACAACATCTGAAAAAGTTTACTCCATAAGACTTGATCAAAGGTTTTCTCATAGTCATTAGCAGATAAATAGTGGTCATCCTTCATTGATCATTCTTTTTGGGAGAAGCTGGAAGGATCCAATGACATCTCGCATACCTCTTGCCTTTGCAAAATTAAAATTAGTCAATTTTGAGCACATTCTCTATCTTGCATCGATTCTCTCCTTAATTATCTCTAATACAACGCATGTGATATTAAACATAGCGTTCGAATATGACTGAATTAAATTACATTCCGTTGCTATCATTACCATGTTTGAAAACTAAATTGTGTAAAGTCTCTACCTCTTTTTTGAGTATCTCATTAGGCCTCTCATCTATTCTTGGTGCTTTGTTTTTTAAGACTGAGTAAAATATGTCATTAAATTTGCCTCTGTTACAGGTAATCTCTCTTCTATCATAGGCATGTCATTGAAGGATTTGTTAGCCTGATACTGGCCCCCATCTTCATACAGTTCCATAACATATTCTCTCCATCTTTATTTATTTCTCTCTAGGTCTGTTATTGGTTTCCAATTCTTATCATTAATCATCCGTGATTGTATGCCGTTATTTGGGGGTTGGATGGATGGATCTTAGTTCTAGGCGACTTGCACTTCTACATGGGCAGATGCCCCTGTGCAGGTCCCAGCTCTTGCATGAGCTCTAACATTGCAGAACATACTTATACATGCACCCTCAGAGTGAGGCCCTTCTGTTTGCACTTTGGTTGTGGTTGACCACTGAGATTGCTCTAACTATCATAGGTAAATGCCAAGCACTAGTTAATACCAATGATATCGCCTAAAAGATTACGTTCCGGGGTGGCCTCAGCAGTAGAATACAGAGAGGCAAACGTTTTACTAAAACAAAAAAAATTGCATGTGCTGGATGTAGCTGGGGAGAATTTCCTGCTTAGCGGACTAGGTTCGGTCACGTTATTACTCGATGCGTTGTAGCACATGCAGCAGAGGGTGGTTAAACGATGTGCGAGTCCATCTTAATATGCTCAAACACTAGAGCAAAGTAGACCCACAGCCTGTTGGACGCTATCTATGCTGCTCTTAACAAACTTCTAACCATGGTCCGTGTTATGCCATGTCACACACAGTCACCTTTTACAACATGATTCTCTGTTTTATTCAGGCCATATGGTATAGATCCTGTATCGAAGATGTAATCAGTGAGTTTTATCTGCATTAAAATCTACTAGAATAGGTATCATTTCTATCATGCCTGTTGCTTTCGCTTTGCTCATATTTTTATTGCTGTGAGAATGCTGGGGCCATCATTAATATTAAATGTTAATGGTTTATCACCTCTGTTGTCATCAAATAATTAACTATTTATTTTCTATTTCTTTCTCCTCAATTAACATTTCTCCTTTCCTGATCTTATGCTGCTTCCTCCTTGAGCCAACTTTGTCCTGTTTGAAAGTTACTTTATTTTTACATGCATAGTTCTCATGCTGGGTTTCTTTCCTATGTCATCTGCTATCTTGCATTTCGTTTCTACCTACTGTTTTTTTTTTTACATGTAGCCAATTCTCTTTGTCGAGGTTTATTTTTTTCTCTTTTTCAATGTAATTTTGCTTACTTTTCTTGTTCTATACTTTGTCAATATGCTATTGTAATTATTTATGATTTGTGCAAGATATTTTTTGTTTAATATTTTGCTGCTTTAATGTTCATATATCTATTTGGGGATCCTTTGTTCTTTTTCTACATTTTTTAAGCCTGGTGGATGGCTATTGTAATCACAAAATGATTGTATCTGAACATGGATAAGTTGTTGCCATCGTGACTACTTTTAAATCTGTACTTTCTGATAAAAAAGTCCACTTGATTTCTTACTATATCTCATGAACTTCGTGGAGCTTGCTGAAATAATGTGTTATGTATAGCTAATTTGTTTTCTGCCAAAAAAAATGTCTGTTAATTGTTTTTCCTACCAAATTTCTCTTTTGTATTCTTGTTTTTTCCTGTTCCTATTTTTGAGTTCATATCTCCTATACTATTTGAATGTTTGTTGGAAGTCCGCATATTCTTCTGTTTCTTCCTCACCTTTCTTGAATTGGTGCATATGTTAGTAAAATTCTTATATGATGCTGATATGAATTCTACATCAATAATTTTCCCCAAATATATTTTCAATGTGTATTGTTTTCCAAATAGTATTGTCAACTAATATACACGTACAAAATTATGAACATTCGCAACATCTGTTCCATTATCCTTGCATCATGTCTTCTGTATTTTTGCCACAAAGAACATTTATATAATGACAAAAGCTCAAGTTATTTTAAGGTCAATTCTATGCATGATCTTTTGCTTTACCTCACTGTCATGGCTAGATACATTGATATTGTACATCTGTGTGGAAACTAAGATATAACAACTGCTACATAGAGGGACTGTGTACAGTATGCACAACTCATAATGATGACCATGTTTCAAATTTTCAAATACTGACAAATTAAATATACTGTTATTAAATATTGCTTTTAAATATTGAAGTCTAGTAATGGTGAAAGTCAGACAATGTAACATTTTTTTGTGTCTTCTTAGACATACATGTGTTTTGAGATTGTAGTTCATGTAACTGAGTTACACTGTGTTTGGATTTCATGGTGAATTGAAATGAATTGCAATTTGTTCTTTTTTTTTTTTATTTACAGTTGCATTGGTATAAAAAAAAATTAATATATTTATCAACTGAGTTGGATTATTGCTAATGCTCAATGTTTTTGTGATGAAATGTTCCAAAATTTGTTGTCCAAGTGTTGTTTTCTTTTTTCTAGAAATCTCTTCTTTTCCTTCTAAACACACACTCTTCTCCCCTCCCCTTCCCCATTGTACCATTTCAAAGGTGGCATACATATTTTAAAAGTAGTATCAACTATTTTTTTATTTAAGCAAAGATTTATATAAAACAATTATGTTTTCATGTAAAAACTGGCACTTTTGATTTTTTTTAACACATACCAATTTATATTGGGGAATATGACATTCGATTTAATACATTTCAATGTGATAGATTGGAGAAAATGATGTTAGGTCCATCACACGTGATATATTGAAGAATATTATGTTTGGCACAGTACTGCTCTTGCTTTCTTTGAAATGAGCACTGCAAAATCAAAAGACTGGTTTGAAGCCAAAATAAATTATATGACACCTATCATTGAGGCAAAGTGCACTGCCCTGAGTAAATACAAGTGCCTTCCAAATGCAGTTACTCTGCAATCTCTCAAATCCACCAGGAGCTAAGTTCAGCAAACATCTCACCACTGTACAAAGGAGAACTGGTTCCAACTCAGTGAAAACATCTAGACTCTGGCACAAACAGGAAACATCAAAGAAATGTCTGATAACATAAAAAAAAGCCATTGGTCCCATGCACAGGAAGATAGCACTGCTCATATCTATCAGTGGCAAAAGAACAAAGAAAGACAACTAGCGATGGGTATAGCACTACTCTGAGCTCTTCTCATGCAACAGTACGGTCACTTCCACAGCCCTTGATGCTGTTCAAGGATATCCTAGAATGGGGGAGCTAGACGTCGAACCATCTTTAGAAGATCTCAAGACAGCCATTGACAACTTGGCCCTGGGCACAGCAACAGGCGGTGATGGGATCAAGCACTATAAAGATGCACTCTTGAAACTGCTGCTATGCCAGAGTTGGAAAGAAGCCATCGTTCCTCAAGATATAAAAGATTGTCACATTTCTTTCTTTTTTTTTTTTATATTGCTTATCCTGTTATGCCTCTCAGCATCAGGTTATGAAGAGCTCTCTAGAATGAGCCAACTTTGTGCCTTATACACAGTGGCATTCACCGCCTCAGATATTTCTGTAAGCCACCTTTTACATGGTCTGCTTTTGGCCTTGAATCTGTTGTACATTGCTTGTTTGTTTGTTTGTTGTTTTTTTTTGGGGGGAGGGCCTGCAGTGGCAGTCTTGTTACATGACAAACCATTCTAGCTGCTGTCTTTTGATTTAGACTAATATTGGTGTTGCTCCCACTATATTGTCACACTATACAAAACTAAAGGTGATAGAAGTGATTATAATAATTACAGAGGTATCTTACTGCTCAGTGTTGTTGGCAAAGTCTTTACGAAAGTGATCTTACTGCAGATACACAAACTGGCTGAGCGTTTGTACCCGATCTGGAAGATTAATGATCTACATAATCTCTCTACGGCAATTGCAAGAAAAGTCATGTGAACAAAACACACCTTTTTATGTCTTTTTCATCAACCTGACAAAAGTATACGATATAGCAGGGCTAGAGTCTTCTAAATCATTTTAAAAATATGCTGTCCTAACAAAATGCAGCAGCTAATAGTAGTGTTCTTTCATGATGATATGAAAGGAACAGTCTAATTCGATGGTAATACATCACAACCATTCAGTATTTACAGTGGTATTAGACAACGCTGCCTCAACACTATTTGGATTGTCATCTGGTTAATCTTGCGAGACTCAAAGCTAAAGCTGAGATCCAGAGTAGAAACTGTCAGGGATTTGTTATTTGTTGATGACATTGTTGCAATTGTCATTCACAGTCAGCAGAAACTCCAGAGATTGATAGATCGTTTCTCCCAGGTGGGCAAAGATTTTGGCCTCACAATATGCCTGAATAAAACAAATGTGCTGGGAAAAGACGTAAATGCCACCCCAACCATCACTATCGACAACTACGAACTGGCAACTGTGGACCAGTTCACTTACCTGGGGTCCCTCATCAATGATAAGCTCTCCCTAGACCCTGAAATAGGAAATCACATTAGCAAAACTGCTGCCATATTTTCTTGTTTCACAATACCTGTCTGGGAAAACCCAAACTTATAGCCAAGGACATGGTCTATAGTGCCTGTTGCCATCAGTACTCTCATAAATTGTAGCGAATCGTGAGCAAACTAGAGCAAAGGTTCAACACCTTTTACCTACAGCGTCTGAGATCCATCCTTGGCGTCTCATGGAGAGACAGGGTGACAAATGCAGAGGTGCTTTCTTGCACCAGTCTTCCAAGTATGTACACCCTCCTTTGACAACGAAGACTGCGATGGCTTAGTCGCATCCCCAAAGATATTCTCTATGAGCATCTGGCATGTGATAGAAGAACATCTGACCGACCACAGAAGAGGTTCAAAGATGCATGTATGTAGGGACATTAAGGTACTGGATTTGGATGTGACATCTTGTGAAGATATAGCTGCAGACCAATCTAAATGGAGATGCAACCTGAAGCGCTACCTCAGGCTGGACAAAAATAAGCTCAGGGAAGTGGGGGCACGGTAGCACAGGGGTTAGTGCACTGGCTTTCCAGTCAGGCGATCAGGGTTCAATCCCCAGTTGGTGCAGGATTTTTTTTCTGATCACAAACTGGCTCCTGTGGGCAACTCAGCCACAGAAATTGGGTACCAGAAAAATCTGGGAAGTAAAGGCGGCTGGCGTGATGCTGACCACATCATCAACTATGTACCGTTGGCTACAAAATATTATGGTCCTACCACCATATTTCCTATGGGATCTTTACTTTTTTTTTAACACAGGGAAGTGAAGAGACAATGTCGAAAGGAAAACCAAAAATTAAGTAGAGTTGCTACTCCAAGGTCGCATCAACCTACAGTCAGACATGACTGAAAAGAGGCTACATACTTTTGATAGGACCATTACACGCCAATATGTTACTGGGAAATATAATGTTAGGTCCACATTTTTCTTTTACCAACTACACACTGACATCACACCAGCTACCTTTACTTGCCAGACTTGCTCTGATACCCAAACTTTGAGGTTGTGTCGACCCTGTGCCATATGCGATAAAAAATATTTCCTGCATCAATTGGGGATTGAACCTAAATCAGTACAGTAACCACTGTTAAAATTAACGTGTTTTGATTGTCCTTTATATTTGTTATATTTCTATTCAATGCTAACATGAATAGTGTCTTTTCAAATTACATTCATTTCATTGTCAATGATTCTGTAAGGATTATTCATTTCAAGATCTGAAATAATAACTGCACAAAACACAACAGAACCACAAAATGACAAAATCACGGAGGACAAAAATCACAGGTTACTGCGACCAATGACTGCAGATTTGTCTTTGGCAGCTAAAATTATCTTCCTGAACAGAAAATTGGTTTCCACGTCCACATCATCATGTAGCATGTCATTTGTTGAACATCGCTCTCATCACAGCCACCCTGATATAAAATGATGTTTATTCTAATTTATTAAACAGGTTGACTTCTGTCAAGTGGACCTTCCTATGACTCTTTTTTCTTCTCTTTCACCTTCTATCACCCAGGGGTGCATAGGCCATTAACCAACCCTCGCCAAGCAGCTCTGTCCTATGCAATCTTTTCCACTTCCTTCAAGCTTTTTTCTGTTTTCTTTACTTCCGTCTCCACATCTCGTCTCCATGTATTCCTTGGCCTGCCTATGCCTCTCCTTCCCTGGAGGTTCCTTGACAGGGATTGCCTTGTGATACTGGCCTGGGGCTTTCTTAAGATTTTCTGCTCCAATTTACCTTGTCCTGCTCTTTCCCAGTCTGTCGTTTGTAACTTTGTCAAACCATTTTTTACCAAGTATATCTCTCAGGCATCTGTTGACAACACCCTGCAGTCTCCTGTCATTGCCTTTGGTCATCCTCCAGAGTTCCGCTCCATACAGCAGGACTGGCTTCACATTTGAAATGAAAATCCTTTTTTGTCTTCCTTCTTATTTCCTTGGAGTTCCATATGGTTTTCAATAGTTCAATTGCAACTCTTGCTTTTTGTATCCTTGTTTTTATATCCTCGTCTGTCCCTCTTTCCTTGTTAATGATACTTCCTAGGTATGTAAATACCTCTACCTGTTCCAGTTGCATTCCTCTCAGCTGAATTGGGTCTGTGTTTGGTGCATTGACTAATTATTTTTGTCTTTTCCTCATAGATCTTTAAACGGACTTGTTTAGAGGTATAATCCAGTCTATCAAGTTTCCTTTGCATTTGGCTTTGGCTGTGGGACAGAAGGGCTATATCATCTGCAAGATCCAGGTCCTCCAGTTGTTTATTCAAGGTCCACTGGATCCCTTTTCTCTCATTTGTTGTTACATTCATAATCCAGTCCACTGCCAGTATGAACAGGAAAGGTGACAGTAGGCAACCCTGTCATACACCTGATTTAATTTTGAATGGCTCTGTGAGTTGTCCTTCGTGTATAACCTTCCTATGAGGCTGGTAAAAAATAAGTTGAAAGTATTTGGCCCAGGTTGGAAAGTGGGAAAGGATATTTTCTGTTTGTGTGGTCCACTGGTGGGGAAATTGGGGATGAAATAGTATCAAAAAGCTGAGATTTCAAACAAATTTTGCGCCAGAGTAAATAAAAAGCAATGAAGAAGGTTACTATAGTCTGTTTTACAATGGTTGCTGTCAATTGCCGTCTAGTCTCAATAACCCTTGCACCGACAAACGTGAATTTTTGCACATGGTCTTATATTTCTAATGTCCTAATGACTTTATAATTTACATTTTGTCAGGTAGTGCTGTTTTCTCAAAGTTGCTAATTCCTTTGATCTTTGTTAGCAAAAGATTTATTTCGTCCCTGCAGACAAAAATTTACTGTCAATTAAAAAATTGTCTGTCTTTAGGCATAGGCTACAGTTGTAATGAGATTTTCTACATTTTAGGTATCGCATAATGTCCTTTTTACTGTAGTTCATGTCTTGTAGGTACTTAAGAAGTAACTGTGCATTTCGTAGAAAGAATGTGTGAAGATGTACAAGCACATCATATATAGAACATAAAAAGTTCATACTTCAGGTGGTTTGGTCCAGTTTTATAAATAGATGCTGGAGCAAAACAATAAATGGTTATAATTCAGTTCTGAGATCCATCTTCTATCTGATTGAGGTGGACCTGAAAAGGACCATTTTGACAAGATGGTGGAAACTTCTTTCTTAGAAAACAAACATGGAAGAATTTCTCACTTATTCATAGTCAGACAATTCAAACAAATTGACGACTGTTCTCAGTTGAGCAAATGACAGTCCATCTTTTTTCCAATAGCCTTTTTCCTCTTTTAAGACGTTGTCCTCATATTTAGCTCAATAATCTTTGTCTATATTTAAGATAGCAGCATATGTTAGTTCTTTCATATCGCATAGCTTGAAAGTTTTATTTTCAGCTGCTACTCGTACTTTAACTTTCTCCTAAACGAGTTCAATTGGGTTTAAGTGTGAATGGTAAGGTGGCAGTCTTAAACATATATTACCATGCTCTTGGATCAACTTGTCTATGTGAAATATCTTTTCCTTTCGTGTTTGCTTCAAAAGGGAAAGCAATTCAGGTTTTAGATTCATTTAGTTAAATGGTAAGTGTTGTTTTGTTAGCCACGTCTTTATTGCATCTTTTGAACTGAATGGTGTTGGGATTTTGTCTTCTTATGTCACTGCGTTGTAGTATAATGCCTTATCCATTATCAGACAAGAGACCCTATCTTATTATGACGGAAGAATAGTTCCTTCAATCCACTCTCTAAATATGTTACCATTCATCACTGTATGATAGTTCCCATTGTTTGTACAATTGAAGGAAATACAAGTTCTGCATTCTTAACCTGCCCATTATATCTGCTACCTGCATGTGCTATTATCAAGCGCTATTCTTTGTCACTTGGTACTAATCTTTTAATTGTTCCATCCGCGCTGACTGCCATTCTTTTTCATTTGTCTGGTGAGCATTTATCCAATCTTGATTCACATACACAATATCATAACATTGTTTATGCATTTTGCGTACTTCACATAAATATTTGCTTCTCATGGATACTAGATGCGGCTTCTCACAGATGACATTTCTCCCGCTAGCATACGTTCTAAAGGTAAAGCCTATGCCCTTTACAGTTCTCTACAATGTAGGTCTCGATACATCAATGTCATTGTGTGTTCTCAGACAAGACTTCAGTTTCATTAGAGTTACTGTTTCTTTGGAATCAAACATTCTACAAATCTCTTCTAATCACTGTCAACGCTATCTACAATTTTCTTTCTTCCTTGCGTATTTGTCTTGATGGAACACAAACTTCCAGTCTTGGAGCAATTGATCAAATGACCGTTTACTTAAACCTAAAGTCTGAATAGTTCTCTTTTCAGGGTTTGAGATACTCCGATATAATTTAAAACACTTAGCTTCTCTACAAAAATATTGATACATCTTGTGTGGAGTGTAAAAAACTTGACTTTCAGACTCATTGTAGTCGCGATCGTTAACAATTAGTTTAGCTGCGCTTGTAACACAATTTGTATTGCCACATTGACAGGTTCACTAGAACTGTTCAAAATCAGTGATCCATGACCTACTACAGTTGACTGAGTGTGATGAAGTTGGAAAGATTTTATGAAACACGAGGAAAATGTTATTTCCATAAATACTCACTGTTAATGAAGGGGTTATCATTTCAAACGACTTTTTTCATTAGGATGGCTGGCTGTTGTATACCCTAAATAAAGAAAATTGTATACCATATGTTTGTGGTCAAGAAAATAATATTCACCATTGGGACATTGTGATCAGCAGGTTATACGCAAAATTTGAAATATTTTGTTCATATGGAAGTTGAGATATTCAAATTTAAAACGTGGCAAACATTGTGAAACTCACTATAAAGCAAAAGAGAAGTCTGAAGCAACCGGATATAATATAACAGAGGAGGAAAGGCATTTCTTTTTCGGTTTCTAAGAATCGATGTCACTGCACTCCAGACATACTCATAGCTATTCAATCTCTCTCAGCAAATGGTGCATGGTCTTGATGCTGATGGTCCCTGTAGCTCACTGGCTGTACACTCCCCTGCTCCGTCCTCTCATGCGCCCCACTCCGCTCGAACCCCGTTTGACGTCGAAACTTTGCAGTCTGCGGATTTCTGATTCATCTCTTGCGGTGTCCTTATCCAACAGAAGGTCGTTGATTAATTTTAAAATATTCATATCCATCACTAACGTGTCCATAATGTGAGCTCGTGAAGCCAAGATGTCAGCTATTTCGTTGCCGTGAACCCCAGCATGACCAGGGCAGTAGATTCATGTCAACCCCTGGAGGATTGAGGACTCAACAGCTGCTATCCCCTCTTACCTCAGCCATCCCCGCTGTACCTTCTGAAGTACGGCTTGCGCGTCGTCACAGTAATTGCCATTGTTAAAGAGGTTTCAAAAAGCCATCTTAATGCTGAGGTCAATGATCCCTTCTACATTCTCAAACTGCAGGTTATTGACTGTATGTCCCACTCCGCGCAGCAACGACCTGTCTGCTCGCTCTAGCTGAGAAGCCCCAACCTGATGTCCTGCTGCGCAGTACCGATCCGTCGGTGTATATGACGGCATTACTAGCGTACGTGTTCTCGGTTATCAGCTGATTCACCTCGGTCTCTGCATTCCTTGCCTAAGGTTATAAAAGCACTATGGTACTCTGTCATTATATCTCCATTATGGACCCGTTCTTCCTCCTTGGCTATCACATCAACTGATTTGACTTGATCTATTGTTTTCTCTGCCAGTGCCATCCGTGACGTCCTTCTCTGGAGTATTGATCCCTTGATTTCTGAGATCCTACTGTACAGAGGGCGCCGTGTGTCAGTGGTGACACACATATATGATTTTGCCTGCGTCAGTTTATATCTGGATGAAACCGTTAAAAATACAAGCGTGTACGGCATCTTCACAATCTGGGTGTGTCTAGTGTAACCCAGAACCAGTCGCATACTTTCGTTCTGGATGCGTTTCGGTTTTTCACACTATGCTCGCGACAATGTTAGGATGTCCATCCGTAATCGATAACTGATAGCACAACCTGATGAAATAGGATGAACAGAATACACTGTTCCAAATTGGCAGCAACCATAGTCTTGAGTGCTGCTACATCTTTGTACGGTCTGGTTAACATGACAGTAATTTGAGAGACTGCAATCAAACTTCACTCCGGGGTATTTCAACCTGTCACACCTGTCAATAGTGCATCACTCAAATGTGATGCCCGAGAGTTCAGCCGTTACTATATAGTTGTTCAAAGAGCACCACATCATACATGCCTTGATCGGATTGATCTAGGAGCTTTAGTCCTCACACCAATTTGAAATAGCCTGTAAGGTTTCCTGGATGTCGTTGACCAACTCATGCCTATCTGAGCCAGTCTTTGTATATCAGGATGTCATTTGCAAATATTAACGTTCGCCCCGTCGCTGTGGGTTGAATGCTGGCCACTTTTACTGTGTAGACGTTGAACAGCACTCGGAGCGGAGACCCTTGAGGCAGTCCTGGAAATATTTCTCTCGGTTCTGGTGTCCAAAATCCGGCGCGAGTGAGGCTGATCTTTTCATTAGGGCAGCTGATATCCAATAATCCAGCCATACGTTTTTACTTCAATTTTTGAGACATCTCATTCATTCAATCAATCTATCTATCTAACTATCTATCTATCTATCTATCTATCTATCTATCTATCTATCTATCTATCTATCTATCTATCTATCTATCTATCTATCTATCTATCTATCTATCTAAAACGAAAAACTTCCGCTGCATAACCGGCCCTCGAGGTCAGTAGAAGGTAATGGTGTTCCAGCTGTTCGTAATTCCGGTCTCGTGTCTGCTCTGGGCTTTCACAACATGGTAGTATTCGCTGCTAACAACTCCCGCTTTCTCTGCGCTTCTCCATTAAAATCTGTTTTGCGCAAGACATTCCAGGGGGTGATATCTATCTGGCAACTTGTCAGTGAGTCCCCCAGACTGTCTTTAAAACGTTTCTTTGGGAGCCCTTTCTCTCGCCATCCCTCTCTCAACTCGCCGTAGCTTCTTTGAGAGCCGTTCGTCTGACATTCGAGGTGTCCGGCCCATCCTAGTTGTGCTTCCTCAAGCAGTTTATGTATGCTGGGCATGACAGCCCTCGAGAGAACATCGTTGTCAGTGACGCGATCTTGCCATCGAATGTGGAATATTTGCCTCAGGCACCATGCAGGCGTAGAGTAGGGTTGGAATGATGGTGGCTGATGCCACGAAGTCCCCACACCCTTGAGCGCATTCTACTAAAGGTTATGTTGGTAATTGCTATTCTGTTTGCCACCTCATCATCAAGGCTGGCAGATTTCAGCCTAGATAAGTGAATTTATATACGACATTCAGCGTCTGCCCGCTGACTGTAGTCTTTGGATTTGTGTACGGCATGCCTGGTGCTGGTTGATACATGACCTCTGTTTTCTTGACATTTATGGTCAGACCAAAGTTTTCGCTTGCAGCAGAGAACCGGTGCATTCCCATCTGCATGTTCAGTTCTGAGTTGCTGTTCAGAGCGCAGTCGTCAGCAAACACAAGTTATGATTATGTGGTCAGCCACTTTGGTATTAGCCTTCATTCTTCTGGGATTGAGTAGCTTGCAATCCGTGCGGTACTTTATGGGTATACTAAGCTCCAGCGATCTGAAGGCGTCTGTCATCGTGGCCTCGAACATCATGATGAACAGGGTCGGGGCGAGTACACATTCTTGTTCTACTTCCTTTGTTACTTGAGGTTTTTCTGCTGCTCATTACACTTGCACCCATGCCTTCGTGTAGCTGTTTCACCACAGTTAGGAACTTGTTAGGGCAGCCAAACTTGGACATAATCATCCACAGCCCTCATCTGTTTACTATCAAATGTCTTTGTCAAATCAATAAATGTGGTGTAGGGGGTCTGGTTTTGTTCCTGACACTTCTCTTGTAATTGGCGAGCAGCAAAGATCATGTCCACTGTTTCTTTTCCGGCTCTGAATCCACATTGGCTTTCTGGGAGGTGGTGGCTTTGTTCAAGGTTCTTGTTGAGCCGGTTGAGAAGTATGGGCGCTAAAATCTTGCCTGCTATAGAGAGTAGCGATATTCCACGATGATTGTCGCATTCCTGTCAGTTGCCTTTTCTCTTTTATATGTGAACTATTGAGACGTCCTTCATATCCTGCTGAATTACTCCTTCAGCCCACATGTGGCAGAAGAGTTCAGTGATCTTTCTGATGAGGGATGGGCCAGCTGTCTTGTATACCTCTGCTGGTACTGCTTCAGCTCTTGAGGCATTTCCTATAGATCGTGCACTGATTGCTCGGTTGACTTCTTTCTCAGTGATGAGTTCATCCATCGCAAGATTCAGTTCCACCTATGTCATTCGCTGGATGGCCTCCTCATTTATGGACGATGTGTGGTTTAGTACTTTGTAGAAGTGGTCCACCTATTTGTCTATGATCTGAGCCTTATCTGTAAGCAGACCCTCATCCGTATTGCAAACTGGGGAGGTAACAGAGGGCTGCGGGCCGTAGAGAGCTTTCAGAGCCTCGTAAAACCGTTCGGAATCATAACGCTCGGCGAACATCTCGATTTCGTCAGCTCTTTTACTGAGCCAGGTGTCTTGCATCTCTCTAAGTCTGATATTGACAGCTTTGCGAGAAGCATTGAAGGCCGCTGTTGCTGGCGGTGATGGTGTTTCCCTTTGATGTTCTATGTGCGCTTCATGTTTTGCATCGAGAAGGACTTGGATTTCTATATCATTTTCATCAAACCAATCCTCACGTTCGTGAGTGGGTCAGTGTGTTTAACTGCTGTATTTTTCGCAAATGAACTACTCATTACAAAAACAGCTTCTCGAATTCCTGTTCGAAATAGAACTACATGGATGCACCCAAAGTCCCGCCACTGGCACACAATTGACTACATTATCATCAGACGTAGGGATCGCGCTGAGGCTAGGATAACGAAGAGCGTGCATGGTGCAGAATCCTGGACCGACCATCGATTTGTCATTGCCAAACTAAACTTCAAGATCCCGGTTCTTCGCTGAATCCTACCCTGAAACAAACGGTATACCCATCTTCTCTTCGTTATCTATGCCATACAAACACCATCGCTCCTAAAGAAACCAGTCTTTTGAAAGAATTACCCTTTCATAACAGTGAGTATTTTGGAAATAACATTTCCCCCGTATTTCGCAAAATCTTTCCAGCTTCAACCCAAAGCGCACTGGTATTGAACATATCTGTAAGCCTTCGATGAGTTCAATTTGTCGTTGCAAATTGTGTCCACGGGGCCATAGGCGTAGTAGAACTAATTGGAATTTAACCTTCACGACTACAGTAAGTCTGAAAGCAAAGTTTCTTACACTCCATGCAATTGCATTGAAGATGTATAAATATTTTTGTAGAGAGGCGTAAACTGAATCGGAATTTCTCAAACCCTGAAGAGAGAACTATTTACGCTTTGGGATAAAGTAAACGATCATTTGATTGATTGCTTCAAGACTATGGAATTTCGTGCTCCTTCAAGACTGAAACAAGGAAGAAGGAAATGTTAGATTGTTTTGACTAGGCTGTGATTCAAAGAGAGATTTGCAGAATGTTTGTTTACAAAAAAAAAAACAAGTGACTCTAAGGAAACTGAAATCTCGTCTGAGAACACACAATACCATTGATGTCTCGAAATCTACGTTGTGAAAAACTGTAAGGGGTATAGAGTTTATCTTCATAAACTATGCTAGCGAAAGAATCGTCATCATCGAGAAGCTGCATCTAGTATCCATGAGAAGCAAGTATTTACGTCAAATACACGATATGCGTAAACAATGTTATGAAATTGTATATGTGCCTGAAACTTGGATAAATGCTCACCACCAGTGAAAAAGAATGGCATTCGCGGATGGAACAATTAAAAGATTAGTACCGAGTGGCAAATAACAGCGCTTGATAATAACACATGCAGTTAGCAGACATAATGGGCTGGAGAAGAATGCAGAACTTGTATTTCCTTCAAATTGTACGGACAATCAGGACTATCATTCCGAGATGACAAGTAAAATATTTAAAACGTGGATTGAACAAATTATTCTTCCGTCCTTGGATAAACTCTCCTATCTGATAATGGACAAAGCATCATAAAACAATATAGAGACACAAGAAGACAAAATCCTGACATCATACAGTACAAAGCATGCAATAAAAAATGTGGCTTGCAAAAAAACACATTTAACAAAATATATCTAAAACCTTAATTTGCTTTCCTTTGTCATGCAAACATGAAAGGAAAAGATAGTGCATATATACAAGGTGACCCAATAACATGGTCATATCTGTTTGAGACTGACACCTTACCATTTACACTTAAATCCAATTGAACTCGTTTGAGCAAAAGTAAAAAAACAAGTCTTCTTCTGTTGTCCTACTGCTCTTGCCATGCGTCGTCGCAGAGAGGCGGGATGCGTTGATCACTTGTTTGGGCCAGATGAAAAGCTTTCGTGGTCGTCAAGTGGAACCTCCTGAGTGTTTCAGACACACCTTCTATCCATCTACGACAAGGGCGGCCTCTTGTACGTGATACTTGTATGTGATAGGATCTTGCTGCTGGTTGGTCATAACACATTCAAACCAAGTGGCCAAATCAGTCGATGTGGTGGGCTTCAATGTATGCATTTACTGTGTTCTTCCTAACATCTGTCTCAACGTGGTGTTTTGGATATACTTCAGGTCAGGTCAGGTCATCCGGTAACCGGTGAGGTCGTTGGGGCACACATGAAGACATCCTCATAACACTACACCACCCTTCTCTGCCAGTGGCCGCTGCCTGTGCCTCTTCTGGTCGGAGATTGGTCCATTCTTTTATGTTGTCCTTCCACCTCTTTTTGGGAAGGCCTCTTCGTTGTCTATCTTGCACCTTTCCGTGGAGGATCGTATTTGCAAGACCATTTGATCTCGATATGTGACCGGACCAAGCGAGTTTCCTTTTTGTGATAGTTGCCACAAGGTCTTCAAAAGGCCCTATTGCTGGAAACATCTCATCTCCAAGGCCTGTATCCTTTGTTGAAGGTGAGCTGTAACTGTCCATGTCTCACAAGCATAAAGTAATATTGACAGGACCAGTGTACGCATTAATCTGATGTTCGTGCTTAGTGCTAACCGTTTATCTTGCCAGATTTTGTTAAGCCGTGCAGCACCGCTATTGTCTGTGCTATTCTGGCCAACACCTCACATTTTGATCCTTCATCACTAACAATCGACCCAAGATATTTAAAACGGTCAACCACTTCGAGTTCCTGACCGTTAGCTTTTATCCTGCTGTTGAAGCCATTAGCTGGATGGACTTTGCCAACTGCAATTCGCACACAGCGCATCTCACAGCTCTGAATCCTACTAGTGTGACGTTCCAATAAGGACCATGATTGACACTGGTAACATAAAGTAGGAATGAAAAGCGTGTTGATCAACCGCCTCTATGTTGAACGTTGCACTTCGGGATGTTTTAGAATCGGTGCAAGCTAATCGTAGATATTGCTTGCTTTCTTAATTCAATGTACTTTCTCTCTCTATCTCGCTGAAAAGAAGAGGGGAGAGAACACATCCCTGGTGTACACCACTCTTCACCGAGAAACAGTTGGTCAAGCCGGTGCGTGTTCGCACAGCATCCTCGCTGTTAACATACAAAGCACGAATGTTATAAAGTAGCTGACCTTTAATACCATATTCCGCCATTACCTTCCATAGCTTACTCCTATTTACCTTGACGAAGGCCTTTTTTTTCTGGTCTATGGAGGCCACGATCAGTTCTTTATTGTATTCGGAGGTTTTTTCGCTTAACTGTCGGAGCGTGAATATGGCATCCGTACACCCCCGGCAGCCGGCGTGATACTAATAACATCATCCACTAAGTGCCGTAGATTACAAAATAATATGGGCAAACACCATATTACCTATGCGCCGCGTGGCGGTGACGTGATCTTTACTTTGTACACCCTCGGCCTTTTCTAAAACCGGATTGTGATACACTAAGCAGCGGCTCCACCATTGCCCGAACTCTCTGTTCGAGGACCCTAGCAAATATTTTTCAACTGTAGCTTAGAAGCGAAATGCCTCTATACGAGCTACATTCTGTTTTACTTCCTCTGTTCATCCAAATAGGCACCACAACCGCGCTCTGCCAATCTCTAGGTACCATCCTTTCTAACCACGCCTGATTAAAAAGCACCGGACAAGTAACAGCTGAAAATGAAACTTTCAAACTATGCGATATGAGAGAACTAATATATGCAGCCTTGACAAGTTTAGAAACAGATTATTGAACTAAATGTGAGGTCTATGTCTTGAAAGAGAAAGAGGGCTTTTGGAAAAAAAAAAGATGGATTGTCATTCGTTCTTCCGAGAGCAGTCATCAATTTGTTGGAATCGTCCTACTATGATTTAAGTGAGAAATTAGCGTTCATGTTTGTTTTCCAAGAAATATTCGTTTTTGGTTAAACGGTCCTTTTCAAGGTCACCCCTGAATTATAATTATTTATTGTTTGCTATCTATTTATAAACCATGGAAGCGTGGGACTCATGTGGAAAATGCCCATGAAACGTTACATTCTTAGGCCACCTAAATTACAGAACTCATATTGTGCAAAGGTTTATAATCAATCCATCATTCACACAGAGAAATAAAACAAATTCACGGTACAAAACACTACAAATAACTGTTGAGAGTGTTCCTTTCACATAATTCTGCCCTAAAACAAACTGAATACCCATCTTCTTTTCTTTATTTATGGTATTCAACAACCAGCTCTCCTAATGAAACTAGTATTTTGAAATGAATACTGTTTTCATGACAGTTAATATTTTTGGAAATGACATTTTCCCGGGTTTGTTTGTTTTTGTTTTTTTTACAAAATCTGTCCTAGATAGATAGTTTGTCCAGCTGCAAATCAAAGCGCACTGGTATTGAACAGTTCTGTCAGCCTTCTGTGCGTTCAATTTGTAGGTAAAAATTGTGTCCGCAAAATTAAACTTAAAATGATTGACTGGATCAAAGACTAGCTCTACTCACGATGTGCGAGAGTCAGGCTGGAAGAGCACAGGAGCAAAATGGTCACTATCCCTTACCTTGTTTATTCTCTTATTAATTATCTGCCAAACTAGTTCAGACCACACATCCACAAGGCATTCTATGCGGACGACCTGGCCATATGGACCCAGGCAGAAAACATTGGAACCGCAAAAGCAAGAATGCAGGAAGCAATTAATGCAGTAAAGAAATGGGCAGACTCATGGGGTGTCACAATAAACAAAAGCAAGACCCTCTCAACACTCTTTCCGCTCTCTACGAACCCAGAGCAGGTCGACCTATATTTAGAAAACAGCCTACTTCCTAGAGAAGACAATCCTACATACCCAGGAATGAGATATGACAAAAGATTAACTTGGGTCCCACGCATAGAAGATACTCAAAAGAAAGCCAGACTCAGACTAAGGCTTATGAAAAAACTGGCAGGGACAAATTGGGGTGCAGATGCAAACACAGTCAGATAGGTCTACACTGGATATGTACGGCCAACACTGGAATATGGCATGGGTACCTATGCAACAGCGGCAAAGACCAACCTACAGAAACTAGACAGGGCACAGAATACCGGACTCAGAATTATTACCGGAGGTATGAGAAGCACCCCAATCAGAGAACTCGAACCCTTATTCCCGTTAACCAATTGTCAAACCATTCGTTAACATCCCTACCTATTCCATGTGATTTTAACTTTTTAAATAATCTTCGATGAGGCCTTTTGTAAAATCTTGATAAATAACATCAACTGGTTCCCCCTTATCTATCATTTTTAGTAACCACATCCACGAATTCAAATAGATTTGTTAAGCACGATCTCCCTATAGTAAACCCTTGCTATTTCTGATTAGATTAAACCTGTCTAGATACATTACAATGTGTTATTTGATTATTAATTATAACATTTTACAGACTGTGCTCGTTAAACTCACCAGTCTATAATTTCCTGGATCTGATTTTCTTTCCCGTTTTGAATAAGGGGATCACTCATGCATCTTTCCAATCTCTTTAAACAATCCTTTTTGTAAGTGGTTGAGAACATAATATAGCCAATGGACACCATTTTGACCTTGACATTTATCCACTTTTAATCCCTCCAATTTTTTTAACCATTTCCTCCGTAATACATATTGATTTTAATCTTCGTATTTCCATTTCCCATTTGAAAATATCTATAGGCTCTGGGATCTTGGAGTAGTCTTCTTTTGTGTAGACACACTTGGTGCCAAAGTAGTGATTTAGTAGATTGGCTATCTCCTTATTTTCTATGATTTTACCTGTGCTTTCTATGAGAGGGCCTACTTTGTCTTTCGTTCTTTGTTTATTTCTAACATAAGAAAAGAAGCGTTTACTATCCAGTCTTGATCAGAGTAATGAATAAATTAGACTATAACAAGTTTTGTTAAATACACAATAACAAGAGGGCATAGCTACAAGCTGACTAAATAGAGGTCCATATTAGATATTAGAAAATATTTTTTTAGTCAGAGAGTGGTGTCTGCTTGGAAAGCATTGCCAGGGGAGGTAGTGGAGCAGGGACAGTTAATGCATTTAAGAATAAACTGGATGTGCATAGCTTTTAGAGCAAGGGGATGTAAATGTAACTGGTTGTATACAGACTCTGCAGGGTCTTCTAAACCAGTATAAAGACGTTAAGTTAAGTATTAGCAAATTGCTTTTTCAAGGTCTATTTTTGCTGCTTTATTCACTTTCTGAGCTATGTTTTGCTTGTCCGAATATTTTAAATGTTTTTTTTAAATTTATGTGTTTGCCTCACTAGTTTCTACTGGCGGAGGCGCGCCTATTCCGCCTCAGACCGTAGTCAATTTGGACGATACTAAGACTCATAAACCAGTGCTTGGATGCATGTGTGTATCTGTTTGTACCTAGCCTGGTATTTCCGTGATGCTCCTCCCGTTGTTCCTTGCTTTTGATGATCCTCGTTGTTCTTCGTAGGTATTTGCACAAATATGCACAATTGTTTTCCTGGGACCATTTTGGGAATGAGTATATTTATTTTCCTTCATACTTGATTGGGATCTCTTTATTTATATCCTGATTTAAATATATAAATCCCCATTTTTGATTCTTTTTTTTTTTTAAACCCTATCATACATTTTATTTAAAAAACTGTGAAGATGGCAGTGTAGTGAGGTGTACAACCAGAATGAATGAAATGGAATGATTGGGAAATATGACAAACAATATAATATACTGGATACATAAGAATTAAGAGTACAATATAAATTAATTGAAAAAGGTCTTCCTTCTGTTGTGAGGCCCATCTGTGTTGACATCCTTCCGTCTGGTCTTGGTGTATCAGGTTTTGCCTGCTCTCATATATTTTTCCATCACAGCCATGTATTCCAACTTGTAAGCGATTTACTGATTTGTGTGCCACTTTGTAGATCCTTCGTTTCACATGTGCCCTCTAGCTCTCGCAGTTAATTATGTGTTGAATGTGTGGTAGGAATAGAAATCAAAACAAATAAAAATCAGCAACACAAAATAATAGAAAGGTAGATAATTGATTAAATAATTATAGATAAATAAGGTTGATGTAGTAGTAGTATAATTATAGGTACTTGTGCGTTAATTCACCCATTCTGCAATTATATTACCACACGGGCTCGCGTACACAAATAATTGCATGTCTAGCTGTCAGGGTGCAGTTTGGTTGGGTGCAGTTTTGTTGGTTTTTATGGGCCCAAAAAAGGACCTTGATGCTGGTTTGTGAGTTGTGTAGGCAATTAATGAATTTGCACAAACCTCACGGAGGTTACTGTTCCCTTTTATGGCAGCGTTATTGACAATTCCTAGCTCTGATTTACAGAAAGCAATGCTAGTCATCTCTTTACTCAGTACATGAAGAGAATAATTTCCCTATAGGACAGAAGTGTGCGCTTTAACCATGCGTCAGAACGAACAGGAATATCATGCTGACATGTGTGACATCTCTAACGATCTTGGTGAACGGTGAGAGACATAACAAGTCACGACATGTTTTTTAGTACACAGTCGGACGATGTGTATAAATCGTCTTTCCTGCGAAAACTGCACACAATTTATTTTCTTGCGGTGCAAGAAATCCATCTTCCACGTGTCGGATTTAGATAAAATTCGAGAATGGTCTGTAATCTGGAAAATGGAGTTTAATGTAGATAAATGCACAGTCATGCACATGGGTAGATCCAATATGGAATATAATTACAGAATGGGAGAGAACAATATTAGAAAGATATATAAAGAAAGGGACTTAGGGGTTATAATAGATCATACATGTAAGGAGCAAGTTCAGGTAGCAGTGAAAAAGGCAAATGCAATGTTAGGGATGATAAAAAGAAATATTAAACATAGGAGCAAGGAGGTGATAGTCAAACTGTATAAAGCATTAGTTAGACCTAGATTGGAGTACTGTGTACAGGTGTGGAGTCCTTATCAGAGAGGGGATATAGACATGCTGGAGAGAATACAAAAAAGAGCGACAAAGCTGATAGTGGGATTCCAGAATTACAGTTATGAGGGAAGATTAAAAAGAACCGGCCTACAGTGTCTAGAAGAGAGAAGAATTCGTGGTGACTTAATACAGGTGTATAAGATGATCAGAGGAATGGATAAGGTAGACTATAACAAGTTTTTTAAAGTACAACCACCAACAAGGACAAGAGGGCACAGCTACAAGTTGACTAAGGAGAGGTCCAGATTAGATATCAGGAAGTATTTCTTTAGCCAGAGAGTTGTGAATGCTTGGAATGCATTGCCAAGTGAGGTGGTGGAGGCTGGGGCGGTCAATGCATTTAAGAATAGATTGGATGCGTACAGCTTCTAGAGCAAGATGATGTAATTGGAACTGGTTGTATACAGACTCTGCAGAGTCTTCTAAACCAGTATAAAGACGTTAAGTTATAATATCTTTCCAGATTATGTGGCTCGCTGCCTCATTCATCTTCTGAACACCTTCTTTAGAGTAATCCTATGTTCGCGTGTTTATGTTTACTTCTTTCCTTGCTATAAGATCCCAACAGATTTGATGGCCACTTGAGCCAAACAGTTCCCCAACAGTAACGTTTTCAATCATATTTATGTTCACTTGGTGCAGTCAGGCCCGGTTTCATTTGAACACGCTTCGTATATTGTAAATATATATACTTCTTATAAGAAGGCTATGCATTAAGCCAGGATAGATGTACACCAAGAGAAAGAAAGTGCTTGGCAAAAATATAGGGCGGTACTGATTTTTACAGAAAATTTCGCGCTCTGCGGTTGAAAGATGAACAATATAGTCCTTTCACAGGGGTCAATGATAAAAAGGGGAAACTACTCTATGAGCCTGAAAGGATAAGATTGAGGGAGTATTTCACAGACTTACTTGTCCCAAGAGCACAAGCAGATGGCGGTATATAATATGTGCAACATCATTCTTTAGTACAAATCCCGAAATATATTTCTCATAGCGACAGATCAATACTCGAGGAAGAAGTCAGAGGCAATTAGAAGAAGTCCTAACTACAAGTTCCCTGGTAAAGTAAGTCGCATGTCCTTTTAAAGTACGTAGCTGCTTACAACCGCCACCTAGAATCATATACCGGGGAGGCTCACCCTGGGGGCCACTCTTCCCCTTCTCTCTCTTCTCACCTCACTCTGTTTCATTTGACTCTATCCCACAGTCACACCCTTGCACAACTTTCACACGCGCCCTCGTGGTAAAGCCCTTCCATTGCACTTTGGTTGGGCTAGCTTCTGAGGGCGCACAAACCTAGCATAGGTACATACAGATGCACACATGCATGCAAGCACTGGTTTATGCGTCCTGATATCGCCCAATTGACTACGGTCTGGGGTGGAAAATGGCGCGCCTCCGCCAGTAGAAACTAGTGAGGCAAACATCTAAGCAAAAAAAAAAAAAAATGCTTACAACCGCCACCTAGAATCATATACCGGGGAGGCTCACCCTGGGGGCCACTCTTCCCCTTCTCTCTCTTCTCACCTCACTCTGTTTCATTTGACTCTATCCCACAGTCACACCCTTGCACAACTTTCACACGCGCCCTCGTGGTAAAGCCCTTCCATTGCACTTTGGTTGGGCTAGCTTCTGAGGGCGCACAAACCTAGCATAGGTACATACAGATGCACACATGCATCCAAGCACTGGTTTATGCGTCCTGATATCGCCCAATTGACTACGGTCTGGGGTGGAAAATGGCGCGCCTCCGCCAGTAGAAACTAGTGAGGCAAACATCTAAGCAAAAAAAAAAAAAAATGCTTACAACCGCCACCTAGAATCATATACCGGGGAGGCTCACCCTGGGGGCCACTCTTCCCCTTCTCTCTCTTCTCACCTCACTCTGTTTCATTTGACTCTATCCCACAGTCACACCCTTGCACAACTTTCACACGCGCCCTCGTGGTAAAGCCCTTCCATTGCACTTTGGTTGGGCTAGCTTCTGAGGGCGCACAAACCTAGCATAGGTACATACAGATGCACACATGCATCCAAGCACTGGTTTATGCGTCCTGATATCGCCCAATTGACTACGGTCTGGGGTGGAAAATGGCGCGCCTCCGCCAGTAGAAACTAGTGAGGCAAACATCTAAGCAAAAAAAAAAAAAAATGCTTACAACCGCCACCTAGAATCATATACCGGGGAGGCTCACCCTGGGGGCCACTCTTCCCCTTCTCTCTCTTCTCACCTCACTCTGTTTCATTTGACTCTATCCCACAGTCACACCCTTGCACAACTTTCACACGCGCCCTCGTGGTAAAGCCCTTCCATTGCACTTTGGTTGGGCTAGCTTCTGAGGGCGCTCAAACCTAGCATAGGTACATACAGATGCACACATGCATCCAAGCACTGGTTTATGCGTCCTGATATCGCCCAATTGACTACGGTCTGGGGTGGAAAATGGCGCGCCTCCGCCAGTAGAAACTAGTGAGGCAAACATTTAAGCAAAAAAAAAAAAAAAAACCGCCACCTAGAATCATATACCGGGGAGGCTCACCCTGGGGGCCACTCTTCCCCTTCTCTCCCCTCTCACCTCATTCTGTTTCATTTGACTCTGTCCTACAGTCACACCCTTGCACAACTTTCACATGCGCCCTCGTGGTAAAGCCCTTCCATTGCACTTTGGTTGGGCTAGCTTCTGAGGGCGCACAAACCTAGCATAGGTACATACAGACGCGCACATGCATCCAAGCACTGGTTTATGCGTCCTGATATCGCCCAATTGACTACGGTCTGGGGTGGAAAATGGCGCGCCTCCGCCAGTAGAAACTAGTGAGGCAAACATCTAAGCAGAAAAAAAAAAAAACCCACCTATTTGGCTGTTATAAGTTTCTTGGCAAGTGTGCAGTACGGTAGGTTGCCAATACTTTCCGTACGTGGAGGAGCATTAGCCCGAGAAAAAAAAACTGGACACAAGTGGGAATCGAACCAAGAACGTTGGGATTGTGAAAACCGAGCCAGTTTCACCCCTAAGCCACGCAGCCTCCAGGTTCCGGGTATAGACAACATATCAGCAGAGGCCATAAAAGCGTGTTACGATGTAAGGTTTAGATAGCTCACAAAGATCCACAGACGTGGATTGTAGGGAAGGTACCTGGTGATTTGCAAAGAGTGGCGGTGGTACCTATTTGGAAAAACAAGGGTAGCAGGAAAGATTCTGGCTCATGTAGGGACATTTACCTCCATAGCCTCGTTGGAAAACATTTCGCACGTGTCCTTGCGCAACGGGCTCGAGGTATTGTAGAGCCGCTGCTCAGTACTGAACAATCACGTTTCTGGAAGTGCAGGAGCAGTACGGATATTTACAATCAGACAGTGAAAAAAAAACTATTGAATACAATAAGAAACTACCCGTGGTCTTCATTGATCAAGAAGAGACATTTGACAGGGTAAACAGATGTAGACTATGGGAGTTCGTGGAGGCATATGGTGCCGAGGGTCAACTACTGGATGGCATTCGTGTCCTGTATGTCAACAATGAAGATGTAGTACGAACGAATGCAGGGATGGGAAATTGGTTTCCAGTGCTGAGCAGTGTACGACAGGGGGGTGTTCTTTCTCTGCTTTTGTTCATAATTTACATTGATAAAATTACACAGTTGGCTACACAGATAGGTATGTGAGTGAGTGTGAGTGTGTGTGTGTGAGTGAGTGTGTATGTGAGTGAGTGTGTGAGTGAGTGAGTGTGTGTGAGTGAGTGTGTGTGCGTGTGTGTGTGAGTGAGTGAGTGTGTGAGTGAGTGTGTGAGTGAGTGAATCAGTGAGTGTTTCGGAGTGTGTGTGTGTGAGTGAATGTGAGTGAGTGTGGGAGTGTGTGTGTGAGTGAATGTGTGTGGGTGAGCGTGTCTGAGTGTGTGTGAGTGAGTGTGTGCGTGAGTGTGTTAGTGTGTGAGTGTGTGTGAGTGAGTGTGTGTGTGACTATGTCTGTGAGTCTATGTGTGAGTGTGTGTGTGTGACTGTCTGTGAGTCTATGTGTGAGTGTGTGTGTGTGAGTGTGTGTGTGACTATGTGTGTGAGTCTATGTGTGAGTGTGTGTGTGAGTGTGTGACCCCATTTTGAATTGGTACCACAACTTGACATTGCAAGGGACGAAATGTGGTAGTGCACCTGTTGGTGAGAACTGATGTAACCAGGATCTACACCTTGTTCCAAAAGTGAAGGCCAGACAAAATGTGGTTCTACCGAAGAAACGTCTTTTTATAGTCGACGAAGGTGAATATCAAGGGCGTCTTGAACTCTTGGACTGCCTCAATAAGGTGGCAACAGGTTGAAATGTGGTCCATTGTGCTGCACGAACACGGAAAGCCTGCCTGTTCAACCGGTTGTGATTCTGGCGGACTCTGGCAAGGATGCATTTTGTAAACAGATTGTAAGTGACCTGGAGGAGAGTAATTGGACGAAAGTTTCCTAGATCTCTTCTTTTGCAAGAGTGGTGTCCTCGAGTTGTGACAGGCAGCTGATGCTTCTCCAGAATGAAGATCGCGTGTAAAATGTTGCACTAGGGCTTGGTATAGGGGTAGACCGCAAGCCCGGATGACCTCCGCAGTGATGTCTTCACCTGGTGATTTTCCAGATGGCAGGAAGTGTGGGGGGAGGGGATTAAAAAGGATGGGAGGACAATTGGAGTAAATCATCTGAACAGATTGGGATAGTATGCTTTCATTATTCACTTCCTGCCCAGCTTTAATGTTGAGCAAAATCCATGGGAAGCTTTCTGACAAAGAATGATTTATCGGTGTTCAGCGAGGCTACGAGTAGCTCATTTGATGCTGCGCCGATATTCAGCAGCTTTCAGTGGACGTAAAGTTTTCATGATTTTATTTGAGTTTTTGGTGGCAGATCTTGCTTAAGCTTTTTCCAGAAGCCAATCCAAAAGAGGTACACACATATATGACCCAGTGGGCTTCATCGTCATGAAATTGACCATATCTTGTCCAATCGTAGATCGGCAACTGATGTCTCAGTGGTTGGTTCCTTCTGTGCTGAAAGATACCTCCGTGCCCGTTTCTACCTCGAATTAACTTGTAAAGTTTCAGCAGGGATCAAACCGTGGTCCAGAGACGCTCATCAACTCTTTGATTGCAGCCACCTTCGCAGCCTTGAAGGAACTGGGAGCTTCTATCGACACCGACATTGATGATGGCTATGCAAAGCTTATTGCATCAATTACATCGATTTCAAAGGCAACCAGTCTCCCAGCACCCACTCACACCAAAAATCGCATTTCACCTGCCACTCGAACTTTGATAGAGGAGCGGCGTAAGATGACTCGTTCTCCAAACAACCACAAAGCCTTCACCTTAAGCAAGATATATACAAGGTGACCAACTCGGAAATACTGAAACGCGCCAAGATACCTTCCTTATTTTCGACTCTGAACAACACGAGACTGAGATGGTTGGGTCACGTGAAATGAATGTGAAATACCCATACTCCGAAGCAGTTACTGCTGCGTGAACTCATATCGGGTACCAGATCACAAGGACGGCCTAAATTAAGATACAAAGACATTTGCAAGAGATCCATGAACGATTTTGCGATCAATAAATATATATATATATATATATATATATATATATATATATATATATATATATATATATATATATATCGAATATCTGTAGTATCGTGAATGTTATTGTGGGATGCAAGGGAGTCGGACCAACGTTTATGTGTTGCTATGCTTCATCATTCGTCCTTTCTTTGCAATAAGTGATGGGATCCCTTTGACGTACTCCCCTCTGTACGGGCTCTACTACCGGTCTTCAAAATAGTTGGAAGGTAGTCATGCAATCGGTGTAGTAGTCAGCAAGGATTCTTGTGTATCCCCGGTATGATGATTTAAATAAATATGTGTAGTATTCTTTCATAATCGATTCAATGTCCAGCCTTGACGCGGTACAGGACCCACTTGCTGTTTTTAACAAAGAATGACATCCCTGTGTTCGGCAATGCTTCGAGGAGCAAGTTTCATGCTTCGCCGATTCTCCGCCGCTGCGAGGAGACGTTTGCGGGCGAATTCTTCGTGGTCTTCTTTTAGTTTTTGGCGACAGAGTTTGCCATGGTCTTCTTTTAGTTTTTGCGACAGAGTTTGCTAAGGGCAATGAAAGTTGTGTTGATGGCCAAGTCATGTTGCGCATCTCCTCCGGCAATGCTCGTGTAGTGGATGATGTGCCATTTACGTTGTGGTTGGGTGCTGGAAGTCTAGCGGGTTTTGAGATGGATGTGATTATTTGAGATCAGCTTAGTGTAGTCGATGTCTATAATGATAAGTTCTGTAATGTTACTAGTAGCAGCCAGGGAGGCAGCCATCGCAGGGTTGAGGATTGATTCTGGTCCCCTGTGTGATTTCTGCCTCTACAGCTTGTCAATGCGTGTGTTGAAGTGAAAGAATGCCTGGAGGAGGCGATGGTCGCTGCCTGTGCAGAAAGAGGCCACCAAAGCGACATCTGTCTCTATTTTTCTGTTTGCTAGGACACGATGGAGTTTATTCTTATGCTGCCGCTGGGTCCCATGTGAGTGTATATCTTGATTTATATATATATATATATATCATCATGTATCATGTGCACTGACAAGGGTGATCGGACCGACAGTAGTATGGAGACGGAGTGTGCTCATGCGCTCTGAACCATTTTCGCCTGGTTCAACCATACGTAATATGGATTATTTCATTGCAAAGCCAACTCCATACTCTTTTTCAATTGTCTATTCTGGAGCACAGATACTCAAAGTTCGTGAATTGTTCTTTTTCCACACTCCCAAACTTGAACTTTATGCTGGCTTCTTGTTTTGTCGATGGTCATTATCTTAGTTTTGTGTTTACAGAGATGTTTTTATCTTCACTAAATCTGCTTACGGCTGCAATAAGTGCTCTAACCCTCCTACACTGTATCGTCTGCGTATCTTAGCTCTGGGATCCGCAGATTGTAAAGGGATCGCAACTGTCGATATTCTCATCCTCTCTAACGTTTGTCATTATGCACTATGCATCTGGCTACCTAACTCACGCTGTAGAAATCTTACGCCACAAAAACCTTAATAGATATGGACTAATCAGTAATATGAGATTATCATTTTTCTCTAACAAGACCACGTACAAGTTTGCTACCTATAATGTAAGTACAATGTATGAAAAAGTAAAAACAGTGGCAGCAGACATGTGTAACTACAGTATCGACACCCTTGGTCTGGCAGAGATAAGGTGAAGCTGAACACGGAGGAGCTAATACTGTGATCGGGGCACACTGAAGTGGAAACACACGGTATAGATGGAGTGGCATCTCCACAGAAACTCAAAAGGCGCCTATTAAATTGGAAGCGTTAGGACAAAATTAATACTAACCACTTTCAAAACTGCAAAATAAATATAAAAAAATAAGGGTCAATATTATCCAATGCAAATGACCTTGAAATGACACTTTACATCAGCCTTCAAAAGATAGCACAAAAAGAAGGACATTGCGATTTTTAATTGGGTGTGGGGAGAAGACACCTACATGCAGAGGTTAGGAATGCTAAAATCGGGTTTAAAATATCATGGGCAAATACGGAATTGGATCCAAGAATGAAAACGGAGAGTTACTGGTGGACTTATGTGTTTTAAATCAACTGGTAATTGGAGAAAGTATGTTCCCTTATAAACGAATACACAAAGCAAAGTGGGTGTCACCAGACCACAAGACGGAAAATCAGATTTACCATATATGTGTCAACAGGAAGTTCAGATCATCATTACAAGACGTAAAGGTATATAGAACTAAAGGTATACAGAAATAATTATGGATAAATATAAAAGTCTTATGGAAACACTTAAGGAAAAAAAGTTTAGAAAGGTCACAATGATGGGCATTTTAGATAGAGCAGATGGGTCAGACTATCTAGATAGCAAAATAATAGGTATCAACCTTAGGTTACAGGTGATGTGTGCGGACATGCGAATGGAAGTTATTGATGTTAAAGTAGACAAAAGTAAAATGTTAGATAGGGGAGGTTTACATCTAAATGAGATAGGACAGCATGTTGTAGCAAAGTATATGTTCAATCATTGTGTTAGAAATTTAAACTAGTAAGGCCTATGAAGTATGAGACTAAAGATAGGCCTACAATAGGGTGCTATAGAGGATATAGTCAAAAGGGAGAGTTGGTGTCAGGGAGTGTGAAATAAATAGTGGAAAAGCAAACACTAAAATGATAAAGCAGAAGTAAAAGAGGAAAACCAACATTACAAACTAAAATGTTTTTATGCAAATGTGAGAAACATAGTAAATAAAAGAGAAGTATTGGAACTGTATATAGAAGAAGAAAAACCAGATATAATAGGATTAACAGAATCATGGACATATGAGGAGATTGCAGATAGTGAACTTGAAATTGAGGGATATACAATGTTAAGGAAAGATAGGATAGTTGGAGACAAGACTAAGGGAGGTGGCGTTTTATTATACTGTATAAATTCTGTTAATATAACGATCAAAGATTATTTATCATGTGGTAACAAAAATGAAAGTGTATGGGGAGAAATAGAAAGTGGGGGTGAAAAAACAGTGATTGGAGTGTGCTATAGATGTCCATCAAGTCAAAAAGAGGAAGATGAGGAGCTGATTAGTAGCATAGCAAAGGCAAGTGAAGGGAAATTATTATTAATGGGAGATTTCAACTTTCCAGAAATAAAATGGGATATGGCAGAAGCACTTGTAGAGTCAAAACCTTTTGTTAAGTGCATAACTGATAATTTTTTAATTCAACATGTAGAAGTAGCCACCAGAGGCAAAAACATACTCGACCTAGTTTTTACTACGGAGGAAAATATCATTGAAAACGTTACCGTTGGGGAACTGTTTGGCTCAAGTAACCATCAAATCATCTGTTGGGATCTTATTGCAGGGAAAGAAGTAAACATAAACACGCGAACATACGACTACTCTAAGGCAGATGTTAAGAGGATGAAAGAGGCAGCGAACCACATAATCTGGAAAGATATTGTCGTAGGAACAGATGTTGAACAGGAGTGGGAGAGTTTTAAAACAGTTCTAGAAACGCTAAAAGAGGAATGTGTTCCATGTAGGGAGGTAAACCCCAAGCGTAAAAAGTGGATAAATATATTTGTAGTGAAATGTAGAAGAGCGAAAAATAAAGCATGGAAAAATTATATAGAGGCAGGTAAATCAAAAGAAACATATGTAAAATATTTGGACAAGCAGAACATATCTCAGAAAGCGAATAAAACAGCAAAAATAGACTTCGAAAAAAAACTTGCTCAGAGGATCAAGACTGACAGTAAAAGCTTCTGATCTTTTGTTAGAAATAAACAAAGTACGAAAGACAAAGTAGGCCCTCTAATAGACAGTACAGGGAAAATAATAAGTGAGAATAGGGAGGCAGCTAATCTGCTCAATCAGTACTTTGGCACAGTCTACACAAAAGAGGACTGCTCCAAGATCCCAGCGCCTATAGATATTTTTCAAAGAGACATGGATACAGCGGGATTAAAATCAATCTGTATTACAGAGGAAATGGTTTTTTAAAAATGTGAGGGTTTGAAAGTGAATAAATGTCCAGGTCAAGATGGTATTCATCCAAAATTGCTGTATGAAATTAGAGACCAACTAGCAAAACAATTGGCTATATTATGTTCCCAATCTCTTACAAAAGGGATTGTTCCACGGGATTGGAAAGATGCAAGAGTAATCCCCTTATTCAAAAAGGGCAAAAAAGCAGATCCAGCAAATTATAGACCGGTGAGTTTAACGAGCACAGTATTTAAATTGTTTGAGTCAATAATCAAAGAAAACATTGTAATGCATTTAGACAAATTTAATCTAATTAGAAATAGTCAGCATGGGTTTACTAGAGGGAGATCATGCTTAACAAATCTATTAGAATTCATGGAGGAGGTTACTAAAATCATAGATAAAGGGGAGCCAGTGGACGTTATTTATCTAGACTTTGCAAAGGCCTTTGATAGAGTACCTCATCAAAGATTATTTCGAAAGTTAAAATCACATGGAATAGGTGGGGAAGTTGCCAAATGGATTGAAAATTGGTTAACGGGAAGAAGGCAGAGGGTGGGCATAAATAAGGAGTACTCTGAGTGGTGTGAAGTGAAAAGTGGTGTGCCACAGGGCTCGGTTTTGGGACCAATTTTGTTCTTGATATAAATAAATGATTTGGACATTGATATGGGATCCATGATTGCAAAATTTGCTGATGACACAAAACTATGCAGTAGTGTCTCATCTAAAGCGGAAGTGGATATATTGATGTCGGATTTAGATAAAATTCGAGAATGGTCTGTAAGCTGGCAAATGGAGTTTAATGTAGATAAATGTTCAGTCATCCACATGGGTAAATCCAATATGGAACATAATTACAGAATGGGAGAAAACAATATTAGAAAGATAGATAAGGAAAGGGACCGAGGGGTTATAATAGATCATACAGGAAAGGTGAGTGAGCAAGTTAAGGTAGCAGTGAAAAAGGCAAATGCAATGTTAGGTATGATAAAAAGAAATATTAAACATAGGAGCAAGGAAGTGATCGTCAAACTGTATAAAGCATTAGTTAGACCTAGATTGGAGTACTGTGTACAGGTGTGGAGTCCTTATCATAGAGGGGATATAAACATGCTGGAAAGAATACAAAAAAGAGCGACAAAGATGATAGTGGGATTCCAGAATTACATTTATGAGGAAAGACTCGAGAAAAATCGGCATAGTGTCTAGAAAAGAGAAGAATTCGAGGTGACTTAAAACAGGTTTATAAGATGATCAGAGGAATGGATAAATTAGACTATAACAAGTTTTTTTTAAATACAGCCACCCACAATAACACGAGGGCATAGCTACAAGCTGACTAAAGAGAGGTCCAGATTAGATATTAGGAAATATTTTTTTAGTCAGAGAGTGGTGACTTCTTGGAATGCATTGCCAGGGGAGGTAGTGGAGGCAGGGACAGTTAATGCATTTAAAAATAAACTGGATGTGCATAGCTTTTAGAGCAAGGTGATGTAAATGTAACTGGTTGTATACAGACTCTGCAGGGTCTTCTAAACCAGTATAAAGACGTTAAGTTAAGTTAAGAAGGGCAGATATGGCATTAGATCATCACCTTCTGATAGCCAAAATAAAGATGAAACAAGAGGTACACACCAACACATAGCCATAGAAAATGATTCAATGTGGGATTCCTCAAGAACAAAGACACACAAGAGAAATTTAAAGTTGTGATATCAAATAGGCTTAATGTTCTACAACAATTAGGATAGATAGAAGAGATGGAAGGTAACTGGCAACAGATTTAAAATGTATGGAACGAGACTTGTGAAGAGGTTTTGGGTGGAGAAGAGCAATGGACGAAATCAATGGTTATACTGTTACATAAGTCTGGAAATCTAAAGCTGTGCCAAAAACTACAGAACAATAAGTCTCATCAGCCACCCTAGCAAGGTTATGCTTAGATTAATCCTCGACCGATTGAAACCCCAAGCAGAGAACATTATTGCCGAGGAGCAAGCAGGGAAGAAGCACTACAGAACAGATATTTAATTTAAGGCTGCTAAGCGAGAAATACCTAGAACAGCAGCAAAAATTGTATCATGTGTTTGTTGATTTTAAGAAGGCGTTTGATAGGGTATGGCATAAAGCGCTATGGGCAAACATGAGGATGTATAAAATCAACGGAAATATTATAGAGACAGCATGCCAACAATATTATTCTAACCCTTTCTCACCGAAGGAGAAGGTTCAAAAGGTATTGGTGACAACGAAATTCGAACCTGCTCAATTGATTGAACTGGATCCATGCAATCCAACAGGCAAACTAACTCAGGCACAGCCCCGGGAGTACATGGAATTACCATAGACATCCTTAAGGGTAGAGGAGACATTCAAGCACTACAGCTCTTTATTTAATATGCACAGAACAAATATTGAAACAGATGGCGTGTCATTGGAGTAGTGGCAATGAATAACCTAAGATGATACGGTTTTCATGCCAAAAAGTGAGCAAGAATTACAGGAGCTTGTGACAACAATATACAAAATAAGTCAAGAGTTTGGATTAGACATAAACATAAAGAAAACAAAGACTATGATACTTGGGAAAAGTGACAAGAAACCATGTACGCAGATACAAAAAAAAGATCAACTACTGGAACAAGTACAGAGTTTCTCCTATTAAGGTCATATAATAACGGAAGGCAGCTGCGAAACAGAAATCAGAAAGAGAATAGGTATGGCCAAGATGGTATTCAACAACATGCGACATTCAAACAGATAAATCAGAATTTGAAAATGAGAATTGTATACTCGTCACTACTTTATGACGCAGATACATGGACAATGAACAACACGTTGGAAAACAGTATTGAAGCCTTTGAAATGTGTGTATAAAGAAGATTGGGTCGCATTTCTTGGAAAGAGAAAAACAACAAATTTGGTGTTATTGGAAAAGTTGGGGTTGAAAAGAGAATTAATGATTGAAATCAGGGTTAGACAGTTACATTATTTTGGTCATATAACAAGACATATCTGCTTGTTGAAGATCAAACGAGGGTTGGGTGGATGGCAGTCATTTAAGAGGTAGATATTTTAAGTGGGTGGATAACATCAGGAGATGGACTGGAAAAAGCCTGTCAGATTGTAGCATTACGGCAAGAGTACATTGGAGATTCATTGCAGCCGACCTTCGATGCGAAAATAGCACTTGAACTGACCAGGACAGTATGACCAGGACAGTAGATTCCCACCAGCCCCTCAAGGTTTGAGACCTTCATGGGTGCTATCCACTCATGCCTTAGATAGCCCTTCTGTACCTCAGGATATTAAACCTAGCACAAAGGTACTGGTTAAAGAAAAACTATTGTCTGTTATGCTCGTTTTCCATAAATATATGTTTGTGTTTAAATGTTTTATATTCCATATGATTTTGAAAAATATATACAGGTTTTATTGTTGTCAGCCCGCGATCTACCAATGTTGTCAGCATGTGGCCCATGGATTGGTTTGAGACACCTGGTCTAAAGGCAAGAACATTAACTCTGGTCATTCAAAAAAGTAAATAATTTGAAATGAACTAATTCAGAAGCAGTGGGTGATTTGGACTGTAAATGGTTAAGTGAACAGCTCTTGCAAACAAACATAACTACTATAAAACTACAACATACTGTATTATTTTAATTTGTTATATAAATAACCAAAAGACAAAATATTCAACCTATATTTATTTGCAGACAAGTTTTCAAATGGTACAAAAGAAAGCAATATTCTTCAGAACAATATTGCAGTCAATGCAATGGAAACATGAAACATATTATAAAACCTTATTTGGCATGTTATGATGTCAATTACTGAAAGGCTGAATACTTTGAAAGAACCATCATGTGACACGTGACTACAGACCATTCAACACTTTCTAATAGAAAGGCAGAGGCAGGGACAACAAAAAATAAATCTAAGGAACTATTTAACTAACTACATGTACAAGTGACTTAACTAAATACAATAAGAAATATTTAAAAAATGCAGTTCAAATCCACAACAAAGACTACAGCGTAAAGCAGACAAAGATACTAACTACCAACATAAAATATTAAATAATAATGACCACACATACACAAGAAGGAACAGCTGTCTGGTCAATGAGGTACATGATTATGTACATGATCTCCAAGTAGATGGAGAGAGAGAGAGGATTAACAGGAGGGTGAGCGCAGGAAAGGGGGTGTGTGGTGGTGAAAACATGCACCGAGAGAAAGAAAGAGATAGAAAGAGAGAGAGAGAGAGAAAGAGAGAGAGAATAAGAGATTAGTTTAGTTGAAGTCATTGCATACAGTTTTACCCATATACGTGCTATTTCTCCATATTTTTTTAGAACCGCAGCACAATGCACAAACTCTGTAGCACAGGCTAGGATCCCGTAATAGATTGGGTAGATTTTTAACATAATTTTGAATGTTGCCAGGCCAACGGCCTTAAATAGATAAATGTCTATATGTGTAGTCTTTATGATATTACTTTACATTGATTATTTTATATATCTGGTTATGTCACTTTTTCCTTAATTTATTTAAAATGAAAGCATTACTAATGAAAGGGGAACAACACAGAGAATAAAAGCATACAGTACAGTATGCATAGCAGGTAATATGCTACAGACCCATGAGTAGGTCACTTAAACGTTATCATTCCATAAGATTAAGTAGTGCACAAAACATCAGTTGGGTAGGTCTGAGTGGAAATCAGTATCACTAGCATTGGCCACCGTTGCAGAAAAACAAACTTTCATTGGTTAAAAGACCTAACTAGGAAGTACCTAAACTAAAGAGGTGAAACTCCACTGTGAGGTCAAAAACAAAATTGCTAAGGGAAATATGTTTGGGAGGCTTCAAGCAAACGTCACGAACTGACACGGCACCAGCGTCGCCATTAAGATAAAAGTGTATCATGCTGTAGTGTTATCCACTCTGCTGTAAGCCTGTGTATAGCAGATTTCTCAATAGTTTTCACTTAGGCTGCTCAGGATCAAGACAAAGTACCTAACTGAAATTCTTAACAATACTAACATATTGAGCATCCATGCACTTCTAAAATTGACTCAGCTAAGATGGACGGAACATGTTTACATGCCAGATGAGCTTATCTTCGAGCAGCATTTATACAGTGAGCTCACAACAGGCAGATGCTTACCAGGAGGGTGAGAAGCAGAAGAAATGCTACAGAGACTGCTTGCAAAGCTTCAATATTGATGTCACCTTCTAGGATATACTTGTTCAAGACCGTACCATCTGGTGTGCTAGTATGAACGAAGGTGCTCAAATCGCTGAGATTATAGCCAGCGCAAAGGCTCAGTAAAAGCGATCTGCCCGAAAAAAACAATACTCACTATTTCAAAGCCGGCTCTCCATATATGGCAGGGTATGACATTCCAGGATTGGTCTCCACAGCCATCAGAGAACACATTTCGCAGCAATAATCTTATGCTGTCCCCATCTTTGTGATGGCTAACTATTATTATTATGAGACCTAAATTTATAACAGGATGTTTTGTGCATGCACAGCTTTCATTTAATGTATAATTCATTACATTCCATCAACATATGCACATTTGTTGAATTTGTTAAAGTTATCATTTCGATCAGATCAAACTTGGACCCAATAAATTATTTTATTATTTGATCAGATGAATGATCATGCATATGGATTACACATGAATATTAAACACACATTCGATTCAGACTGGGACACAGAAGAAAAGGATTTTGATATTATTATTGGGGGATTTAATGTAGAAATAGATTAGACATTGCAAGTATCAAAAAAAGTTTCCAATTTTTTTTTCCTCCCTATATTAATTACATTTAATGCTTCATACTACGAGTGTTCATCAGCCACACCACCAAGGAGGCCCAACACTCCCTGAACGACCCTGCATGAGGTTGATAGAGGTGTTTAATCTTTTTTGTACATTGCATATGTTATATAATTCTATTGAATACATAGTGAAACAGAACATTGTCTTTGTTGACGAGGTCAAGACTTTTGACTGAGTCAAGAGAACAATTTATTGAGAAGTGAGAATGCCATATAGACTTTAAAACATATTAAAATTACCAACCAGTGTGTGACATGGGTATGCACAGTCGGCCCTAGAGCTGATCATTTTTTTGGCAAAGGTAGCTATCATTAGAATATTTTTTTCTCATTGCTGAGGGCTACTTAGAGGATTTATAGAGCTGAGGAACAAAGGTTACTTGCTCAAAAAACAGTGTACAGGCTGTACACTTTGATAAAAAAAATTGTTGGCCTGACCAGGGTTTTGAAGACGTGTCACCTTAGAATATGAATGAACAAAAATGAACGCAATGTCTTCGAAACCCATACTGCCTTGAGTGCAAGATCAAGCTGGTAAATGAGCAGGTCAAGGATGTCAGCACCTACATATACTTAAGGCAGGAAATAAATGCCACCCACATCCTAGACCAGGAGATTTCCAGACAAAGAGCTACAGCCTGGTCTATCTTCAATACCATTATAGCCTATACTGTTGCATCTGAACGACACCATGGCAAGGGCACAGCTTTTCAATTCTGCGATCATACCAGCCATGATCTACGGATGTGAAGTGTGGGAACTATGCATTAACAGGAAGCAATGGAAAGACACGTCCTTGGGATATCGGTTTCACATTGCTGTAATCAGAGAACGCACTCCATTTCTAGACGTCGTGGAGGCTGCGTTGTCTTGCAATTACCACTGGGCTGGCCACATGGTACGCATTCCAGATACGGCATCTTGGCGGCCATATAATTATACACGACCACGCAGCCGCTCGCCTTTACGATGGCAAGATGGTTTGTTGAGATACCTAGGTCCAAAATGGTACGACACGGTGAAAGATCAGACTGCATACAGGACATTGTTGACTACCTCGAATACGGCACACCTGTCAGACTGAAGTCGAGGATATTGCATTATATTGTATTCATTCGAACATACATTTGATTATTTTATGTCCTAGATTGCTTAATTATGTGTATTAAGATGCTATTGCAGCTCAATTTGCTTGATATAAAATAAAATTCATATTATTAAGAAAAGAAAACTATTTGACATACAGAGTTTGCCATCAACTGTAAAACACAATTCGGTAAAACTAGTGCTAATGGAAAACATTACATATGGCAAAAGTGAACAAGAAAGCCACACGAGTGGTATTCAGGCTGACAAGAAAAGGACCACTATTCTTCCAAACATGTATTAAAAAGATACCAACATCATTGCTGGTGAAACTGCCACTCCAAATTAAAAAATACAGGCTTCCTATAAGGATGCCCCAGATGGTGATCTTATGCTTAACTTGTATTAAAAAGCCAAAAGTTAAAACAAGAATGTCCATGCAAAGCCTGGCACTCCTGGTAGGTTTATCCAAGTTCAACAGGAAAGGATAAACACAGAAATTGATGGTAGAAAAGGCCACTATTCAACATCACTTTAGTACTATCAAGGAGAAAAGACCACATCACTTTAGTACTATCAAGGAGAAAAGACCACATCACTTTAGTACTATCAAGGAGAAAAGACCACATCACTTTAGTACTATCAAGGAGAAAAGACCACATCACACCAGCAACTGACAAGCAAAAATATCTTCAATATGTGGAACTTTTTAAGAAGCTTTAGACGGGACTGCACTGATATGTCAAACCAGCAAAAGAACCTTTAAATGTAAACATAATCTAACAACAAAACAAGATGATGCAAACACAAAAGCTAATGAAAAATAGAAAAGCTGTAGAGCCAAGAAGGCTGACATAGTTACATCAGTTCTTCAGAAAATCATGAGTATAAGAGACCATTATAAAAATTAATTAAGCTATATTAAGGAGGAAAAATGGCTGTATGCAGCTACCTGGAAAGTTCTGGTCAGAATTATTTTTAACTGTATAAATCATGCCTGAGATGGAAAATAGAGGACACATATTTGAGCTGCAAATAAATAAAAAGCAATGTAATTATTATTATTAGTTGCCCATCGCAAGCGATGATGGCCACATCAACAGACGGTTTTGTCTTGATGTAACTTGCGCTGTATTTGGCATACCTTGACATAGTGGCAAGACGACTGGAGGCAACTCAGTCTGCAGGCACCCTGGCCCCACCTCCTGTGAGACCAGGGATCACTTTCAAACTTGTGAGATTCCATAGTCCACCATTTCTGTTCATTACTTTGGGAGGAAAATGCCTTACCTCTCGACAACGACGACCCCAAAAGACTGAGTATTTAGACAACCAGTGTTACATTCCAGTCGTGTAGTTTTGTCACAAAGTGACCAGCGGACGATTGGGATGTTCATGCCCCCCTGAAGTCACCCCCATGCAGTAATGCTAGCACTGTAGGGATCTGGGCTGATGTATCTGCAGTTGTCATTGGCCAGCTCATTTCTGGTCAGAGGGCCAGTGCTGATCATGGACGATGGTTTCACTAGTTTGGTCCGGCTGCATATGACTCCATCTGCCTGCACCCTTATGTTGCTTACTTGGCTGCCCCTTGAGATGTGTATTATTGAGGATGCTGGATGATTTTAATCAATTTCCCTCATGATATCTGCATGTGAACGGGTTGTGTAAAGAAAATGCTTGTAATATTGACGACAGATGACTAGGTCTCAGTGGCCTGCAGCAGTCAAATATGTAGACAACAAAAACTGGCTTAAATGGATGACATGGAACGTTGAGCAGGAAGAAAAGTAACGTATGAAATAAATATCACACTGAACACTGAAGGATTTCGATGCTTGATTCTATTTCCAAAATTGATATTTATTGACATTATGCATAAAATATTGTGTGAACACGCTCAAGAGTTCAAGACATGATGAAAGAACGATATTGACTTTAATGACTGCATGGCTGTTATTGATTCAATTAGGCAAAATTTGTATTTGATTCTATGGAAGTGAAAAACACAGCACAATGAAAAATATGGTGCACAGTATGCAGTAAGAATCATATACATATGAACTTTGTAGACTTTGAAAAGGCATTTGGTAGAACATACTGCACAGTGTTGAAAACAGAAATTATGAGACACCAGAGAAATATATAAAAATTATACAAGATCTCTTTGAGCACACTTCTACAATAGTCTACAAAGGCTAGCTGTTAGAACCATTAACATTCAGGGATATTTTACTATCTTCAACAATCATCCTTATGGCTTATGAACTACCTGATGCTTACAAACAGATGGTAGAAAATCAGGCATACAATGGACATGTTATAAAAATGGAACATCTTGATTTTACATATGATTTAGGTATGTTTATAGATAATGGTAGGAGCAAAACAAAAGACTGCAGATCAACATGAACAGAACAAAAGAAATGAGAATGTCAAACAAATAAAAAAGACTTAATGAAAATTAATGGTTAGATAGTAATTAAAGAAATGTGCAATGATACTGTCAAGATTCACAAAGCCAGATATGCGTTCAACTCTCTTTGCTCTGCATAGAACTATACAGCGCTCTCCAATTAAGATAATAGACTTAAAAACATGATTGTTAAATGCACTGTGAAACATAGTATGTAACCAAGGCAATCACATACAAACTGCAGATCCTCACCAATGTGTGTCTGCATTGTTGACCAACAACAAACATACCTAAACTTGTGACAAACAATGAAGACAACAACAAACACAACTAGGTACTCTGAAAAGATAGTTTTAATGGATGGAACACATCCTTAGAAAGAAACCTGACAATCACACGTGTAATGGATTTTGAATTCACAGGTGAAAGAGACTAACAGGAGGCAAATGTAACTGTAGTCTCAAGGGCAGAACTCAAGAACATAGCTCAAAGAAGGAATCAGTAGGAGTGACCTCCTGCAGCCCTAGATCCCCACAAAACAAGTGAACAATTCCATTGAGCAAGAAAATATCTTAAACATGCCACAAATCTAACAGATTGTTTTATCTATCAAAAAATGATGACATCAAATAATAATTAAAATATTTCACTGGAACTTGGAGAAACAAATGCTCATCCTGCTTGTTTAAATAGGGATAATATATTCATTTCCTTTAATACTCAATGTTCCCAGAGTTACCCCTGTCCTCTCCTCCCCCAGTGCCACTAAATCTTGGTGGAGGTGGTCTCATTCCAGGCGGAGGTCCTCTCAGTCCTCTAGGTGGCATTGGCCCTCTGGGACCATTCATTGGCATGTTAACTGGACCTCTCATAGGTCCTCTCATGTTGCCTGGAGAACCTGTGTTTAAAAAAGTGTTAGAAAGTAGAGAGTTTGAAAACAAACTGTATATTACATAACTGAGAAAATGGTCTCATAATTCTGATTCCCAAAAATAATAGCTTTCTTTTCTTGTTCTCAAGAACCAGAAAGTGACATTCAATTTCAAAATTTCTCCCATAGCTTGAATGGCAAAACCTAATGTGCACTCAGATCAGCTAACCTTGAGATCATGCTGGTAAACTAATCTCTTCTATACAGCATGACTTAAATACATTGACTAAAAATAAAATGAACAATGTTTCCAAATCATAGAACATTTGTGATGTTCACAATAAAATCCAAAATCTTATCACTAGTCAATTTTCTGCAACATTTCCTCATAAAATGTTGAAAGTAGTGTCTGCATGTATAAATGCAAAATTATGCCCTGCTTAATAACTTCACATCACCAACTTTGCTGCTCCTCTACTTTCTTTTTCTTGTGTCTTATAGTTTCCACTCTAGTCAAAACCCATAAGCTATAAATGAAGAATGACTGCGGCCTTTTTTGGTTTCAGTAGCCCACTGGCTCCACACACTCCTACCACACTCTTAGGTGCCTTTCCCTGCTTGAGCAGCCATTTATTTCAAAATTCGGCAGTGTGAATTGCGTTCATTGGTTTCAGTGTCAACATTTAAGAGTCGGTCATTGATTTACCTCAGAATGTCACTCCTGTCCATATCCATAGTATAGACTATGAGTGCCCTGGGGAAAGGAAGACACCTCAATTATTGAGATGAGCCAATGCATGACCTGAACAGTAGAACCACAGAAGTCCCTTTAGGCTTCAGGCCTGTATATCTGCTATCCACTCATGCTTTAGCATTCTGTACCTTTCAAAGCAAGAAGTGAGAGTTTGGCATGATGACTAAACGTGTTACTAAATGTCTCTGGTTTCTTCCATCCTAGTTGACATTTCATAAACAAATTGTGATCAGTTTCAGTTTCACCCAGGTAACTAATAGATTTTGTTACTTGATTTCTATATCTTGTTTTCATCATGACGCAATCTATTTGATATCTCTCAAGATTCCCAGGACTTTTCCATGAGGATCTCCTTCTATTCGGTACTTGATTACAGGTGTTTGTTATAATGTAGTTTTTCTTGGTAGCCTTTGACCTCTTTCATTCCTAGTACCAAGCCCATTCATCCAAACTTTGTCCTCCTCACAGTCCCTGCTACTGCCACATTCTAATTTCCAATTATCACATCTGCCTCCTTATCCTTTTTGAGCTCATGTTGGCAATTTTATTTGTATTATGACTGTCGATCTGATTCGAAGTCATTCTGCGATTGTGTATGGTCACCTTTCTGTTGGCTATTTCCTGAGTGTATCACGTGATATTCCTCACTCTGATGATCACTCTCTTCTTTCCAATGTATCTCACTATAATTTGATGTTCTTGAACTTTCCCGTTTTCATCAATATAAAAATGTTCAATTTAGCTATTTAAATGTTTGTTGATGACCCGAGAAGCCTTGTCGCCTCTCCGGTCCTCTGTGACACCTGGATTATACAAGATCTCGTCTTTGCAGGTAGGGTGATTAATACTACGTTGTGACATATCATTGACCTTTCTTGGGTAATTTAATGTGTTGGTTTTCCCTTGCCTTCCACATTCACTTTGGTGGATTGTGACGGATGCCTTTTGTCAGCCCTTTCTGACTGACATCTGCAGAGCTGTTAAATTTCCCGGGGGATACTCGGTCTCCAATGCATTTTCATTTCTCTACCACTACAGTGGATCATTTAGGAGTTTTGTTTAGGGGTTTGTTTACAGTCATATTCTGGGACTATTTCCGTAGCCTTTGACTGTCCCCAATCCAATTGTAAGGCAGAAAATTTTTTGTCGACATATGTGTATATATCTTGTGTCCACAAAATAAGAAACCAAGACATCCTTTTGAAAAATTCTGAGGCTACCAATGATTATGAAGACAGAATATTGTAATTCTCAAATGAGAGAGTTAAAGATGGGGCTTAATAGGCCTCAGACCTAACTTTGCTCTCGTGTTTTAGCCCATTATGGATGTCGCCAGATCATGAATTTTACTGGGATTCTTACCTATACATTTGTGTTAACGTAAACATACTGCTGTTTTCCATTTGGATGAATTTGTTATATTGTGATGTTTTTCACTCTGATTATCCTGGCAGTCATCTGAAATTTAAAATAGTATTTTGGCTGCCCTGTGTAATGTTTCCATGGTCTAGTGTGCATGGCTGAACTTCATGAGATCGGAGCCCTTAGCTGACAACCCTTGGGCCAATAATGGATTAAAACATCGTCCAGGAGAGATTAGACCCTATCCGATTAGCAACATGCCCAAGACATATTGCTCACATACTGAGTGATGCCTTTAATCCTTGAAGCCCCGTCCAAAGGTTGCGGAGTACTTGTACTTGGATCCCCCCAAGGAGTCCACAGGGACCTCAGTCGACACACTTACCATGAAACCACAAGGCGCCAGTGTTTCGTCCTCGGATATAGGAAATTCAATGAGAATTGCAACTTGGAGTGTCCATTTTAAGCTGCAGTGCATGGTCGTGGCAGTGGCCGATCGATGCAATGGGCCACTGATGTCTAAACGGGCATTTTTATTATTATATTAAATGGCATGCCTTAGATAGAAGAGAGATTGCCTGTAACCAGAGAAGAATTGAATATGGCATTTTACTCAATTCCACAAAACAAAGCACCAGAGATCAATGAGATGTCTACAGAATGCCTCAAAACAATGGGAGATACTTTAAAAAATGTACTTTTCAAGCATGTGTATCAGAATGGAATTTGACCAAAAAATCACGCAGCCGCCATTATAATTCTTTTGCCAATAAATTGAATGCAATAGGATGTGATCAATTCCAAATTATAAGCTCTAAAATTCTATTGAAGATAATAAAGAGAATACATGGCATAGTAGAGGAGAAGCAAAATGTATAACCAGTTTGGATTTCGCAAGGCCAGAGATACACGAGATGCCATAGGATCTTTGCGGCTTCTCACAGAAAGAATGATCAATCAAGGATGACCACTATTTATCAGCTTTATTGACTATGAAAAAGCCTTGACTACCAAGTCCCGTTGAGCAAACTTTTTCAGATGTTGCAACAAATAGCCAAAGAGAAACCAATCATTATGTTAATCCAGAACCTGTATGACAATCAAAGGCGAGCAGCGCATTTATGATACTCTGATTATCGTTAAGAAAAGTTAATTTGACGGGGTGAATTATATATTTGACTCGGATGGTACTCTTCAATGGAGCAGTCTTCTAAGGTGACACGTCTTCAAAACCCTGGTCAGGCCAACAATTTTTTCTATCAAAGTGTACAGCCTGTACACTGTTTTTTGAGCAAGTAACCTTTGTTCCTCAGCTCTATAAATCCTCTAAGTAGCCCTCAGCAATGAGAAAAAAATATTCTAATGATAGCTACCTTTGCCAAAAAAATGATCAGCTCTAGGGCCGACTGTGCATACCCATGTCACACACTGGTTGGTAATTTTAATATGTTTTAAAGTCTATATGGCATTCTCACTTCTCAATAAATTGTTCTCTTGACTCAGTCAAAAGTCTTGACCTCGTCAACAAAGACAATGTTCTGTTTCACTATGTATTCAATAGAATTATATAACATATGCAATGTACAAAAAAGATTAAACAAATCCATACATTAAATAAAACCTGTGCAAATTAATAACATGTAACAAATGATAGAACCCTAAATTGGAGAAATAAAACAGACCAGTATAAGCAGAAAAATAATATTCTAAAAATGGAAAGCATCCTTTGCAAAAGATCTTCAACTAAAGTAAAATATTGTATTCCAATGTCACAACAATATGATGACATGCCAATACTCATGAATTATGAACAATTGGTAAGCAAATAAAAATATAAAGAAAGAAGATAAAATATAAAGATAGTTTATTTTGTGGTAGTCCATTCTTTTCTGGGCAAGTTTTGAAGAAAGTTTTTAATTCATGGAAACAGACATAAGAGACAGGTTAGAAACAAAAAAAAACAAATAAAGGACTTATTTTTTTCAAATAGAAAAAAGGAAGAATGTCCAAAATATTGATGTATGAAATCTAGAAAATTACGTAGATATTTTTAAAATTCATCATTACCAAAACCAACTGGGAGACCTCTTGGAGGCATAGGACCCCTCCATCCTGGAGGTGGTGGCCTCATACCTGGCGGGGGGCCTGGAGGTCCTGGTGGACCATAATTGTTCATACCTCCCATCTGGCCTGGGGAGCCCATTCCCTGCATTCCTTGGTGATCTGTTAATGAATAAGTCAAAGCTACATGTGTGTTTGAAAAAAGAAATATATGAATTATATAAAGGTAAAGGTATTTGGTATTTATTGTAGTGCCTGACCAATGAACCTTGTCTTTGATGGTATTTGTTACAAGGCAAATAAGAACAGCTCACATTTTAAGCAAACACATGTACTCTTATAGATTCAATATCATTCAGGCAAACACTGGTATAAGGAAAGTTTCAGAATTATGAATACAATAGGCTTGTCATAAGTCTTTACCCTGACCATGAAGGAGTAGGAGGAGAAAGGTGAAATTTGGCACAGTGCTTATTCCTTCTCAATGTAGCCACCACCTGAATTTATATATTTCTGCCATCTCTGAGTGACCTTGAAAAGACCTTCAAATAAAAGTAACCTATTTTCTAACTAAACCAGTTATCACAAGACAGTATGACATCTTCATCAAAATGTCAAAATGATTTTCTTTCAGCTGTTTTTTCAGTTTTGGGAAAAGAAAAAAGTCTGATGGAGCTAAATCTGGAGAATATGGTGGGTGTGGAAGAATTTCAATATTCAAATAGTTGGCTGTTTGCAGCACAAATTTTGCTTTATGGGAGGGCGCATTGCCTTGAATCAAAGGCAGAATTTGAGTGCACGCTATCCAAAGATTTCTGGTCAGTCTTTCTTAGTTTGGTAAGGAGATCTGCATAATATTGCCCATTAACCGTGTTGCCATGAGGCAGGTAATCTTTCAATATGACACCTTTGACGTCCCAAAAAAACAGTCAGCATCACTTTTCTTGCAGATTTCTGTGTTCTTGGCTAACATGTGTTGGTGAGCCCAGGGTTTTCCACTGCATACAGGAAATTCAGGATTCTGGGTCATAATGGTGAACCCAAGTCTCATCTACTGTCACCATGGTCGGCAACATGTTTTTCGACCGACACATTTTGAGCAACTGGCCACATCAATCAACCCTCGTTTGTTTCTGTTCACATGTCAGCAGACGCGGAACCCAGCGGGCACACACTTTTCTCATGTTCAGTCTGTTGTGTAAAATTCTAAAAACTGTACTTTCATTCAGTTTTGCTGACCTAGATATCTCTGCAATTGTCATTTTCCTATCCTGGTCAATGATTTTCTTCACTCTTGCAGCATTTTCATCGCTGCACTCTGAGGATGGTCTTCCTGATCTTGGAAGATTAGCAACATGGGAACGGCCACACTTAACTGTCTACACCAGTTTTTTACAGAAGCATATGAAGGACAGAATTCCTCAAACACTGGTTCCATATCCCTGTGTATTTCTGTAGGTGTTTTTCCCTGTAACATCAAGAATTTTATCACAGTTCTGGCCTCTGATTTCTCCATTGTTCTGACAAACAAAGAGTAGCAGATCCGGTCAATAAGGTGTGTTGCGCCATACCGGGTAAACCCGCGGAGGAGGGAAATTCATACTTTTCAAGTCCAGTACAAATTGAATGAACTACATATGTGCTAAATTTAAACTTTCTCCTCCTACTCCTTCATAGTCAGGGTAACGACTTATGACAAGCCCCGTGTATATATCCCATATAATGCAAACTAAATTTATAAAATGGGACTGTAAAAGGTAAGACTTTGTGTTATGAATGTCACTTGACTTTTCACATACAATATGTTCCTCATATAATTTTACTTTTTATTTTTGCCACAGGCAACTAGTGTGTGTTCCAAATTTGGACAAACCTGCAGTAATAATGTGTCTATGGCGAGTTAATTAAACAAAATATAAACTACAGCAACTGAAAACTCAATGATACACAATCTGATATGAGAAAGATTTCCATATTAATTTTAATTCCTCATTGCTTTTAAAATCATGTGTTGAAGTATTATGACACATTTATGTTAAAAACACCAAATGCCCACTTGGTGATGATGGGACACAGTAACCTAGGCCTAGTATAGCACACTGTCAAAATTCAAATGTCAACAATTGTGGGTATATTTTTAAGTCAACAAAATTAACATGTTCTAATTTTAATACCTTCAATATTAATGAAAATTCATTTGAAGAGGAATTCCCATTTAGTTTGCCGTGATTGACTTTATTGCTGGTTTATATATGTAACATTTTTAAGACATCAAAACAGTAGGGTGAACAAATGTTAAAATTTCTAGACAAAACTAATCATTTACTGAACAAATGTGTCTTTTCACTAATAAATAAAAAAACAAGTTTAATAATATTTTTTGTTAAATCACAAGAACCAATAGTGTAACAATCATCATCTGCATAACGTGTCTTCTATGCAAAAGGACTATGTCAGATTTAGCTTTAAATCAAAACCATACAGCCCCCTTTGGAGCACAGAACTAGAACAAATACACGTAAGTCCCCTTGTTCCAGCTGTCCATGTCACCTCAGTTTCCTTTATGTTTGTCTAAAACTCTCTTACCAGTGTGTGTTTTGTTCTGTCTCTACCTTTCTACCTCTTTCCTCGTGTTCCATTGACATCCATTTGATTCTTTCCAACAGTTTCATATCAGTGATCTTATCATACTATTTCACTTCCTCTATGCTGTGCAGGCACCCATTTATGCTTAGTTATAATTTGTCAGACTAAAGAGACAAAACTTAATCAGTTTTTGTATAGAAACTAGTATTTTACCTGACGTTGGCCATGATAATTATGAAAATAGTTGTTTTGTTTAAATCCATCCATTGTTACCCATCCATCAAATTCCAATTGCACTCCAATCCTGTCTCTAACATGCTCCTTACCCCACCCATTTCTTCCCTTCTCAATCTGCTGATCTCTTTCCACCATACCACAAATTTCTTTCCCAACTATCAACAACAGAAATATTCAAGAGGACTACGGTCTAGGGTGAAATAGGCGCGCCTCCGCCAGTAGAAACTAGTGAGGCAAACACGTAAAATAAAAAATAAAACATCACAGTTTTGGAGAACATAACTAGTATTTTTATTATTTATTTAGTCATGTCCCTTGAATTATATTATATACATGAAATATAGAGAAATGATAATAAAGACTTAGGGACTTGAAATAAGTTGCACTGATGTATAAATTGATCGTAGAATCATCATAATGTAGCATGTCCTTTGTAGAACGTCGCTTCCATCACAGTCTGTCTGAAAGAAACTCGTTCTCTTGCCAAAACACCAGCCTCCGCCACAGTCATACTCAGGCATTCCTGGATATCTTGGTGCCATCGTCTTCTTGGTCTACTCCTTCCTCTTTTACCTGGCACCATACCTTCCATCACCGTTCTCTCAAGATGTGTCTTTTGATGTGACCAAAGTATTGGCATTTTCTAGCCAAAATGGAATTGATAAACCAGTTCTCTTCTATGCTCAGCTCTTGTCTGCATTTGTTTTTTTCTCTGTATTCTGAGAATATTTCTGTAACATTTTGACTCGAAGGATTCGATTCTTTGTCTGGAAGTTTTGGTAATCGTCCGTGATTCACAGCCATAAGCTGCCATAGGAAAAACACAGACTCTCAAGACTTTTACTTTTATCATTTTGTTTATGCCCTGCCATAATCTCTTCAGGCTGTTCAGTCTCTGCATTGCCATAGCGAGTCTTCTTCTGATTTCTTTCGAGCAGTCGCCATTTTTGTCAATTCTGGAGCCCAGATATTCAAAATGTGTGACCTAATCTATTTCCTCACCACCCACTGTAAATTTATGCTGACATTGTGTTTTGTCGGTGGTCATTATCTTTGTTTTATTTATGTTTATGAACAGATTTTGATCTTTACTATGTCCATTAACGGCTGAAAGTAGTTGCTCTAACCCTTCTTGATAGTATCAATGTGTCATCTGCGTATCGTAACTCTGGAATTTCGTACCCCACAACCGTAAATGGGTCAAAACTTTCAATGTTCACATCTTCTTGAACATTTCTCATTATACATTCCGCATATATGTTGTACAGATAAGGTGAGAGGATACATCCCTGTTGGACTCCCTTTTGTACTGCAAACCAATCCGATGTTTGCCCAGATACTCGGACAGCGACTTGTTGATCTTGGTATAATGTTTCAATGAGATAGACTATATGCAAAGTGTGTAAGGGAGAGTCCCTCACAGTGAGAGGCAGCCACATCCTTGATAGCCAGGATCCTATTTGGTTCCTCCACTTCTGTCTAGCTCACATATGGCTCCTAGAGTCTGCCTGTGTACGGCAGCGCCATCCCCCGGGCAACGGCTTTGCCTGGCCGACTAAACTACGTGAGTGAAACGACAAGAAGGGAGAGTCCACCCCTGACAGGTACAGACAGCTGCTGGTGGATGAGGTGGAAGATCGATCTGTGCGACAACGACTCTGAAAGCGGGAGCTGGAAAAGCCTGGTATCGGGCACCAGACCATAGAATGTTCAATAAAAATTCTGATCTATTTGTCTTTCAGTTCGTGAGTTATCGTGTCTTCGAATAAATACATTTTTAGCTTTTTAGAACTAGATAAAATGCAACGTATAGCAAATAACTTGCTTGTTCTTTTAGAACAATGGCTGCCAGTCACCCACCAACAATTTCTGTTTTGGACTTTCTTTTTTTTAAATTTCTACTCACTAGGCTCTGGTTACTCTGACTTGCTCATCTACTGTTCACTGGGTGTTCTCTTCTATTCCCTTGTGGGTTCCAACCCAGCACATTTATAATGTCAGGTTACTTTATGATGGTATATCCTACCAATCTCAGCCTTCCTTCCTGAAGTTAACACTGTAATTGGTTTATTTAATTTGCTCTTGTCCGCAATTATAAATTTGTATTTCTTCTGTCAACTGATACTTAATTATATGATGGAGTGACTTATTGGTGAAGATATGCAGTTTGACTCTGATACTTCTAGCAATATGTTATGTTTCGAAGTCACAGTTGATCTAATTTACATTTATATTGACCAACTGAATACTAAAGAAAGCTGAAGAGTTTAATTTTGGGTGAAGAGAATTGAAAGCTAATTTCACTTTGTTAAGTTCTAATATGTCATCTAATGTTTGCTTATCCATCTTTATTACACTCGCTTACCAAAATAATAAAATTACTTCTTCAACTATCTGACAATCTTTATGTGAACTTTTTGTCTTTTGTTTATGTTCATTTTCTCCACTTTGTTCTGCACTCCTGCTTCTATCAGTTAAATTCTGCATCTCCTGTTTATGCAGCAAAACGATTACCGCACGCAAAAATATGACCTACAGTTCAAGGAATAAAAATACTACTTATAAACAGGAGGTTTGTTTATAAACTAAGTGGTTTAGTAAAAGTTGAAACAAAATACATACTCATCATTGGGTTTGTATTGGTCATTATTTGTCCACCAAAATCCATACCAGATGAAGGCATTGGGAGAGGTGGTGGGCGAGGTGGCATTGGGTTACCTGGGTAAGTTTGGTTTGGACCTGATAGAAGAGAAAAACATGATCAATATTATTGACTGCTTAAGTTTTTATCATGCTTATCTCAACTATGCTATATGAGTTAGGCTGCATCTCCAAGAGTCAAGAAATTCACTATAAAGGGTACAAAAACTCATTATCTGTATAACATATATATGTGTGCCCCATCACACTTGTTACTTTGAGTTGGTGAGGGGCCTTGCATGTCTCAATGATACCAAGAGCTATGCCAGAGCTATGTCAGCCAAATTGAACAGGTCAAGGGGAAATAATCAAAACAAAAGCCGACAACTTACCTAGAGTATAATAGGATGGATCAAGGCCAATCACCCAGAAACATAAAAACAAAGCTGGTTACAGAAACAATGACAACCAACCAAAAGCAAGCAGTCCAACATTTATTGGATCTGTGCAATTATACAGTGCAAGGCCATTAGCCACAGAATTATTACTGCAAGTTTCAAAACCAAGAAGAGAATATGAACATCATTGAGTGCTAGTCATCCGCAAATGCTGTGAAGATGAAAAGAAAGACATATTTTATAACAGAATGCAGGAGGTCGTGGATTCACAGAAAATAAGAAGCATCAAGAGAAATAGATTAAAAAAATGAAGTATAATGTATGCCTTTTACAAGATATAGAAACGAAGACAGATAATATAGCCTGAAAATAATAGTAATACAAGAGCTATAAGGGAATGATGGCCTTGACACTATCAGTATGTGGATACAAACCAGAGAGATGTGGAATAAAACTTGCTAAGAAACTATATGATTTAAGAAAGTAAAACATAAGGAGTGGATTACAGCAGAGACAATGCAAACGTTTGAAAGATGAGGGAAAACAGCCCTACTCAACAACTGTTGAACTAGATATACCAAAGCAGAAGCCCAGAAAAGCTACACTCTGACAAAAGCAAAAAGAGGAAAACCAACAAAATTACAAACTAAAATGTTTTTATGCAAATGTGAGAAGCATAGTAAATAAAAGAGAAGAATTGGAACTGTATGTAGAAGACGAAAAACCAGATATAATAGGATTAACAGAATCATGTACATATGAGGAGATTGCAGATAGTGAACTTGAAATAGAGGGATATACAATGTTAAGGAAAGATAGGATAGTTGGAGACAAGACTAAGGGAGGTGGCGTTTTATTATACTGTATAAATTCTGTTAATATAACGATCAAAGATTATTTATCATGTGGTAACAAAAATGAAAGTGTATGGGGAGAAATAGAAAGTGGGGGTGAAAAAACAGTGATTGGAGTGTGCTATAGATGTCCATCAAGTCAAAAAGAGGAAGATGAGGAGCTGATTAGTAGCATAGCAAAGGCAAGTGAAGGGAAATTATTATTAATGGGAGATTTCAACTTTCCAGAAATAAAATGGGATATGGCAGAAGCACTTGTAGAGTCAAAACCTTTTGTTAAGTGCATAACTGACAATTTTTTAATTCAACATGTAGAAGGAGCCACCAGAGGCAAAAACACACTCGACCTAGTTTTTACTACAGAGGAAAATATCATTGAAAACGTTACCGTTGGGGAACTGTTTGGCTCAAGTGACCATCAAATCATCCGTTGGGGTCTTATTGCAGGGAAAGAAGTAAACATAAACACGCAAACATACGACTACTCTAAGGCAGATGTTAAGAGGATGAAAGAGGCAGTGAACCACATAATCTGGAAAGATATTGTCGTAGGAACAGATGTTGAACAGGAGTGGGAGAGTTTTAAAACAGTTCTAGAAACGCTAAAAGAGGAATGTGTTCCATGTAGGGAGGTAAACCCCAAGCGTAAAAAGTGGATAACTATATTTGTAGTGAAATGTAGAAGAGTGAAAAATAAAGCATGGCAAAATATATAGAGGCAGGTAAATCAAAAGAAACATATGTAAAATATTTGGACAAGCAGAACATATCTCAGAAAGCGAATAAAACAGCAAAAATAGACTTCGAAAAAAAACTTGCTCAGAGGATCAAGATTGACAGTAAAAGCTTCTTCTCTTATGTTAGAAATAAACAAAGAACGAAAGACAAAGTAGGCCCTCTCATAGACAGTACAGAGAAAATAATAAGTGAGAATAGGGAGGCAGTTAATCTGCTCAATCAGTACTTTGGCACAGTCTACACAAAAGAGGACTGCTCCAAGATCCCAGAGCCAATAGATGTTTTTCAAAGAGACATGGATACAGCGGGATTAAGATCAATCTGTATTACAGGTCAAGATGGTATTCATCCAAAACTGCTGTATGAAATTAGAGACCAACTAGCAAAACCATTGGCAATATTATGTTCTCAATCACTTACAAAAGAGATTGTTCCACGGGATTGGAAAGATGCAGGAGTGATCCCCTTATTCAAAAAGGGCAAAAAATCAGATCCAGCAAATTATAGACAGGTGAGTTTAACGAGCATAGTCTGTAAATTGTTAGAGTCAATAATTAAAGAAAACATTGTAATGCATTTAGACAAATTTAATCTAATTAGAAATAGTCAGCATGGGTTTACTAGAGGGAGATCATGCTTAACAAATCTATTAGAATTCATGGAGGAGGTTACTAAAATCATAGATTAAGGGGAGCCAGTGGATGTTATTTATCTAGACTTTGCAGTGGCCTTTGATAGAGTACCTCATCAAAGATTATTTCAAAAGTTAAAATCACATGGAATAGGTGGGGAAGTTGCCAAATGGATTGAAAATTGGTTAACGGGAAGAAGGCAGAGGGTGGCCATAAATATGGAGTACTCTGAGTGATGTGAAGTGAAAAGTGGTTTGCCATAGGGCTCAGTTTTGGGACCAATTTTGTTCTTGATATATATAAATGATTTGGACATTGATATGGGATCCATGATTGCAAAATTTGCTGATGACACAAAACGGAAGTGGATATATTGATGTCGGATTTAGATAAAATTTGAGAATGGTCTGTAAGCTGGCAAATGGAGTTTAATGTAGATAAATGTACAGTCATCCACATGGGTAGATACAATATGGAACATAATTACAGAATGAGAGAAAACAATATTAGAAAAATAGATAAGGAAAGGGACTTATAATAGATCATACAGGAAAGGTGAGTGAGCAAGTTAAGGTAGCAGAGAAAAAGGCAAATGCAATGTTAGGTATGATAAAAAGAAATATTAAACATAGGAGCAAGGAAGTGCTCGTCAAACTGTTTAAAGCTTTAGTTAGACCTAGATTGGACTACTGTGTACAGGGGTGGAGTCCTTATCATAGAGGGGACATAAACATGCTGGAAAGAATACAAAAAAGAGCGACAAAGATGATAGTGGGATTCAAGAATTACAGTTATGAGGAACGACTCAGAAAAACTGGCCTACAGTGTCTCGAAGAGAGAAGAGTTCGTGGTGACAATACAGGTTTATAAGATGGTCAGAGGAATGGATAAATTAGACTATAACAAGTTTTTTTAAAATAAAGCCACCCACAATAACACGAGGGCATAGCTACAAGCTGACTAAAGAGAGGTCCAGATTAGATATTAGGAAATATTTTTTTAGTCAGAGAGTGGTGTCTGCTTGGAATGCATTGCCAGGGGAGGTAGTGGAGGAAGGGACAGTTAATGCATTTAAGAATTAACTGGATGCACATAGCTTTTAGAGCAAGGTGATGTAAATGTAACTGGTTGTATACAGACTCTGCAGCGTTTTCTAAACCAGTATAAAGACGTTAAGTTAAGTTAAGTTAGATAAAAAAAGACAAAACAAATACATTGACTGAGTGGCACAGAAATGAGACAGCAGCTGAGGAAAGGAATATGAATTTTTGTTTTGAAAACCAAGAAATTAATAATAAGTTTCAGCAGACAGATAAACCAAAAAACATGAAAAAATTCATCATCATCATGTCCTTTGTAGAACATCACTCCCACCACAGTCTGTCTGAAAGGAACTCGTTCTCTTACCAAAACTCCAGCCTACGCCACAGTCACACTCAGGCATTTCCGGATATCTTGGTGCCATCGTCTTTTTGGTCTACCCCTTCATCTTTTACCTGGAACCATGCCTTCTGGCACCATACTATTTTCTCGAGACCTTTTGTGTCTCTTGATGTGGCCAAAGTATTTGCATTTTCTAGCCAAAATGGAATTGATAAACCAGTTATCCTCTATGTTCAACTCTTGCCGAATATCTACATTTGTCTTTTTCTCTGTACAGTGTACTCTGAGGATCTTTCTGTAACATTTTGAATCAAAGGATTTGATTCTTTGTCTGGAAGTTTTAATAATTGTCCATGATTCACAGCCATAAGCTGCCACAGGAAAAACACAGGCTCTCAAGACTTTTACTTCATTTTGTTGGTGCTCTGCCATAATTTCTTTAAGCTGTAGTCTCTGCATTGCCATGGCTAGTCTTCATCTGATTTCTTTCGAGCAGTCGCCATTTTTGTCAATTCTGGAGCCCAGATATTCAAAATGTGTGACCTGATCTATTTCCTCACCACCAACGGTAAATTTATGCTGACATTGTGTTTTGTCGGTGGTCATTATCTTTGTTTTATTTATGTTTATAAACAGGTTTTTATCTTTACTGTATCCATTTACGACTGAAATTAGCTGCTCTAGCCCTTCTGCACTTCTTGATAGTATCACTGTTTCGTCTGCGTATTTTAACTCTGGAATCTTGTACTTGTGAATCGTAAATAGGTCGAAACTTTAAATGTTCTCGTCTTCTCGAACATTTCTCAATATACATGACAAAATTCATGGATGAGCAAAATAAAAGATGGGTTAAACACTTCAAAGCGAGTCTATCTACTATCACACCATCAGCAGAAACAATAGATTTGAATTGCAATCCACTTAGCAAAACTGACATTTTAAAGACCATATTAAAGCTTAAGAAAGATAAAGCAGTGGGCCTGGACGAAGTGACTGCTAGTACTTGGAATACATTATTGCATGCCCACATAAAAAATGTAACTATAAGTTGTCAAGGCCAGGATTAATACCCATGTATCCCGCAGAGATGACAAACTTAGTCATTGACATTAGTGCCACATTGTAGCCAATACAAAGTTGGGGAGCTTGAATATCTAATGTTCTTCCATCATTTCTTCTCCTTCTAACAGTTCCCATTTCTGTTAGGTTATGGCAGCTGGATATAAAATTGATAGGTCTATGATCTATCCAGACAAGGCATAGAATGTAGATAAATTCTAAATTTTATCTGTCTATTTTCTTATGTCCTGCCAGTTATTTTGGATATTTCATATTTGCATTTGATTTGCAAGTGTTTTATATCAGAAAGTGAAAGAGAGTTACACTATTGTGAAAACTGTCCATGACAGCAATTGGATATTTGTTTGCCAAATCACCTGAAGATGAAAAAAGATGGTTCCAGTGAGGACGCATTCAAAGAAAGTTGCACAATTGCATGAAAATGTAACGGACATAGCCAACAGATACCTTTTTCTTGTGCTCACTGAGTTACAAAGTGTTGAGCTGATACTTATCACATCTTTTCCTGCCCAAGTATGTGTGCATTTTGTTTTTTGAAAGTCTAGAGCTGATACTTCTCACATCTTTTCATGCCCAAGTATGTGTGCATTTTGTTTTTAAAAGTCTAGAGCTGTGCAGTTTTTGAAAGTCTGAAGCCATAACTGATTCTGTAATGAATTCTTACCGATCGACCAAGTGAATTTACTTCACCATAACCAGCTAAGTGATCTTGACTAACCGAAATGGATTAGGCTCCACCAAGTGCAGCAACAATATTATCACTGGTCTAGCAAGACTGACAATGTAATTCCTTTTGCTATGAAACCAATAACCAGTAGAATGTGACAGCACAAAGAAAAAAGGTAAAGAATAAGGCAAACAAAGTACCGTCTTTGAATGTTACAGACACCAGAGTTGGTAGAGTTTATGACTTAAGTTAGTCAGGATCCTCTGCATTTCAGATACAAGAAGGAAATGAAAAAACATCTAGGAACTGATGCCCAACACACAGAGGGAGTGCCACAGATGCTTTCTAGAAACGCACAGAGGATGCTCATAAAGTGAGCAGCTATTACCAAAAGAATCAATAGCACAAGTGGGGAGTAAGGATTGGTACAGGTCTCACAAAAAAAATGAGAAATGCCTATGCTGTAGTACAGCCTCTGCCAATCAAGCCAACTGTACCTTCTCGAGTGGTCCACTGGCTGGGTCTGGTGCTCCCCGTTTAAACTAACACGGCAATGGCGAATAGCGAGTATCCAGCGCTGACAAACCGGACTCCCGATGCCTGAAGGGATAAAATAGCAGAAACCCTGGGAGGAGTGTGACCCCTCCGTCAGGTGCGGCAGATGCTGGGCCCAACGGCGCGTGGACATGACCCAATCCCCACCAAGGTCACACCCAGGGAGCTACCTTAGTTAAAAGAAAAGCAACTGAAGCCCGGCAGACAGTGTTTGGATGATCCGGGACATGGATAGGAAGACTCCAAAACTTCCCCCACCGAAGACGGAACATGCCAGCCAGAATGGTGTGGGTACCCAGAAATGGAAAAGGACATGTACGCATATACGGTTAATGAGTATGCTCAGATATATCACAAGATATGGGGCTGCCTCCGTGGACTACCACCAGGCGGAGCCAGCGCCGGATCCCAAGCCTCGAAGGGATCCACCCCAAGCTACTGATGACAGCTCTGCGTATCGGTGTACCAGGATTAAGCAGAGTAAAGATACTGGACTACACAACACTATAAAGATTGCACAATGGAATGCAGAGGGGGTGATGGGGAAGAAGCTAGAACTGCACAATTTTCTGTATGAGCACAAGATAGATGTCATGTGCATACAGGAAACACATCTAAATGCAGATAGACGCTTTGGTATTAGGGGATATGAAACACACAGGTTGGACAGAGAGAGTCACAAAGGAGGTATCATCACATTGGTAAAAATCACCCTAGCCGCCACAGAAACCTCCAGCAGCATCAATGGGCCTGAACATCTGACAGTCAAAATACATATCCTCCGAGAACTACTATAAATTACAAATTATTACAGTCCCAATAGCAAAAACCTGGAACTAGATAGAATTCCACTAACCGATAAAAATCATATAGTTCTCGAGGACTTCAACAGCCACTCTCCAAGTTGGGTCTACAACACCATGGATATAAGAGAAGAGGACGTGAAGGATTGGATGGTAGAAAATCTTCTCATTCTAATAAACGAACCAGACACAGAGCCAACCTTTTACTCAAGATGCTGGAGAACACAGAGCACGCCTGACCTGGCAATGGCAACTGAGAACATCCAGAGGCGCACAAAAAGAGAGGTAATGAGGCAGCTTGGAGGTAGTGATCACAAACCAGTCATGATCACAATAGCAGATTTAGAACTACCCATAAACAGGAAGAAGACAGCCATCTGGAATTATAAAAGAGCAGACTGGAACCTCTACAAACACTTAACTGAAGACAAATTAAAAACACCCTTCACATCAATCAATGTAAGACGAAACGCTGCAACACTTACAAACATCATCACAGAGGCAGCGGAAAAATCAATAACACGAGGCAGAAGACAGAATTATAAACCTTTCTGGACCAGGGAGCTACAAGAACTGCATGACAGGGCTACCAAAGCAAGAACCACTATGGAGCAAGATCCATCAGACTTTAACATCACAGAACACAACAAACAGCAAGCTATATACAAGAAGGAAAAACTCACGTGTGTCAGAAAAGGTTGGCAGGACAAAACCGCATCCCTCAATATGGAGAAAGACACCACAAAACTTTGGAGTCGGGTGAGGAGCCTAAATGAGGAAAACACCATCAGCCACGCAAAAACAGTACTTGAAAAGAGTGGCGAGACATATGCAGGAAAACAAGCAGCCAATCTCCTTGCCACGGGTTTTGCAGAAGACACCAAAATAAACATGCCCAAGGTAAGAGTTAGAGAGGTGGAAAATGAACTAAAAAAGAGAAGTAAAAGGAAAGAAAACAATGAGGATGAAATAAACAAGCTTTTCAGTATCCAAGAATTGAATTGGGCAATAGGAAAACTTAAGATGAAAAAGGCACCTGGGCCCGACACAATAACAAATGAAATGATTTCACACTTGGACCAATAGGCAGACAGCGATTCCTGCACCTGATAAACCAATTGTTCCTAAAAGAATGGAAGGAGGCAGAAATAATCCCAATCCTTAAGAAGGGAAAACCAAAAGAAAACAAAACAAGCTACCGTCCAATCAGCCTCCTTAACTGTCTGGGAAAGACAATGGAAAGGCTAGTGACTTGACTGGATCAAAGACTACCTCGACTCAGGCTGGAAGAACACAGGAGCAAAATGGTCAAACTGCATGAAGGGGTTCCCCAGGGAGGATCACTATCCCCTACCTTGTTTGTTTATCCTCTTCATTAATGATCTGCCAAAACAGTTCAGACCACACATCCACAAGGCACTCCATGCGGATGATCTGGCCATATGGACCCAGGCAGAAAACATTGGAACAGCAAAAGCAAGAATGCAGAAAGCAATTAATACAGTAAAGAAATGGGCAGACTCATCAGGTGTCACAATAAACAAAAGCAAGAGCCTCTCAACACTTTTCTCGCTCTCTACAAAGCCAGAGCAGGTCAACCTATATTTAGAAAATAGCCTACTTCCTAGAGAAAACAATCCTACATACCTAGGAATGAGATATGACAAAAGATTAACGTGGGGCCCACACATAGAGGATACTCAAAAGAAGGCCACACTCAGACTAAGGCTGATGATAAAACTGGCAGGGACAAACTGGAGCACAGATGCAAACACAGTCTGACAGGTCTACAAGAAATGCACCTCAACAACAACCACAGATTCTCCATCAGAGGATACCAGACCTTCCGTCTTGATAGAGAAGGTCCCAAAGAAGGGGTTCTGACACGTAACTGCATTCCGAGTAGCGCGGTAGCTGTCAATCACACTGGACAAGCAGAAATTGTAGGAGTCGACATAATGACACAAGAAACGAAGATCCGCATCTTCAACCTGGTATGGCCCACCCAACAAAGACATGTCGCTCTCGAGTATGGAAATCAAGGACTCGAGCTGCCTAGTGGTTGGAGACTTCAACAGCCACTCGGAGAGATGGAGATATTCGGAAACAGACAACAGAGGTGATGAATAGGCCGGAGGACAGCCCTAGCTTCTATTCTAGAACATGGCATACCACCTCCACTCCAGACTTGGCCTTTTCCACGGGGGATATTCACCACAAAATAGACCGCCAGGTGCTCAACCAATTGGCAGGTAGCGACCACAGGCCAATTAGGCTAGAAATTGATATGGAAGTAGGCCTACAGGAAATAAAACCACTCCCACGTTGGAACTATAAATGAGCCGACTGGGACAGATTTGCAATGCTGACAGATGGACTGAGTGAAACCATCAACACACAAAATAAAAATATGAAACCTATGGTGGAAAGTCTAAGCAAAGCAATAATGCAAGCAGCCACAGAAACCATCCCAGAGGGGCAAGGAAAAACTACAAGCCATATTGGAATGATGAACTGCAGAAAGCAGTGGATGAAGTCTCAAATGCTAGGAACATTGCAGAGAGCGAGCAATCTATGGAGGCAAATCGCCCTCAAGGCCATCACGGCGAAATACAAAAGAACGCTAAACCAAATAACAAGAGACAGCTGGAAAAACAAAACAGAAAGCCTCAATTTAGATAAAGAAGGGAACAACTATGGAATTTAGTCAGAGCCATGAATGACGAAACACCATCAAATAAACAAATTACCATCAAGCAGGGCGACAACATGCTTACTGGAAAAAAAGCAGCAAACGCCTTTATAGAACATTATGCCAGAGCAAACTACATTGATGTCCCTACAGACAGGCATACAGACATTACTGAAGAACAAAAGAGCACAGACATTACTGAAGAACAAAAGAGCCACGCCAACATCAAGATGGCACCAGAGGAGCACATAATGGCAAAACCAACAATGAATGAAATGGATGAGGCCATGAGAACTTTAAAGAAAAAGAAATCGCCCGGAAAAGATGGGGTAACAAATGAAATGCTGATGGGGTTGGGCCAAACAGCAAAGAGAAAGTTACTATCAGTCCTGAACCAAAGCTGGAAAAGGGGAATTGAACCGCAGGCATGGAAAGAGGCTGTACTTATACCAGTACCAAAGAAAGAAAAAGATAGAACAGATTCAAATGGATACAGGCCCATCAGTCTACTGAGCTGTATAGGCAAACTGATGGAGCGTATGATAAAGACCAGACTGATTTGGCACCTGGAAGAAAAACACATACTAATTCCACAGTAAGCAAGATTTAGACAACACAGATCCACTGAGGACCAGATCACTCTTATAGCACAGGAAATAGAGGATGCTTACCAAGAGAAAAAGCATACAGTAGCGGTTTGGGTGGATCTAGAGAAGGCATTTGACAAGGTGTGGAAAGAGGGACTTAAAGTCAAGCTATGAAGAAGTGAAGTATGTGGGAAAATGTACAGATGGATCAGCCACTACCTCGAAAACAGAACAGCCAAAGTTCAAGTACAAGGGCAGATGAGCAAAAAAGTGACACTGGAGCAAGGAGTACCCCCAAGGGGGGGCACTGTCACCCACATTTTTCCTGGTGTATATAAACAACATCACAGAGAATATACCAAGAAGAGTCCACAGCTCCATGTTTGCACCACAGCTCCATGTTTGCAGACAATCTGGCTATGTGGACTTCTGAAAAAAATCTCACCATAGCAAGCAATCGGGTGCAGCAGACCCTAACATCGTTGGAGGAGTGGGCGAACTCATGGCTGGTCAAAATAAACGAGGAAAAGACCACATGTACAATATTCTCGCTTTCAAATATACCCCAGAACACTAAAATAGGTCTTGACGGAAAATACCTGCAGCCAAACAACAACCCAAACTACTTGGGTGTCACATTTGATCGGCGCATGACATGGAAAAGTCAGATCGAGAGAAACCGAATGAGAGCCAGAGAAAGAATGGCAATCATGAGTAAACTTGCTGACACAAGCTGGGGAGCAGACGAAAGAACACTAAAGAAACTGTACATTGGAAGAGTGAGACCAGTTCTAGAGTATGGCATTGCAGCATGGACAACAGCAGCAAAGGCGAAGTTTGATAAAATTAGCAAACTTCAAAACCAAGCCATGACAGTTATAACAGGAGGCATGAAGTCAACGCCAATTGTAGAACTTGAAAAGATTACAAATCTGCAATCCATGACCGACAGAAGAGACTACAGAGCCCAGCAGCAAGCAGAGAAACTCAGAAGACTGACAGACCATCCAATGCATCAGACTAAATAGATTTGGAAATGGGAAACTAAAGCGGAGAAACTTTGTAGAAATCGCCAAAGCAAAGATGAGCGAAGACCCAAAGCCAATTCCTACTGTACGCAAACCTACCTGGAAGCAGCATATCATTCCGGAGGTGGTAGAAAATATACCAGGTATTGGAAACAAGAACAGCCAGACTGAAAAAGAAAGAAGAGACATAACCCTGAGGTACATAACGGAAAACTACCCAAGCATGGAATGGACCTCTGCATACACCGACGGTTCTGTAACAAACACAACACAGAAAGGAGGGGCAGGGGTATTCCTGAGCCTACCAAATGGTAGAAAAATAACACTGTCAGTGGCAACTGGAAAATACTCAAGCAATTTCAGAGCGGAGGCAGAGGCACTGAGGGCTGTGGTAGAAGCAATGCTGACAGGCGAAAGCAATGAAAGCGAGATAGTCCTGTTTACAGATGCCCTGGCCGTAGTCACAGCACTAAAAAGCTAGAAAAATACTGAACTTAATGATTTAAGAGCAGTACTCTGTCGACTATGCCAGCAGTCCGCACCAAAAAGGGTAGTGGTACAGTGGGTTCCATCCCACTGTAACATCCAAGGCAACGAGGAGGCAGACAGACTGGCAAAAGAAAGACAAGACTACCACAACCAGATTCTAGTGTGACCTACGAAGAGTCCAAAAGGCTTATTAGGACCAGATACATGGCCAAATGGGAAACAGAACATACGGTCTACACAATAAACGATACCTATTACCAGTTGAACAGAAGAGAGCAAGTCGTGGTCTTCAGACTCCTCCCAGGCCACAACAGACTGAAGTACCACCTATTCAATAAACTGAAGATAGGTGGCACTGACGAATGCACTTGTGGAACCGGGAAAATGACTGCTGAACATCTGCTGCAAAACTGCCCAACATACGAGGACCAGAGAAAGCACATGTGACCATCACCAGTGGCAACACTAGACAAGCTGTATGGCAGTGTCGACAGCCTCAGGATGACCGCTGCTTTTTTCGAAAAAATACAGGTTGACGTTTGACAGCATACGAAGAAGACAGGTCTACACTGGATACGTACGGCTAACACTGGAATATGGCATGGGTGCCTATGCAACAGCTGCAAATACCAACCTACAGAAACTAGACAAGGCACAGAATACCGAACTCAGAATTATCACCGGAGGTCTATGAAGCACCCCAATTAGAGAACTGAAAGCGGTAGCAGGCCTCCAGAGCCTCGGTGAGCGCAGAGAAGGAAAAATACTCAACCTGACAGAAAAATACAAGCGTATGAATAAACATCCAATGCAGGGAAAAGTCAATGAATTAACAAAAAACTGCATAAAAAGAACAAGCTTCAATCATCTATCAAAAGCCCTTACAGCCAGGAACAGTGACATCATATAAAAATGTCCAACAACATGGGAAATGATACAAGTATATGAAAATACAGCTTCACTGTGGAAGCGAAAATACCAGGTATCGATAGAAAGGTGGAAGAATCCGACCATGCATTGAGAGAAAAAAAACCTAAAGAATATTGGAGACACCTATCCTCAATCCATGTGGATGCACATCTACACAGATGGATCATCAGATGAAGCATTGAGGAAAGGAGGGGCGGGACTCATCATATTTCTACAGGATGGAACCGTTATAGAAAAATTAAGTGCTGCCGGGGAGCCCTCGACAAATCTAAGAACAGAGCAACAGGCAATAATTGAAGCAGTCAAACTATTGGATGAAAAGGGATTAAAGGATAATAATAAACAAAATAGTGTTTTTGTGCGACTGCATGGAAATTTTGCAGGCCACACAGAGAGAACCACAAAATTGTATGGAAAGGGAACTGATATGCCAGCGAAACAAACTCTCAGACCACAATAAAATCACCCTCCAGTGGATTCCAGCTCACTGTGGCATACCTGGGAATAAATGGGCGGACAGGTTAGCCAGGGAGGGAAGACAAAGAGAACAATTCACCCACCTAGTGTCACTGCCAGAAGTCAAGGAAAACATTTAAAAAAAATATAAACAACAGTGGATAGAGAAAACAAACAGTAAATACCCACAGGACCCAATCAATAGACTGAATAGGAAACAGTATACCACAATTTTTCGCCTCAGAACAGGTCATTGCAGACTAAATACACACATGCATAAAATGAAAGCAGCACAGACTGCACAATGTACATGTCAGAGAGGACCCCAGACTCCAGAACACATCCACTGCACCAAGACTCCGGGGAGAAGACCTGGCCCGAGGAGAGAAACATACAAGACAAACTGTGCGGAACCATTGAGGACTTGCGACTGACGTGTCACTTCATGAAGGCAGCCCATCTGGTGGCATAAAACGAGCATACGAAACCGAACGCAAAGAAGAAGAAGAAGAAGAATAGCACAAGCTTTAGAACTAGGAACAAAAATACCAACATCATTCAGTGCTATGCCTTAACTAACGAGGCCAAAGATGAAAGCAAAAGAAGCAAAAGTTTTATGAGTTGGAAGAGGGTCTTGACACGCAGAAAAAGAAAGATCTCTTAATATTAATGGGAGCTAAAGTAGAAGCAGACAACCTCGGTTACAATCAGATTATGGTAAGACAAAGAATGGGACACATGAATAAAATTGCAGATGAACAAAAATGGGGAAATGATTGCTGGACAATGTGTGCTACACAAAATGATAATTGGAAGAGGCCTGTTTCCACACAATAAGGTGTCTCATCCCTTAACAGCGGCAGGTAGTGAAGAGGATACAACCCTGACAACTTATTTGTTAGTGATACAATAATACATCAAGTGACGAAAGGCATAGAGGAACCTATACCACAAACACAGCACAGGCCCATCTTGTGCAGCGTCACAGCAGTAATCAAACTGGAGTCAAAAGCTGGTCCAACTTTAAACGAGCAAAATGGATCCAATTCGCGTACAAATTAGACAAAGAGGTAGTTAAACTGGAGTCAACACATTGTAAAGTATGATGCTTTCATAGCACTAACAAAATTAATCTCCAGACGCCATTTACCAAGAGACTGTAAAACAGAGTACGTCCCTGGCCTTAATGAAGACTTAAAGGCACTATTTTTCTTCTTCTTCAAAAAAAAAAGGCACTATTTGAGAAATATAAACTACTATTTGATAGTGATCCATTCGATGAAGAAACCATACAGGTGGGAAAGACCTCCTACATGCTATCTCAGACTACAAAACAGAAAAGTGATGTCTTGTAGAAGACTTGGACATGAAAAAAGGTAGCCGACAAGCCAGGAATCTCATGAAAAATCTGAGTAAAGATCAAACAAGCACTCCTATAGGGATAACACAAGTTAACCCCAACCAAATAGCCCACCAATTACTGATGAATGGGAAAATCAATCACAAAACTGAGCAAACAAAGATCCAAAGTCAATGTGAGAACGAGAATGACACAACAAGCACAGCCTACTCCATAGAGGAATTAAATCATGCAATAAATCAAATGAAAAACAATATAGCAGGTGGTCCCGATGAACTGAGGACAGAAAAATTTTTAAAATTTGGACCAGAAACAAGCAAATGGCTGTTAAAGCTCATGAACATATGCATTGACAAAATGCAAATTCCTAAAATCTGGAGGAAATCTCATGTGGTTGCGCTGATAAAGCCAGGAAAACCACCAACAGAACCTAAGAATTTCCGAGCAGTGTCGCTACTATGTCACTTGTATTAGGTTTTCGAAAGACTGATAGTGAATAGCATCTCTATCTTGATAAACAAGAAGCTGATCAAGTATCAAGCTGATTTCAGACCGGGAAGATCTTGCAGCAGTCAAATCCTTAACCTAATGCAATTAATAGAGGATGGATATGAACGCAAACATGTCACAGAGTAGTCTATATTGACCTAAGTGCAGCATATGACACCATAAACCATCGAAGACTACTATCAAAGCTATACACCATGATAAAAGACTGGCTTCTGACCAATACAATTAAATGCCTACTGCAGAACAGACGGTTCTACGTTACTTTGGGGAAAAGGGACAGCAAATGACGAAACCAAAACAACGGCCTAGCACAAGGAAGTGTCCTAGCACCCATGCTATATAACATATATACTAATGACCAACCATGTACACAGACACAAAAAATTAATCTATGCTGATGACACAGCAGTTATTGCCCAGGGAAAAGGGGTTGAGGAGTTTGAAAACAAACTGTCAAGTTCTCTCAATGCCCTTGCAGAATACTACCACAAGAATCACCTTAAACCAAATCCCAGTAAAAACCCAGGCATGTACCACTCACCTCAGCAACAGTGTGTCACTCACCTCAGAAACAGAGGCAAAAAAAACCCTATCAGATTAGGAGGCAAGAGCAGGAGCTTGAACAGGCTCCCAGATAACTAGGCGTGTAGTTAGATCGCACACTGTCCTACATAACGCACTGCCAGGAAACAAAGCGTAAGTTACACACAAGAAATATTATCATCTGAAAACTGACGAGCACAACATGGGAGGCACAGCCATCATGTCTTCGGACATCTGCACTTGCCTTGTATTTTTCCGTAGCTGAATACACTGCGCCAGTCTGGAAAAACTCTGCCCATGCGAAACTAGTTGATACAGCAATAAATTAGGCGGGTTGGATAGTATCAGGGTGCCTAAAACCTACACTCATTGAAAAAATATACCCCATAATTGGCATAGCACCAGCCGAGGTTCAAAGAAGCACCACAGCAGAAATCTAACAAGAAAAACAGGAGCACGACCTAAGCCACCCAATGTTTGGACATCAGGTACAGAGCACAAGACTCAAATCCAGACATAGCTTCCTAAAATCAACACAGCCCATACAGACAAACTCTGAAAGTCGCTGCATCGTGAGATGGCACAAATTGATGCAGGCCCCAGAGATGGAACTTCGAGAGGAACCTTCCCCGAACATCATCTACCACACAAGACATGGAAGTCGCTGAACAGACTCCGAACTGGTGCATCACTGTACAAAAGGAATATGAAACGACGGGGATATACAGATGATGACACATGTGACTGTGGCACAATACAGGACCCAGACCACCTGATGACCTACCCTAACCTCCAGGAAACATGCAATAGGTGAGTCATGCTGGAGGCAAATGACAAGGCAATTCATGTTGCTGAATACTGGATGCATACTGTATAACTAGGTGCTTTGACACGGAAAATAAGTACACAATAAGGTACACAAGTACACAATTTCTAACCTTTACCACTCTGAATAATAAAAGTAAGAACATTTTTCAGCATGTCATGTTTTTCTAGGTTGTTCACTTTGAGAGCCTGTACGTTTTTTGTCTGTCGTATAAATATGATTTGTTTGTGTGTAAAGACATAAAGAACTTGTTGGTGCTATTGTTTTTGTTGTGTTTTTGTTAGATTCTGAGATACAAAGGTAAAAATAAAAAACCACAACAACATTTAGATTTACCAATTTCGTGAGGAAAGGGGACCTACAGAATGTGAAAATCGCCACAGAATACCGACAGTGTTTCTTACAAGATCGTCATATCTTTTATTTTCCCTTACAAACATATGTGGCCCACCTGCTGGACAAAATCAGTCATTATACCACTGCCTAAATCGGGAAACCTAAATGTGTGTCAGAACTATCGAACAATTAGTCTGATAAGTCATCCAAGGAAAGTTCTCTTGAGGATATTACTTAACAGACTGAATCCTCAGGCGGAGAGTATCATTGCCGAAGAACAAGCGGGCTTTCGAGCGGGAAGGAGTACCATCGAGCAGATATTTAATCTTCGTCTACTGAATGAGAAGTCACGGTGAGATACGTCAGGCGGCGACAGACAGAGAGAGCTGGCGTGGGATTTTCATGTCTTCATGTGTGCCCCAACGACCTGATGGGTTACGGGATGAACTGAACTGAACAAACATATTTAATACTGCTAAATAAACAAATTAAACAGATCTATCTCATAAAAATATGTTGCAACAACTTACCTTCATCATCCGCAATAATGAAATAATCCTCCAGTCGTGTAGAAAAAGAGAATACATCGTTTTAAAATTCTCTTTCAAACTAAACTGGTCATTTATTTTGTTTACATCTACAAATGATGGCATTGCCTATTTTTAGATTCAATTTCCCGCGTGTTTCAACCAGTGTATATGCACGACAATGCTTTGGAACAATTTTCTTATCGCCGGCATATTTTCCTGTCATTTGTGGCGCAGCGACCATAATTTTTGGCGTAATAAATTGCTGCATGTGTACTAAAGGCTAATGTAGTGTGGCAATGGTAGGTATCTAATATGTTTCAATATCGATGCCATCTTGATTCTTGATTCCAGGAACCAACATCATCATACAGGGAACATTCCCATAAGTGCTTCGATCTCCGTCCAAACAGCCAGCCTAGCGTATGTATAATCAGAGTCCCAGTCAGGTGTTCATTTTGTGTTCTTCGGATCTTTCCAGACAGAGCAAACATTTTCTTTTCTCCCTTAGTCACTCCCAAATCTATCATCCTCTGTACGTATGTATTTCCGCGACTTTCTGTCTCTTCATCATTCTGTAGACTGTCCTTGACTGCCCTTATCAACTCAACCTTGTCTCTCATCATCACTGCGTTGTTCACCGCAGCTCGTCCTGCCACTGCATCAGCTCTTTCTTTGCCCCAGACGCCTGCATGTCCCAGGCAGTAGGTCCATGTGACACCTTGTACACCATAGAGACCCATTCCCTTTTTAGCATGCACCGTTCTATATTACGGAGCATGCCCTGCGAGTCTGACAGTATCACTGTGTGTGTCACCAACCAAGTCAGGGCCGCTGTTACCGCCTCAATCTCCATCCTCATACTCGATGTGACAGTGGAGTAGGCAGCTGACTTCTCCAGCTGAAACACCAACTGCACTTGTTTGCATCTCTGCCAGCGGAGCCATCTGTGTACAGGATTGGGTCTTGTGGTCCTGGATCAGCTCCTGTATTGAAGCTTCTGTCCTAGTGCCGCCCCACTCTCTGCTCAGTTGTATCACCACCCTTGTAAGGGGGCTCTCGTTGCCCACCTCTACCCATTCACTACCTCTTCCCACTTCTTTCAATGCACAGACTCTCATCACAAAGTCTTCTGCCTCTGCCATCCATGACCTTTCTTGCTTAATGCGTGTGCCTTTGAATGTATCCAAGTCTTGATGCAAAGGGTGGTATTCGTTGTTGGCAATGTTGGCGTACGCCTTTACCTGCACTACTTGATGTCGCACCTTTATGCTTGGCAAATCAAGCAGGAATCTCATGACAGCAATGGGAGTGTCTCTAGTGCATCCCAGAACTGCTCTCATGTTCTCGTTCTGGATTCTCTCCAATCTATCTACCTGTGTCTACGATAGCGTAACCCAAGACCGTAGTCCAGGACAGACAAAACCAAAGCTTGCATCAACAGGAAGAGTCCATTGTTACATGTCTGTGGCCGTCATGACTTTGATTGCATTGATACCCCTCTTTGCTTTCAGAATCATTTTGTCAACATGTTTATTGTAAGAGACCTTTGTCAAATGTGATACCCAGGTATTTCATGTCTTGTCTTCTCTCAATGATGGTGCCCATGCAGGTGAACCCTGGTAGTGTATCTGAGACTGTTTAGGGAGAACCAGACAATCTTGGCCTTAGATGGATTGATTTCAGCGTTGTAGTCGGTGCTCCATTCAGATAGTTTCTCCAGCGTGCTCTGCACACCTGTGACAATTTCAGTCCTATCTTTGCCCTGATTGTACACAGGAGTCATCCGCATATGTGAGGATCCTACCAGGCCCAGTCATCTCCATCTGTGCAATTTTGCAAGTGTATATATTAAAAAGTTCAGGAGACCTAGGAGAGCCTTGAAGCAGTCCGGGCGCTATGGTTCAGGAACCATACTTCGCTATGATGTCCAGGAACCGTACTTTAGAGCGACACTTCTTGATATAAGGCCCATTGCAATCCAACTGACAATCCGGAGGTCAATATTGAGGTCTACTAATAGGTCGATTAGTTTGCCGTAGTTGACCCTATTTTAGGCATCTTCCAGGTCGATCGTCGCGACAACAGTTTCCTCTTTTGTTTGGAAGCCCTCATATATGTCGTATGCCGGGACAGCTGCATTGGTGGCCGTGTCGCTGCCAGGTCTTTATGCGCCTAGAGTGTCTGGAAATTGGCCTATGTTTTCCAGCTCACTGGCAACTCGTCTAGCAATGATTCTCTCTAGCACCTTACCGTACACATTCTGTAGTGTGATGATGTGGTAGCCTTTTATATCAGTAGCATCTTTGCCTGGTTTCTCTAGGGGGATAAGATAGCTGTGTAGCCACTCCTCTGGTACATGGCCTGTCTTAAGACTCCCGTTAAAATCATTTGTAACCTTTGAGAGCTCATCATCACCACAGTCCTTCAGCAGGTTGTATCGTATTTCATCGGGCCCAGGTGCACTGTCCGAAGCTCTCTTTATGGAGTGTCTGACCTCCTCAACATTAATCAGGTCGTGCTCCTCCCCCATTGTTCCTAGATTTGTCACTAGTGCCTTGCGTTGAACGGTGTTGTATTGGTGAGTCTGCTGAAGGTATCTGTCAAAAAAGGCTCTTCCCTTCTATTTGTCAGTAGTCAGCACCTGTCCAAACTCATCTCTCATGCACACATTGGATTTTGTGTCCATCTGCCGGTTCTTTGCCCTATGTAATTTCCAGAATTTATGCAGGGCTCTATCCGCTGCCACCTCTTCTGTAAATGTCTCCCACCGTTGCTGTTTTGCTGCTCTGGACATATGCTTGAAATCTTCAGACCCTTCTCATTCTGGTCTCTACCTCCATTCTTCTCTCCAAGGAGACGTTTGCGACGTCTTCTCTCCAAGGAGACGTTTGCGACGTCTTCTCTTCTGCTGCAGTTCCTTTGTGGCATTCTTCTTGCTTTACATGCGGTGTCAATCTCCTCGGACCACCATGTGTTGGTTCAGGCTCTCTTGTTTTTCCATGCCAATTGTCTCAAGTTACCCAGTATCAAGTCTTTGGTGTGCATGTATTTAAAAGCATGCTGAATCTTGGTATGTCTGCTGGGCTGCCCCTTCACGATGAAAACACAACATGGCAAATGGTCACTTTCGTGATATGTCAGTGCTGACCACCTGGTGTATGTCTCTCTGTGGCCTGAAACCAGTCAATTAGTCTGAGTCTGCTATTTGAGTGGCAAGTCTGGTTTTCATCTCACAGTTGAGGATATTCAGACCGGATTCAAGGAGGACATGGCCAAGCACCTGCCCCTGTCGGTTATTGTTTGGGTTTCCTCAAGTGATATGTGCATTTGAAGTCGCCACACATCATTTTCATGTCTCCTGGCAGGTCCTCCAATTCACTGAGGAATCGCCAGTCATCCGACCTGGTATGGGAACAGCTCCCCACATAGATATTAATTATATTACACAATCTGCCCTAAACTGTGATCTGTACTCGATGTCATCTTTTGACATGCTAACATAACACAAGGTTCTCAGTTCTCCAAACAAAATTTCATTGCTGAGGTTTAGATTGAGCAAGCTGCCTGAAAGAACAGAAGGCGTGAAGAGCCCACAATCAACTCCTTGCATGCATGTCCCACGAGCAGAACTCTCTGTTCTAGGATAGTACTCTAGTCATGTAAGATCATATCTCACAGCACAAGTCTGATGAACTGTCGTCATCTGCACTTCCAGTGGGTAGTTAATAACCTTTACTGCGCCCGAAGCTATTATTTTTGCCAACAAAAAACCCCAGTTTGTGCATTAGAAGCAAAAATATTGACAGGCGTTGATATGATCATATATAACACAAAATACGAAAATGCAGCAACCATGGTAAAATATGATGTGCTGAAAATTAGCGCAGCTGCGGGGTAAATTAGGTCAATTTTTTAGTGCAGCTTGGTGAAAGTTAATATTAATAATGGTCAATTTGGAATGGTCAAGTAGTTCATATAACCTAATCAATGACTTTGTAAACAGCTTATGTGAAAATTCATTTGCATGAACCATATGATCAGAAATTGCCTGTAAACATTAAGATGTGTATAAAGTAAACCTCACCTGGTGGCATAGGTGGCGGTGGCATTCCCATTGGATTGAAATTTTGTTGCATCCCTGGAGGAGGCAGTGGTGAAGGAGCAGGAGGGGGTGGAGCCATTGACACTGTATTTGGAATTGTTCCCACTTTAAGAACGAGAACAAATAACAAAAAGCAAGAATTATAACGCTAATAAACTTTAACAAAATGAGTTCTGCAAATAAATGAGAAGCATATCTGAAAAAACAACCTCAAAGGTATTTGCTGCAAAACTGATATACATTCTTATTATTGGGAAGATGATAGTGGTAAAAAGACATAATGAAGCACTACTAAAATATTGTAGTTCTTAAGCTCAATTAAAAAATTCCGCAAAGACATCTGTGAATAAGTGAAGTCTAAAAGAATAAGTGAAGTATAAAATTAATCTGTAATTTTTCTGTTTGTTTTAGTGTTGTAAATTATTGATTTTCTATTGACATTTTAAATTTGAAAATTGTATTGCCTAGCCATTAACACATAAAAGTTAGGTTAAATTTAAGAGATATGTCTGAAATGTCTTAGTTTGCAAATATACACTACAACACACCACAGTAGACTGTTGCAGAGGTGTATTACAAGATGGGTTCTGGCACCATTGTAGCTAATGTACATATCATTTCTACTCTCATATATTTAGCCAGATGACACAATTGTGAACGTCTTTTAGACACTAAAGCAGTACACTGATACCTGTTGGAAATTCCTACCGTAATATTTTCTGACAGGGTAATACAATCTCTCCTAAACTTTTCCTAGCAGCCTTTGAAGAAGTCTTCCACACACTCAATTGGGATGATAGGGGTATTAACATAGATGGAGAAATGCTCAACCACCTCCGGTTTGCAGATGACATAGTCATCATCAGCCACAGTATCAAGGAAACTGAGCAATGACTGAATGGGCTCAACAATGCAAGTGAGGCAGTTGGTCCCAAAAAAATGAGCTAAAGATACAATGCATGCTGAACAGTTTCTGTCTCTGTGAGGAAATGCAACTTGGAACTGATTCTGTCAAAAACGTTAATTCGCACATCTACTTAGGCCAAGAAATTACGAACTCGCATGACTTGCATGAAGAGATCTCCCAAAGGTTGGCAGCTGGGTGGTTCAGCTTCAACAGCATCAAGACAGTACTTTAACATGAAAAACAACAAAGATCATTCCAGCCATGTGTAAAACCTACGAAAAAGTGAAATGGTGCGGCTCCAACTACTCAATGAGCGATGGAGCAGAGAACACTGTCACTTTCACTACGAGACCACATCCGCAACATGGCCATCAGGAGTCAAACCTGCTTTGATGACATCATAGATTTGGCATTGAAAATAAAATTACAGGTGGGCATGTAAAGTGCCTGACAATAGATGGACATGTAAAGTGATGTCATGGTGGCCATACACCTATAATCGTCTTCCCTGACGTCCACCAATGAGATGGAGAGATGACTTTCGACAGGACCTTGGTCCGGCATGGTACTTAATGGCAAAGGACAGAGATGAGTTTAGATGAGATTTGGCTAGCTGGTATATGGCACAAAATGTGTTTAAGTGAACACCAGAATTACAGTAATATTTTCCCTACTCGTACCTTATTTGTCTCCTTTCAAAAAAGCTGATCCCCTAACATTTGCCAAATATTAAACTACTCCGACTTGCTGTCTCCTGCCTAAGAAGCACTACTGACAATCAGAATCATATTAAATATTCCAATGCTGCAAAGAAACTAAATCTCATTATTTAACAAAACCTTGATTTACAAACAGGCTTCCTGTCTATGCACAGCTTCTGGTGTACATAAAATATTTTTTAAATCTATCAACATTTACATTTTTTGTGAAATTTAAAGGTTTTGCTTCAAGACTCAAGAGATGACTTAGCATTTGACCAGGATCATGTTATATGCTGAATGACCCATTCTTCAGCAGCGGTTACACTGTTGCGGGGCCCAACTTCTCTTCCAACGGTCTCTGTCATGGGCCACGGTGGACCAGTGAAGAATGAGTCGTCCTTCTGTGGCATTGTAAATGTTGTTGTAGGATGCAAGGTAGTTGGATGGTGGTCGTTTCTTATCTCTAGGGCACCATATTGCTGTTGCTGTGCTACAGCGATCGTCCGTCTTCGCACATTGACTTTCATCTTGGACGTGTTCACTTTGAGCCCCGCTTTCTTTCCCTCTCGGTGCAGCATTGCTAGCATTTCATTGGCGTCTGTGGCTGCCTCTGTGATAAGTACTAGATCATCTGCAAAGTGAAGGTGATTTAGCCGCCTGCCATTTATGTAAGCAGATAGAGAAGTCAGGTCTGATTACATAATCTCAGATATAGGGGTGGCACAGTTCTGCTAGCAAAAAGTGAACACAAATTACAGGAATTAAGTAAAATAACAAGTCAGGTATATCTTATCAGTGGTAAAAACATAAGCTCCAGTGGTACTGCCATGTAATACGAATGAGTGGATTACCAAATAGGATTCTCATAGGCAATCAAACACTAGAATAAGTCAAGAGCTTCTCCTACCTTGGAAATATAATAAACAGAGGATGAAAAATGGAGATTGGAAATCGAGAAGAGAATAGTGATGGGCAAATCTATTTTCACCAACCTGAGTCATATAATGACATCCAAACAAATCATTCACAAATTAAAAATGACAGCGATCAGGTGTTATTTATACTCATCATTGCTGCATGGCATAGAAATATAGACAATGAACAAATAGTTTGGAGAAGTGAATTTATGTTTTTGAGATGTGGACATATAGAAAAGTGAATTACATTTTGCGTAAAGAAAGGAAAACAAACAAGGAAATCTAAAATTTAGGGGTGCAAAGGGAATTACTGAACAAAAGCATAGTAAAATAGTTAACTCATTCACTCCCAAGTATTTTGGACCTCTGAACGCAAATATTTTCTTCTGTAAATCTGAAACACAGCATCACTTGGTTGTGATCTATTTATCTTCAATGAAGGTTCACTGAAAAAGCACACATTATATACCAAACTGTTCATAATTGAGTCCAAAATGCAATGAAATACATATATTTTACAAATGGAGGTGAACATTTGTGTATGAGGGATTATACTTGCATAATCGTTTGCTATTTTTCTTGTATTATTCCTCTCATCAACACATTATTCAGCACAAAACCAATACACGAATAACATAATGACTTTCTATTGACAGCAAGCCACAAGAGAAGATGTTCTGAAAGTTATAACTAATTTGGTGCAGCTGTTATCACAGTAATTATATTTTACTGAAAACATGTGAAGTTCAAAACGTGTTAAAAATAAAAGCTCTAATCAACATCAGCTTTGAGTGTTTAAAATTTACATGCATTCAGAAAGAATGTTCATGCTGTATTGGAAATATATATACACACACATTTATATTATATACAATAGCATGACTGTGCAGGATCTTGAACCTTTACTGAATTGTTGAACTGTTACTGCCACTGCTTGAGAAAAACAAGTGCTCGCCCCCTTGTCAGTAGATTTAGTTTCATTTCATCGCTCAACTTAGAACTAAGACTAGATAAAGAAATTGGAAAATCGATATCAGAACTATCGATGTCTTCATCATCACTACCGTTAGGAATAATACAATTCATCTATAAACGAGCTTGCATCATTAAAAACTCTATTTGGTCTAGCCGAAGGGGCATGGGCTAGATTCAAGGCTAAAAATTTGTATTGTTTTCAAGTACGAAAATAAACATTTTTTCAATTAAATTCACGCTAACTCTTATGGAAATGAAAAGTTCAAAATCTGGACTTCCGTCAAGAACCATAATAAAACATTTAGGGAAACTAGGAATGGGAAAATATGTAATTTTGTGAACACAGTCACAAAAGCCAATACATCGGCTCATAGGTGTTCTGAAAAAAAAGCCGGAAGTCGATTTATCAGCGTGTGGGAGTGAATGAGTTTAGATATTTTAATCATATCAAAAGACATAAAACTCTGCTAGAAAAAAAACTGGAGGACATTTATAAATAATATTTAATTATATTTATATAATATATAAATTAACTTTTAATACTACATGTAATAGATAATTATTTTATGTGTCTTCAAATTTATTGATCATAATTTTAGTTCAATTAAGTTATTTCTTGTCTTAACTCAAATTTAGTTAATGAGGTTGGATGGTAAAGGGTTAAAATTGTAAGCACATGTGATAAAGTTATTACATTTTTTTTGCTTCATACATTCTGAATCTTTGTTTTTATCCATAATTGTTGGAAAAATGTTGCTTCACTTACAGCTTCCAAACAATCAAATTCAATTTGTACTGAGAGTTACTCAGTGACTAAAAATCGTACTGGATAAAAAAATTGTGAAGAACTTAACATTACCCACTCTGACAGTGACAACTCACCCATTCCTGGCATTGATGTTGGTGGCAATCCCTGAGTAATTCCCATAGGTGGTGGAGGAGGAGGAACAAGAGTTCCTGGAGCTGTCTGTGAAGCTGAAGGCAGGATGGGAGGTGGTGGGGCATCAGCAAATAGCTGGTGAGGTCGACCAGTAAGGGAAAGTGGATTCTGTGCAGCCAACAGACGCTCTGGTGGTGGAATCATTCATTGTGAAATATTAAAATATAATAATGTGGCATTAATGTGTGTGTGAATGAAACAATTTTAATGGGTGAGGAATATAAAGAAAGTTGGCAGACAAACACAAAAGGGGATATAACCTTTCCAATAAACTAATGATCTATAAACTATTAACTGTTCTGTTCCTAAGAATCAACTTCACTGTACTCCACTGTACTCTAACATGCAGTCATTGAGACTTCAAAAATTTTACTCCTATTCATATCTAGTGTACCTGTTATTAGTTGCTTATGAAGCAACGATGCCAGCTCTTTCATTGCACTGAATCCCAGAATGACCAAACAATAGATCCACACCAACCTCTACAGGTTTAATACATATACAGCTGCCATTCATTCATGCTTTAGCATCCCTTCTGTACCTTCCATAGTAAGAATTGGTAGTCTAACACGATGACTGCCACTGTTAAAGAGACCTCAGATAGCCATTTTAGAGCTGCAGTCACTGCTTCCATCTCCATTATCATACTTGAGATTACTGTTCTGTATGCCCCACTCTGCTCAGCAATGATTTGACCTCTCACTCTAGCAGAGAAGCCCCAACAAGATATCTCACTGTGTAGCACCAATTCATCGGTATATATGATGGCATCATTACTGCATGTTATCATTTACGAGCTGGTTATCCTTGAGTTCTGCAATCTCGTTGTGTCACTCTCTGCATTCCCTGCATACAATGACTCTGTGGTAATCTGTCATTCTATCACCAGTGTGGAACAATTCTTCTCCCTTAACTATTGTCTCAACTGTAGTCACCTATCCAATTATTCTCTCTGCCTGTACTATCCATGAGACTCCTCTCTTTATGTTTGATCCCTTGATGTCTGAGGTGTTATTGTACAGTGGTAACCTGCATACAGTCTTCGATCTGCGTCCAATTTATATCTGGAATAACAGACAGCATGTACCGCATCTTCCTCTGCTCTAATGTTGAAGATACAAGCGGTGTGCACCTGTTCTCTCCATCAGGGCAGCTAATTTAAAACTCACCATCATTGGGTTGATTCCACACTGCTTCAAACGATGCATCTGGCTGGGAGTCTGTGGAGTTCTGAAAAGTGGGGATGTTTTGGCATGTATTCTTTCCATTCATCTCTCAATTTATGTACCAGAACTTCTATGATAAATTCTTCCCATCTCTCATATTTTTATTGTCTTGATAAGATTTTAAATCAATTGGTGGCCCTGCGCTTTTTTATCATTTAAATGATTCTTAGACAGCTTATTTCAGGCATTGTTACTCTTTTGCTACCATCTCCTTGACCAAGCCAATACTAGATCCCCTTTTACCAACCACCCTGGTGCAGTCAACCAGTAAATCATGCATGGAAAGAAACAATTAACTGGTTATGGAAAAAATGCCGTGGGAAGACAAACCCGATACTAACAAAAAGCCTGCCAAATTATAATATGTCGAGCCAAAATGCGCCTTGGTGTAAATTATGACATGTCACAGCATCCTTTTCCAAAGAAGAATATCCCATTGGGAAAGAGAAGAAGAGTGGAAAGACCAAAGGGTGTCTAGTAAAGAATGGTACAAGAGGAAGCCAAACATTTACAAAATGGCTAAAAATCGCAATCAGTGGACTGCAATAGTTACAAGCTATTATGTCAATGGGATCCAGACAGAAATAAGGGGTAAAAATGGTTTCATTCATGATTTTAAATAAGATAGAAACTGTTGTTAAAAAAAAAAATGGAAGAAAAAAAGTGCATACATGGACATTTTTTATCTTCATTTATGAACATATTCTGCTTTATGGATTCAGCCTAATTCTCAAAGGAAATCAGAAGATATAGTTCTAAAGGGATCTACAAATAAAACCAACATTTCATGACTGGGATGCTCACACAGAATGCATGAGAAACATCACATAAAGACTGCAAAGAGTGATAGAGCAATCTATCAACAAAGATGAAGGTTCTAAGATAGATCATTAAGTTTATGTCCAAATCAGAAAATGAAAAGTATCAATAGTATATTATCAAGTATATTATCAAATAATGTTGACACCAAGAATTACAGTGAATCTCCATCTGCATAATTTCTTCATTCTGAAGACCTTGACATAAATACAAATTGTGTAAGAGGAAATAGATTTTACCATTTTACAGACATACAGCAGAAGGGATGTGTTCTATCTTCATCAGTGATTATAAAATACATTTTTAGTTACCTGAGATTATTTTTCTCTGCTCACATGGATGTATCCATAGGAAGCAGCAAATCATCATGGTGCGGTTAATTTTAATTGAGAAATAAATCAAAGATGCGGCAGCACTGAAGTTCAAAATTTGATTTGAGTCTATAAAACGCACGAGCATCCACTTACATACTTTTATAGTGACTTAATTTAAATTGGTGCCAATTTGAGCACACGTGTTGACACCAAAAGATCTCTCCATTATCAGTAGGGCTTTGTATTAGTAATTGCTTTGGTTAATTATTTTATAAGGCGATTTGGCATAAGAACATGACTAAAACTATAACTTTGAATGCTAGCGGACTAGCTGATAACCAAACAAAAATTGTTAAAGGAACAGATCATCAAAGAGACCCATACAAACTATGTGCTGGCTTGAGTGGATAGACACAATGATAAGAACCAAAGATGGTGTGGGTTTTCTTGTACATCTAGGTGGGTTTTTTTGGTTACTGATTCTGATCCAGCTTCCTGTGGGCTCTTGCCCTTTGGCCCAATGACATGCAGTGGTATGTGCAAGTGTTTGTGAGCTGTTGTTTAGTTCCGTACAAAGTGTGACCTCGGAGGAAGAAGCTCTTTCCTAATACCAGCAAGCACCGGACATTCAAAAAGATGACGCTCAATAGTTTCATAGGGATGTACCTGCACTGCCGGCACTCTGGAGTATGTTCTGGATGGATTCTGTTCAAGTGACTGTTAAGTCGTATGTGTTGAGTGTGAAGTCAGAAAATAGTGCTTTGATCTCTCCTTTTCAGGAGGTTAATGTCTTTGAGATGGCCATATGTTTGTAGATTTCTCTCCAGGTTTTTCCCATTGCACATCTAATCAGTCAAGCCTCTTTATTTGTAGTCTTCAGTAGTTGTTTGACTGTCTGTAGGGTTGTTGATGTGTATTGTTGCTCTTGCCTATCTTAGCCAGTCTGTCTGCCTTATCATTGTATTTGAGTGACCATGGATCTATTACATAACTATTCTAATTTTATACGATATGATAAGTTGGTTGGCATCTAGGCATATTTGGGTAAGTTCAGGCTTACAATGACCACCATCTTCCAGAGCTTGGAGGGCAGATAATGTCTGTAAAGATTACGATGCTTTGAGTTTTCGATGGGAAAGCATCAAATACAGTCTTTAAGTAGTACAGAGCTACTTCCAGTGCTGTGATTTCTGCCTGATAGTTTTAACATAGACAAATAAATATATTTGTCAATGGAGAAATAATTGAACAAGTACAGAAGTTGATATATTTGGAGCAAACCATAAACAGAAGATGCCCGAAATGAGACAGAAATTAAGACAAGAATTGCAATGTCAAAAAATAGCTTAAGAAAATAAAAGAAATTGTTAACCTCAAAGAATATCAGGATAGAATTGAGGAAAAGAATAATTGCCACTCATATATGGGCAATTGCACCGCATGGGACTGAAACATGGACTTTAGCAAAGAAGTATGAAAAAAAGTTGGAACCATTTGAAATGTGGTGTTACCGTAGAATGGAAAGAGTGAGTAGGACAGAAAAAAGATACAATGACAATGTACTCACTGATGTATGCGCACAAAGACAAATATTGCATATGATACCAAAAATGTGGGTTGAGTTGGCTGGGTCACAATATGAGAGATGAAAGTCTTCTATAGAAGATACTAGAGAGCAAGATTCAAAGAAAGAGAGGACCGGGGTGACAAAGACTCACATTTACATCTCAGGAATGCAGGGACATTAAAGTGCGAACTTATGCTGCAATGAAGAGAACAGCAGAGGATAGGGCCAAATGGAGAGACATACTCAGACAACCTTACAACCAGTCTCAGAACTGGTCAACCAGATGATGATGAGTTTGAACATATCTCCTTACAGGTATCAAACAGCTCATCAGATGTTCTGTCTGGATACTCAATGTACACATCATATCTAATGGCCTTAAAAGTATACCCATCAGTATAGACATGTTCCCATTCTTCTGGGTCAACCATTCTCTGTGATGTTTTCATAAGACAGACTTACTGGATGAGAACTACGTGTATTATCTGTTAGTTTTGTTTGAATTTCTGGCATTTTTAGACATGTATGTGGTGGTAAATTTCATGTTACTTTCTGGGTTTCTTGTCTTTTATTTTCGGGAAGGCGATATCTGTCTTTAATCTCACTGGCATATGTTTTTGTTACCATTTTTCTACACAATTCTTTTGGGGTGGTCTTTGGTCATTCTTTTGCACCTTTCATAAGCTCCCATAGCGGCCACATTTCTTCTCATCTCAAGGGTTACACATTCACGTGAATTTCACATGCAGCAGTGGGTGTTGACCTCATTGTTCCACTAATTTAATGCGCAGGACATCGTTCCGCACTTTGCCCAGGGATTCTTCATTAGTCCGTGAGCACAGGAGAGCACTGCTGTATCCTAAAGAAGAGCGCATATATCCAAGATAAAAAAACTCTCAGAGTATCCTTGTGTGATCCCCAGCGAGCCTATTCAATAACTGCAGCCGTCTCAACGCTTTATTTTTTAACAATTTTAACATCTTTCTTGAGGCTATGCTGCCGGCCGAGAGTAACTCCAAGATACATAGGCAAGTTCTGTTTGTTGCATCTCAGACTGATATTTTGTGACACTTGATAAAGATAGTGTAAACAGTCTTTTCAGTTTATCTTCAGTTTCCACATTTAGCAATACTCATGCAGTCTTCTCAGGTCTCCATTTAAGTCTTTGTGCTGCACTTTCTACATGTTCATGGCTCTGTCATATTGCCAGACCATCAGCATACATTGCATTTTCAGCTTTGATATGCTTGGCATATCATGTCAAGGTTGTAGAAGAGAAAAAGAGTGCAGCTCAAAGCAGAGCCCTATGGTAAGTATTCCTGAGAGTTCTTTAGAAGAGACTGCCTTATTTATCTTTGTCTGGATTGTTTGGCCAATAAGGAAGTACTTGAGCCAGTTGTACAACTTTCTGCTAATCACCACACCAGTCATCTTCCTCAGGAAACCTTTTCTCCATACTCGATCATATGCATGTTGTAAGCTGAAGAAGATGGCTAGTGCATGTTTATTATTGTAGTACCCACCATGAATTTTGTGTGTTAGTCTGAAAAGCTGGTTTTCTGTGCAAATGCCCTTTCTGAAGCATGCCTGTTCATGGCAAAGGATTTCTGAGCTCTCAAGGAACCAGTAAAGACATGCATTTATTCTTTCTGCTAATTTATCAAGGCATGATATGATGTTAATGAGATGGGGCTAGCTTTTTGGTTCACCTAGCGATTTGTTGCCTTTCAGAATGGAGATAATATGTGCATTCTTAGAATCTTTGGGTGGTTGTCCATTTCTCCAAGTCATGTTGATTAACTTGAGGATTGTTTCTTTCCCCAATGCCCCCCCCCCCCCGGGGGAAGGGGGGGGGGGGGGTTAGCATTTCATTATACATCCAGAGAAGGCAAAGTTTATAGAAGGAATAAAATGCATCAGTGAAAGACAACGTAAAAATAGTTGAATTTACGACTATAATATTCACAAAAACCCCAAATAAACAGCCACACTCATGAACATGTCAAATAACCCCAATATTTTAAAACTCTGCACACTTGAAACCATCTAGTCCTACCCAAGGCACTGCATCCATACATACACAGATGGCTCAATTTTTATCATCAGCATCATCGTGTGCCTTGCCGGTTTGGCGATCATGGATCTCCATTCACTCCTATCACCTATCGTTTATCAATTCTGTTGTTGATCATCCCTTGTGCCATTCCTTCTCGCTGTGTAATTTTTTCTCCCCATCCCGCTATTTTACCCGTTGCCACAGTATGTTCCAACCCACCTTTTCTCATGATGACATGACATGACAGGATAACTGCCGTGATCTGATTTTTGCAATGACTTGTCCTTATGTCTGTGCGTCTTTAAGCACTGCATGGTTAGTCTTCTTTGCAGTCCATAGAATTCTTAACATTCTTCTGTAAAACCACATCTCCGTATCTTCTAGTGATCTTTGTGCTTCTTTGTTGATTGTCCATAATTGACTTTTGTATGTCAGTACTGGTTTCACATAGCGTCCAAGAACTCTCTTTCCGAATTCCAGCAATATGGTTTTATTGTACAAGATTCCCTTCATGCTCTGGTTTTACCTAGACTATTCTCTTGCTTATTTCATAATTGCATCTCCCATTAGATGTTATGTGTTTGCCCAGCTATTTAAACGTGTGCACTTCTCTTAATTCTCTCACTAACCTTGACACTGCATTATGGTGAGTTGTGTTTCTTATTTACTACCATCACATCACTTCTGATTTCTTATGATTTAAACTGAGGTCTTTATTTTCACTTTGATGAGCTACCAAGCTGACCAATTCTTGCAAATCTGACTCATTCTGTGTTATCAATACAATATCATCATCATATTGTAGATTGTTTATGTTCTGTCCGTCAACTGATATTCATGTCACGCAAGATACACTGACTGTACAGAAAGAAAAGGTCAGGGGACAGCACAAATCCATGACTCACACCCTTATTTATCTTAACTGTCTATTATTAAAGCTGCAGTCTATCTATCCCAAGTACATGTTTTGAATGATTTTCATATCCGTGTCATCGACATGCAGTTGTTTCAATATTTGGGTATTTCCTTGTGATTCACTATGTCGAACTCTTTGATATAATCTATGATGCACAGATATTTATTGGATCTCATCTCAATGGCGCTCTCGATTATTGTCCTTATTTTATATCTTCTTCTTTCGTTCGCGTGAAAATATTATCTATATCTGCAATGTTGTCTCTTGTATAAACTTCAGTCTTTTGTAGTTCACATACAGGTCCATAAAGTTTCTCTTCCAGTGTTGTTTCTATAGGCCAGTGAGATTTTCTCTGTATATCATATTCGGGGCAGTTCTGTAGTATGTGCTCTGCAGTCTGGGGTGCCTGTCCGCATGTACACATGGCTGAGCTGTCAATCTTCATTTTTGTGTACAGAGTGGCTGCAGAGTCAGTTGTGTCCTATTCTAAGGCGCAACACAACAATTTGTTCTTCTTATGGTAATCATCTGGTGTTATCGCCGATGGCTTTCTGATTGATTTGATCATCCTTATCTTCTGTTGGTATGTACCTGGCCCATTCGGATGCTCGTCCGCAGCACTCTCCTTTGCCACTCGGCCTGCTTTTTTGTTTCCTGGTACTCCATAATGAGAATGTATCCACTGTATGACAATCTTGTGCTGGTTGCTCAGTTCAGACAGTAGAGCCTCTAGATATGGCAGTTTCTCGGATTTCAGTGCTTGGAGTGCTGATTGTGCATCTGTCAGGAATACTACAGGTTGTGGACCGACATTGGTGTTGAACAGTTTCTCAGTTGACACCTTGATTGTCTAGATTTCTGCATCATATGCATGACAGAATTCTTCAGTTGGTACTCTGACTGTATCTCTAATGTTATTTGGGTATTCTATGTACACTCCCACTCCATTCTTTACTGCATCATGTGCTGACCCATCTGTGTATACTTTGATCCAGAGGTCTTGTGCTCACTGGACTGGTGCCTGTTAGAAATGGTGATGAAGTCTTTTCAAAGCAAACAAAGTACAGGAATCAGATTTTTCTTCAGGGTTTACTGCCGAAGCCTTTACTTGTAAACAGGTATCCCGCAAGGCAGCAGAAGAGGGATGATATCTAATGTCGTGTCATTTCCATAATCTCAAGAGGTCGTAGGGACATCACTCATCGTGTGAGTGACTTGGGCATCTCTCCCAGGCTGAATTCTAGTCCTTCTTCTTCTGCGTTCATTCTCAACCTCCCGCTACCAAGCCCTGAACAGGGCTTTGCAAGTAGCAGGATGTAGTCCGGAGAACGGATTTGCGTTGTGTCGCTAGTTTACAGTTTGACTGCGATATTTGCACCTTTCGGTCCGACACATCCGTCTTCCGCAGAGCTGAATTCTAGTCCATTATAGTTGTGTCTAAATTTCACACACCAAAATAGACACTGTTTGCAACTAGGGTGACAATCTCGTGAAGTTCAGATGTGTGAACTAGACCGTGAGTTACGACACTGGTTAAAGCGTAGTGCTATTCATATAGCCGATGTACAACCTGGATAATCGATCGGAGGAAAACACACCAAAAAAAAAACAACAAATGAATTAACCAGTCCAAATGGAATCCAACAACACGTTTCCATAAACACAAGTGTAAGTCGTCGGCTAGTGTGAATTCCAGGCAAATCCGTAGTCTGTGGCATCCATAATGAACTAAAACAGCAAAGCAATGTAGACCTGCAGCCAGTTACGGCATCTTTGCTGCATCAACTATATAGTACAGTACACGTCAGATTCCTTGATATATTTCAGCATATCAAATTAATTGGCGTTAATAGAATGTGTATAATTTGTTTCAAGCAACATAATTATAAGAAAGTATAGGTAATATGTAATATTGCAAACATAATTCTCTGCTATTTTTAATAACCATTTCAAAAATCAGAAATGACAAAATTTATATTCTAATAATCTTAATTGATAACAATAGTAAAACAAGTGTTAAGCTTGTTTAGCAAATATTAACTTAAATATTTAGTTCTTTTCTATTATTATTTGGTGAGAATGGTTGTCAACAGATTCCTAATATAGCATATCTAAAATGAAATATTTGTCTCACCTGCAGCCGACCCACACCTCTCTCCTTTAGCATCTTTTTTAAAAGCATAAGAGATGGTAATTGCTCTGTTACACAAGTACTGGTCATTCATTGCTTCTATTGCAGCATCAGATGCCTCAAAGCTGGCAAAGTTTATAAACGCATAGCCTTTTGAATTACCAGATTCCCTGTCTCTCATAATCTGTTGGATTTAACACAATGATAATATGTCAGATTTTCAAAACAAATTTCATACAATTAAATACAAAGATATGAGTAAAATAAAAGATATATAAGTCTTAAGGATGTGAAATATTTACATCAAGAATCATCATATGAAATAGAATCAAGTCCAAAGCTGAAGATAAACAGTGTGAGTTTGTTGAGGCAAAAACAAAGCCATAAATATTGTAAGAATGTTAATGGAGATAGCCAAAGAAGTGAAAACAGATTTACATATGCTCCCAGTCTACATTCAAGAATTTGAAATGGTGATCCAAATCTTAGAAAGCTTGCCTATTGACAGAAAGAACTTGAGAACAATAAAGAACATGTATAAAAATGTTATATAAATAGCTAGTTAGTTAATGGTCTACGTGCACCCTGATGGGCATTGAGGGAAGCCTAAGTTGCCTTTTCTGGACCAGATGCATCTGGTGTCATCAGTCCGAATCACTGGAAAATCATCTTTATGCTGTCTATCCCCTTTCCCCTCAGTCGCCTTCTGAAGCCAGACTGTTGGGCATTGTAAGAACATGGGAAGCTAATCGGAGGACTTTCTTATAAGATGACCAAACCAGCTCACCTTCTGTCTAGATATGTATTCGGCACATGCAGGGATGTTTATGCACAAAGGCAACATAACATGGATCAGAACGTAACTGCCTTTTTTTTGTGTGTGTGGGTGGCATGGAGTCCACTGTTACAACAGACAAATAGAGAAAAATGCGAGATCGTTTAACATCAAGGCATGGATGACAGACAATGACAATACTGATAGACAACACCTGTGATAGCAACTTGGGTAAATCCTTGATCACAAATGCTATTCTGCATGGCACATGATAATGCTTAGGGATTATCCATAAAACTTTTTCTAGAAAGCATTTTTGTTATTACAAATTAATATAAATATCCTTTGTTTTTCTTCATGTTGGAGTTGAAGATCTTTAGCTTTACTATGTGAGAGCTCCAATTGGTTTTCATGTAGAAAAGACAAAGGTCACTCTTGATTGCTGTGTCCTGTTTTTGGTTTTTTATTTATAAAATAATAGATATGTGATATTTTTTATTTTTGTTTGCGGTTGATGGTGATTATGTAGCATGTGTCCTATCCAGTCCCAATACCTAAGTTTGATCTGTTGCTCCACCGGCTGTTGTTCGCTTCTTTCCCATAGGTCTTCATTCCTCACCATGTCTTGCCAGCCTATACCCATTATCCTCCACAGGCATTTATTGGAGAATGACTGGAGTTTTTTTGTATTGCCTTTGTTGTTTTCCAAGTTTCAGCTCCATACAGAAGTACTGACTGGACGGTAGAATTAAACAAACTAAATTTGGTATTCGTCTTTATTTTCCTGGATTCAATATATTATTAAGTAGCAGGAAAGTTGTCCTTCCCTTTCCAATTCTAGTTTTTCTATCTGCCTCTGTCTACCCTGAAGTATATATAGCACAGAAAGTGAATAAAACAGCAAAAATAGACCTAGAAAAAAAAATTGCTCAGAGGATCAAGCTTCTTTTCTTATGTTAGAAATAAACATAGACAGCAGAGGAAAAAATAATAAATGAAAATAGGGAGACAGCTAATCTACTCAATCAGTACTTTGGCACAGTCTACACAAAAGAGTACTTGTTCCACGGGATTGGAAAGATACAGGAGTGATCTCCTTATTAAAAAACAGCAAAAAATCAGATCCAGCAAATTATAGACCGTCAGTGTAACGAGTATAGTCTGTAAATTGTTAGAGTCAATAATCAGAGAAAACATTGTAATGCATTTAGACAAGTTTAATCTAATCAGAAATAGTTAGCATGGATTTACTAGAGGGAGACTGTACTTAACAAATCTATTAGAATTCATGGAGGAGGTTACTAAAATGATAGATGAAGGGGAGCCAGTGGATGTTATTTATCTACATTCTGCAAAAGCTTTTGATAGAGTACCTCATCAAAGATTATTTCAAAAGTTAAAATCACATGGAATAGGTGGGGAAGTTGCCAAATGGATTGAAAATTGGTTAACGGAAAGAAGGCAGAGAGTGGGCATAAATAAGCAGTACTCTGAGTGGTGTGAAGTAAAAAGTAGAGTGCCACAGGGCTGTTAAGGGACCAATTTTGTTCTTGATATACATAAATAATTGGACATTGAGCTGGGATCCATAGTTGCAAAATTCGCTGATTACACAAAACTATGCAGTAGTATCTCATTAAAAAGCAGAAGTGAATATATCAAGGTCGGATTTAGATAAAATTCTAGAACGGTCTGTAAGCTGGCAAATGGAGTTTAATTAGATGAATGTACAGACATCTACATGGGTAGATCCAATACGGAACATAATCACAGGATGGGCGAGAACAATATTATAAAGATAGAAAAGGAAAAGGACCTAGTGGTTATAATAAATCACACAGGAACGGCGAGTGAGCAAGTAGAGGTAGCAGTGAAAAAGGCAAATGCAATGTTAGGTATGATAAAAACAAATATTAAACATAGGAACAAGGAAGTGATAGTCAAACTGTATAAAACATTAGTTAGACATAGATTGGAGTACTGTGTACATGTGTGGAGTCCTTATCATAGAGGGGATATAAACATGCTGGAAAGAATACAAAAAAGAACGACAAAGCTGATAGTGGGATTCCAGAATTACATTTATGAGGAAAGACTCAGAAAAATCGGAATAGTGTCTAGAAAAGAGAAGAATTCGAGGTGACTTAATACAGGTTTATAAGATAATCAAAGGAACGGAAAAATTAGACCATAACAATTTTTTCAAAATACAACCACTTATGAGAACAAGAGGACATAGCTTCAAATTAACTAATGAGAGGTCCAGATTAGATATTAGGAAATATTTGTTTAGTCAGAGAGTGGTGAATGCATGGAATGCATTGCCACAGGAAGTAGCGGCGGCAGAGACCAATAATGTATTTAAGAATAGATTGGATGCATAGCTTTTAGAGCAAGGTAATGTAAATTAAACTGATTGTATACAGACCCTGCAGAGTCTTCTAAACATATATAAAGACGTTAAGTTAAGTATCAATTGTGCTGTCCGAATATGTAAAGGTGGCCACCTCTTCCAGTGTCTCACCTCCAAGCATGACTGGATCTTTGCTTAAGGTGTTGATCTTCTTCATTTTAATATGTAGTCCTAGTTTAACTGAATGCTTCCTCACCTAATTTTTTTTTTTATCTGCTAAATGATATAAAGTCGTCTGCATAGTCCAGATCTTCTAACTGTCACAACAATGAGCAATGTATAACGGTTCTCTTCTATAATATCTTCATAATTCAGTCTATCCCCATCAACAACAACATTGGTGACACTAGACATCCATGCCTCACTCCAGTTTGTACTTCGAAACTGTCAGTCAGTGTTCCTTCATGTACCAACCTACAAAGGGCGTTTTCGTACATGTTTTGTAGGAGTGATATTAACTTCTCTGGCATTCCATAATGCGTCAGTGGTAGCTATAATATATTTCGGTATATACTGCCAAACATCCAATTTGCGTATAGGGATGAACTCCACTCAGTAGTTTGTTCCACTATGAGTCAAGGTGGTTATATGATCTGTACATGATCTATCATGACGAAATCCTTCTTGTCCACTTCCTCTTTTAGCCTAAGATAATTCTATTGAATATTTTGCTAGGTACTAATAGCAATATGATTCCTCTATAGTTGTTGCAGTCATATCCCTGTAGGAAGTAAATTAAATTGACAAAATGTGTGCTGAAGTTGATTCACCGGGCTATAAGTGCAAAACACAGTACAATGCACACGTCCTCTGGGAAAAAAGGTGAATGGAAAAAATATATAAAATATGAGTATATCCTAAAACATAGTTATAGAACCAATTAAAGTTACTTTCATACTGCCACACACAAAAATTGACCCGTTTTGATGGTGTGCATGTCTTCTTCATTGCTCCGGACGTGATGGTATTCGGCCAAAAAATTATATGAATCCTTCTTAGACATGTTCTATGGAAAGATGACAATTTTGACTTTTCTTTTTCTCTCCAACACTCTGCACCGTATAAAAATTATGCACCTCTTGGATATTCTAGTTTGGTGTTTGTGATATACTGTGAAGACCTCCAAACATTATTTGAACTTGCAAAAGATTATTCTGGCTTTGTTCCTTCTGCTTTTGATGTCTTTGTCTGTTTTACCATCAGGTGTAATTGCTTCTAAAATGTAAATTTGACAATCCGTCTCTTAAATGTTCTGCTTATTTTGCTTCTTGTCCATGTTTTGCATGTTTATTTTTCACTGGTCTAAAGCTATTTACACCTCTTTTTCCATATATGGTTTTTGTTATTTTGTGTACTGTCCTTTGTTCATTCCTTAGTGCTGCCACTTAAGCCTGGCTTGCAAGGTCATCTGATAATTTCCTTTTATTGACACCATATTTTCTTGTTTAGCTGCCTATACTAGTTGATGTGCCTATCTTTTAGCTTGTAGACTTAGCTTTCATTTTCTTCCTTTCGATTAATTTTCTCTAAAGTTTTTTATTCTGGCATCATCCAATAATGTAAATTTGGTTCACAGAATCCCTAGCATGATTTTCCATTTTCTCTGTCTATTGTTAATATTGTGGTTATTTATGGTTCACATTGTCAGTTAGTATTTTATTCAAACTGCTTTTCAGTTTGATAACATTTCTTGTTTGTTACCCTTGGGCAATTAGCTCTGACCTACACATTAGTTTGCGGAAGTTTATTAGTTGTTCATCCTTCACATTTGCCATTCCACTGTCCTCTCTACTCATTACTCTTTCACTGCTTGCATTGTCCTTCCCATTGAGGTTTCTTATTACTATGAGATCGTGTCTGGGTATTGTTTCCCTTTCTTTCTGCAGCTGCTGATAGAATTCATCTTGTATCTCTCCAACACTGTCATTTGCTAATGCATAGAATTGTATTAGTGATGTTGGTAAATTTTCCTCATAGTCTGGCTGTTTTTTGTCTGTTTTCCATTCGAGCAATGTTTTCTCCACTCCCTTCACTAGAATAATGTCCAAGTCATCACTGTGTTGTCCATGCGCTCATCCAGAGTAGAATACTGTTTCTCATATTGCTGTTTTTATCCTTCTTGTTCCTGCCCATCTACTCTTACTTATTCCTAAGATTTGTAATCTATAGTTTCCACATTTCCACTATGATCTGCTTTAGTTTGCCTGCCTCATTCATCACCCCAACATTCCAAAACCCAAATCTTGTATCAATTTTACACTCAGAACATCCATGGTCATGTTAGTGGCTTCATTTCAACTTTCAATACTGGCAATGTGAGTGTTGTAATCCATTTGTCCATCCACAGTAAAGCAAGTTTATCTGATGTCATTTCTATAAAATAATAACGTTTCATGTACATAGATAGGGGTGTCGGTATGCCAAAACTCCCCCCCCTCCCATGACGTTATTCTTAGTCTGTGTCCTCACCAGTAATTTGTCTGGCTTATCCCTGTCAGGAATATACATAATCTCCAGTATATAAGCCCTTCCATTGCTACACAATGATGGCCTCAAGTGGGAAAGACTGTTTCACATAAAAGAATCCATGAAGCAACATGGGTGTCATCAGAACATAGGACATAAAACCAGATTAACCATATATGTATAATTAACCATTAAAAAGCACAACGCCACATGAGTTGGTGCATTGACAGTCGTCAAATAACATTGCACCACATGAATTGGCTGGCACGCTTTGAAACTTATTAAATGTATTTAATATTGGTTTAATACAAATCCAGCTAGTATAAATCCACAACGCCATTTCAGATTCCATTTCTAGAGCGTGAGGTATCATTTTCATCAATTTTGTACTACTAAATTTTTTTTTTATGTAAACAAAGATATTTTAAAACTATTTTTGACTTTAAGAAATGGCGTCCTCCCTTCCAATTCTCATGGGACAAGATTTTCGGATAATTCAACCATGATTTGAAATAGATAGACATGTAGATGAAGAATTATTTAGCATGGACAGTTCTAATTCAGAAGGAAATATTCATAATAAATTGTTATCGGAAAGTGCGTCTGATATTTTGTTTCCATAAAATAGGCGTTGTCGCTCTAAATGTATCAACACCAAGTTTTAAATATTTGTATTTCCTATCTAACATTTTAAACTACTGCAACGTCATTTCCTCTTCCTGTCCTTTCCTTCGACCTGACATCACGGGCTTTGTAAAAGTGATTGAGAAGTAATTTGGCACATTTTGTTCAATAATCTAACTTGAGTAAAGATTTTTTTCCAACTATTTTTGACTTGAAAAAATGGCTTCCTCTTCCAATTCTCGTGGGGCATGATTTTCTGCTGCTCAGGCCATTAAGATGGTTCAAATCTGGGCTAAAGAAGATACAGCTGACATGCCTACTGACAGTAAAAGTTCTCATTCAGAAGAAGAAAGGGATGTTAGAAATAAATCCCTGTACAGTGCCTCCAGGGATAGTTCGAGTGAGCAAGAGGATGAGTCTCTCATCCATGGTAGAGGAAATGGTAAAGGCCCTATGCCTTAAGAGAGGACGAGGAGCAAGGTCAAGATCTGTACTTGATAAGAATCCTGGTCCTAGGCCTAGTACTAGTACCAGCAGTACAGTAGATCCATTTACAGTGTTTTCTGTCCCAACGACAATACTAGGGCAGACACCCAGGTTAGTGATGAGGGACAATGGAGGGAGGTATTTGTGGGCAGCACAGACAATACCTTTCGGTTTATTCCACCTCAGCTTAGAATCCCTGGTGTCAATTCTGACATTATTCCTGATAATGCATCACCCTCATTTTGCTTTAAAGATTTAATTACTGATGCCATTATGGAAGACCTTGTCAGGTCAGTAAATGATTATGCGGACTAACAGTGCCTGACAATGAGAGAAATACCGTGGTACGGACAGTATTTCTATCATGGTCACCAGTGACTGCCTGAGCTACATAAATTCTTTGTTGTCATTTTTGTTATTGGCTTTGTAAAAAAGCCTAAAATTAGTGACTACTGGATACATGAGGAGACTATAGAAACACCTTGGTTCAGGACGGTATTCACAAAGGAAAGGTTCAAAGCTTTGTACCATACAATGTTTCACGCAAGCGATCTTGATTCGCAATGCAAAGCCAAAATTGAGCCATTTTTGCAGAGCGTGCTACTTCAATTTAAAAAATCCTATTACCCATTCAAAAAACTTTCTGTGGATGAAATGGTCATTGGATGGAATGGAAGGTGCACATATTAAATGTTCAATGCATCAAAGCCAAAAAAATACCACGTCAAAACCTTTCACCTCATACATCTTATAATCCAGACCTAGATCCCAGCAGTCAACAAGCCATCAAAGTATTTGACAAGCATTTAGAACCCTGTGGGAAAGGCCATCACATTTATGCTGACTGTTACTACACCAGCTATCTGCTGCTGCAGTACCTTACCAGTAATTGTCATTATTACACTGGTATACTCAACATTTAACCACATAAATTTTCCACAAGCTTTCAAGACAACAAAATTGTCCTTTTTAGAAATGAAATGGTTTCTCCATCATGGTTCCTCTGCATGATGTTCAGAGAAAAGAAGGCTAAAAATCCCTGCTTGCTTGTCTCTAGTGAAGCCTCAGTGACCACCATGAGTTTAAAAAGTCATTTTGGTGTAGTGAAGGATAAACCATCAATGATTGATGACTACAACTACTGCATGAATGGGTATGATAAGGTTGACCAGTGTGTCACAACATATGGTACTGTCACTAAAAGAACAAGGAAATGATGGAAGAAAATTTACTTTTGTATTTTTGAAGTAGCTCAGCTGAATTCCTTTATTTTGCATGCCCTGGCCAGGTCTGCAAACATAAAAAAGCAGCCCTATCTAGAATTTAAAAGGTAATTAGTTACTGAGCTTTGCCTTTTTGCAGCTAGAGACACCTAGCATGCAGATGAAACCTTACATCAGCAGCCATGCAAACAGAAACAGTGGAAAAAGACACATTATCAAAAATGTTACACTGTGTCGTCAATGTATTGTATGCAGTACCCCAAATGTGAGAGTTGGGACATCATTTTTTTGCCAAGGATGCCCAGACCAGACGTTCCTTCATCCAAATCACTGTTTTGAACATCATTTAAAGTAAATGTAAATTAAAATCAGCTGTACATAGATAATGTTTTTTTCTTAGAATTTGTGCCATTTTATTATTCAGTTTACCAAATGCTGCTCAATAGTCATAATAATGTTATTTTTGCTCCAAGAGTGATGGAACTTTCCAATATTGTGTAAATATGGATATATTATGAAAAGAAAGAAGTTTTGTGTGCCAACACTGTGAAGGATTCATTTGCATGAAATAGTAGGTGAAAATGTTATTCTAAATTATCTATTTTTTAAATTGTTGATTACTCATTACAGCATTTTTTGCATGCCAGTTACTGTACACATCTGATGGCAAGGTTTGTAAAACGAGCAATCATTCCTGAAGATTTTGATATATAAAACATGATCACACAATAAAAGATAGCAGATATATGAATAATTTTGTCACAGCTGCCAGGTGTGAAAATTTTTGTTGAAAAATGGGTGTGTAAAATCGTGGTTTTTGGCTACGTCCACTAAGTATTAAAAAGCTCATATTATCATTATGCAATGTAAAAGTATGTGGGAATCATCAGGAACAAGGGTTAACAAGATAAATTTAAATTTACAATATCAAATAGCAAGCAACCTTGCCTATATCATTTTTTGCTTTCTCTACTAAATGTTGATGGATTGTTACTTAATGAATTAGTTGAGTTAATTAATTCTGACAACATAGTAACAAACCTTTGGAGTTTGTAAAATGACACCAAATGCACTAAATGTGTCGTACAGCAGTTTTTCATCAACTTCCGGATCCAAATTACCAATGAAGATGTTAGCTCCAATATCTTGTCTTTTAGTGTGTGCTGAAGCCTGAGAAAAAAAACAACATACTTATAGGGTAATGCTACCAATATAATCCATTTATAATAATTAGTACCAATCATGGTAAACAAATGGATAGCTGCTACTCTTATATTTGGCACTTATTCTCACATTCACGCTTGCACACACACTCTCTTACTACTCCCTGTTCACTTATTAGAGAGAAAGGGATACTAGTGCAGCTGGTCCCACTACACAAAGTCAAACTATCTACAGTGCAACTGCAATTGACATGAAGGTTACCACATTCAGGTTTGAGATCATTCTCAATATGGAAACAGTGCATGCTTGTTAAAATTTTAAGAATTGCTTCGGAAGAATAAATTAAAACAAAACTTGTCATTTAGAAAATTTAACAACAAATATAAATGGTCTTAAATATACAGTCAACATTAAAAGAAAATATCTAACACTAGTTTTTTTAAGTATGTTTAAAATCCTCTTTGGAACTGTCTGTATAGCTCATCCATTGGTGAGTCAACATGACCAGGACTATAGTGCGCATTCATGTCAGTTTAACTGGAAGGCTCATTTGGAAATAACATTTGAAAAAAGGAGTGCAGCATAATCTAGTTGAAAAACTTCTCACTACTTCTTCATTTGAAAGAACATTTTAATAGCCAAAACATGAATTGTTCTACAGATAGATTGAGAATTTCACACAGGCTATTCAATGCACATAGTTTTGGCTAACTGGAGCATTTTGTTATGCTTATCAATCTGTCTACCAACATTCTGTCCATTTTTAAGGTAGGTTTACCATAGTGAATGTGCTCTTGAGACCTGTCCATCAGGTAACTTTGTTAATTGGGACCCGGCCATATCAGTTGATCATCAGAATTCACCTCTGGCTATACATATGGAAGGCTTCAATGTGTTTCTGATCGCCCTGGGGATGACACAGGTCATGCAAATTCGTATCTTGGTTTTTATGGAAAGCCTCTGCTGGTTCCAGACCCTGATGCACAGCGTTCACAAACGTGGAAGTCAGACAAACATTTTTAATGCTCTCTTGGTGGCCTCGTGCATCAAAGTTTTTTTTTTGCTGACCAGGTAAATTAAATCTTCAGTGGAATTGACATGGTTTCTATTGCCAATAATTACTGATGTCGTGGGATTGCAGCCAAGGTTTTGTATCTTGATTTTTATTTAACCATAAGATGTGGGCCTCATAAATGCTCCAGTGCCTGAGAGTGGGAGTCTAGTATCTTAGTTTTTAGTCGACCTGTACTTCTACAGGGGCATCTGCCCTTGTGCAGGTCCCAGCTCTGGTATGAGCTGGATGTAGCCAGGAGAAGGATTTCCTGCTTGGCGAGCTAGGCTCGAGCAGCTTAATTCTCCGCTGTGTTGGGACAAGCAATTACGGAGGATAGTTAATAGACTAAAACACTAGAGCAAAGTAGACCCGCAGCCTGTTAGGCGCCATCTGTGCTACTCTTAACAAACCATGGCTGGTGTTATGCCATGTCACACAGTTAGTCGTCTCTTACGACATGCTCTCTGAGGCAGTGATACTATTCTTGTCCTTGTCATAGATAAAGACCACCAGCAGACCACGGGAGTCTGGTAATTACATTATATGCGCAGTCGAGGTCAGTCACACATAGCTGACCGAGGACAAATCCCTGTTGGACACTGAATGCTGCGCAGAACTGAAGAGATTGTGATCCATGTGGACTCTTGCTCCAGTGTAGCTTCTTGATTAACCGGTGCAGTGTGCTGGGAACTCACAATTGATTTAAGGAATCCACATGGAAGATCTCTCCACGGTGTCAAAGTCAGCATTGAGGTCGATGCAAGCAACATAGAGGGGACAGTTGAATCCTTGAGTAGGCAAAGAGCAAGAAAAGTATCGATGGTTGAACATCAGGCAGTGAAGTCAGACTGCTGGGGGCACTGATTCCTTTTCAGTAGAGGTTGTATGTGGAAGAGAATTCTTTTAGGTCAAGTATACAAATTTGTTTTATTGAGGTATCTGAATTTATTTACAACTTTCAGGTTTTCCCCATTTACCTTGATGATTGATTGCTCAGAATACGTTTTGCCAGAAGCTGGTTGGTACATTATTTCAGTTTTCTCTGTGTTGATGGTAAGTCCAAAGTTTAAACACGCTAAGGAGAAATTATCCACGTTTTTCTGCAGATCAGCCTCTGTTACAGCATGCAGGGCACAATCGTCAGCAAATAGAAGATCTCTGATGGTGTGTGTCTTGACCTTAGTTTTTGCTTGAAGCCGCCTTAGGTTGAACAGCTGACCATCTATACGATATCTTATGTGCACAGAACAGCATGCTGAACACGGTTGGTGCAAGCACACACCCCTGTTTAGCGCCGTTTGTTTCTGGAAAGGACTTCGATATAGCTCCATTTTCCTGAACTCTAGCCTGCATTCCATCATGCAGTTGTCGTACTATGTTGACAAATTTCATTGGGCAGCTGTACTTTGTCATGATTTTCCACAGCCCTTCTCTGTTGACCTTATCAAACGCCTTTGTCAGATCGATGAAGTGGCAGTGCTGTTCCTGGCATTTGTCTTGCAGCTGTCTGGTAGCAAACACCATATCTGTGGTCCCACGCTCTTTCCGGAATCCACACTTTCAGATAGAAGACCTTCATCAAGATGAGCTGTGAGGCAATTGTGAAGGATTCTGGCAAATATCTTCCCTGCGATGGACGGTGAAGAAATGCTGCGGTGGTTATCTCATGATTGGCGGTTAGCTTTCCGTTTATACAGATGTATTAAGGCATCCTTCAGATCTTGCGGGATGGTTTCACTGTGCCACATCTGTTTGAAAAGCAAGTGGAGTTTTACAATTAGTCCTATACCGAAATTTTTGTAGACCTCCACAGGAATTCCATCGGAGCAGGTGTTTTGCCACTGGAGAGTTGACTAATCGCATTTTAGGTCTCCTCTACAGTCGGTATATCATCCAGAACCTCGTTTAGAGGATACTGAGACAGACAGTCAATGGCTTCGCTGCTAACTAATGACGGCTGGTTCAAGATATCTCCAAAGTGTGATAAATTTTTTTTCCGAATCTATAATTAGTGTTTTCCCATCAGCACGGAGGAGCAGTAGTGAACCTGAGGAAGTTGGGCCATAGACCACCCTGAGCGCATGATAGAAGTTTCTCAAATCATGATTGTCAGCAAATCCCTGTATCTCATCCACTTTATTGCTCAGCCAGTGGTCCTGCAACTGACGCAGTTTGCATTGAACAGTCCTGCGCGCGTTTAGGAAAGCTGCTTTCTTGTATGTTGACTCTGGGTCATTGGAATATATTTTGTGGAGACGGTGTTTGTCAGCTAGCATCGTTTTTATGTACTCTAAGTTCTTATCAAACCAGTCGTTTGGGATCAAGATGCTGAACAGCGCATGAGCTGCAGTGGTCAGCGACCCATAGCTGACTGCAAGTGTCAGGGCCAGCAAACCAGAGTTGCCAAGACCCTTCTACACCTCCATTTGGGTGATCCTGGATAACAGGCTACAGTAGGGCAGACTGGCTAAGGAGAAGGGATCGAAGAGGGTATGTTAACCCGGTACTAAAAAATGCTTGCTGAAGTCGGATGTGTTGGACCGAAAGGTGCAAATATCGCAGTCAAGCTGTAAACTACGACACAATGCATTCCGTTCTCTGGACTACATTCTGCTACTTAAGTCGTTTCAGGGTTTGGTAGTGGGAGATTGAGAATGAATGAAGCCAAGCCAAACCAGTCGTTTTGTTTACTAATAGCTAAACCTAGGATTTCGGTAGATGTGTTATAGACCTGTGCACTAAGGTCCGACCAATTGGTATCTACACTTTTGTTGTCTAGCGAGACAGTTTGGAGGTGGTTTTCTAGAGTAGCAGCAAACGACTGTTGGAGCGACATGTTCTGTAGCTTAGTAACATCTAGCCTTTTATTGGTTTTCTTTCCCTGAGAACGTCTGGATAACTTAACCTTAAGCACGCCCTTGTCCGATCCCTTCTAACCAGCTCGGCCTGCAAAAACGGCGTGCGGGAAAAAAAATTTTTTTTTTGAACGGAGTCACTCCTGACAGCCATTTTTTACTGCTGACTACGCCCTCCATATATACACGATATTTTGCCGGTTAAAGTATCGTGTGTTCGATTACAAATGGCTTTTGAACAGTTTTAATTTTGTATACGCCGTTTGGAGCAAGCCGACCTTTTGCGAAAGGGGAAGTAGGTTGTTGAGAAAGATTTTTATCGCGTAGATCTGTTTATTTTGTTTGTTTAAATGAAAGAACTACGTTTGAATTGGAAACTAACAGTTGTGGCGATATTGTAAACACAGTATCGATACGTTGTTGTGGTTTCCATGGTTTTCTATCGAAGCGACTAGGCCTAGTGGTCGAGTCCAAATTTTTCCCGAGATTTTCATAAATTTTCAACTTCATCTTTTTAAATCTCAAAAACTAACAAACATACAACAAAAACAATAACACCCACATGTTCGTTATGCTATTGTGTATCTACACATCAGAAAATCATATTTATTGACAAACAAACATAAAAGTTACAAATTTTGAAAGACGACTACCACAGCGACTAATTAAGAAAATTAATTAGGTCAAATTTTTTTCAAAAATAATGTGGAGTGCGTAAGGTTAATACAAATTTTTAGCTTAGACACAATGAGTCGGTGGTCTGTCCAGCACTCAGCAACACACATAGACTTAGTCACCAGGTCATCTTGCCCGTGTTTCTTTCTAACAAGTACATAGTCAATTTGGTGCCAGTTCTTTGAACGAGGCCGCATCCAAGAGGTCTTGTTTCGAGTAGGAAGTTGAAAAATCGTGTTAGTGACCAGGCGGACATGTTCTGCACAAGTCTGCTATTGCAGCTACCCACGCCACATTTTCCTATAGTGCCATTCCAGGATATGCTATCTGCACCTACTATTGCGTTAAAATCCCCAACAATTATAAGTTTGTCAGATTTTAGAACTGATGCTATGACTGTGTAGGTCTTCGTAGAACTTGTCCTTGACATCGTCCTGGTTGGTGCGTATGCGATGATGATTGTGGAATGTTTCCCACCATGAAGCAGGGGAATCCTGACTGACATAAGTCTGTCATTTATACCCTTTCGGGGCTCTACGAATTTGTTAACAAGTTCTGTTTTAATTGCAAAACCAACCCCTGCCTCTCTCTTTTCTCCAGTTTATAGCCTGACCCGTTTTCGCAGAGTTGACCCTCGCCCGCAAAACGGGTTTCGCTTAGTGCTGCTATGTCAATGTTGTACCTGACTAATTCTGTTCCAATAAGGGCAGTACGCCTCTCTGGCCTGTTTATGTTAGAGTCGATAGAATTTATGATGCACAAGAACTGGGGACTGCGTGTTTAAGTGATGAATGCAACCTAGCGTGTATGGATCCAGAGGTAAGAAGCATAGGGAGCACTGCAACACTAGTAAGGGAGCAAAATGAAGTTATCTACAATGCTGCAAGATCTCCAACACTCTTTTCATATTACATCTAGAAAATCAACAGCTAATGACGAACAACAAGGTAATCAAAGACAACATCAGTCGCTATAAATGGGCAAAAGAATTTAAATAGCTTGGATCTGTTATCTGAGAAGAAGGAACCGCAGCAGAACTAAGAATAAGGACTGTACCAACAACAATAATTATTACCTTCATTAAAGCCATTGCAATATTATAAAAACCCTTACAACTAAGAACAAATAAATGCAAGCATTGATCTCCTCTGTATTCGTTATATGGTTATGAAATATGGACATTGAATCCTGAATAGAAATGTAAAATTAAGCAATAGAAATCTGGTGCCTCAGGCAAATCCTTCGAATAACGTATACAGAGATCGTGTCTCAAATGTCAGCATACGCAGTACAATCCAACAGAATATCGGGACACATCAAGACCTAATGTCAGCTGTAAAAACATGCAAGCCCAGTGGTATGATTATGTGACACGATTCAATGGGTCGCCTAATATGATACTCAAGAACAAGGTTGCAGTCAGAAGAAAGAAGAGAGTTCCTCCTAAATTGATGTTCGAAAGTGGATAGGTAAGACAGTGGACAAACTGATGTGGCAACAGACATTTCAGGGTGTAGTGAGATGTGATGTCCCTATAACCTCCTAGGAAATGGCAAAGATAAGATGACGTCATACTAAGTCTATTATACATAATGCTAAGAATTGTGCTTCAAGTGGCTGTACAATATTAAGCACATATAACCATGCAGCATTTTGCTGCTACTTCATCAAAACATGCAAATTCCACTGCACGTGTTCCTATGTTAAAAATTCATCATCCGTATCATCTGGTTGAACAGTTCTGAGACTAGCTGTAAAGTTGTCTCAGCATGTCTCTCCATTGGATCATATTCTTCGCAGCTCTTTTCATAGATCTGTACTTTAATGTCTCTGCATGCCTAAGATGTAAAGGTGAGTTTTGATCACCCCATTCGTCTTTCTCTCTAAATTTTGCCGTCTAGTATCTTTCATAGAAGACTTTCATGTCTCATATTGTGTCCCAGGCTCGGGACTGATCAACCAATCTTTTTTGTATCATTTTCAATATTTGTCTTTGTGCACCTACCTCAGTGAGGGCATTGTCATTGGATCTTCTTTCTGTCCAACCCTTACTATTCTACTGTAGCACTACATTTCAAACGTTTCCAAGCTTTTTCCATCCTTCTTTGCTTGAGTCCATGTTTCAGACTCATACAGTGCAATTGGACATATGAGCGCCAATTATTCTTTTCCTCAGTTCTATTACAAATTTTTTTGAGGTTAGCAATTTTTGTTTAGCTGTGAAGCCAATACAATCCTTGTCTTAAAATCTGTGTCATTGTGAATATCTTCAGTTATGGGTTGCCTCAAATACGAAGGGCGTCCCGAAAGTAATTCCTTCTATTTTATTCCATGAAAACCATAACAGATAAAAAGAGCACAATAACACCATTTTATAGTGCAATGCCTTGCCTTAAAAAAAATATTTTTTTTAACAGTCACCACTCTTGGCTATACATTTTCTGCAACGATGAACAAGAGCATACAAGCCGTGCTCGTAAAAATCTGTACCAGCAGAGGGTGACCCACTATTTCACAGCTGCTAATGACGTAGTTGCTAAGAAAATGTTGTCCACGCAGTCCATCTTTCATTGGCCTGAACAGATGGAAGTCAGAAAATGTCAAATCTGGACTATACAGTGGGTGTGGTAGGACAGTCCACCAAAGACTGACAATGTGCTCAACGCTCTTCAAACTGGTATGGGACCTGGTGTTATTGTGTTGCAAAAAATAGGTTTTCTTCTCTGGCCTGATTTGAGCCTTCAGCTTAGTCAGCGTTGCAATGTAACGGTCAGAGTTGATGGCTTGTCCAGGTTCCAGGAAATCAAGAAGGATTAGCCCTTTCCTATTCTAAAAGACAATGCACATCACTTTATCCACGATTGGGAATTCACATGTCGCCTCTCCATCGACTGCCGTTTTGACTCAGGATCGTAGTGGTGGCACCACGTCACATCATCAGTGATGATGCGTTCCAAGAAACCGTCACCTTCATCCCCATAATGGTTCAAGAAGTCATAACAAACTTGCATGTGATGTTCTATCTGTTCCTGTGTGAGCATTCATGGTACCCACCTGGTGCAAACTTTGTGATATTCCAACATTGTCACCATCGTTTCTAACGCGCTGAAGCCGATATCCAGCTCCCTAGCTGTAAACCTGATTTGTGCGGATGAGCTGATCAAGACGGTCTTCATTCCGTGGTGTGACAGCTGTGCATGACCGTCCGGAACATGGCTTGCCCTTCTTGTCGCTTTCACCACTGCTGAAACGCATATCCCACCACCTCATTGTGCTAACATACACTGTTTGCTTCCCGCAAACGTTCAGCAAGCATAGATGAATATAAATTGGGCCAACTTTTTCCGCATGGAGGAATTTATAACATTTATAACGCACTTCCATGACAGACTCCATTTTAGCAGACTGCTCCTCCCCTGCCACCGGTCAGACAGATAGAGAATTTTACAGATATTGGCAGAAAGGTTCAAACTTTACTGCCATACTGCCAAAATCCACTTCTGAAATTGCTGGACATCATAATAAAATAGGAGGTATTACTTTCGGAAGTCCCCTCGCACGTTTAACTACAGTACTAGTTTGATTATTTCTCCTTTGATGATTATATTCATTTGCCTATGTTGCTTGTCGATTACTATAGTCTTTGCCTTCAGTGTGTTTATATTCATGCCGAACTCTTTGGTGGTGCTGTTAATTTTTCCAAGCAGCATTTGCAACATTCCTTCTGACTCTCCCACAATGGCTTGGTCGTCAGTAAAGTTTATGGCATTAACTTTCATTCCATTGGCTTTGACAACATGATGTGGCCTGATTTCACAACTCTGAACAACATTTTCCAACATCTCAGAAAATGTATTATAGAGACTCTGTGAAAGCAAGCAACCCTCTGTCTTATTGAAGCTGGATCTGTTAGGCCTTCTTTGATTGAAATAATATAAGTTCTGCTTTGGTAATTAGGAACATAAACACAACATTTCTCATTTTCTTTCAGCCAAGTTATTTTACATTGTAGTGAGGCATATCTATACTTTTAGTATTGCCAGTACTCTTTTAATGTGTTAGTTATGGTATCAGAATCAGTATGTACAGCAGCAATTTCGGTTTGCGAACTTCTTACTTTTCTGTTAAATCCTTTGTGTTTCTTTTAGCTTTTAAAATAAAAAAGGGATAAAATAATGAGATTGTATGCAAACCTTGTTAACCCTAATGGGTTTTCCATACAATTTAATCATATTCATGATCTTGATGGCATAATCTGCATCTTCCTCACTCATGAACTCAATGAAACCATAGCCTTGGTGTGTCTGAGTTACCCTGTCTTTGGGCATGTGCACATTAACTGAAACATATCAATTCAAAATCAGTTAATGACAATATAATGTCTGAGTTACCCTGTCTTTGGGCATGTGCACATTAACTGAAACATATCAATTCAAAATCAGTTAATGACAATATAATGGCTGTTCCATTATATTAACAAATGACGGTTTATATTTTAATTTAAAATAAAACAAATGTAGGCAAGGACATATTTATGATGAACCGTAGTCGGTTATCTTAAGGTATAGGAAAGATGAGTATCTGAGTTGCAGAGAGATTCGAGTGCTTGTCTCACCAAAGGAACCAAGTTTCAACACATTTCAGTCTACCGAGCATCATATGGGCATCTGACTTACAGTTATGAGTGTCAAAGTGGTGAAAAGGGGAACTTTACATTATTTAGTTTTTAGTTTGACCGTTCTTCGTCAAGGGGTCCCAACTCAGGATCCAGTCGTTTCTTTCGCGGGCGCATGTCATCCAGTGGGATAGTAGTCTTTATTGTGGGGTCGTGTATGTTGTGCTTGTCTAGTTTAATCTCACCAGTGAGTTGGGGGTCGTCCCTGAGGTCTCTTTTTGTCGCGCGGTTACCACATGGCGGTTATGATACCTCACATCTTTCGTCTTGTCATCTAGCTACATGACCTGCTCTGCGGTGTTTTGAGTGGTTGATGTACATTCCACAACATCTCAAAATAAAAACCCAGTAGTACAATAACACCAGTCGCTTGCACTTTATCCTTGACAGCAGTGTCTCCTATGCGACTACTTTAACCTTGCAGGGGACACCTGCTCCTTCGATATAATTGGTTCCTGAACAATGACAGTAAGTATTATTTAACCTTATAGACCCAAGGAAAAACCAGATTAAAAAGATCCACCAACAAAGCTAAGAGCAGATATGAGAAAAATATCAGGCTCAAAATAGGGAGCTGACACAAGAACCCTAAAGAAACTGTACACAGATTATGTGAGACAAGTGCTAGAAAATGGGATATCAGCATGGTCCATAAGCAACAACAAATTAATACAACCAAAAACCAAGATATCTGTATCATCACTGGAGTTATGAGAACAACAACAATAAATGCAATGGAAAACATCACAATTGAAAGTATGAAGACACGCAGCGACCAAAAGACACTCCAGATGGGGAAGAAGTTCAAATGAATGCCAGATTACCCAATATATGACAGGATAAATCGCATAGGTGAAACTATTTCATATCAAAAACAAAAAGAACTTGCAAAAGCAGAATGAATTAAGCCATGCAGTGGTTAGAGATATAAAACAAACATCCCAAATACAACCATGGAAAAAAGCAAAATCCCCTGAGATGGTAGAAACCATAGAGGGAATATGGAATAAGAGAATGTAAAAAGGAAATTTATCACTTAAAAATATCTTAGGAGAGTATACTCACCAGAAACATGGATACATGTATATACAAATGGCTCATCTAACAAAGCCACATCCAATGGAGGCAGAGGGGTCTATGACAGACTAAGGAACAGAAAAGAAAAAAAAACTTGAGTATTAACAACTGGAACATACTCCAATAACTTCTGTGCTGAAGCAGAGGCACTGAAGGCTGCAGCTGAGCATGTAATCCAAGATAAAGATGTCAGACAAAACATAGTATTTCTGACTGATGTCTCATCAGTATTAGCAGCACTAAAACAACACAAAGATGAAGATCTTGAGCAATGTATGTACTCCATGACACAGCTCTCTGCAGAACTCTCAAGGTTGGTTATACAGTGGATCCCATACCACTGCAATATTGAAGGCAATGAAGCTGCAGACAAACTAGCAAAGTGTGGAGGAGAATCCCCACAAACAGACCTGATCATAACATATAATGAGGCCAAGACCATAATTAAAACCAACGTATTGGTAAAATGGGCTGAACAACACCCCGGCTTCCGAAAAGAAGACAGCTAATTTAATTTAACTAGAGAAAAGCAAGTCATCATCTTCAGACAGAACTGGGCATAACAGACTCACGGGTCATCTTTACAACAAATTGAGGATTAGGACAGATGACAGGTGTCCATGTGGTGAGCATACCATGACTGTGGAACACATCTAACAAAGCTGCATGCTCACACAGGAAGAGAGAGAACAATACTGTGAGACAGATATGAGACAAAACCCGTATGGAGATAAAACAGCCTTAAAAACAACGATGTCCTTTGTAGGAGAAACCGAGACCTTGATCTGAGAATGTATTTTTTTTATATCCTGCTTGTACCTTTCAGCATCAGGTTATGAAGAGGTTTCTTGACTAGGCCCTAGTATGAGTTTCGCACATGGGGAGGTTCACTGATTCTGTTATTTCTGCTGTCCATCTTTTGCATGATCGCTTTTGTATCCATTGTATCTGTATAAAGTAACTTTCTGAGAGATACTATCCATGTGTTTGTCCTGTCACGTGGCTAAACTATTTGGTTTGCTGTCTCTTGATGAAGTCTAGGACTGATGTTGTGTCTACTTGTATCCTAATATCTTTGTTTCTGATCCTATCAATTTTTGTTACTCTAATCATTCTTCACAGGCATTTCATCCCTGTTGTTACAACGTTTCTTTCATCTTTGTTTGGCATGTCCAATTCTGGCACTGATAGCACAATATGGGGTAGGAATATTTTGTTGTTTAGCTTTCTTTTTTGCATCATTGTCATGTGTTTATATTGTAATATCAGGGACATTTGACCAATGATTTTACTTGTTTAATTACATATTTTGGATAGCTGTATCACCTTTCCCATATGCTGAGATAATGTCAACCTGGTACGTGACATTTTTCACTTGTTTTACTAGGTTTTGTATGAATATTGTTGTTTATTTTTCTTTTCTTGCAATTGTCATAACTTTGGTTTTCTCTTTGTTGATTTTCATACGCTAATCTGTACAGATCTCATTAAGATTGTTAATATTTTCCTGCAGCTGGTTTTCTGAGGTTGCTATTAGTGCTTGGTCATCAGCAAAAAGAAGCTCATATGTGTTCACTGAGATTGTTCCTCTCACTTATATGGACTTTTTACATATTTCGTCTATATATATGATAAACAGTAAAGGAGATAATACACAACCTTGTCGTACCCCGAATCTAATTGAACATTTTTCTGAATATCAAATGTTTGTTCTTACTGTACATTTGCTATTTACATAAAAGACTTTTACATAGGTTGGACAAATGTTTATTTACTCCTAAACGTTCTAACATTGTCCACAGATGGTATCTATTCATTCGATCTAAGGCCTTCTCTTGGTCTACGAAAGCAACATATAGTATTTGATCATACTCAATTGTTTTCTCTGCTAGTTGCTTGAGTGCAAAGATTGCATCTGTACAGTTCCTGTTTTTCCTAAATCCAATCTGTGCTTCACTAAGTTGCAGTTCTATGATTTGGCATATTCTTTTTTTCCAGTATTTTACAGAATATCTTTCCAGTATAACTAACTAAGTAATGATATTCTACTATTTTGTACTTTTTTCCCATTTGAGAAGTACAGTGACATTGTCTTTTCTTCATATATTTCTGATATCTAATACTATAAAACTGAAAGTTAGTTTATATATGCATACATCATCATCATTGGCATCTCAGTTACTATAGACCATGCACACACATTATATATATATATATATACTTTCAATTTTATAGTATGAGATATAAAAAAATATATAGGAAAAAGACAATCCCAACACAAAGCAAAGATAACAATAGAAACTATAGCAAAGATAAAAGAAAGAAAATTAAGAAGGCAGATTTAAACAGAATCAACTCCTTTTCACCTTGATATATAACTGAAAGCACACAATGAAAAAATGTTTTCGTTGTGCTGCATCAATAAATATTAAAAAGCATCTTTGTTGAGCTTTCTAGAAATCATGCATGCACTTAGCAAACATGCTCTACCATGAGATCAAGCTTTATTTTTTTCAAAGATTCATTTCTCTGTCTCCAATCTATTTTTATAATGATATACATACCAACAGGACCAGCTTGTAGAAACAATTCCCAAAGTATATTTTCCTGAACTTTCTCATCCAGTCCACCAACATAAACTGTAGCATCTGAAATAGAAAAATCAACAAAGTAAATTAAACATTTTTTGCCTAGGGAATCCATGACAGAGTTTGCCTGTTAATACTGGCTTGGGGCATTCGCAGTGGGCAACCTATCTAGTGCCACCTTCTTGCTAAGATTTCCTCTTCCATAAGCTTTCGTTTGTAACCTCATCCAATCACTGCAGTCCCAGAACCTTTATTAGAAATTTGTTGATAAAGCCCTGCAATCTTTTAATATTAAGATCAGTCATTTGTCATGTTTCAGCTTCATAAAGAAGGACAGATTTATTAACATTAGAAAATCCTTAGTTTGGTATGCATTTTGATCAGTTTTCAACTTGACAAAGGCCACTCTTGTCTTTGTATCCTGGTTTTAAAATGCTTACTTGCACCATCTTTTTTTGTATGGTTCTCCATAGGTATGTAAGTTCTCTACCAATGGTGTTGCACTTAGTTTGATAGGAACCGAGTTGGCAGCATTTATTTTTACTAATTTTAACTTTCTACATGGATCTTTAGACCTATTTGACGTTAGACTAGTGTGCCCATCCTCTTCTGCATTTGAAGTTGGCTATAAGATTGGCGTCGTCTGCAAATATCAAGTCTTCCAGCTCTTTAAAGGCCCCACTTGATTCTATTTCTCTTATAGTTTGCAGTTTTCATAATCCATTCAACCGCCAGCAGGGACAGAAAATGTGATAACAGATAACCGTGAAGAAACAGATTTAATGTCAAATGATTCTGTGAGGAAGTCCTCATACGTTTGCTTTATTTTTTCATTCTAATGAGTGAGGTATAGTAAACACCCATAATTCGATTAAATTAAAACTAAGGGGTCAATAGAAATGGCAGAGAGTCAACAAAGAAGAATTTTTCTTTTTTGTAATACACACATTAAAGTCTAAGATGACTAAGCTGGTGCTATTTACCTCATCCTATAGAATACTTAAGCCACAGAATCTTAAAAAGTATGGACAAGTCATCTACGAATAAATATACACCTCAACCACCCATGACAGAAGAACATCTTCTATCATAAGGGTTAATGATGAGATGCAGAGAAAGTCGTACAGAATTCGTATCATCAATAATAATAATAATGTTCACTTAAGCGTCTGAGGTCCGTTGTGTTGGCCGGCCACATCCATGACCCACAACTGTGGCGTGGTTCCAGGTTTCGTCCAGGGCAAAGGAGAAGGTTGATATTTCTTCTTCTTCTTCTGCGTACACAGTCAGACAGTAACCATTATTTTCTCGAAAAAAGCGGCGGTCATCCTGAGACTCTCGCCACTACCATAGAGCTTGTCTTGCAGTTCCACTGGCAATGGCCACATATGCTCTCTCTGATCCTCGTATGTCGGGCAGTTCTGCAGCAGATGTTCAGTGGTCATTTTACCAGTACCGCCCGGGCATTCGTCGGTACACCCTATCTTCAGTTTGTTGAATAGGTGGTACCTCAGTCTGTTGTGGCCAGTGCGAAGTCTGAAGACAACGACCTGCTCTCTTCGGTTCAACTGGTAATAGGCATCGTTTTTGGTGTAACCAGTATGATAGTTGATATTTGCTGGAGTCATACTGTGTGGAGATGGCCTCTTCTGCACCTGGTCATGGGAAGACTTTAGGCGACGAGGAACGACTGGTGGGCCGGGGTTTCCTGGTCCGGCCGTACAACATGACCAAACAAAGAAACTCGGCGTCGGTCAAGTGTTTCTGAGATTGGGTGGAGGCCTGTTCTAACAGAGACCTCCATGTTGCGGATGTAGTCATGCCATCGGATGCTCAGGTTACACCGCTGGTTGTGCACGTGGAAGGATTCCAGTCTCGACATGTAATGTTTCAGTAATGTTCGGGTTCCGGAGCCATAAAGCAAGACTCGGACCAACCAGGACTGGTGGATGCAGATTTGTTTCCCAAGGGAGATATTGCCATTATTCCACAAATGTCGGAGGTCGTGCATAGCAGACGCAGCTAGTCTGATCCATATATTGTACTGCTGCGCCTATCGGATGATATCATACTATTGAGATAGATGAATTCATTGGTGCCCTTCGCAGTGTGACCTCGAATTTCAATACCCTGGGTGCCGTGTCGGAAGTGAGGTTCTGAACTTTGGTCTTGGCCCAGGATATAGACAGGTCTAAGGGGGGCGTTTCACTGTCTAACATTTCCAGAGAGCGCTGCAGCGCAGAGCTGTCTGTGCCGAACATGACAATATTGTCCGTGCAAACAAGATCAGTGAAGATTGACTGATCAATAGCTATACCCTCCTGATGCACGCTGAGGTGGTCAAGAAGCCAGTCGACTGCCCAGCAGAATAGATCAGGGGCAAGATCACATGCCTGTCTGACACCCGAAGTCATGGGGAATCTGTTAGAGAGTGCCACCTAGTCTAATTCTGGCACCGGTGTCTTTGTGTAGCGCCATAATCAGGTTTAACAGGGGGGTGCCAGGGTGCCTATTCCCTTGAGGGCTTTCCATAAAGCCAGCCAATCAACCGAGTTGAAGATGATGATTCCATCATGCCAGTCAGCCGGGATGTGTCCAGTACTCCATACTTGCAGGAATAAATGATGGAGGGCAGAATTGAACAGTCGATGGCGTTTTTAACAACTTTGGTGGGAAATTATATGGGCCTGCCTGTCCATCTCTGAGTTTCCAAATAGCAGCAAGGACTTCAGCTATAATTTGTATCACTATTTTCATTTAGGAAAACTCAGATCTGGCAGCTGGAATGTTCATAGAATGTATGAACAGGGAACGCTGCACAGATGGCAGAGGAGATGAGAAATTACAAAATCTATATCTTAGAAATGGCTGAAATAGGACAGAAATGAGTTAAGAGGATAAAAACTGAGCATGCAAGGTAATGCCCTATCCTCAGGACACAAACTGAAGAAGGTGCACACTGTAGTGAAGGCGTAGCCCTAATGCTATGAAAATTGGAGCAAAAAGGAGTCATGAAATGGTTGGCAGAAGGGCCAAAAATAATACTAGCTACTTTAAAAAAATTTTATTTCAAAAAATTTATAAGATAAACATTAACTGATGTTATGCAATCAACAAAAAAAGAATAGGAAAGAAGAATTTACTAGACTAAAATAACATGGATAAAATAAAAGGAAAAGGAAAGATATTACGATTTTCATGGGAGACCTAAATGCTAAGGTTGGTAATGATAATATTCGCTTTGAAGAGATCATGGGCAAACAGAATTGGGATTAGAAATGAAAAAAGGTGAGTAACTTATGGGCTTCAGTGTTCTAAATCAACTCGTGATTGGTGGCAGCATAGGGTAAAAACAATACCAATACAAAGCATGGATAACAATAACAACTATAACAAAGATAAAGTAAAGAAAATGAAGAGGACAGATTTGAATCAATTCAAATCCAGAAATACTTGGAAATTAAGGAAAATATTCACTGAAGGCAATAAAGAAGCGAGGAAGGGCACCAAGTGAATATAAAAGACATATACAACAGCACAAAGAAACTAACAGGAAAGTGTAAGTAAGTAAATGGTTTTATTAAAGATATGGAAGAAAATTGGATTTAGCAATGCAAATGAAAAGTTGATGACATGGGCAGAACTTTGAAAAGAGCTTATAAATAGACCGGTTCCACATGATCCCCAGACATTTAGAAAGCAGAAATGGGACAAAGTTAATTGCGAGAAATCAAACAAATAAATTAAGAACCCCAAATAGTTTTTCAGATATGGTAAAATCACTGGCCCAGATGATATCTCCACAGAAACTTCTTCTTCTTCTTCTTACGCTGTCAGACGTCGACCTTTATTTTTTTGAAAAAAAGCAGCGGTCATCCTGAGGCTGTCGACACTGCCGTAGAGCTTGTCTAGTGTTGCCACTGGTGATGGCCACATCTGCTCTCTCTGATCCTCGTATGTCGGGCAGTTTTGCAGCAAATGTTCAGCGGTCATTTTCCAGGTACCACACGTGCATTCGGCGGTGCCACCTATCTTGTTGAATTTGTTGAATAGGTGGTACGTCAGTCTATTGTGGCCAGCGCGAAGTCTGAAGACCACGACCTGCTCTCTTCTGTTCAACTGGTAATAGGCATTGTTTTTTGTGTAGCCAGTATGTTCTGTTTCCCATTTAGTCATGTATCTAGCTCTAATAAGCCGTTTTGACTCTTCATATGTCACACTGGTATCTGGTTGTGGTAGTCTTGCACCTTCTTTTGCCAGTCTGTCTGCCTCCTCGTTGCCTTGGATGTTGCAGTGGGATGGTACTTACTGTACCACTACTCTATTTGGTGCGGACTGCTGGCATAGTTGACAGAGTATTGCTCTTAAATCATTAAGTTCAGTATTTTTCTGGCTTTTTAGCGCTGTGACTACGGCCAGGCATCTGTAAGCAGAAATATATGGCTTTTATTCCTTTTACCTGTCACCATTTCTTCCACTGCCGCCCTCAGTGCCTCTGCCTCCGCTCTGAAATTGCTTGTGTATTTTCCAGTTGCCACTGACAGTGTTATTTTCCTGCCATTTGGTAGGCTCAGAAATGCCCCTGCCCCTCCGTTCTGTGTTGTGTTTGTTACAGAGCCGTCGGTTTATGCATGGGTCCAGTCCATGCTTGGGTAGTTTTTCGTTATGTACCTCAGGGTTGTATCTCTTCTTTCTTTTTCAGTCTGGCAGTTTTTGTTTCCAATACCTGGTATATTTTCTACCCCCTCTGGAAATATATGCTGCCTCCTAGTAGGTTTTCGTACAGTAGGGATGGGCTTTGGTGTTGTTAGTGCATTCATAGGGTCTTCGTGCATCTTTGCTTTGGCTATCTCTGCAAAGTTTCTCCGCTTTAGTTTCCCATTTCCAAAATTGTTTAGTCTCTGGTGCATTGGATGGTCAGTCAGTCTTCTGAGTTCCTCTGCTTGCTGCTGGGCTCTGCAGTCTCTTCTGTCGGTCATGGATTGCAGTTTTGTAATCTTTTCAAGTTCTACAATTGGCGTTGACTTCATGCCTCCTGTTATATCTCTCATGGCTTGGTTTTGGAGTTTGCTAATTTTATCAAAGTTCGCCTTTGCTGCAGTTGTCCATGCCGCAATGCCATACTCGAGGACTGGTCTCACTATTCCAGTGTACAGTTTCTTTAGTATACTTTCGTCTGCTTCCCAGCTTGTGCCAGCAAGTTTTTTCAGTATTGCCATTCTTTCTCTGGCTCTCACTCGGTTTCTCTTGATCTGACTTTTCCATGTCCTGCGCCGATCAAATGAGACTCCCAGGTAGTTTGGGTTGTCGTATGGCTGCAGGTATTTGCCGTTAAGACTTATTTTGGTGTTTGTTTGAAAGCGAAAATATCGTGCATGTTGTTTTTTCCTCGTTTATTTTGACCAGCCATGACTTCGCCCACTCTTCCAGCGATGTTAGGGCCTGCTGCATCCGATTACTTGCTATGGTGAGATTCTTTTCAGAGGTCCACATAGCCAGATCATCTGCAAACATAGAGCTATGGACTCTTCTTGGTATATTCTCTGTTATGTTATTTATATACACCAGGAAGAGTGTGGGTGACAGTACTCCCCCTTGGGGTACTTCCTGCTCAAGTGTCACCTTTTTTGCTCATCTGCCCTTGTACTTGAACTCTGGCTGTTCTGTTTTTGAGGTAGTGACTGATCCATTTGTACATTTTCCCACAAACTTCACTTCTTCTTAGCTTGACTTTAAGTCCCTCTTTCCAGACTTTGTCAAATGCCTTTTCTGGGTCCACACAAACCGATACTGTGTGTTTTTGCTCCTGGTAGGCATCTTCTATTTCCTGAGCTATGAGGATGACCTGATCCTCAGTGGATCTGTGCTGTCTAAAGCCTGCTTGCTGTGGAATTAGTATGTGTTTTTCTTCCAGATGCCACATCAGTCTGGTGTTTATCATACGTTCCATCAGTTTGCCTATGCAGCTTAGTAGGCTGATAGGCCTGTATCCATTTCGATCTGTTTTGTCTTTTCCTTTCTTTGGTACTGGTACAAGTACTGCGTCTTTCCATGCCTGGGGTACAATACCCTTTTCCAGCTTTGGTTCAGGACTGATAGTAACTTCCTCTTTGCTGTTTGTCCCAGCCCCATCAGCATTTCGTTTGTTATCCCATCTTTTCCGGGAGATTTCCTTTTCTTTAACGTTCTGATAGCCTCTTCCATTTCATTCATTGTTAGTTTTGCCATCATATGCTCTTCTGGTGCCATATTGATGTTGTCGTGCCCCTTTTGCTCTTCACTAATGTCTGTATGCCTATCTGCAGGGACATCAATGTGGTTTGCTCTGGCATAATGTTCAACGAAGGCGTTTGCTGCTTTTTTTCCAGTGTCCACAGAAACAATCAAATCAGACATCAACACTTCAACAGAGATGCTATACACATTTGTTGGTAAAGTTTGAGAAATATAAGAAACACCAGCAGACAGGCTGTGTAGTCAAGTTGCCAAAGAAGGGAGATTTACAGCAGGCAGTCAGTGTTCAAATTATAGTAAAACAATATTATGAGGTAAATATGTCACAAATGGCTATTTTTAAAAAAGAAAAGAAACTAAATGAGGAATGCATTTATTTATTATTGCACTTTCATTGTCCCTTATTTCTCAACACAATTTCCACAAATGATGATACACTTATCCCATCACTTTATTAGTGCACCAAATCCTACAGCACTCTATTGGAGTTGCTACACTGTCCATTGTTACTCGCCTGTCAGCTCGAATCATCTTTCCCACTCACCACACAGATGCTTCTATTGCAATCTGAACAGGAGGACTACGTCAGGCTTTATCAGCATTTATTTTAGTGCCCTTGAAAAAATATATGGCAGTTATGCACCGCTTTATGCGACAAACACTTCAGACAATAAATAGGAAGCATTTCCTTATGAATATCCTTTTGCTAAAAAAAACACACAACAGCATGCTGTTCTTTGATTGTGAGCACGAACACCATTTTGTATCTGTGCTGCTCCCTTGCATACAACACCTTAGCGTCTGCTATCTACAGTAATCACAAAGCTGAATACTGCTGCCAATTAATACCTTCAGAAACTACCAACTACATTTTTAGTTAACCATATCAGAGACAATAGACTTTTTGCTAGAGAAGGGCCTTAGTCAGTTGTTGCCCTTGCTTTTGCCGCATACGTTTGGAGTCTGCATTTTGACTTTCCCTGCTTGCAGGCCAGGACATAAACCCTGCCACCAGCCAGGTCTGTCTTTGGCCAGTTCCTTGAAGTTACAGGTGTTAATATACAAAGCTTTCTGGTCATTCTTGCAAATGTCTTCGTATCGGATGAAGTGTCTACCTTTGTTGCAGTTGCCCGTAGTCAAATCCTCGCAGAGGATGTCGTTTGGAATTTGCATGTTCACCATTCTGCACACGGGGACCAAGCCACTGCAAGCAATGCCAACGGAGGATTGTAATGAATTGGCAATCTTCGCATGGTCCAACACATCATTGTTTGTTACTTCATAAAATTCCAAGTATGCGCCTCAAGCAGCGCATATGAACAGCAGTTAGTCTTTTTTTTGTGAATCATACAAGGTACACGTTTCGCTGTCATAGAGAAGGGTACTCACACAGCAACCTTTGTGGTGATGACCAGCATGCTGTTATTTCACACTCTCTGTGTCCAGTGAAAACAGTTCAGAGATAGTTAAAATAATTTGCTACCTCCAGGTTTTTACTGCTTAAGGTAATGCCTGGAGGATCTACACCCTGAGCCATCACTTTTATCTTCTTCGCTTACTTTATTGCATGCAGATTGAATAAATTCCCATCTGACCTAATATGCAGGAAGATCCCTTCTATAGCAGTTCCAAAGGTACGATGGCAAAGAAAATGCCTAATAGAGTCGGAGCCAGGACACAACTTGTTAATGTCAAAGACCTCAGAGTCCAGACCGTCGTGCAGTACTGTACCTTTCATGCCCACGAGATAGGACCTAATCATGCTCAGTAGTTTAGGTGGGCAGTCAATTTTGGACAATACTTTGAAGAGACCTTCGCAATTAACGAGGATGAATGCCTTGGTGAGGTCAATGAAGGTAAGAAAAAGAGGTTTGTGTTGTTCTCTGCATTTCTCTTGCAGTTGTCTCAGTATAAACGGCAGACCATTCTGCGCAAAAACCACTCCGGATGCTCCTGACCTTTCGGCTAGCTCCCACAGGCTGCTCAAGATGACATGAGCATACACTTTGCCTACAGTGTTGAGGAGTGATATTCCCCTGTAATTGTTGCAGTCTCCCCCAATCGGCCTTTTTTTGTTTAGAGTGATTATGTTGGCGTCTCTCATGTCCTGTGATAAAGCCCCTTCATTCAAACACTGGCAGATATGTTCGTATAGGTAATGAAGCGGTAAAGACATTGAGAAGAGGGAAGACGGCCGGCGTGGGCAAATATACCAGCAGAGCTCTTACAGGCAGGTGGAGAGGTAGTGGTGGAAGACCTGGCACACATCTGCAACAAAATATGGGCGACAGGAAACTGGTCGGACGTATGGACGAAATCAATGGTTATACCATTACATAAGTCTGGTAACCTAAAGCTGTGCCAAAATTACAGAACAATAAGGCTCATCAGCCACCTTAGCAAGGTCATGCTTAGATTAATTCTCGACCGATTGAAACCCCAAGCAGAGGACATCATTGCCGAGGAGCAAGCAGGGTTCAGACAGGGAAGAAGCACTACAGAACATATTTTTAATTTAAGGCTGCTAAGCAAAAAATATCTAGAACAGTAACAAACACTGTATCATGTGTTTGTTGATTTTAAGAAGGTGTTTGATAGGGTATGGCATAGAGCGGTATGGGCAACCATGAGGATGTATAAAATCAACGGAAATATTATAACAGTCCTTGAACACCTGTATGACAAGGCGTCCAGCGCAGTTCTTGTGAATGGGAGGCGAGGAGACTGGTTTCGCACATCAGTTTGTGTGAGACAGAGGTGTACACTCTCTCCAACTCTTTTCAATATATTCCTTGAGGGAATTATGAGTGAGGCACTTGGAGGTCACATTGGTACTGTCAAGATAGGGGGCTGACAATTACCAACCTTCATTTTGCAGATGATATCGATGGGTTGGCGGGTTCAGAAGCAGAACTCCAAGAATGGGTCAGAAGACTCGATGAAACAGCTCTCGACTATGGTATGGAGATAAACGCTGGAAAAACAAAATTAATGACCAACAACGCTGAGGGATAAAACAGCAGGATAAAAGCTAATGGTTGGAACTCAAAGTGGTTGACCGTTTTAAATATCTAGGGTCAATTGTCAGTGATGAAGGATCACAATGTGAGGTGTTGGCCAGAATAGCACAGACAATAGCGGCGCTTGCACGGCTTATCAAAATCTGGCAAGATAAACAGTTAGTACTATACACGAAAATAAGATTAATGCGTACACTGGTCCTGTTAATATTCCTCTATGATTGTGAGACATGGACAGTTACAGCTGACCTTTAACGAAGGATACAAGCCTTGAAGGTGAGATGTTTCCAAAGGACTTTTAAACGTCACTTACAAAGATTGAGTTACAAATTAGGAAATACAAAATAGAATTACAACAGCAATAAAGCCTTTTGAGGACCTTTTGGCATCTGTCAAAAGAAGGAAACTTGCTTGGTACGGTCACATATCGAGATCAAATGGTCTTGCAAATACAATCCGCCACGGAAAGGTGCATGGCAGACGACGAAGAGGCCGTCCCAAAAAGAGTGTCCTCAAAGTTCTTGAATATAATCAAGAAAACATATGAGGCTGAGGATACGAGCTGCTAGGTATTACATGAGGGTCAGCTTTCTGAACCCTTGGCAATAAAAGGGATGCCTACTATCACCATTGCTCTTTCTGCTGGCCATTGACTGTATTATCATTATGAAGTTTATAACATCATTCAATGGCCAATAGCATTAAATGGACATTGACCTGACAAATTGATTATCTCAGTTTTGCTGAGGCGAGGTAACTGTAGTTGAGTCTGAAGTTAAACGGGTTTTAAAAATAATTACAACTTAAAGCGATAGACTTGTCTTGTACTGGGAGACAGCCTCCTTCAGAATGTTGAATCTTTCATCTATCTTGGTAGCAACATAGGTCTAAACATAATAGACATTATTAGCCGGTACAGAAAAATAATGGGTTTTTTTAAGAATACAGAAGCGAGGTGATCTTTCTGGCATAAGGAACTAAAGGAACTTTATGGAAATCTTAAGAAATTAAAACTAAATATTAAAAATCTTTGGCTCCAATGTAAAGTCTGTTCTATTATTTGTATGGCTCAGAAACATGACAATTAAGCAGGTGCTACTTAGACCTTCATAAATAGTGCATGCACAGAATACAGGTGTTTAAATGGTACAATAAGATCATAAATGTAGAGTTCTTTGTTTGGATAGAACTAAGATAAGAAAGGGTCAAATATACTCATATAATATATAGAGACTAGTACATAAAGAGGAGGCGCTAGAGATTGATAGGCCACAATTTACGGAGACCAGATGATACTTATATCATTACAAGACAGTATCTGTTCTTTAACCCACTGGGCAGGAGAAATAGCGGTAGACCGAGCACTCCTGGAGGAGTGAGCTTGATATTCAATAATATCATTATCAGTAATATCAGTGCGACACGCTGACACTGGCAAGACTTGAACAAGCTCCACAGGGAGTCGTAACGTTTTTGATATGATATGTACTATAGAGTATATCATATGTGATTGAGGAGTCGTTAAACTGTATTTTCAAGAGCATTGGTACTTGTAATTCCGCTGAGAAACAAAGTTAGGTGAATAAATACATTATATATTTTCTCCAACCAACTGTTTATCTTATCGAAAATAGGTTTCACCAGTAATCATGCTGTAACAAAAAAAAGGCTTTTAATGACCTAACCACGGCCAGTATCACAGAAGCAGTATTAACGTACCTTGATTCCGCTCTGCAATCGGAGCAGATGACATTGTCAGCAATTTACAAATCTATCAAACAATAAGATATTTCGAACTAATATCAGCTGTATCATGTACGTATGGCTGAATGGCCAGATTAAAATTGTAAAAGAAAGCCAAACAGCGGCCTCTCAAAAATAAAATTAAAAAAGAAAAGAAACAAGCGCGCGGGATTGCCAGATGATAATTTTGAGAAGTTTTCAAACAATTAAAGATTAAAGCAGGAATTTCCTTTCAAAATGCCATTAGAAACGGTGTACTGCAAGGTTGTGTACTTCTTCGGCGTTCGTTCTCAATCTCCCGCTTCCAAGCCATGAACAGGGCTTTGTATACTATCCCCTTTTCTGTTATTCACATATATAGACGCAATATGTAAACAAGCCAACATTAGTAAAGGAAACAGCCTCAGTGATCACTTACATGAACTTCTCTTTGCTGATGACCAAACAATAATAGCAACCTCAGAAAAACAGGTTCAGGAACATATCAACAATTTTAATGGATTCCATCCAAAAAATGCTATTTGAAATTAGAGACCAACTATAAAAACCATTGGCTATATTATATTCTCAATCACTTGCAAAAGGTATTGTTCCAAGAGATTGGAAAGATGCAGGAGTGAACCCCTTATTCAAAAACGGAAAGAAATCAGATCCAGCAAATTATAGACCGGTCAGTTTAACGAGCATAGTCTGTAAAATGTTAAAATCAATAATCAAAGAAAACATTGTAATGCATCTAGACAGGTTTAATCTAATCAGAAATAGTCAGCATGGCTTTACTAGAGGGAGATTGCGTTTAACAAATATATTGGAATTCATGGAGGAGGGTACTAAAATGATAGATAGGGGGAACCACTGCATGTTATTTATCTAGATTTTGCAAATACTTTTGGTAGAGTACCTCATCGAAGATTATTTTAAAAGTTAAAATCACTTGGAATAGATGTGGGAAGGTTGTCGAATGGATTGTAAATTGGTTAACGGGAAGAAGGCAGAGAGCGTGCATAAATAAGCAGTACTCTGAGTGGTGTGAAGTAAAAAGTGGAGTGTCACATGGCTCGGTTTTGGGACCAATAGTGTTCTTAATATATATATATATATATATATATATATATATATATATATATATATATACATATATATATATATATATATATATATATATATATATATATATATATATATATATATATATATAAACGATTTGGACATTGATATAGGATCCATGATTGAACAATTTGCAGATGACACAAAATTATGTAGGCGTGTCTCATCTATAACAGAGGTAGATATATTGAGGTCGGATTTAGATAAAATTCGAGACTGATCTGTGAGATGGCAAATGGAGTTTAATGTAGATAAATGTACAGTCATCCACACGGGTAGATTCAATGTGGAATATAATTACAGAATGGGCAAGAACAATATTAGAAAGATAGATCAGGAAAGAGATGTAGGGGTTATAAAGAGCATACAGGTAATGTGAGTAAGCAAGTCCAGGTAGCAGTGAATAAGGTAAATGCAATGTTAGGTATGATAAAAAGAAATATTAAACATATTAGTAAGGAAGTGATAAAGCATTAGTTAGACCTAAATTTGAGTATTGTGTACAGGTGTGGATTCCTTATCATAGATGAGATATAAACATGCTGGAAAGGATAAAAAGAAGAGCGACACAGTTGATAGTGGGATTCCAGAATTACAGTTTGGAGGAAAGACTCGAGAAAACCGGCTTGCAGAGCCTTGAAAAGATACGAATTCGTGGTGACTTAATACAGGTGTATAAGATGATCAGAGGAATGGATAAAGTGGACAATAACAAGTTTTTTTAAAGTACAACCACCAACAAGGACAAGAGGGCACAGCTACAAGTTGACTAAGGAGAGGTCCAGATTAGATATTAGGAAGTATTTCTTTAGCCAAAGAGTAGTGAATGCTTGGAATGCATTGCCAAGTGAGGTGGTGGAGGCTGGGACGGTCAATGCATTTAAGAACAGATTGGATGCGTACAGCTTCTAGAGGAAGGTGATGTAAATGGAACTGGTTGTATACAGACTCTGCAGAGTCTTCTAAACCAGTATAAAGACGTTAAGTTAAGTTAAGTTAAGATACAAATTAGCTAAAGAAAGGTCCAGATTGGAAATTAGGAAATATTTTTATAGTCAGAGAGTGGTGAATGCTTGGAATGCATAGCCCCATGAGGTAGCGGAGGCAGAGAAAGTTAATGCATTTAAGAATAGATTGGATGTACATAGCTTTTAGAGCAGGGTGATGCAAATGTAACTGGTTGTCTACAGACTCTGATGAGTCTTCTAAACCAGTATAAAAAAACGTGAAGTTAAGAGTCATGTACGAATTACAGTATGAAAATCAACATAGGGAAAACCGAAGGTATGCCGATTGCAAGAACGGAAACAAAAACAAATATACTTATACAAAATCTAAAAGTAAAACAGGTGGAAAATCTCACGTTCCTGGGTAATATCTCAGCAGATGCAAAGGAGACAATGAAATCCAAAAACAGATGTAATAAAGCAAGTCATACCATTGGGTAAATTTCCCCGATATTACAATGTAAATACGTTTAAATGGATACAAAAAGTACGCTATACAACACGATAGTATTACCCACACTGTGTTATCAGTGATAGAGTACTTCATCAAAGATGATTTCGAAAGTTAAAATCACATGGAATAGGTGGGGAAGTTGCCAAATGGATTGAAAATTGGTTAACGGGAAGAAGGCAGAGAGTGGGCATAAACAAGACATACTTTGAGTGGTGTGGAGTGCCACAGGACTCGGTTTTGAGACCAATTTTGCTCTTGATATATAAACGATGTGGACACTGATGTGGGATTCAAGATTGAAAAATTTGCTGATGACACAAAACTATGCAGTAGTGTTTCACCTAAAGCAGAAGTGGATATAGTGAGGCTGGATTTAGATAAAAACTCTAGAATGGTCTGTAAGCTGGCAAATGGAGTTTAATGTAGATAAATGTACTGTCTTCCACATGGGTAGATCCAATATGGAACATAATTACAGGATGGGAGAGAACAATATTAGAAAGATAGATAAAGGATGGGACTTATGGGTTATAATAGATCATAGCCTGGCTGTTCCTTGATCTCTTCACTCTTTCACTTGTATATGCAGCCAGGAGACCTATACGAGCGTCAGCAGCCACTATGTACCCTCCAACTGACTGTCTCCAGATTGCTCGATCCTGAGAAATTTCTTCCCAGCCCTTGGACGGGATGTCGCATGACTTCATGTCGCTCTTGCATACGTCCTTGAATCGCAGTGTGGGACGGCCGATTCTTCTAACTCCAAATGTTAGCTGTCCATCAAGGATATCCTTTGGCAGCCTCTCGTTTTCCATGCAATAAACATGTCGCTGGCTCAACATCGAATATATGCTGTGAGTGTTTGCTCTCTGTAAGACAGTATTATGTGACACCCTCTCTCTCTCTCTCTCTCTCTCTCTCTCTCTCTCTCTCTCTCTTGGCACCCAATCCCCAATATACGCCATAGATACCTCATGTGAAAGGTGTTTAGCCGCCGTTCCTGTTTAGTGTAAGTGCTTCAAGTCTCGCTTCGATACATGATAGTGCCAAGAACGCAGGTCTGATAGACCCGGACCTTCGTGTAAGTGAGACAGTGCAGTGTTCTCACGGACTCTCTTCGTCAGGCTGGATATGACAATACTTGCCCTGTCAAGCTTATTGTATATCTCCTTCTCGAGCCAGAGAGTGTTGCTGATGACAGACCCCAGATAAGGGAAACTGTTGACGACCTCCAGATTGACGCCATCAATCTTTATGAAAGGTGTAGTGGTAATGCCCTTTGTCTTTTCCAAACTTATGGTGAGACCAAACTGCTTGCACCCATCGGCGAATATGTCTCACAGTCTCTGCAAGGCCTCCTCACTATTGGTCACTAGATGCAAATAGCATCTCCCAAATGAGCACCGTCCTCACCTTGGTCCTCGCACGCAGTCGGGACAGGTTAAACAGCCGCCCATCTGACCTGGTGTGCAGATAAATACAGTCCACATATGAGATAAACGTGGGATAGGAGCATGGAGAAGAAGATCCCAAAGATGGTCGGCGTGAGCACACATCGCTCGCTGCTTCACTCCACTATTGATGGGAAAAGAGTTTGAAGATGATCCATCGTATAGAACTGAGGTGAACTGCCTGAACAGACTAATGAGCTTCGTCTACCTGGGTTTAGAGTAATATAGAAACTATATGCCACAAGAAAATATAAAATGACATTGCATGGTAGAAGTTTCTAATTATTCAGCATTAGGTCTCAAATAACCAAATGTATTTGTCTCCAGTCCCTCACATTATTTTACCTCATAAGTTCAGTACATCTATTTCTCTCCTCCAAGTTATCTCACACCAATTTTTTCTCCTCCAAGTGACCTCACATCAATTTGTCTCCTCCAAGTAACCTCACATCAATTTGTCTCCTCCAAGTAACCTCACATCAATTTGTCTCCTCCAAGTAACCTCACATCAATTTGTCTTCTCCAAGTTATCTCACACCAATTTGTCTCCTTCAAGTGACCTCACATCAATGTGTTTCCTCCATGTTACCTCACATCAATTTGTCTCCTCCAAGTAACCTCACATCAATTTGTCTCCTCCAAGTAACCTCACATCAATTTGTTTCCTCCAAGTAACCTCACATCAATTTGTCTCCTCCAAGTTACCTCACACCAATTTGTCTCCTTCAAGTGACTTCATACAAGGTGTCATTTTGTAAAATATAATCTGGTCTGTTTGGCTTGGCTTGGTTTCGTTCGTTCTCAATCTCCCGCTACCAAACCCTGAAAGTGCTTAAGTAGTAGAATGTAGTCCAGAGAACGGAATGCATTGTGTCGTAGTTTACAACTTGACTGCGATATTTGCACCTTTTGGTCCAACACAAGCATTTTTTGAGTACCAGGTTAGCATTCCCTGTTCGATTCCTTCCGTATCCAGTCTACCCTGCTGCAGCCTATTATCCAGGATCACCGCGTGGAGGTGTAGAAGGGGTCTTGGTAGCTCTGGTTCGCTGGCCCTGACGCTAGCAGTCAGCTATGGATCGCTGACCACTGCAGTTCATGCGCTGCTCAGCATCTTATCTGATCTGTTTGAAAAGTGTCATTTTGTTAAATATAAGCTGGTCTGTTACCTCTAAAAATTAGTTACCATTATTATTTATCTTTTCCGCATTCACCTTATTTCTATATTCTCCAAGGCCGTGTGTGTTGCAATTGTTTTTATTTAGCGCCTCTCGACCTAGGGCATCCGACATTTTATGTAAGGGTCTGCTTCCTCCTGTATTTTCTAAGGGTTTGCTTCCCCGGGGTAACGACCAATGCTGTCACGAGAAGCGAACCCAGCACCTTCGGATTGTGAGCCATGTCACTAAACCACTAGCCCACGCCGTCCCTAGTTACCATTATAAACTGAATCACACTTTGCAGGGACAACCCCCCAAAAATATCAAAATATACTTAATAAATTAGAAGAAAACAAAAGCAGAGGTTGTGCTGTTATTACTGTAAAACTGAAAAAAAATTACATGACACATATACAAATCATCACTGATGTTAAGGCATTCACTGCTACGCACACTTGTTCTCAATAAAAGTGATCAGTATGTCTATAAGAGAGGTCCATACAACAAAACCAGGCTGTGATAAGCCACTATGTGTTACAGTACACAAAATGCAACAAAACAGTGCTCAACACGAGGCAATAATATAAAAATTCACTACACACATCAGCCTGCACTGTTAATATCAACATCACAGCTTGTCTTCTGTTCTGTTCTGTACTAGGAGTCGACTTCACTGCACTCCGGGCATACCCATAGGTGCCCAGTCTCTCTCAGCAGATGGCGCAAAAGTGTGGATGCTGATGGTGCCTGTAGCCTGTTGGTTGTACACCTTCCTGTTTTGTCCTCTCAGATTCTCTGATCCACTGAATCCTAATTTGATTCCAAAGTGCCGCAGCCTGTGCCTTGCAGACTCATCTAAAGCAGTGTCGTTCTCCAGCAGGTGGTCCTTGATAACCTTCACTATGTCACCTTTATCCATGCCCACTGTGCCTGGTATGGGTGCGTGTGCCGCCAAAAAATCAGCTCACTCGTTGCCATGAACCCCAGCATGATCAGGACAGTAGATCCACACCAGCCCCTGTAGTTTTTAGGTCTCCAGCGCTGCTATTCACTCAAGTAGTGTTTTGGAGTCTGACACGATGACTAATCCTGTTGAAGAAGTCTCAGACAGCCACCTCAGAGCTTTCATCACCGCCTCCATCTCCATTCTCATACTTGATGTGGCAGTCTCGTATGCGCCACTTCGTTCAGCAACGATCCGGTCTCTTATTCTAGCCAAGAAACTCCAGCCTGATGTTCTATTACTTTGCACCGACCAATCAGTGTATTTGATGGTATAACTTTTATGCGTGTTGGCGCCTTTCAGCCGGTTGACTTCGAGCTGTGTCTGGCTATTTCGCCCCTTCCTACATTCACTCAAGACAATGGTAGCTGCCAACTTGGAACAACGGCTGCTATTCATACTAAATCGCCAGTTGATTCTCTCGGTCATTGATTATGGATTGGGTAGACTCACCCTATCAAGATCACAGTGTGAACGGCTGGAACGAATCCAAAATGAAGGAATGCGGCTAGTGTTGGGTTGCATCAGAGATACCCCGATAATACAGATGAGGTACATGCTGGGACTGCCGTCAGTAACATCCAGGCATAAAGTGGCACAGGTACAGCTTATATGCGAGTCATAGCGGACAACATGCACCCGCTGTACCATAACACTGCGGACATCAAGGGAACCAGAATCAAAAGAGGAATGTCATGGATGGCACTGGCAGAACGTACTATAGGAGAGATGACTGCAGTCGAGACGATGGTCAAGGGAGAGGAATGGGTCCACAATGGGGATACACTAACAGAGTATCACACGGTCATCATAACAGCTTGTCTTCTATATGTCGTGAACAGATTTGTTTCTCATTTTTTTATAGGCAAAAATCCGCTGGTGACTTGTCAGGTCAATCCCAGTATACCTGTTACCAAAAGTTAGGTTGGTAGCCCTTGGAATACGCGCATCACCTATTTTTGGAATTGGTGGTGGTGGGGGCGTAAATTAGAGCAAGGTAGACCAGCAGCACGTCATCCGGCATCTAGGATGCTCCGCTAACCACATAACCAAGACATGATGTTATAGCCCCACAGCCCAATTTTTGCGACATATTCTCTGTGTGGCGAGAATCCTAGAATAATTTGAGTAGATTTTTAACTCACATTTTACCAGAGTAGCGGCAGTTAAGCCTACTGTTTTCGATTTTCAACTGCCAAGGGAGTTTTAACGTGCCTGCCACTTAACATGATGTGATGACGTTTATCTTGGGGTCCTGTACAAGCATGTCTATTTTACATAATATATTAAATAAATAGTATTCAGTGTAGAGAGCTGGTGATTTTTTTATAATCGTAGTTTGTTATATTCCAGTCCGTGCGAATTTGCTGAATTGTTTCTTTCAGTCCGTGACGTGCCGCAAGCGTTTTTTTTTCAAAATAAAAACCATTAATATTGAGTTAAAATTGTGATCTAAAGATCGTAACCTTTTCCAGTCCAGGCAAATTTTGCCGATTTCTGACTTTCCATCCGGACTAAGTGCATAAATTCCAAAATTAAATTGTTTTTTTAAATAACATTGAACAAATTGAGCTCAAATTACGATCAAAGCATCGTAAGACGCATAATTATGCCAGGAAGTATTCATAATAAAGTTTGCATATTAATGGGGAGGTGGAAATTGGAGAGGAACCATTGTTTTTACACCTGCACCGTTGTTTTTCGCACATATATCCGCCAAATATGTTACACATATCTTTCTTATTATGTGTTATAGTCGAAGTCTGATTGGGCATGTGTTGAATATACGTGAGTTATCCAGATGTATTATCATTTGTATGGTCAAATAATATACCTTTTATTTTGATACATATGACGACTTAGAAACGTAACAACTTTCTCAAATCAAATGTCTGCATAGTGGAAATAACCGTACATAACCTGTGCATGCCTCGACATCGGCAATTTTTGCCATGGGACTGCCATTAACAGCTTTTGAAAGTTTCATGGGTGCTTGAGACAATGCAGAGTTGACAACAGCCTGTATTGCTTGAATGAAATCTCTTCTTTTCATCACCAGGATATAGCTTTTTTTCACTCTTTTTGTTCTGTATGCAAAACGATAAGGTTGATTGCCTTCTACCCCAAAAGAGTTAAGAAAAGAAAGCTTTCCATGCGACAAATGGAATTTTGAATAACTCACTTTCCTATAGAATGCAAAAGAATAAGAAATGTAGGTAGCAGAACACCCAATATGTTAATAGTCAATAGTCAATACGATATAATAGCGTTGTTCATTTTCCAGTTGAGTTTGGAGGGGAAAAATTAACTATTGCAAATAAAAACTCCTACGTCCTTATTCCCATTGCTGGAGTAGTTGATAGGTTTTTAAGTCTGAGAGCGCCAGGCTGCTTCGCCAATGCTGTCGCCACGTTGTGTGCTGGCTGTGTTTACTTTCATCCGACAGAAAAACAACATTTGCCTCAGCATTGATTCGAACCGTAGCCCTGCTCGCCAGCAGGTAAGTATTGAAACCATTAAGCCACGCTCTCCCTCCTCCCAAACATAAATATATCAGGACCCACTGTGTTGACCATATCTCACCATCATTTTTTAAAAATGTGAATATTTGCAGCAATAGTTTTCCCCCCACCAATTCAATTAAACTATGAGTATTGTGCACTAGTTATTGGCTAATCAATTGTATTAAGAGAAAACTTTAAATGTGTTTGCTTGTTTTTTTTGGTTTTTTTTTTGTATTGGTAATTTCATTTAGGGGACCCAGTGGTCTCAATGTAAGGTGTTTGCTTCGGAAGCTGCAAGTCGTGGGTTCAAATCACGCTGGAGGCCGGGATTTTATTCACATGGATTATCCGACTCCACTTAGTCCCCCTTCCTCTGTACCAGAATATATAAATGTTTCTCCAGAGGAGCTTGAAAATGTCATGAATCGATGCCCAGTCTCTTAATTTCTTTGGACACTATATTATGTATATGTATATATATATATATATATATATATATATATATATATATATATATATATATATATATATATCATCATCATCATCATCATCATCATCATGTAGCATGTCCTTTGTAGAACGTCGCTTCCATCACAGTCTGTCTGAAAGAAACTCGTTCGCTTGCCAAAACTCCAGCCTCCGCCACAGTCATACCCCCGCATTCCTGGATATCTTGGTGCCATCGTCTTCTTGGTCTACCCCTTCCTCTTTTGTCTGGCACCATACCTTCCATTACTGTTCTCTCAATACCGTTGTTTCTCTTGATGTGACCAAAGTATTTGCATTTTCTAGCCAAACAGTTCTGCTCTATGCTCAACTCTTGCCAAATGTCTACATTTGTGTTTTTTCTCTGTCCATGGTATTTTGAGGATCTTTCTGTGACATTTTGACTCAAAGGATTCGATTCTTTGTCTAGAAGTTTTGGTAATCGTCCATGATTCACAGCCATAAGCTGCCGCAAGAAAAACACAGGCTCTCAAGACTTTTACTTTTAAAATTTTGTTGGTGCTCTGCCATAATTTCTTCAGGCTGTTCAGTCTCTGCATTGCCATAGCTAGTCTTCTTCTGATTTCTTTCAAGCAGTCTCCATTTTTGTCAATTCTGGAGCCAAGATATAATAATACACAATGATCTATTTCCTCACCACCCACTGTAAATTTATATATATATATATATATATATATATATATATATATATATATATATATATAGAGAGAGAGAGAGAGAGAGAGAGAGAGACGGAGAGGGTGAAAGAGAGGGAGAGAGATTTGTATTCATTTGTGTCTCCGTTTGTTCATAATAGATGCATATCTCATCTACTATCCACTGTTTTTCTTGGTTTGCATGTGTTTGGTTTTACTCTTTCGCTTCCTTTTTGATCGACAATTTATATGATCCCACACAGCGTGTTTTCTCGAAAGCATTAAATCTGTTTCTCCCTGAGATTTGCAATTGCTCTCTTATGTTGTAATTAGATTTTAATTTAGCAAGAGTCAATTTAATGTTGTTGAGTGGTCTCCTGGTCGCTTTTAGAGAACTACTCTCGGCAGGACATTGCTATTTGATTGTTTCTTCACTATACTTCACACAAAACAAGGACGGGAACGTCAACTTGAGGCAACGTTTTAACAAGAGCCAGTGCATTTTGATGATGTTCATTATGCGGTGGTTAACGTTTTCATTTGGGCTTTTCAATGTCCAAAATCTTCAAGGATGTAGTTAGAACCAATTGTTATCGACAATCTTATTGTTGCCTGTTTTATATTCTATCTACGTATCACCTCTTCCATTGTTCTGCACCAATAAAAATGGTCATATTATGACTTCTACCATTGCTTCTCTCACTTTGGCATTGTAATCGCCCTGCACGGCTGTCATCTCGTGAGGTTTACAATATTTTCCAACATTGTCGAGTGGCTAAATACAGGTTTCCATTTCCTCATCAGAGCTCTTAGCAGGAACGTCGTATGTTCTAAGCGAGATCGCAGTCTAACATTACACATATTCCTTATCCAAGCCTGAGTAGACTATCTTATAGAATAGGAAGACTAACGTCTGGTCAGGCAAAATATACTGATCAGACATGTTAGTCGGGGCCGGGCTAAATATACTGGCCAAGACTATTACCTCGGCTTCCTCGTAGCCTTCCCTGGAAACTGTATGTTTCCATGGCAGTCTGGCTAACGAAGGGAGGGATCGACGTGATCACCGTAGTGGTGAGTGACATGCAGATTAAGCCAACCATAGCACAACCGCCCATGGGACCCCGGTCCACTTTCATCAGCACGCTCGGGATGGGAGGAAAGCTGCTGCAACCCGCCACTTAACGTCATTTTCATGGCGCAGAAAAGAGTAACTTACTCATTGTGGGCATTCGCAAAGAACAACATATTTATCTGATCTCATCTATATTCTTTCTCATAGATACATGACATGGATATCTTATTGACCTGTTTCTCTTTTGATGTCATTTAGCATTCCGTTACTCCTTCTGTTTTCACGTTCCACGTTGCAAAATGTAGTTATGTGATATCCGTGGTTCTCAAAAGTTTTGGGTCCACGGCACCCTTAGTGTATCAGCATTTGTCTACGGCACTCCAAGTAAGAAAATAAGCCTACTTAACAGCTGCAGTTGCAGTTGATGAATATATTGGAATGTTTTGCGGCACTCCTGTAAACTAGCCACGGCACCCCAGGGTGCCACCGCACACAGTTTGGAAACCACCGGTGTACATCATCGTATTCAAGTTCGTTCCAAAATTGATGAAAAACTTTAACTATTTATATAAAAGAATCTCCTTGACAGAGTGTAATGGCCTTTTTTGTGGGTATTAATAATAGTCACGACCTTTAGAAAGTATTTTTTGCCCATCAAAAAATGTTATGACTTATTTGGGATTAGTAAAATAATACTGATCTGGATTTTGTATATCTATACCAGTTTTGCAGTAACACATTCCAGTAGAAGAATAATCAAAAGCCTGAGATATGCATCTAAAAGTGAGAAAGAGATTAAAGAACGCGTGGAAGTAGTCAACACCAAAAGTATTGAATATGGTTTAGACATTAACATTAATCAAACAAAAGTTATGTTTTTACCAAATCAAACGTACAGCCCATAATTCATATCTAAGTGAACAGCGTGCTACTGGAACAGGTAGACACATCTACTTGTATCTGTGACAGATAATTACAAGTGATAGAGATGTGACAGGTAAGGGACGAAAAGAATAGGAATGGCCAGAAGTGTATTTAATATGATGAGAAATAAATTGGCATCCAGGCAAATAACCAATACATTAAAAACGAATATATTCAACATTATTATATGGAACAGAAACATGAATTATGTTGGAAAACATAACAGAGGCCCTCGAAATGTGGTTATACAGAAGAATGTATTGCATTTCGTGGGAAGAGAAATAATCAAATAGCAATTTCCTGCCGAGAGTAGGCATAGGTAGAGCACTTTTGACAGATATTAAAATTATAAAAATCTTATATTTTGGTCATGTAAAAAAACAACAACACGACACTTTGTTGAAAACAATGCTGGAGAGGAAGGTTGAAAGTCGACGGACAAGAGGACGGGCAGCAATATAATTGGAAGAACATAAGATGTACTAATGTCAGTCTGGCAAAGTGTACCGTAAAGACAAGAAACAGGATATTGGAGGTCGTTCGTAGACAACCTTAGTTGCGGAGACGGCACTTGAATTGATTTGATTTCCAAATTCATGTATTCATGTAAAATCAGAAAATACAATGGTTCGGTCATCTCATCAAAATGCAACCTTATCAACTAATACTGCATGCATGCACTACAAGAGGAACGCCTTCATAGCACAAGAACTGGCACAAGTGGGCTGAAAAGTTATTAATTTATGGAATTTGGCATTGGAAAGGTCAACTTGGCATATCTAGCTTTAAAAGTTGCCTGTGTTACATTAAAAATAATTTTAGGAGAAACGCACCGAAAAAGTTCGAAACAAAGTGAAAAACTGATCATAATACCACATTCTACAGTAATGAATAGACGCAGAAGAATTTTCAAACATAGTCTTTTATTTGGCTGCATATTCATTTCATTGTTGTTTGTTGCATATGCATATTATTATTATTTACTTTCAAATGGCCTGAATGGGTCAGCTCAGCTTATTGCTTCAACTTCAGCCTCCGCCAAAATTAGTGGTTTCGGTTATCTAGAATTTGTTACTAACAATGTTAGTGAACGAGAAGGTCCACAAGAGCTACCACAGTTTGAGTCTGAGTATAACATTATGTTTCTTTTCAACGAGGCAAGCAACAATGAACAGCTACAAATGAATTTCAAAGTCTGCATTTTATCTTTGCTTTCAAGGGCATCACAACCAACAATAATCCACATCGCAGGAGACATAAGTAGCTTTCAAAAAGCGGTAGAATTGGTCCATGGCCATGTTCTGTTTGATGGGAAAATTAAGGTAAGGCTGATAGTGATAAACAGCTTGACCACTGAAAGGATTTCAAAGGCTGTTGCCAGGATAACACTAGTATGATGATGTTTGTCTTGTTCCATCTGTTTCTAGTCATATTTTGCATCCCCAGTTTCTTCTAGTTGTAATACAATATAAATATTATATGATGGTAGTATAGCGTAGTATTATTATAAGTATTTTAATTTGTTTGACATTTTATTTTCAACTTTACATTTTTCTTGTTCATTAAGAATCCAACATTAAACTGCTATCTTGTTAAATGTTGTTGTGTGTCTTTGTAAGTACCTATGCATACTTTTACATCATGTCAATTAAAATGATGATCTGAACTTCAGGTTGCCGATAAAAAATGCTGTCTTTCCTTCATGATATTTTGAAATCTGGCATAAAATTCTTCCTTCACTGAGTCTTCTTTGTCATTAGTTGGTATATTATTAGTATATACCTTTGTATAATGTATTTCTTTATCTATGTGGTTTTTAAAGTAGCTAGTATTGTTCTTGGTTCTACTGTCTCATTCAAAAGGTGGATTTTGCATCTCAAGTGATAGCATTTCGACTACACCTTCATTATAGTGTCAGTGTGTTCTCAGGACAGCAACATTTCTCCTGTTTTCAGCTTTGCCCTCTCCACCTTGTTTCAGCCGATCCCAGGATATGGTTCTTTACAGTTGCCACACGGGCAGCATTCATGTTTGTACATTGTATGAACATTCCAGCTACCAATTCTGGAGATTTTTCTAGAAGAAAAAAGGTGAGTCAGTGCAGCAGATTCCTTACAGCTGTATCTGCACCATGTCAGTAGTCTTCTTAACAGAAAATCTTTCTGTTTTTATTGGTTGAAATGGATTTTCCCTCTTCATTAACTTATCCATATTTGTTAACGTTTTTGTAGCTTGAAGTTTCTGCAAGATGAGGTAGCCAACCCCACGCCCAACCCCCAATAGTAGCCTTTAATGACAAGCTTGGTAGATCTACAAAGTTAATGTATTCATGAGTTGAAAAGACAGGCAGAGGAAGCTGCAACAAAAGAAAATATGGAAGACTGGACAACAGCACAGAGATACTATCTAGAAAATAAGAGCAAACAAATGCCTTTATTAAAGATACTGCATAATTAGTCACTCCTCTTCTACCCTGAGGTGTAAAGGTTTGCCAGAAAGAGCATCAGGCCATTCTATCAGCAACTTCCTCTTGGCCTGGTTCCAGACTAATCCACAGCCTTTTATAGAATGTCATGTTGTCACCCCAGCAGACTTTTGGTCATCCTTGGTATCTCGATCCTTGACTCTTTGCTTTTCATGACTGCAATGGTAGCTAAACTTCTTTCATTCTGCAGACATGCCGAAAACATCGAAGTTGAGATTGCTCCACTTGAGTCTGAAAGGACTAGACTTCAAGATATTGTATTGTCTTATTGCAGACGCCTCTTCTTATTACTTGCACCACCTTCATTAGATATCTAATTTCTGATGCTTGGGACTGGCTTTTCTGAGTTGTTGTCATTGCCAATGACTCGCATTCATAAGTAAAATCTGGTAAATTAGTTTAGACATCCATCTCAGTATTCTAAAGTATTTCTTTTTGCTGAGGAATCCTATTTATGGCGTGAAAAAGTTTATCAGTTGTTGTTTGTGTGGCCAACTCTTCTTTAATACCTTCATTCTGGTTTATTACAGATCAAAGGTATTTGAACGGCTTGACCGTTTGCAGAGACTATTCACCCAGAAAATTGTGATGTCTATTCATTTCACTCGAGACCAGCATGTTTTTGAACTGCTAATGGTCATACTTCAATTCCCCAGCTCCTCTGTCCAGATTTGAAGTTGGTCTGGAGATGTCCCTCCGATTTAGTAATCATGATTGCATCGTCAGCTCCAATATATAGACTCGTCTCATCTTCCAGTACCCGACTACCTCTTGGTCCTCTCATTACAGTCTTTGATGACATAATCTATAAATAGTATGAAGAGGTATGGTGATATAATGTTGCACTGTCTTATACTGCTGGTGGTCTTGAAGTCCACTGATGTTTGGTTTTCTGTAAAAATTTAGTTTCCTGCAGGTTTTATAAAATCTCTGTATAGCTCTGATCAGGGGTTCTGAAATGTTCTTCCTTTCCAGGCCTGTTCCAGTCCAGTTGAATATTAACTAATGCCTTTTCTAGGATCGCCATAATGTAAAGATAATGTCTTGAGTACATTAGTTTGTTCTGAAACTGTATTGGGATTCCCCCCATCTACAGATGTCTTAGTCTCTGTTCCAGTATGATGTAGTAGGCTTTGCCTGGGACGCTAAGGAGGAATATGCCTCTGTGGCTTTTGCACTTCGGTTGTCATCCTTTTTGAGTATTGGTATATTGATGGCTGTCTCCCAGTCCTTTGGAATTGTCTTCCGGCACTAGGCTGCCCGGAAAACCTTCAGTTCTCGTGTATTTTACTATTTCCATGTCCAGCTGCTCTGTCAACCTTTATTCTCTCAAATTCTGCCTTTAGATGATTTTCTTCTCTGTATTAGAGCCTGTTGCATCCGGGATCTGATCTTCCTCTGCACAGAGGAGATATGAGAAAGTCTTTCCATCTATCCATTATCTTCCTCAGGGTGGTAAGAAAAACACTTTACCTTTTGCATATTTCACTGGGCACTCTTTTTTCTTACACATGTTCTGTAGAACAGGTTCTTGTTTTCTCCTGCTTTGTTATCCACTCGTTCTCCCAAGTTTTTCCAGGATTTCTGTTTTACTGTTAGCACTGTTTTCTTGCCTACCATTCCTAGTGTTACATACTTTTTATATTTCTTTTTTTCATGCTGTATTCTTGGCTTCCAAGTATTCTTTCCTTTATTTCTCCTTATTATTATTTGACTTCTTCTGTCCACCAGTGTCCTTTTTATATCTTTCTAGACTCTTTTTCTTCTTTGTACGCTGTCAAACGTCAACTTGAATTTGTTCAAAGAAAGCAACAGTCATCCTGAGGCTGTCGACAATGCCATAGAGCTTGTCTAGTGTTGGCACTAGTGATGACCACATGTACTGTCTCTGGTCCTTGTATGTCGGGCAATTTTGCAGCAGATGCTCAGCGGTCATTTTCCCTGTACCACAGGTGCATTCGACAGTAGCACATATCTTCAGTTTATTGAATAGATGGTACCTCAGTCTGTTGTGGCCTGTGCGGAGTCTGAAGACCACGACCTGCTCTCTTCTGTTAAACTGGCAATAAGCATTTTTTGTGTAGCCAGTATGCTCTATTTCCCATTTGGCCATGTATCTGGCCCTAATAAACCTTTTGGACTCTGTAGGTCACTATAATCTGGTTGTGGTAACCTTCTCTTGCCAGTCTGTCTGCCTCCTCATTGCCTTGAATGTTACAGTGGGATGGAACCCACTGTACCACTACTCTTTTGGGTGTGGACTGCTGGCATAGTTGACACAGTACTGCTCATTAAGTTCTGTATTTTCTGACTTTTTAGTGCTGTAACCACAGACAGGGCATCTGTAAACAGGACTATCTGGCTTTCATTGCTTTCACCTGTCAGCATTGCTTCTGCTGCAGCATTCAATGCCTCTGCTGACTCTGCTCGAGAATTTTCCAGTAGCCACTGACAGTGTTATCTTTCTACCGTTTGTTAGGCTCAGGAATACCAGCTCTCCATTCTGTGTTGTGTTATTTGCAGAACCGTCAGTGTATGCATGGGTCCAGTCTGTGCTTGGGTAGTTTTTCTCTTTGTACCTCAGGGTTATGTCTCTTCTTTCCTTTTCAGTCTGGCTGTTCTTGTATCTGATACTTAGTATATTTTCTACCGCCTATGGAAAGATAATGCTGCTTCCAGGTGGGTTTGCGTACAGTAGGGATGGGCTTTGGTGTAGATATGGTGTTCATAGGGTCTTCGCTCATCTTTGTTTTGGCTATTTCTACAAAGTTTCTCTGCTTTAGTCTCCCTTTTCCAAATCCATTTAGTCTGATGCATTGGATCGTCTGTCAGTCTTTTTAGTTTCTCTGCTTGGTGCTGGGCTCTGCTGTCTCTTCTATTGGTCATGGATTGCAGATTTGTAATCTTTTCAAGTTCTATAATTCGCGTTGACTTCATCCCTCCTGTTATAACTCTCATGGCTTGGTTTTGAAGTTTGTTGATTTTATCAAAGTTTACCTTTGCTGCTGTTGCATATGCCGCAATGCCATACTTGAGAACTGGCCTCACTATTCCAGTGTACAATTTCTTCAGTATTCTTTCATCTGCTCCCCAGATTGTGCCAACAAGTTTCCTCATGATTGCCATTCTTTGTCTTGCTCATTCGGTTTTCTCGATCTGAGTTTTCCATGTCATGTGCCGATCAAATGTGATGCTCAAGTAGTTTGGGTTGTCGTTCAGCCGCAGATATTTGCCATTAAGACTTATTTTGGTGTTCTGTGGTTTATTTGAAAGGGAGAATATTGTACATGTTATTTTTTCTTCATTTATTTTGACCAGCCATGTTTTCGCCCACTCCTTCATTGGTGTTATGGCCTACTGCACCCGATTATTTGCTACGGTGAGATATTCTTCAGATGTCCACAAAGCCAGATCGTCTGCAAACATGGAGCTGTATACTCTTTTTGGTATATTTTCTATTGTCTTGTTTATATATTCCAGAAAAAGTGTGGGTGACAGTACTCCCCCTTGGGTTACTCCTTGTTCGCGTGTCACTTTTTTGCTCATCTGCCCTTGTACTTAAATTCTGGCTTATCTGTTTTCGAGGTAGTGGCTGATCCATCTGTACATTTTTCCAGATACTTAGCTTATTCGTAGCTTGACTTTAAGTCCCTCTTTCCACACCTTGTCGAATGCCTTCTCTAGATCCACCCAAACCACTTCTGTATGCTTTTTTTCTTCTTGGTAAGCATCCTCTATTTCCTGCGCTATGAGAGTGATCTGGTCCTTGGTGGATCTGTGTTGTCTGAATCCTGCTTGCTGTGGAATTAATATGTATTTTTCTTCCAGGTACCACATCAGTCTGGTGTTTATCATGCGCTCCATCAGTTTACCTACACAGCACAGTAGGATGATAGACCTGTATCCATTTGGATCTGTTCTATCTTTTTATTTCTTTAGTACTGGTATAAGTTTACCATTTTTCCGTGTCTGCGGAACAATTCCCCTTTTCCAGCTTTGGTTTAGGACTGACAGTAACTTCCTCTTTGCTGCTTGGCCCAACCCCATCAGTATTTCATTTGTTACCCCATCTTTTACTGGCGATTTCTTTTTCTTTAAAGTTCTAATGGCCTCATTCATTGTTAGTTTTGCCGTCATGTGCTCCTCTGGTGCAATCTTGATGTTGTTGTGGTCTTTTGTTCTTCACTTATGTTTGTATGCCTGTCTGTAGGAACATCAATGTGGTTTGCTCTGGCATAATGTTCTATAAAAGTGTTTGCTGTTTTTTTTCCGGTACGCATGTTGTCACCCTGCTTGATGGTAATTTGTTCATTTGATGGTATTTCGTCATTAATGGCTCTGACTAATTTCCATAGTTTGTTCCCTTCTCTATCTAGATTGAGGCTTTCTGTTTTTTTCTTTCCAAATGTCTCTTGTTATTTGGTTCAGTGTTCTTTTGTATTTCACATTGATGGTCTTGAGGGAGATATTTGCTTCAATAGATTGCTCTCTCTCTTTCTCTGCCGTGTTCCTAGTATTTGTAACTTCATCCTCGACTTTCTGCAATTCTTGATTCCAATATGGCTTATAGTTCTTCATTGCCCCTCATGGCATGGTTTCGGTGGCTTCCTGCAGTATTGTTTTGCTTAGGCTTTCCACCATAGGTTTCATATTGTTTTTTCATGTGTTGAGTTTCACACAGTCCATCTGTCAGCATTGCAAATCTGTCCCACTCGGCTCGTCTGTAGTTCCAACGTGGCAGAGATTTTATTTCCTGGAGGCCTACTTCCATATCAATTTCTAGCCTAATTGGCCTGTGGTCGCTACCTGCCAATTGGTTAAGCACCTGGCGATCTATTTTGTGATGAATATTCCCCGTGGAGAAGGCCAAGTCTGGAGTGGAGGTAGTATGCCATCTTCTGGAATAGAAGCTAGGACTGTCTTCCGGCCTATTGATAATATAAAGATCTCCCAGTCTTCCACTTCATCCCCTCTGCTGTCTGTGTCTGAAAATTCCCATCTCTTCGAGTGACTGTTAAAGTCTCCAACCACTAGGCAGCTGGAGTCCTTGATTTCATACTTGAGAGCGACAGGTCTTTGTTGGGTGGGCCTTACAGGTTGAAGATACGGATGTCCGATGTGATTTACAGATACTGCGCTACTTGGTATGCAGTTTCGTGTCAGTATCAGAACACCTCCTTTGTGACCTTCCCAATCAAATCGGAAGGTCTGGTAACCCCTGATTGAAAATCTGTGGTTGTTGCTGAGGTGAGTTTCTTGGATGCATGCCACGTCTATCTTGCCTTCGTACAGGCGATTTGTTAGGAAAATCTTTTTGTCAAGGACTCCCTCCACTTTCCACTTTAGTATTTTAAGGGTCTTGGGTTTTTGGTCAAAAGCTCTTGCCCCATCTCCTTGTGCCTTGACTCCACAGCACATGGGTGGGTGACCACCAGTAGCATTAGGTGGACCCTTTCGATGTGTGGGGCCCGGCACTCTCTCTGCCTGGTGGGACTCCACAGTATGAGCACTATACTGTCTTCTTTTAAATTGTGACGTCATCATACAGCGATTTATGTTGCACTGTTTCGTTAAGCCTGTGGCCCAGTGCATCTGATTTCAACAGGCGTTTCTGTAGGGTTGCCCTCCTTAGCCCTTGGCTGTCCCCAGCCCATCTGCAAAGCAGCAGTTGCTTTGAGGTCAGAGTTGTCTCTCTTGGGAAAGTTGTCTTGCAGGACTATCAAGTCGTCTTCACCAAGGTTTCTTTCAGGTTTTCCATTATTTAGGTGTGCTATCAACCAGTACTGTCAAGCTCCTCCTTCCAGGATTTGCTCCCTGGTTTTTCCACCGCGTTTGCTCATGTAGTTTAGCTAGCCAGTCAAAACTGTTTCCCGGGAGGTGGCGCTTGGCGCCATACATGAGTTAGGCAGAAGTTGGGGAACCAAATAGGGTCCAGGCCATCCTATGCTGCTAGGGATTGACTACCTCTCACCATGAGGTACTATCTCTTACCCACTTCTGCTCTACCCCCCTTCTAGACTCTGATTTCATCACATGCTTGTGCTGCAGCTACCTTGAGAGTAGTCTTAAATTTTATCCAGAGAGCTTCTAGATCCTCAGGTGGTTCTTCTGCGCTTTCTACTGCTGTAGATATAAACCCCTGGTATTTGATCCTAACTTATGGCTCTCTTAGCTTGTATGTCTTTATTATTGCTTCTCCTTATTATGTTTTTCTCTCTGATGTTTGATTTCTTACTTGATTGCATGTGTTGTTTTGGTGGGGCTACTCCTTTGGTTGTAATCTTTATTGACATGAGGTAATGGTCATTTTCGATTTCTGGCCCTCTCCAAACCATGGCATCTCTCACATAGTGAAATGAATCTTTCCTCGTGATGGCATAATCAGTAATGGATTTATCTTTCATTGCTTGTTAATATAAAGTACATAAAGGAGGTGTGTTAAAAAAGTATCAACCATAATTGTTTCCAGAGGGGACGGCGTGGGCTAGTGGATAAGCCCACAACCGAAGGTACTGGGTTCGATCCCCATAACAGCACCGGCCATTACCCTGGGGAAGCAAACCCTTAGAAAATGCAGGAGAAAGCACACTTACATAAAATACTTGCTGAAGACAGATGCATTGGTCAGACAGGCGCAAAATAAAAATTACAGTGCAACGCACACTGTCTCAGGGAATAGATAAATAAGACGAATGCAACAACAACAACAAAATTGTTTCCACCTAAATAAATTAAGCATGGGTGTTGTCCTTCAGCAAGGAGCTATAGAGGATCGTCATGCACATGAGTAAATTTTTTCTTGCTAACAGATTGTGCCAGTTGCTGGCAGTCAGCCTTTCAGTGTTGAGTGTAGTGAGTACCCGTTGGATTTTCATTCACCACGAAATGACAGAAAAAATTTAGCAATGGCATTGCATAAAATATTGCCAAAAACTAGGCAATACCCAAGTGAAAACCATTAGGAAGATTCAACAAGGTTTTGGTGACGATGCCATGAGCATCACCATGATATAATAGCTTCAAAGATGACTGCACATCGGTAGAGAGCGGATCACATTCCGCTAGGCCATTTAACTAGCTGAAATGATGAAGTCGTTGATTAAATATGGACCTCGGTCTTACAGAACCTGTTGTTTCAACATCCAAGAACTTGCGGATGAGTTTTGTATAAGCATTGGCTGGGAACACTTCATATTGAGCGAGGATTTGGCTATGCAGAAAGTGTCCGCGAAATTTGTGCCGAAGCAACTCCTTCGGAAAGTCTCACAGGACATGCTGAATTGCACGAACGGCGACCCCGACTTCCTGAACACTTATCACTGGTGATGAGCCATGAGTTTAATGGATATGACTTGTAGTAGTCAACAATGGAGACATTCATCATCCCGAAGCCAAATAAAGGCAGGCAGATGCCTTTTCATATGAAGATCAAAACATTTCAGACGGAAACTTTGAAGATTGACAAAACTGAATAACTAATCTTCTTCTTTGTTCATTCTCAAACTTCCCCTACCACGTCCTGAAAAGGGCTTTGCAAGTAGCAGTATGTTGTTCAGAGGATGGAATGCGCTGTGTCGTAGTTTACAGCGTGACTGCAATATTTGCACATTTTGGTCCGACACATCCGATTTTATCATCATCATCTGGTTGATGAGTTCTCATTCTGGTTCTAAGACTGGTCTGAGTATATTTCTCCATTTTCTTCTTCTTCTGCGTTCGTTCTCAATCTCCCGCTACCAAACCCTGAAAGGGCTTAAGTAGCAGAATGTAGTCCAGAGAACAGAATGCGTTGTGTTGTAGTTTACAGCTTGATTGCGATATTTGCACCTTTCGGTTCAACACATCTGACTTCAGCAAGCATTTTTTGAGTACCGGGTTAGCATTCCCTCTTCGATCCCTTCTCCTTAGCCAGTCTGCCCTGCTGCAGCCTGTTATCCAGGATCACCGCGTGGAGGTGTAGAAGGGTCTTGGCAGATCTGGTTCGCTGGCCCTGACGCTAGCAGTCAGCAATGGGTCGCTGACCACTGCAGCTCATTCGCTGCTCAGCGTCTTGATCCCATTTCTCCATTTGACTCTATGCTCTTCATTTCTGCATGTTTGTACTTTAATGTCCCTGCATACCTGAGATGTAAAGGTGGTCTTGGTCGCCCCTGCCATCTCTTCCCTTGAATCTTGCTCTCTAGTATCTTCTGTAGAAAAACGTTCATGTATCATATTGTGACCCAGCTAACTCAACCAACATTTTTGGATCATATGCAATATTTGTCTTTGTGCACCCACTTCAGTGAGTACATTGTCATTGGATCTTTCTGTCTAACTCACTCTTTCCATTCTATGGTGTGTGTGTATGTGTGTGTATATATATATATATAATATATTTCCATTAGGCTTTCATGTCCTGCAAAGTCCTGGCACCTTTCCATCAAGTCCATTAACATTATTTACTGTTGCTGTTTTAACAGTGTCCCTATTCATTTTAAAGTCTCCAGACCATACTCTGTTGAAATCAGTTTGTTCACAGCCTTACAATATATAGTTAACAATAGTATAAACTAAATAGCTTGTCGACTTCATCTGTCAGTAGCAGCTGCGCCAGGTCTCCATTTACCAGTAACTTTTCAGGGTAATCCCTTACTTCGACATGTACCCACTTTCTACGAAATAGATGTCAGGTTGGACTTTAGGAGGCGAACAACCCATACTATAACAGTGAACTAAGATAATTGAGTATCATTATAAATATACAGGACATCTGAATAGAAATAGAATAATTGCTGTATATTTTACACTTCCATTAGTTACTTCACTTAGTTACTCGTTACATACAATGCCAGACCTGGTCACAGGTTTCGGGGCTGAAGCAATAAAATCGTAACTTTCGCCTAGAAATATGGTGTATTTTTTGCTGGTGAAGGGCCTGAACTCCGCAGAAGTCGGTTACTTAAGTTATGTTAAGTACTTGTAGAACTGTTTGTGAAATTGTTGCCTGTTTTGGTCAACAGACAAAAAGTGACACTGTATTCGTAACGGGAGTAATTTTGAGCTCGGGTTGAAGGTGTGACAGATGAGTCGGTGAGAGCTTTTTGGCGCGTGAAAGTGATAGATGGGGTAAGGGTAAAAAGATGGTGGGAGCGGTGACGGGAAGATATGAGCGTGTTGAGGGAAAGAATAGATGAGCGGTTGGGGGGATTGGGAAGAGATGGGCAAGGTGAGGGATAATGAAATAGGAGGGGTAATGGGCTGGTTGAGGGGGTACAAATAATTACACGGGTTGCAGGGAGGAAAGAGGTCAGTAGGAGGATGCGAAGCGTAAGTGGACGGAGAAGAGATGGGCACGGGTTGAGGGTGGTGTAAGGACTCTTTGACACAAGGAAAAGATGGATGTGGTGAGAGGGAAAATATGGTGAGGGCGGGTGATGGGAGGAGATGGGCCGGTTGAGGGGGAGACTAGATGGGTGGGGTTGAAAGGGATATGGTGAGCTGGTTCAGGAGTGGGAAGAAATGGGTGAGGTGAAGAAGTAAGGTGGGGGAATGGGCAGGTTGAGGGAAGACAAAGAATTAGGCAGATTGCGGGATGAAAGAGGTGGACAGGAGGATGCAAGGGATGAGGGAGTACAATGGGAATGTGAATGAGAAGAGGGGTGCAGATGAAGATGGCGTTAAATATGCTGTACTTCCATAACTATCCTTGACAACAGCAAGTAATAAATAATGCAAGGACGACTGTTACTGTCAAAAAGTGATTTTATTCCCGCAAAAATAGAGCACAATTTAGTTGAAGAAGAAATTCTATCCAAACAATCAGGCAACGGAAAGCAGGACTTAAAACTTAATTATTGTGATCCCTTCGCGGAAAAAAAGGGAGCTACGGTATCGCAGTGGTTAGTGCACTAGCTGTCCAATCGAGTAATCTAGTGTCATTCCAAAATTTATGTGGGTTATTATTTAAATTGCAATAGACACCAGAGTCGGCCCAGCCTCAAAATTGATGAACAGAGTGACTGTCGTGATGCTACCTACATGAGCGTGATTCGAACGGGGTGCCTTGGGATTGTGAAAATGGCACTTCACCCCTAAGCCACAAAGCCTCTATTAATCATACCATAAAACGTAAATCATGTCATGAACCACAGAAAATCAATCACAGGCCACAGGCAGTCCATGTTCTGTGAATTTGATATCACTGCTCTAAAATAATGTACGCAACATTGTTATTTCGTTATTTAGTAAATCAATTAAAATGTGATTGTAATTTATAATATCTACTTTAATTAAATGTATTTTGTATTTTCAGTGGATGCACATGAATTGAAAGCAATAATTTTGTCTCTGTTTTTAATATTGAGGGCCACATTAGCTCAGTTCATAGCGATAAATTTGCTATTTTCTGTGGTAACAGTATGCCTCGGTTCGAATTGCATTCGGAGACTAAAAAATATCAGGGTCATGATTTTAATCGGGGACCGCTTCTCCAGTCAACCCAGCTGTAAATGGGTACCTGACACATGAGTTAGGGAAAGTAAAAACAGCAAGGAAGGGCACTGGCCACCCCACCTTTCACAGGCTGCGGCTTAGTACAATGAGGTCTTTAAAAAAACTCCATTTCCAACCAGCAGTTAATTTTGCTGAATTCCCACTTTACTTTACTTTTAATATTACAAATTATTTGCAAAATGGTATGGATGAGTAAAATGTATATTTGTAACAGAAATGTAATGTTTATTAGTTTGGAGCTCTAATTTTTTTTTTGCACACTTTTCTTTAGGTTATTCATCATGACCGGACTCATATGCCAGCTAGTGTTTTTCAGACAATCTCAAATATTCATGAACAACTCAGTGCTGAAGCCCATCATTTCAGTAACCCTATGTTTTATATCTCACTTGTAATGCATAGAATCATGCCAGTAAATGTATCTAAACTAATCTTGCTGGATATTGATCTTATGTTAACTTCTGATATTGTTGACCTGTTTTCATTATTGGACAACTTCAGTGGTGATCAGGTTATTGGTATTGCCAGAGAAAATCAACCTGTGTACAGAAATGTATTTTGGAACTTCAGAATTAAGAACCCTGGCACAAGAGTTGGAGATCCACCACCAAATGGTTTGACTGGATTCAATAGTGGTGTAGTATTGTTTGACTTAGCAAAGTTAAGACAGTCTTTGAAATATAATTCATTATTAACTTATGATAATTTGATGATATTAGTAAGAAAATATGAATTTAAAGGACATTTAGGTGACCAGGATTTCTTTACATTGTTGTCATTTGAATATGAATCACTATTTTATATCCTTCCATGCGGATGGAATAGACAGTTATGTACATGGTGGCAAAGGGATGAATTTATTCCCATTTTCCATAGATACTATATATGTCATGAACCTGTTCACATATGGCATGCTAACTGCAACACATCTTTGTACAATTAATTTTTGTGCAAATTCATTGATGTACATGCGATTAATTCATTAAAAAAAACATGCATTTGAATCATTTCACAATTTTTTTAAATTGATGTGACTAAAATATTAATGTCAGTAATATATAAAATGAAATGTAAATGTGCAGATCCTTCCAAAAATGTGTGGGTATGTGATTCAGAGATTTTTATTGAGATAAATGTCAAATGCAGCCACTGGTATGTGTTTCATGTCACTTTCATGAAAGTAGGAGATATTGAATTTAAAATATTATCACAGCCAATATCATGTAATAGAAATAAACTGATTTATTACTTTGTACAAGTGAACTGGAATCCCACAACGTGACATTTATGGTAGAATCAATAGTTTATGTTTAGTCACCTGACTGTAGTCTCACTGGCAACCAAGGAGGTGTTAGTACGGTACTCCATTTTCACAAATTTCCAATGATCTTTGTACCTTGTAGGTTTCCCCATTTGTTGCTAAACACACAGCGCAGCGACGTCTCATACGGCAAATAAGCCTTCTGGCGTTGTCTTAGTGAACTCTTTGCCACTCCTGCCGAAGAGCGCAAACTTACTGTAGAAGGGTATGAGGAGTGGATGGACGTGTGCTGAAGAGGTCCCACAAATGCTTATTTGGAGAAAGGTTGTTGGACATGGTAACTTCCGGATATGTTGCTACTGAAGTTGATCATGGATGACGTGAGCACGATGAGACGTGCATTGTCATCCTGAAAGATGAAATCAGGTCCATGCTGCTGAACAGTTGGCACAACAATACGTTCAATGAGGTTGTCACGGTAATGGAGCCGTGTCAAGATGGTCTGGCATGTCATGTCTGGCCAGACCATTACACTCCCACGTCCATAACAGTTGTGCGCAACCATTGCATCAGACTGGTAACACTGACCTCGCTGCTGCCATATATGTTTTCAGCCTTTTTGGTAGCCGGACTAATCAGAAAACATCACCAATGCCCACTGTTGACTGGTCTATGTTAGATGACATTTGCACTAATTCATTTTGGCTTGCTTGTGGCGTAGTGACATGAGCATGCCAACAAATGGTCGACGAGAGACCAGTTACACCTAGTGCAAGCAGTTTCGTACTGTCTGCATAGAGAATCAAATCCTATTGGTCTGTTGAAGATTCTGGTGTAGTTGAGTACCATTTTGAGTTCTGAGTAATGAGAAGTTGGTCTTGACGACATGTAGTAGTTCTTGGACAGCCAGTGTGAGGCAAATCAGAAACTGTGCCGTTATGTCAGTACATGTTTCACAGTTTCTGTCAAACATTGAGGTTCCGAGCAACATTCACCAGCCGACTATTCGTTTGCAGCAGCCTATACCTATGCATTAATGCTGTTCTGACAAACAAAGCGTTGTGAAATAAAGAAATGTTATCTGCTACTGAGTCATTTTGAACCTATCCATGGTAAGTAGTGATCAATGAACACGAATTGTGTGCATTTGGTTGAAAAAAAGAAAACCTGTGTAAATCTTATCAATTGACCCCCACCTCTGCTTTTCTAATTGGTTTCCTTAGCACATTCCACCCAGAAAGCATCAAATTGCAAGTGATATCGGGCAATATGTGTCTGTCATATCCATATAAGCATCGTAACCTAACCACCATATTCTGCAATAAGAGATCACAACTTACAATAATGTCCTACTTTTTGGAGCAATATACACGCAGTAGAGTGAACTAAACCAGTATTAACTCATTACACCCGAAGCGTTGTCGCTATCAGTGATCACACTTTGTAAACGCCTTAGTCCGACTCACTTTCTTCGTAAATGTACTGTCATATTTTTGGTCAATCTGCCCTGGGTTAATATGAAAATACATAAGGTAACCTTTTTTGCTTGTAATTTCAGGCGTGTTAGGGTTAAAGCCATACCATATTCTGCTAGTATTAAGTCTCCATCCAAATTGTTAACACCATGGCATCTGTTTTGTAAAATGAAAAGTTAGAAATGTTTAGGAAATACCAGAAGCAATTGAATTGATAATTTAGAAGAATAAGTGTACAAAGGCTATGTTGTTGAGAATTAGCACTACTACACTATGGACAGACCTATATGTGCACATTCTCTCTCAGCAAATAGCGAAGGATATGGATATTGAATGGTTTCAGTAGCTAGCTCATGATCTGTACTCTCAGGCGCACCTGCATACTTGTGCAGTCTGTGAATTACCATTTAATCTATTACAGTGTCATCATCAAGCAGGTGGTCACAAATTTTTCAATCTCTTTCCCCCTTTACTGGTCCATATTCAAAGTCATCACAATTTGGGCTTCTAAGCCATTGCCTTTAACTCTAGCATGGCCAGATCAATAGGTGCACACACGCCGCAGAAAGTTTTAGGTCTCTTTTTGATATCTACTTATGTCATAACCATCATTCCCGTCTCTTCCAGAATAAGGGAATTTGAAATGACAGCGCTGATTAATGTGGTCTCAGATAATCACCTCTCAACTGAAGTATTTTCCTCAATCCATTCCTATACTATAGGTTGTCATGTATGTCCAACATGCTCGTGAACAGCCCTGCCTATCACTCTACTCTATCCGTGGAACTATCATAATCTGATCTCTTACAGAGCATCACATACCATCGATGTATACTATCTAGATTATTTTGATTTGTTTAACCTCATAGTCTCCTTTCCCATTGCTCTCCTTTGCATTCCCTGATGGAGGTAATGATACATTGGTAGAAGTCTGTTATATTATTGCTAATATGAATCCATTCTTCCCCTTTAGTCTAAGCTGTGGTCACTTCCCCAATCGTCTTCTCTGCTTGCACCATTCATGGCGTCTCTTTCTTGATTTTCATTTTGTTGACGTATGCTGTGGTAATTTACAATGGAGACCTTATATCTACGATACCAAAGAAAGCAAACACCTTTAGGGGTCAAAGATACAACAGCTATTTAACCTTCAAGTGGTGGAAACACTAAGAGATTAAGGATCAAACTGAGAAAGTAAACCTGGCCCCAAAAAATACCCTGTTGAAATCTGATCTGTGGCGAGAGGCGCAGATATCGCAACCTCGCTGTAAACTGATACGTTATAAAAGTCCTTTTCAGGACGAACGCCGAAGAAGAAAAAGCACCTTTAGCAAGTTCTTATATTAACATGTTGCCATAAAGTATTTGACAGAAAACTTCATCCCCTCAAAACTGCAGAGTATCTTAAAGTAAATGCCGTGAAGGAAACCCCCACGACCAGATTATATATAAAATGAAATGATCCAACAACGTCAAAGGCAGACTCAACTTTTATTAATACAAATTACGAACACGTTTGAGCCTACTTTCCTAACTTTTATCATCGCCAAGCTGGCACAACAAATATTTAACAACACATTGTGCAGGGGGATTGAATCCTTAGTCTCTCAGCAATTTTCAGTCTAGAGGATCAAGAATCAAAGTTCAGCTCTTCTTTATTGGACAAAATGTGAAGGATAACTCCCAGCCAGGTGTCACCCCCACACATGGACCTCCTCCCATATCAGACCATACAAATTCTTAGTCATATTTTGTGTACTAATGTTACTCTTAAATCTTGACTAAATCAGAACTTTTCCTTCCTGGTCTTCAACGATGCGAATTTACAAATCATTTCATCTAAATCAATGCCTCTCGTAAACTCACATTCAGTCGATAATATTCACAAGATTAGAAAACCGTAAATGCCCCACAATAGATTACGAATAGGTCTTTCAAAGTTTGAGCCTTGAAAAACTTTTCTTTCAAAGGAGGCCATACACACAGATCGTCAGAAATACGTGTAGGCTTAATGAAAGGGCTGGGAGAGATTCTACGAAGTTCCATTCAGCTACTAATATCCAAAATTCTAATGTTGCTGAATGTTGGACTCGATCTCAATTGCTTTCAGTTGCCTTCTCAGCCTTGGTATTACTATTTAAAGCTTACTTTCAGATACCTCACTATAGAAAATTGTGAATTTTGGAAAAGGCATCTTTAACTTCTCCAGTGCTAGATTTGATAATAAGAAATATGGCTCCTACTTCTTTGATGGCTCTTGATCTGGTCTGGAATTAAGAATAAAATAACCAATACACTCACGCTTTGCCCTCTTATTTTCTTCCTGCTTACAGAACGAGTCTAGCATCGTTTGCCTATTCCTTTGCTATCTCTTGAAACTGGCTGTATAGACCACTTACTGCAATTTCATAATCATCAGTACATTTGCATGCTCCACTAGGTCACTGCAGTCTTCGTGCAGAAAAAAGTCTTAGCACCATTAGCTTTGTCGCCATCTTGTTGAGACTTAAGCCTGTAGTCTGCAGGTGCTAATGTGTAAGATTTACTTGCTGAAATACAACACTAGAAGTACAGGTAGCACATAAAAGTGAAATCACAGACAGCAGGCAAAAGACCTTGAATTGCTTCTCTTATGTCAAAATTTGCATGTGGACCACAAAGAGTTTCAGTCGCTGTCACAAAATTTTATTTAACTGGCTTATCTGCAGATAGATGAGCACTCCAGTGTGTTGTTGATAGACTTTTCACTGATATGGTCAATTAATGCATCCTATTGAAAAGCAAAGAAAGACAACATTGTCTCAAAAAGGTTTTTAAAATGTCACTCGCAAAACTGCGCTGACTGCACATGATCTATTTAAAATAGCTTTCTTGTTTGTTCCCTTAAATAAACCTTGTACACCACCACAGATTGCAGCCATAATGGCAGCATTATCTTAACCTTGATAATGACATCATTTTATCCAGTCCAATATTTTTTCAATGACAGAACTTAGGTCAGCAGTCCCCTCAATAAAATGAAATAAAAATCCTAGAAGCAATTCTGGTACTGAAACTTTGCTGTTGTGGGATTTGTACCCTTTGGTTGAGATTGTGAAACTGAGCGAGTTTGACCCTTCTCTGTGACACATTGCTTATAACCATCGTCTAAGTAGAGTCTATCACTAAAAAAATATTGCGCGTTTATCGCGTCTAATAATCAGCTGTCAGGGGTGAAGGAAAAATGTTAGTGTTTTCTTTACAGAGGGGTAGATTAAAACATATTCACCTGAAGAATGTGTCTACTAATTGATGATTTTGCATAATAAACAAGATCTAGCTCTAAATTAATGTGAAAACACGAACATCCTACAATAATTAGAACATAATTTAAGCGGCCAAGAATTGAATGGGTAAAAAGTGATTATTTTATTATGATTTAAAATAAGATAATTTTTTTTTAAACATAACATACATTTATATTTAATGCATATAATAAAAGTGCATATCAAAACAAAAGAAAATGTGTATTTTCTATATCTTCAGCATTCTATATTGTTAAATTATGAAAGTAAATATATGTTAACAGAGATTATTGAAATTTTGCTCCTGAACCTGATCACTGAATAAACAATTAGTTCTATATAAAGTGGGATATAAAAATGCCACATGTTTGGTTTAACCAAATTTTATTACATAAATATTTATGTATATTGACAGTTAACACTCCCACTTTAAACTTGCACGCTTTAAAACTGGAGACATTTGTAACAAATGAGCCACCGTTATAAATATTAATCAAAATAAGTTGTTCCTAACTTCGTTCTCGATGCATACCAAATTCAAACCTATACATTCTAATCTATTCTGTGAAATATGTGTTGCTAATATGTGCTGCTTTGGAATTGTTTGCATCAGAAAGGGTTTCCTAGATAAAGTCATGTACACCTGTATTGATTTTTTGGATCAATGGGATAGAGCTTTCAGAAATGTATTTGCTGTAAAACTGAAATATAACGTAACTTAACAGTTTTATACTGGTTTACAACTAGTATACTGTATAAAACCAGTTTATCTTCGAGGATGGTTTCTACCGATGTGCGAGTCCATCTTAATAGACTAAAAAACTAGAGGTAAGTAAACCCACAGCCAGTTAGGCGCCACCTATCGCTGCTCTTAACAGACCACCTGGGGAAAGGTGCAAATAACTTGGGTAGATTTTTAATTTGAATTTTGTTCTGGCAATTTCCGTTATGCTTAGTCTTTTTTATTTCCAACTGCTAACGAATTTTTAACGTGCTCGACACTGAACACAGGAGTCCGATCTCACTACCCAGAGATCAGTGACATTTTTAACACGTGACCTTGTGGCCACTGAGTCCCCCATAAGATGCAATATCTTTTATATTTATTATTTGAACCATGTCAACACAGTGAAAGTAACCTATGAGGATATAACAAGACATCTCTAAAGTAGTGTTTAATTATACAATAAACAGACAATTACTTATGGCGTTAAGACTGTGTGAATGTATCCAAATATTAGAATTAATGTCAAATGTTGGGGAGTGTTTGGAACGATGAAAAAAAACTTGTTCACATGCATTGTATAAACTTCTGCACATGAAGTAGACTCAGTAGCAAGATTAAGGTAAGTGACAGAACTCACGGGCATTCAAGAAAGCTGAAATACGACTGAAGTTTAAAATGTGAAAATTTCACAAGCTGGCACTGTATTGGCAATTGTTCTGTCGTGTGTCAGAATAACGTAATATTTCACTAAATAACATAATACATATAGAAACGGATATATGAACACTATATAAATAACAACTCATGAAATAATTTGTTCTGAAGAATATATTTCCCATATGGCATAAGTACAACAAATATTCAATATTCATCATTTAGTTGACACAGCTGGCATATATATATCTTCGCATTTTAACAATTTATTTCGTTGTGTCCCTTGTTAAGTTAAACAATGAAATCCCACATATATAGAGAAATAATGATATGCCTTAACTTAACATAACATATTTACACTGGTTAAGAAGACTACTTGTGACAAACTTAGTGACAAAAGTTGTCGTGATCTGCAAATCGGCATGGAATAATTAGTGACATTTTCAACTCGATGTGTCTTTCTGTTCACGTTTTATGGCTTCTCCAGACATGCAAATATACGAACTTTCAGAATTATTATATTAAATATCATACAAGAGAGAATACGAGGTAAAGTAGAGAGGAAAGTTTCAGAAGAACAATTTGATTTTCGAAAGTTTAATGGAACAAGGGAAGCAATTTTCTGTTTGCGAACTCCGTCAGAAATATAAAGAAATGCATGACATTTAAATTTGCTTCATAGACTACCAAATCTGGCATAGATGGCGCCATAACTGGCTGCGAGTCTACATTTCTCTACTGTTTTGAATCATTATGGATGCCGCTAGACCACGGATTTGCCTGGAATTCACACTAGTCGACGACTTACACTTGTGTTCACTGAAACGTGGTGTTGTTTTCCGTCTGGACTTGTTATTTCGTTCTTTTTTGTGATTTCTTCCATCCGTTTGTCCTGGTCTGGACGCCGGCTGAATGGCACTACGCTTATACATGTGACGTATTTCACGGGTTAATTCTGCCGGTTCACCTTCGCGAATTTGGCGTGTGGGAATTTTAGATGCTACTATGATGAGTTCAATACAGCTGGGGAGAGTTGCCAGACCCACTCACACGCTGAGTGTTGTCCATACGACTTCTTGTGGTTATCGAAAAGGCACGACAAACTGCGGGTTACATGTTTACGGAAAGGCTTCGGTGGTAACCCTGAGGCAAAATCTGCAGCCTATGCTATCTCCAGTCGTCTCGATGAATGTCTTTCCACTGGCAAAATGTAGCTTAGGCTCTGTGAGTGAGGTTGACAAAAAGGCGCAGTTTCTTCCTCACTTTGATCCAAATAACCGCGCAAGTCACCCATTTCAGCGGACACAGCAAGAGATACGACTGTCCACACGGCTGAACAAAGAGAGTGGTCTTCATCACTTGTGATGGACAACTATTAGCATAGACTACCAAAAAGCTTTTGACAGTAGAATCTGACATCAAGAGAGGGGTGTCGTGCATTGACACAGGCAGATAAAACAATCGGACATGTCAACCCAACTGAGACGATACCCAAGGGGGAAGAATACTAGAGGGTTTTTATAACCCTAGGCAAGAAATGCATACTGTGACAACGAGAGAGCAGAGCACGAGGTGAATTGGCTGAAAAAGGAGAATACGCAGCATAGTGATGCTGTCATATCAACGGATCAGTGCGTCTCAACAGGACATCAGGCTGGTGCTTCTCGGCTAGAATGACAGGACAGGCGGTTGCCGAGTGCAGTAAGGCATACATGTCAACAACCTCTAGTTTGAGAATGGAGATAGAAGCAGTGACCTCAGCGCTGAGATGGATATCGTAACTCTGGGCTCTTCTTTCCACACACTTTTCTTTCTTTTTACTCTGTCCAACAATCACACTCTTGCACAACTTTCACACGCGCCCTCAGGGTGATGCTTTTCCATTGCACTTTGGTTGGGCTGGCTTCTGAGCGTGCACAAACCTAGCATAGGTATATACAGACGCACACATGCATCCAAACACTGGTTTATGCGTCTTAATATCGTCCAATTGACTAGGGTATGTGGTAGAATAGGCGCGCCTCAGCCAGTAAAAATGGTCACGTAAACACGTACAATTTTTTTTTAAAATAATAAAAAGGGCAGTCATAGTGACAGACGCGCAAGCCGTACTTCAGAAGGTACAAAGGGGATGGCTGAGGTACGAGGATATAGCAGCTGTTGAGGTCTTAAACCCCCAGTGATTAACATGGATCGACTGTTCTGGTCATTGCTGGGGTTCAGGGCAACGAAAGAGCTAACATCTTGACTTTACAAGATCCCATCATGTTCACGTTAGTGATATATACAAATGACAAATCAACCAATGACCGTCTGTTAGATGATAACACTGCAATAGATGAAAGTTTTTTATATTAAACGAGGTTCGAGCGAGTATAGCGCATGAGAGGACAGAGCAAAAGAGTGTACAACCAGCGAGATACAGGGACCATCAGCATCTATACCCGGCGCCATTTTCTGAGAGAGATTCAACACCTATGGGTACGCCCGGAGTGCAGTGATGTTGATTTTTAGAAACAGAAACACAGTCCCAACATTCGAAATTAATAAAACGTCTCCAAGAAATAGGTCCAGATCTGTAATGGGAACAAACTGCTACAGTAAAATCAGGAAAGTTATGCACTGCAAGTATAGATGTGAAAAGAGGAGTGCGACAAGGATGTTTATTATTCCCTTGTATTTTTATCTACACAGAACACACATTCAAACAGAAAGAGTGGATGTATGGTTTGTCATTGGAGGAGTGGCAATGGATAATCAATAATAAATGAAAATATGCGGATGATACAGTTTTGATTGCAAAAAGTGATCAAGAATTATAGGAGCTTGTGACAATAATATACAAAATAAGTCCAGAATTAGGATTAGACATAAACATAAAGAAAGCAAGAACTATGATCATTTTGAAAAATGACAAGAAACCATGTATGCAGAAAAAAATAAAAGATCAACTACTTGAACAGGTACAGCGTTTCTCCTGTCTAGGTCATATAATAACGGTAGATGACAGTTCGAAAAGAAATCAGAAAGAGACTAGGTGGAAAATCGGCATCATGTGACACATGCTGAGTTCCAGAAACAGATAAATCAGAATTTGGAAATGAGAATTGTCAAGTGTTATGTATACTCGTCACTAATTTATGGCCCAGAAACATGGACAATGAATAACAAGTTGTGATGTGGCATCTGGAAGAAAAACGAATTCTAATCCCACAGCAAGCCGGCTTTAGACAGCACAGATCCACTGAGGACCAGGTCATCCTCATAGCCCAGGAGATAGAAGATGCCTACCAGGCACAGAAGCACACAGTAGCTGTCTGGGTGGATCTGGAAAAGGCATTTGACAAAGTCTGGAAGGACGGACTTAGAGTCAAGCTGAGAAGAAGTGATGTCTGTGGGAAGATGTACAAGTGGATCAACCACTACCTCAAACAAAGAACGGCCAGAGTCCAAGTACAAGGGCAGATGAGCAAAAAGGTGACACTCGAGCAGGGAGTACCCCAAGGGGGAGTACTGTCACCCACACTCTTTCTGGTATATATAAACGATATTACAGAGAATATACCAAGAAGAGTCCATAGCTCAATGTTTGCAGACGATCTGGCTATGTGGACCTCTGAAAAGAATCTCACCATAGCAAGAAACCGGATGCAAACGGCCCTAACATCGCTGGAAGAGTGGGCGAACTCATGGCTGGTAAAAATAAACGAGGAGAAAACCACGTGCACAATATTCTCGCTCTCATTAAAACCCCAAAGTACCAAATTAAGCCTAAACGGCAAAATCCTGCAGCCAAACGACAACCCAACCTATCTGGGAGTCACATTTGATCGGCGCATGACATGGAAAAGTCAGATTGAGAGAAACCGAATGAAAGCCAGAGAAAGAATGGCGATCATGAGGAAACTTGCTGGCACAAGCTGGGGAGCAGACGAAAGCATACTAAAGAAACTGTACACTGGAAGAGTGAGACCAGTTCTCGAGTATGGCATTGCGGCATGGACAACAGCAGCGAAGGCGAACTTCGATAAAGTTAACAAACTTCAAAACCAAGCCATGAGAATCATAACAGGTGGCATGAAGTCAACGCCAATTGTAGAACTTGAAAAGATTACAAGACTGCAATCCATGACCGATAGAAGAGACTGCAGAGCCCAGCTGCAGTCAGAGAAACTCCGAAGACTGACGGACCATCCAATGTACCAGAGACTAAACAACCTGGGAAATGGGAAACTGAAGCGGAGAAACTTTGCAGAAATAGCCAAAGCAAAGATGCACGAAGATCCCACAAACGCACTAACAACACCAAAACCCATCACTACTGTACGAAAACCTACTTGGAGGCAGGATATATTTCCAGAGGTGGTAGAAAATATACCAGGTATTGCAAACAAAAACTGCCAGAGTGAGAAAGAAAGGAGAGACACTACCCTAAGCTTCATAACGAAAAGCTACCCAAGCATGGACTGGACCCATGCATACACCGACGGTTCTGTAACAAACACTACACAGAACGGAGGGGCAGGAGCATTCCTGAACCTACCAAATGGCACAAATATAACACTGTCATTCGCTACTGGTAAGTACACAAGCAATTTCAGAGCAGAGGCAGAGGCACTGAGGGCGGCAGTGGAAGAAATGGCAACACACAGTGAAAATGAGAGCCATATAGTCTTGCTGACAGATGCTCTCGAAGTAGTCACAGCGCTAAAAAGCCAGAAGAACACTGAGCTTAATGACTTAAGAGCAGCACTCTGCAAACTGTGCCAGCAGTCCGCACCAAAAAGGGTGGTGATACAGTGGGTTCCGTCACACTGCAACATCCAAGGAAACGAGGAGGCCGATAGACTGGCAAAAGAAGGTGCAAGACTACCACAAACAGATACCAGTATGACGTACGAAGAGTCAAAACGGCTTATCAAAGCCAGATACATGTCCAAATGGGAAACCGAACATACTGGTTACACCAAAAACGATGCCTATTACCAGTTGAACCGAAGAGAGCAGGTCGTTGTCTTCAGACTTCGCACTGGCCACAACAGACTGAGGTACCACCTATTCAACAAACTGAAGATAGGGTGTACCGACGAATGCCCGTGCGGTACTGGTAAAATGACCACTGAACATCTGCTGCAGAACTGCCCGACATACGAGGATCAGAGAGAGCAGATGTGGCCATTGCCAGTGGAACTGCAAGACAAGCTGTATGGTAGTGGCGAGAGTCTCAGGATGACCGCTGCTTTTTTTCGAAAAAATAATGGTTACTGTCTGACTGTGTACGCAGAAGAAGAAGAAGAAGAAGAATAACAAGTTGGAAAAGAGTATTGAAGCCTTCGAAATGAATAAATGGACACAGGTGTACATAGATGGTTCAGCAGAGGGGGCAGGCCGAAACGGGGGAGGAGGCATATTCATAAGACACAAAAGCGGAAATATAACAGAAGAAGCCCTCCCAACATGAAAGTTGTCCACAAACCTCAAAGCAAAATCGGTGGCCCTCCTGCGAGGACTGAGAATACTTCAAACAGAAAGGCAACCTCCAACAACAATAGTTGTATTCACGGACTGCAGAATAATATTAGAGACAATACAAAAAACAAACAACGAACCACTGTTATCAGAGCAGAACTAGAAAAACTCCAGAGATCCTCAACAATAGCCTTCAGTGGCTACCCTGCCATTGCGGAATCACGGGAAACGAAAGAGCTGATGCTCTGGTAAAAGATGGCCCCAAAAAGGCACAATTTCATCACCGAGTACCATACAGAGAAATCAAGAACATCATCAGAAATCAGTATAAACACAAATGGAGAGAAGACAGAAACAAAGCAGTACACTAGACCCAATTCACCAACTCAAAAGAAATCAACAAACTACCATATTTCGCACGAGAACTAGACACTGCAGACTACTAGAACATCTATATCGACTAAAGATCTCACACGCCGATGTGTGCTGATGTGAAACAGGATGCCAGAACCCTGAGCATATTCTACAGGAATGCCCAATCTATGGGAAAATGAGATGCCAGACCTGACCAGAGGGTGCGAAGCTGAGACAAAAGCTGTGGGGCAGCCGCTCCGACCTGGTGAAGACTTCAGACTTCATTAAGGCGTCTGGCATGCAGACCATAAGATCATGCACGCAAAGAAGAAGAAGGGTCGCATTTCTTGGAAAGAGAAGAAAACAAATTTGTACGTATTAAAAATGTTGGGTGTGAAAAGAGAATTAATGACCGAAATCAGGGTTAGACCATGGCAGTTAGAGTTACGTTAAATTAGTCAATTAACAAGACACACCTCCTTGTCGATGGCATGATCGTGTCACTGACATCGAAGTTCTTTCGAGGGCTGACATGCCCAGCATCCATGCTAGGATAGGCCGGACAGCTTGTCCGTATGTCAGACGAACGGCTCCCAAGGAAGTCAATGAGAGAGAGATGGCGCGAGAAAGAGGGCACAAAGAAATGTTTTAAAGAGCCTGAGGGACTCACTGAAAAGTTGCCATATGTTACATCCTGTGAATGTCATGCGCAAAAACAGACCTGACTGAGAAGCGCAGCCAAAGCGGGCGTAGCTAGCAGCGAGAACCACCGTGTTGTGAAAGCACAGAGCAGACGCGAGACCAGGAAATCACGAGCAGCACCATCTTCTACTTACATCGTGTGCCCGTCATTCAGCAGATGTTTGTGTATCCGCATTGGTCTTTTCAGCCACATGCGCACCCACACCAAACAGGGAAATCTGTGACAAGGATGATGTCGGGGTCCTCATCGACAACGATGGACAGCTATTATTACTTCCTTGTTGAAGACCATTTTTTGTTTGTTTTGAAAATTCTTCATTGCACATAATAAATTATTACAATTTTCAAATTTGAACAACAAATTTCAAATACAATTTGTACATGATGTGAAGTGAAACGATAATTTCCCATGACAAATCTTATTCGAATCGGCAATCAACATATGGATCTTCTCAGACAAAATTAACTTAATCTCAGAATTTGTAATGACACTAATGTTGATTGATATGAGTGTCTTTACTGAGATTAACGACTGTTGGATGTTGCTGATTAGTCGTCTTGACATACTCTAACTACTCCATTGGAACGTCATAATTTTATCATCTGTTAAGGCGAAGATGTTTTTCAAATCTATGGAACACTCTGCACACTTTTAACGATTTCGGAGTCCATAGCTAGCTATGAAAGATAATTCAGCAAATTAAAGTTAATACTCTCATACTTGTGAGCGTCAATTGGACATTGTTGGGTTTTCTAGCACTACTTAGTATTGAGAGAGAGCGAGGCGCTGGAGAAAACAGACTTTGAGGATGTTATTGATGCAGTTGCTGCCGTTAAAGCCAAGAAAATTAATCTCTTGTAAATTGTAAAATGATTATTATAATTATAATTTTTTTCCGTTAGCCTATTGTTCAGGGCACAAAAACAATCCTAATTTTAAACTTGTTTTGTATTTAACATTAGTCTTACCAAAACTGACGGTCATGTTAAGTTAACTGTTAATCTAGTAGGTACCTAACATTTGCCACTAAAAAGTATCACGAAGGATAGAAAGTAAATTGCAAATTTTGTTGTTGCCAGCCTACCGAATGCGCTCTTGAGGCCTTTGACCGTCGCTACTCCATTGTATACCTAAGTCAGGAAACTTTAGGCTTTGTCAAAACTATAGAACAATAAGCCTCATTAGCTACCCTAGCAAAGTCTTACGCAGGGTAATTCTCGATATACTGATTCCTCAAGCCGAGAACATCATTGCCGAAGAACAGGTGGGGTTTCGAACCGGAAGAAGCACCTCCGAGCAGATCTTCAATTTTCGAATACTAAAAGGTAAGTTTTTGGAACACCAACAACACCTATACCATGTGTTTGTTGACTTTAAAAAGGCGTTTTATAGTCTGGCATGATGCTCTATGGGCAACAATGAAGATATATAACATCAACAGCAACATTGTGAGAGTTATCGAGAATCTCTATGATAAGGCAACAAGCACAGACTTTGTGGATAGAAAACGGGTGAATGGTTCCGCACATCCGTCAGCGTAAGACAAGGATGTTTACTCTCCCCGACACTCTTCAATATATTCTGAGAAAGAATTATGAGTGATGTCATTGAAGATCATGTTGGCACCGTAAGGATAGAGGGACAGAACAATGACCAACTTACGCTTTGCGGATGACATTGACGGGCTGGCGAGTACGGAGACAGAACTTTGAAAATTGATCCGAAGACTGGATGTAACAACACTGAGTTATGGCATGGAGATAAACGTAGAAAAGATAAAGTTGATGACCCGCAGCAGTGAACGAATCAACGTTGTGATCAAAGCAAATGGACAGGACCTTCTAACAGTGAACCGTTTCAAATATCTGGGCTCAGCAATCAGTAATAAGGGATCAACATCAGAATAGCCAGAAAAGCACAAACAACAGCAGCGCTTGCTCGATTGAAACGTATATGGAAAGATAAACGACTCTCCCTCGCTATAAAGGTCAGACTAAGGCGCTCACTGGTTCTTTGGATATTCCTATTCGTAAGCACAACATGGATCTACAGAGAAGAATCCAGGCCACGGAGATGCGATGTTTTAGAAGACTCCTACATATCACCTACAAAAACCATATAAAAAATTATGAAGTACGACGTAGAATCGAGAATGCAAGTGAGCTGTATGACTACCTCCTCACAAAAATCAAATGACGACAGTTGGCTTGGTATGGCTACGTCTCGAGGACCAATGAACTTGCAAATACCATACTACAGGGAAAGCGAAGGCGATGACGTCCGAGATAACTATGGAAAGACAATATCTATGAATGGACTAACCTACGACCCGAGGAGGCACAAAAACCAACCGCAGATAGAAAAACTTAGATGAAAACGGCACCTGTACCCGACGCGATAACAAATGAAATAACACACTTGGAACCAATAGGCAGAAAGCGATTCCTAGACCTGATAAACCAATAGTGGGCTCATGGATTGTTCCCAAAAGAATGAAATGAGGCAGAAATAATCCCAATACTCAAGAAGGGAAAACCAAAAGAAAACAAAACAAGCTACCGTCCAATCAGCCTCCTTAGTTTTTTGGGAAAAACAATGGAAAGGCTGGTGAACAATAGGATGCTAACTTTCCTTGAGAAAAACAAAATCCTAGACAACTGCCAGTATGGCTATAGAAAATACAGGAGTGCGGATGACCAGACAAGAAATCGAAGATGCCTTGCAGAGGAAATGCAAACTATTGTCCACCTTCTTTGATTAAAGCTTTCGATAAAGTCTGGAAGAAAGGCCTAATGATAAAACTAGCGGGCTGCGGATAAGGAGGAAACTTCTTGACTGGATCATAGACTACCTCCACTCACGATGGGGGAGAGTCAGGCTCGAAGAACACAAGAGCAAAATGGTCAAACTACATGAGGGGGTTCCCCAGGGAGAATCACTATCCCCTACCTTGTTTATCATATCCATTAATGATCTGCCAAACCACTTTAGACCACACACCCACAAAGCACTCCATGCGGACGACCTGACCTGAAGGTCAGGTCAGGTCATCCCGTAACCGATGAGGTCGTTGGGGCACACGTGAAGATATCCTCACAACGCCACGCCACCCTTCTCTGTCAGTGGCCGCTGCCTGTGACTCTTCTGGTCGGAGATTGGTCCATTCTTTTATGTTGTCCTCCCATCTCTTTTTGGGACGGCCTCTTCGTCGTCTGCCATGCACCTTTCCGTGGAGGATTGTATTTGCAAGACCATTTGATCTCGATATGTGACCGTACCAAGTAAGTTTTCTTTTTTTGAGTTGCCAAGAGGTCTTCAAAAGGCCCTATTGCTGTTGTAATTCTATTTCATATTTCCTCATTTGTAGCTCGATCTTTGTATGTGACATTTAAAAGTCTTCGGAAACATCTAAACTCCAAGGCCTGTATCCTTCGTTGAAGGTCAGCTGTAACTGTCCATGTCTCACACGCATAGAAGAATAGTGACAGGACTAGTGTACGCATTAATCTGATTTTCGTGCTTAGTGCTAACCGTTGATCTTGCCAGATTTTGTCAAGCTATTGTCTGTGCTGTTCTGGCCAACACCTCACATTTTGATCCTTCATCACTGACAATCGACCCTAGATATTTAAAACGGTCAACCACTGTAGCGCGTTTTCTCTGTCTGAACCCTGCTTGCTCCTCGGCAATGATTTTCTCTGCTTGGAGTTTCAATCGTCCGAAGATTAGTCTAAGCATGACCTTGTTATGGTGGCTGATGAGGCTTATTGTTCTGTAATTTTGGCACAGCTTTAGGCTTCCAGACTTATGTAACGGTATAACCATTGATTTCGTCCATAAGTCCGGCCAGTTTCCTGTCGCCCATATTTTGTTCCAGATGTGTGTCAGGCCTTCCACCACTACCTCTTCACCTGCCTGTAAGAGCTCTGCTGGTATATTGTCCACACCGGCCGCCTTCCCTCTTCTCAATGTCTTTACCACTTTAACGAAGGAAGAGGTAACTGCAGCGGTAAAGACCATATGGACCCATTGGAACTGCAAAAGCAAGAATACAGGAAGCAATTAATGCAGTAAAGAAATGGGCAGACTCGTTGGGTGTCACAATAAACAAAAGCAAGATACTCCCAACACTCTTCTTGCTCTCTACAAAGCCACAGCAGGTCGACCTATATTTAGAAAACAGCCTACTTCCTAAAGACGACATACCTAGGAATGAGATATGACAAAAGATTAACACGGGGCCCAGACATAAAGGATACTCAAAAGAAAGCGACATTAGACTAAGGCGGATGAAAAAACTGGCAGGGACAAATTGGGGCGCAGATGCAAACACAGTCAGACAAGTCTACACTGAATATGTACGACCAACACTGAATATGGTATGGGTGCCGCAAAGACCAACCTACAGAAATTAGATAGGGCACAGAATACCGGACTCAAAATTATTACCGGAGGTCTGAGAAGCCCAATCAGAGAACTCTAAGCGGTAGCAGGCCTTCAGAGCCTCAGTGAGCGCAGAGAAGGAAAAATACTAAACCTGACAGAAAAATACAAGCGCACGAATAAACATACAATGCAGGGAAAAGTGAATGCATTAACCAAAAAAAAAACCGCATAAAAAAGAACAAGCTTCAATCATCTATCAATAGCCCTTTCAGCCAGGAACAGTGACATCATATCAAAATGTCCAACGACATGGAAAATGATACAGGTAGGTATATGAAAATACAGACCAACAGTCCAACTTCACGGTGGACGAAAAACTACCTGGCATCGATAGAAAAGGGGAAGAAAACAGACCATGCATTGAGAGAAAAAACAACCCTAAAGCATATTGGAGACGCCTATCCTCAACCCGTGTGGACGCACGTCTACACAGATGGATCATAAGAGGAAGCATTGAGGAAGGGTGGGGCGGGACTCGTCATACTTCTACAGGATGGAACCGTTATAGGAAAAGCAAGGGCTGCCTGGGAGTCCTCGACAAATCTAAGAACAGAGCAACATTCAATAATTGAAGCAGTCAAACTAATGGATGAAAAGGGGTTATTGGATTACAGAATAGTGTTTTTGTGTGACTGCCTGGAAATTTTGCAGACCACACAAAGAGAGCCACGAGATAGTATGGAGAGGGAATTGATTTGCCAGCTAAACAAACTTTCAGACCACAATAAAAATCACCCTCCAGTGGATTCCAACTCACTGTGGCATACCTGAGAATGAATGGGCGGACAGACTGGCCAGGGAAGGAGGACAAAGAGAACAATTCACCTACTCAGTGTCACTACCAGAAGTCAAGGCACACATCCGAAAAAAATATGAACAGTGGAAAGAGAGAACAAACAGCAAATATACACAGGACCCAATCAATAGACTGAATAGGAAACAGCCTACCACAATTTCGTGCCTCAGAACAGGTCATTGCAGACTAAATGCACACTTGCATTAAATGAAAGCAGAACAATGCACATGTCATTGTCAGAGAGGACCCCAGAACACATCCTGCAAACATATCCACTACACCAAGGCTCCGGTGAGAAGACCTGGCCCGAGGAAAGAAACATACAAGACAAAAACACCCATCGAGGACCTGCGACTGACGTGCCCCTTCATGGAGGCGGCCCATCTAGTGGCATAAAACGAGCATACGAAACCGAACGCAAAGAAAAAGAAGAAACTGATGTTGTTTTTGTACATACTATACAGTTCGATTGACGGGCAGATCTTCCACACCCGCATTGCTGTTAGATTATATGTACTGAATTACTCCTTTTGCAGTCACTATGTCTAAAAATAAGGCTTCCATCATCTAGGCTATATTTAACTGTTTGGTAATGTTGGTCACATGGTAAACACGAAGATTAAAGCGCAAGACCATTAGAGTCTGCACACGAATACAGTTGTTTGGTTCTTGTAGCGCAATTGCATATTACATTAAGTGTTTTTTTCCGATTGAAAAAGTTGTAATATGTCCATCGGCATACTATAGTGTTCTGTAGATTAATTGCGGCAATATGCAAAGTAGAATTCTTATACTTATTGCGGATTGATAAATATTTATTAACCTTTTTAAGAGAGAAAAGGCATGTGACAATACGATACGTCATTCACTCATTGTTGTTGATAAATCAGCAGACGAGAAGAACAACAAGCCAATCTTAACCTACTCACAAAATGAAGTGGCAGTACAAGGAAGAACACCCTTTCGAAAAGAGACGGGCTGAGGGAGAAAAGATACGCAAGAAATACCCGGATCGAGTTCCCGTAAGTCACACACGTAGTTGAGTATCTTGAGAATGAGAGTGCAACTGCCAACTAACCAGTATGATGGAGTATGAGTATACTCAGTATATAGTATGCGAGTCAGTGAGTAGACTGTTACTTGACAGATATGTCAGTTTTAAATGTGTTATAAGTTAAATTCATTTTTCAGAGTAAATTCAACAAAAAGGGACGCAGAAGAAAAAAGCCCCAGTCCCAGTGAATTAAATTGTAAGTCGTACTTTTTAGCCTGAAAGTAGTGAAAGTGCGGTGGAGATCGTTTCGACAAATTTAGCATGTTTTATTGTTTGTCAGTGGTGATAAATAAATAGTAATAGTGAGTGACTGGTAAATTACAATTCTATAAACAAGAAAAGAAACACGGAGTTGAGTTGTGTGTATAGTTTCTCAATTTATTTATATTAACAATGGATCTTAAAAGTTAAACTAGTTAAAATGTTATTTTATTCTAAAACGTTAAATAATTTAACTCAACGTCTGGAACGCAGTTAAGTATTTAGTATGTACTATGTATAGAACCAGTTAGTGTCTTTTAGATTTTGCTTCACATCTAAAAGGTATGTGCATCCAATCTATTTTTGAATTAATTAATTGACCAAGCCTCCACTATTTCCTGCGGCAATGCATTTTAAGCATTCTGACTAAAAAAATATTTGCTGGTAACTGGTATCTTTCCTTTCTTTAGATTTAATTCATTTGTGACTGTGCCCTCGTCTTGTAGGAGGCTGTATTTTGAAGAAAAAAACATGTTATAGTCTAATTTATCCTTTCCGTAGAATATCTTACTATTCTTACAAATCTTTATTAAATCATCTCAAATTCTTCTCTTTTCTAGACACTATGGTTTTAGTGTTGGCCAGTTTTTCTGAGTCTTTCCTCATAACTATAATTTTGGAATCCCATTATCAATTTTGTTGCTTTTCTTTGTATCCTTTCCAGTATGGTTTATTTTTCTCTCTACGATAAGGACTCCAGACCTGAACACAGTACTTAGTACTCCAATCTAGGTCTATCTAAATGCTTTATGCAGTTTAACGAGATCAATATGCTGAGCAGTGCATGAGCTACAGCGGTCAGTGACCCAAAATTGACTGCTAGTGTCAAAACCAGAGCTACCAAGATCCTTCTACACCTCCAAACAAGGATCCTGAATAACAGGCTGTAACAGAGCACACTGGCTACGGAGAAGGGATCAAAGAGGGAAGGTTAACCCGGTATCAAAAATGCCTGCTGAAGTTGGGATATGTAGAACCGAAAGGTACGGATATTGCAGTCGAGCTGTAAACAATGACACAGCACATTCCATTCTCAGAACAACATCCAGTTACATGCAATGCCCTTTTCAGGACTTGATAGTGGGAATTTGGTAACGAATGACAAAGAAGAAGAAGATATAGTTTGACTATCACTTCCTTGCTCCTATGTTTCATATTTATTTTTATCATACCTAACATTGCATTTGTCTTTTTCACTGCTAGCTGGACTTGCTCACTCACCCTACCTGTATGATTTATTATAACCCATAGTTCCCTTTCCTTTTCTATCATTCTAATATTGTTCTCTCCTATTCTGTAATTATGTTCCATATTGGATCTGCCCATGTGGATGACTGTACATTAAACTGCATTTGCCAGCTCTCATACTACTTCCAAATTTTATCTAAATCTGACTTGTTTTTCCATTCCATCTTTTGATGGAAAGACCACAAGCCAGCTTATCCCCAACATTCAAGGCACCACATGATTTCCCCTAAAGACAGATGAAGAGAAGGGTGTGGGTTTTTTCAGTCGATATGTTGCCCAGACAGACAAAGGTGATAGAGATGCCAGTCAGGAAATTCGAAAATGCATATTAGACACGGCCAACAGGTAAGAGGCTGATTTAGCAAATATCCTACGCACCAGGAAAAACACCACCCCAGGTCCTGATGAGTACAGTATTGCCACATCAAGCAGTTGGATAAGACAGAGATAGGAAATATGGTGAACGAATTCAATGACACTATAGAGAAGGCATCTGGGCCTGAGGACTGGCTTCATAACTACCTGTGCCCGCTTCCTAAATGTGGTAAGGACTCCACACTTCTCAGTAGCTATTGAATAATCACCATACAGAATATATATGACAAATTGCTTGAGAAGGTAACATAATGTCCTACCTAGAACGAAAGCACATCTTACCCATACACTGGGCAGCTACAGAACAGTGAAGGAGATTTAGGATAACGCTGGAACTTTTGTATATGATGTGTATGAGGGATTTCAGTCAATGCAAGAAATATTTGCTGTGGCACTTGACTTGGAAGATGCATACAACCGTGTTGATTTTGGGATTTAAATGACATGTCTGAAGCAGTGTGGTTTAAGACCCGGGGCTGGTTAGTTGGATATCAGCTGCCTTGATGGAAAGAACAGTTGCACCATGTGTGGGATCTTGGACATCAGAACCGAGGCGTATACACCCAGGACTGCCTCAAGGGTCTCCGCTCTTACATCTGCTGTTCAACATATGCACAGTAAAAGTGGGCAACATTCAACCCATAGGGACAGAGTGAACGTTAACATTTGCAGACGACATCCCGACGTACAGGACTGGTTCAGACAGCCAAAGACATACAGGAAACATTGCAGGCAATATTTAAGGGGTGTGGCGATTCAAGCTCCAAGATCATTCCGAACAAGACCTGCATGATATGGTGCTTTTTGAATGATTCTGTTGTAAAGGCTTTACTCCCAGAATCACATTTGATGGATGCGCCATTGACAGGTGTGACCGGTTGAAATACCTCGGAGTGACATTTAATCGCAGTCTCTCCTATAATTGCCATGTTGACCAGAGCGTACAAAGATGTAAGTGAGGGCTAGGATTACGCAAGACTATGACTGCTTCCAACTTTGAACAGCACCTCCTGTTCATCCTATTTTGTCAGGTTGTGCTGTCAGTTATGGTTAGGTACTGGGCATCCTCACACTATAAAAAACACAGCGTGAAAGGCTGGAACACATCCAGAATGAAGGTATGCGGCTAGTTCTGGGCTGCACTAGAGATGCCCCGGTCATGAAGGTGCGGCACATTCTGGGATTGCTATCGGTGACATAAACTTGCCTATATGCATGTCACCAATGACACGCGGCACTCTCTGTAGTATCTGAGACATCAAGGAATCAAGAGAGGGGCGTCATGGATGACACAGGTAGAGAAAACAATCGGACATGTCACCCCAGCTGAGAAGATAGCCAAAGGGGAAGAATGGGTCCACACTGGTGATAGAATGATAGATTACCAGAGAGTCATCATAACCTTAGACAAGGAATGCAGAGAATGGGGCAACGGGAGAGCAGAGCACGAAGTGAATCAGCTGATAACTAAGAACACACAGGGCAGCGATGCCGTCATATACACTGATGGATCAGTACTGCACAGTGGAACATCATGTCAGGGCTTCTCGGTTAGAGGGAGAGGACAGGTGGTTGCCCAGCACAGTGGGTCATACATGTCAACATCCTCCAGTTTGAGAATGGAGATGGAAGCAGTGACGTCAGCTCTGAGATGGATATCTGAGACTTCTTTCACAAGGGCAGTCATCATGACTTCAGAAGGTACAGAAGGGATGGCTTAGGTATGAGTGGATGGCAGCTGTTTCAACATTAATTACAGGAACCATCAGCATCCAGACCCTGTGCCATTTGCTGAGAGAGACTGAGCACCTATGGGTATCCTGGATTGCAGTGATGTCAATTCTTAGAAACAGAAACAGATCTCAATCTTCTTCTTATTCTTACGCTGTCAGACGTCAACCTTTATTTTTTCGAAAAAAGCAGCGGTCATCCTGAGGCTGTCGACACTGCCATAGAGCTTGTTTAGTGTTGCCACTGGTGATGGCCACATCTGCTCTCTCTGGTCTTCGTATGTCGGGCAGTTTTGCAGACAATGCTCAGCGGTCATTTTCCCTGTACCACACGAGCATTCGTCAGTGCCACCTATCTTCAATTTGTTGAATAGGTGGTACCTCAGTCTATTGTGGCCAGTGCGAAGTCTGAAGACCATGACCTGCTCTCTTCTGTTCAACTGATAATAGGCATCGTTTTTTTGTGTAGCCAGTATGTTCTGTTTCCCATTTGGTCATGTATCTAGCTCTAATAAGCCGTTTTGACTCTTTGTATGTCATACTAGTATCTGGTTGTGGTAGTCTTGCACCTTCTTTTACCAGTCTGTCTGCCTCCTTGTTTCCTTGGATGTTGCAGTGGGATGGAACCCACTGTACCACTACTCTTTTTGGTGCGGACTGCTGGCATAGTTGACAGAGTACTGCTCTTAAATCATTAAGTTCAGTATTTTTTTGGCTTTTTAGTGCTGTGACTACGGCCAGGGCATCTGTAAGCTTTCATTCATGGCTTTCATTCTTTTTACCTGTCACCATTTCTTCCACTGCCGCTCTCAGTCCCTCTGCCTCTGCTCTGAAATTGCTTGTGTATTTTCCAGTTGCCAATGACAGTGTTATTTTTCTGCCATTTGGTAGGCTCAGGAATGCCCCTACCCCTCCGTTCTGTGTTGTGTTTGTTACAGAACCGTCGGTGTATGCATGGGTCCAGTCCATGCTTGGGTAGTTTTTCGTTATGTACCTCAGGGTTGTATCTCTTCTTTCTTTTTCAGTCTGGCAGTTTTTGTTTCCAATACCTGATATATTTTCTACCACCTCTGGAAATATATGCTGCCTCCAGGTAGGTTTTCGTACAGTAGGGATGGGCTTTGGTGTTGTTAGTGCGTTCATAGGGTCTTCGTGCATCTTTGCTTTGGCTATTTCAGCAAAGTTTCTCTGCTTTAGTTTCCCAATTCCGAAATTGTTAAGTCTCTGGTGCATTGGATGGTCAGTCAGTCTTCTGAGTTTCTCTGCTTGCTGCTGGGCTCTGCAGTCTCTTCTGTCGGTCATGGATTGCAGTTTTGTAATCTTTTCAAGTTCTACAATTGGCGTTGACTTCATGCCTCCTGTTATAACTCTCATGGCTTGGTTTTGGAGTTTGCTAATTTTATCGAAGTTCGTCTTTGCTGCTGTTGTCCATGCTGCAAATGCCATACTCGAGAACTGGTCTCACTCTTCCAGTGTACAGTTTCTTTAGTATACTTTCGTCTGCTCCCCAGCTTGTGCCAGCAAGTTTCCTCATGATTGCCATTCTTTCTCTGGCTCTCATTCGGTTTCTCTCGATCTGACTTTTCCATGTCATGTGCCGATCAAATGTGACTCCCAGGTAGTTTGGGTTGTCATTTGGCTGCAGGTATTTGCCGTTAAGACTTAATTTGGTGCTATGGACTCTTCTTGGTATATTCTCTGTTATGTTATTTATATACACCAGGAAGAGTGTGGGTGACAGTACTCCCCTTTGGGGTACTCCCTGCTCAAGTGTCACTTTTTGCTCATCTGCCCTTGTACTTGAACTCTGGCTGTTCTGTTTTTGAGGTAGTGGCTGATCCATTTGTACATTTTTCCACAAACTTCACTTCTTTGTAGCTTAGATCTCAATCTGACTTCAATATATCCATCTCAGCTTTAGATAATATACTTCTGCATAGTTTGTGTTATCTGTAAATTTTGCATTCATGGATCCGATATTATTGTCAAAATCGTTTATAAATATGAACAAAATTGGTCCCAAAATCAAGCCCTGTGGCACTCCACATTTTACCTCCCACCACGCAGAGTACTCCTTATTTATGCCCACTCTATGCCTTATTCCTGTTAACCAATTTTCAATTCATTTGGCAACTTTGCCACATATTCCATGTGATTTTAACTTCCTAAACAATCTTAGATGAGGTACTCAAAGGTAATCAAAGGCCTTTACAAAATCTAGATAAATGACATCCACTAACTCTCCTTCATCAATCATTTTGGTAACCTCCTCCATGAATTCTAATAGATTTGGTTAGCATGATCTTCCTTTAGTAAACCCATGCTGACTATTTCTGATTAGATTATATTTGTTTAAATGCTTTACAATGTTTTCTTTGATTATTGACTGAGACTATGCTTGTTAAACTCACTGGTCTATAATTTACTGGATCTGATTTTTTTATTTTTTTTAAACAAGAAAATAACTCCTACTTCTTTTCATTCTCCTTGAACAATCCTCTTTGCAAGTGATTGAGAACATGATATAGCCAATGATTTTACTAACGTCTCTAATTTCAATCATGAATTTTGGATGAATACCATCTTCATCTGGACTTTTATCCACTTTCAACTCCTCCAATTGTTTAAAAACCATTTCCTCTGGGATCTTCTTTTTGTGTAGACTGTGCCAAAGTACTGATTGAGTAGATTAGTAGCTTCCGTACCTATTCTCACTTACAATTTTCTCAGGCTATTCTGGAAAGGTCCTTCTTTGTCTTTCATTCTCTGTTTATTTCTAACATAAGATACGATGCTCTTGCTATCAGTCTTGATTGTTTGAGCAAGTTCTTTGTGGAAGTCAATTTTTGTTAGGTAAGGTATTCGCCTCGGGTGTTGGAGATTGCGGATTCAAATCACGGTGTAGATCGGAATTTTTTTCACTTGGATGATCTGGTAAATATTTCCCCTGGTCTCTGTGTAATGAGATCAGAAATGCGTGCAGTGGCGCGCGCGTTAAAAATACCTTAGCAGTTAGAAATCGAAAAGAGTAAGGCCTAACGCCACCTGCTTGGGCAAAATACAAATTTAAATTCTACTTAAGTTATTCTAGAGATAATCCCCCCACAGAGAATATGTTGCAAAAATTGGCACTTTGTGGCTATAACATCAGGTCTTGATTATGTGGCATAGATGGCGCCTGACAGATTGAGGGTCTACCTTGCTTTAATTTACGCTTCCACCTCCACCAGTCCCAAAAATAGGTGATCATATATTCCAGTGGCTATCATATGCTGGGATTGACCTGGCAAGTCACCAGTAAATTTTCATTTACCAAACATCTGATACAAAGAAGGTCACACCTCCCCACGATGTCCACATAAGTGGACTGAAGATAGATTAACTTCTACTGGTTGTTATAATTGTTTGAAATTATTTAACTGTAAGTATTAGTTACATTAACAAAAATAAAGAATATAAGGTACTATATTATCATTTATGGAACTATTTTATTTTTTGTCTTATTTACTGTATTATGATCTTAGACGTGTTATTTAATCTTTTCCACTGTAATTCATATTATATCAGTTTATTCATGGGGGGGGGGGGGGGGGGGGGGGAGCCGGAGTCATACATGTCAACTATGTGGTGGATAACCAAATGGTTTATATTTGGAGGTTAGCTGTTAATATCTACTAAATAGCTGGCCGTAAACCAGAAAAAGTAGCTTGCATTGAGGCCAAAAGGTGGTAGTGCTTCCACCATGTGAAAACACCAACACACTCAAATACAAGTCTATATAGAAATCCAAATGACTCTTAAAGATAATGAAAAGGCATTGATTATGGACATACAATTTTTTTGACATGGATAGGAAACCAAACTTTTTGTAAGAAATGAAGAAATCAAAATACGAAATCCTGGTTCCCACAGAAACTAAAAAAACAGAACAGGATGTCATTGATCTTAAAGATAATATGCCTCCCTACAGCGGAGTTCTATCAACAGAGCCATGGGGGCAGTGGGCTGTGAGTCAAAAGGGTAACATAAAGGAATGAACATTTCTTTTAAACACATTATAGTACTGGACCTCAAAGAAGGTGGCAAAATGGTAAACATCGTCATTGATTATGCACTGAATAAGGGAGATAGAGTAAATGTAGATGGAGAATTATTTGAGTTGCTTGAAAAGACAGTGGACGATTGTCATGACGAAATTACCCATCTTAGAAATTTCAATGCCAGAGTGCTAATACTCATTCGTTATGGGACAGAGCGGTTGTAAGATACAGTGATGTTTTGAATGAAAATGGAAAGGTGACTGCCAAGATTCTGCAGCGAATAAAACGTGATCTCATACACAGTTCCTTCACAAGCACTCAATGTGAGCCTGCAAGAAATGAGAAATCCATCACTGATTATGCCATTTTGAGGAAAGATTCATTTAAGTATGTGAGAGATGTCATTGCCTGGAGAGGACCAGAAGTCTTCAGTGATCACTACCTTGTGACAATAAAGAGAGCAACAGAAAGAGTAGTCCCACCAGAGGCAACATTCACAATTAAGTAAAAAACCAAACACCAGAAAAGGAAAAGTCCAGAAGTTAGGACCTGATATCAAGGACATATCGACAACAATCAGAAGTGGGGATAACTTGCGTATGGCTCCAAGAGTCTGCTAACGAACAGCAGTGTCACCTCTCTGGGCAACAAGTTTGACTGGCCGGCTAAACTATGTGAGGAAATGCGGAGGAAAAACCATTGCACAAATTCTATCATGCATGGTAGGACTACGACAGCTCTGACTGATGCCCACCCAATGAGATGGAAAACTTGATCAAAACCCTGATAAAAAAGATCTGTTAATCATGTAAGATAGCTTTCCTAGGAGAGACAACTCTGACCCCAAATAACTAACTCCTGCCCTGCAGGCAGGCTCAGGACAGACAAATGCTTGCTGAAGATGAATGCTGGACTATGACGCTATAGGGAAACTGCTACTGACCAAAACACAAAGAAATGACCCATAATATATTCCAATGGAATGCAGAGGGAATTCTAAACAAATAGCTACTGTTCCCTCACAAGATCTATAATGAAAACATAGACATTGACCCAATTCATTATTCCTGATAAGGGGATACGAATCTGTTTGGCTTGATAGAGAATCCACAAAGGTGATGTGATCATGTTAATAAGAAACTCTCTGCCATGCAGAGAAATCCTAAACCACACAAGCAACCAAGATGAAATCATCGGTGATGTTGTCCCTGTGACAAAAAAACCATGAGGGTGATAAATCTGTACTGCTCCCCAGATAAGGATCTCTCACTGGCATCAATAGAGGTGCAACACTCAAACTGTGTAGTTTTCTGAGACTTTAACAGCCCCTCAGAAAGATGGGGATACACAGAGGCTGACACACATGGCACCGAAATGGAAGACTGGGAAATCGATTTTAACCTACAGCTGATCAATAAATCAGATGATGCACCCTATTTCTTCTCAAGGAGATGGCAGTCCACCTCAACATCCAACCCTGCATTCTCGAAAAGAGACATCAGTCGCAAGATAAACTGAGTTGTCTGTGACCAATTGGCAGGTAGTGATCACAAACCAATGAAGCTGGTGATTAAATATGGAACACATAGCCCAAGAACACAAGCCTTTGCCTTGATGGAATTACAAAAGAGCAAATTAGAAGCTCTTTTCAATGCTGTCAGACGTGTAACTGCAGCCAGATGCAATCAGTCCAATTATGTGAGCTAGGGAAAACAGCAAACATTGAGCCCCTCGAATTAAGGAGAAAACACAAATCACTTGCTCAGTTTGAAAAACTTAAGAGACTACCTGATCTACCTCTACACCGGAAGTTTCAAGAGAGAACTAAAAAATAGACTACTAAGGAAAAGCCCCGTCCATCTGGTCAGAAAAATCCACAGAGAACATGCAGACATCCTTGAAGCTAAAATAAAAAAATTCTGAAGCACTCATTCCAGAACCATGGAGGTTTCGTGTATAACAAAGAAAAGTGAGCAGTCAGCAATAGAACAAAAAATCCATGTTCTGCAAGAGCTCAAGAAACAGTACCCTAGCAACTTCTGGATATGTGTATACACAGATGGATCAGCCTCGGTGAGCGAAAAAATGGGAGGCAATGGAATCTACAACGGAGACATAAATAATCACTGGTTTTTCTGGCATTTAGTTTAAGATGATTCTCATAGTAATATTCTGCAAGAGCTTGACAGTTTGTTTTCAACCTCCACATACCCTTTTCCATGGGCAGCAACTGCTGTGTCATCAGCGTAGATGAATATTCTTGTGTCTGTGTCCATGGGTTGGTCATTAGTATATATGTTATTTACCATGTGTGATAGGATACTTTTTTGTGCCAGGCCATTGTTTTGGTTTCAAAGTTTTTTTTGGTCATTGAAATCAACTATTGGAGTAGTAATACTTCATCTACTCATTGTAATTTATTAATTAAAATCCAGGTAATAGTTGAAAAGGCACCAAAAGCAAGAGTTGGAGACTTGGACAAGAAGAAATACTTGGTGCCATCTGATTTGACAGTTGGACAGTTTTACTTTCTTATTCGTAAACGCATCCACCTAAGGCCAGAAGATGCACTATTTTTCTTTGTTAACAATACAATTCCTCCCACAAGTGCAACAATGGGTGCTCTTTATCAGGTATTTGTTTCCTCATTTACATAATCTATTGACTAAAAAATGATAGGATTAGTTGTATGTAAGAAATATGCACCCAAATGTTCTTTTATTTTCATTTCCCCATAAAATCTGAATGTGTTCAGTTCTTAAAATAAAGCAAAAATAATTATTTCATTTTTGACTCAGTGTCAACTCTAAACAGAAGATTAACTATCTGCTGATCTACACAATTTAAAACTATATGGGTACAATGTTGCAAACTTTAAAATGTTTTTGTTTGTGTTATCAGGTGAACCCTTATGATGGATGACTAGCTTGTACTTTTCCTTTACATTATGCACTGCAGCTTGTAGAACTTTTGTATGACTATCATTACTTCATTAAATTTTCCTGTCCAAGTCTGAATCAGTTGGGGTTCTATATCTTTCATAATATTTCCTTATGTCTCAACACCATCGCTCTGCCGTCTCTTTCAGGCTTACTATTGCCCTTGTAATTGCGTCATTTTCCAGTTATACATTTCCTACACATTCATTCTGCATGATGGTTGAATGCAAAAGTTGTTTTTAGCTTTATTTGGTGTTTGTGTGTGTGATACTGGTGCAGTATGTGTGCCATATTGGTACATTAAAAATAAAAGTTGTTATGGCTAACATACAAAACCAACAACCTACATAAATGGTTGTTATTATCAGTATTTGATTTTCAGCTGCTGCAGCCACTATAATTTTGATTTCACATCAGGTGTGCCACATGTGCATAATAATTGCTTTGACATACAGTTATGTAACATTGTTTGTATGCACTTTTTAATAATATACAACTATTCAAGTGTTAGAAACTTCATTGTACTTGGTCTAAACTTTTAATGAAGTCAGGTGACAAGTTCCATTCCTTGCTTCCTTTCATTTTCCTAACAGTAAGTCATTTACAGCTTGGCCAACTAGAGCATGACACACCTGCAACATTTGAACTGAAAAACATATAATAAAATATATAGTCACTGAGAAGCTGATTTATAAAAGGTTAATAAACGGATATAGAACAGAGACCTGGCAACATCTCTGAAATATCATTGATAGCACAACACTTGCTACATTTGGAAGAAGAGCTGTTATATCAGATGACTGGTTTGAAGCGAAAGTGGAGGATATGACATCTGTCATTAAATTCAAGCAGCTTCCAAATGCAGGTACTCTGCACAACTTGAAGTCCGCCAGAAGCCAGGTACAAGAAACAACTCATTGTTGTACAAATAAGTACTGGCTACAGCTTAGTGAAAGCATCCAGATTGAAGAACAAACAAGAAACATCAGACAAATTTATTATGGTATAAAGTAAGCTATTGGTCCTGCGAGTAAAAAACTGCACCGCACCACTCAAATCCATCAGTGGTGAAAAAAACAGATAAGGGAAAGCAGATGGAACGATGTGTCGGAACACTATTCTGAGCTCTACTTGTTTGACAATATAATAATTCCCAGTATGGACGAGCTGAACATCGAACCATCTATGGAAGGTCTGAATAAAGCTATTGACTGCTTGGCCCTGGGCAAAGCACCAAGCAGCAATGGGATTCCACCTGATCTGATCAAACGCTGTAAGGATACACTTTTACAACCACTGTATATGACGTTATGTCAGTTCTGGAAAGAGCCAATATACCTCAAGATATGAGAGTTGTACAGATCATAACATTATTCAAAAACAAAAGATAATAGAAGTGGCTGTAATAATTATCGAGGTGTCTCTCTGCACAGTGTTGTAGGCAAAGTCTTCGTCAGAGTAATTTTACTAAGGTAATAGAAATAGGCTGAGAGTTTATATCTGAGAGTCGCAGTGTGGATTCAGGTCTAGAAGATCAACGACCAACATGATTTTCTTTCCTCCACAACTTCAGGAAATGTCACATGGGCCGAACCAGCCCTTTTATGTCACCTCCATTGACTCGACAAAGGCATTTGATTTGGTTAGTAGGGATGGACTTTTCAAAATCCTCTCTAAAATAGGCTGCCCAAAAAAACTGCTTTGGCTAATAATATTGTTCCGTGAGGGCATGATAGGAACAGTCCAATTTGATGGCAGCATAGCACAACTGTTTGGTATTTTTAACTTAACGTCTTTATACTGGTTTAGAAGACTCTGCAGAGTCTGTATACAACCAGTTTCATTTAAATTTCCTTGCTCTAAAGACTGCATCCAATCTATTCTTAAATGCATTAACTGTCCCTGCCTCCACTACTTCCTGTGGTAATGCATTCCAAACATTCACCTCTCTGACTAAAAAAATATTTCCCAATTTCTAATCTGAACCTTTCATTAGTTAATTTGTTGCTAATACTGTAACTAATACTTTATACAGTTTGACAATCACTTCCTTGCTCCTATATTTAATATTTCTTTTTATCATACCTAACATTACATTTGCCTTTTTCCTTGCTACCTGAACTTGCTCACTCACTTTACCCATATGATCTATTATAACCCCTAGGTCCCCTCCTTTATCTATCTTTCTAATATTGTTCACTCCCATTCTGTAATTATGTTCCATATTGGATCTACCCATGTGGATGACTACATTTATCTACATTAAACTCTATTTGCCAGCTCACAAACCATTTTCAAATTGAATCTAAATCCAACCTCAGTATATCCACTTCTGCTTTATATGAGACACTCTTGCATAGTTTTGTATCATTGATGAATTTTTCAATCATGGATCTGATATCAATGTCCATCTCGTTTATATATATCGAGAACAAACCACTTTTTACGTCACACTACTCAGAGTACTCCATATTTATTCCCACTCTCTGCCTTCTTCCCGTTAACCAATTTTCAATCCATTTGGTGCAATCAAGACGCTGAGCAGCGCATGAGCTGCAGGGGTCAGCGACCCATAGCTGACTGCTAGCGTCAGGGCCAGCGAACCAGAGCTGCCAAGACCCTTCTACACCTTCACACGGTGATCCTGGATAACAGACTGCAGCAGAGCAGACTGGCTAAGGAGAAGGCATCGAAGAGGGAATGCTAACCCTGCACTTAAAAAATGATTGCTGAAGTCGGATGTGTTGGACCAAAAGGTGCAAATATCGCAGTCAAGCTGTAAACTACGACACAACGCATTCCGTTCTCTGGAATACATTCTGCTACTTAAGCCCTTTCAGGGTTTGGAAGCGGGAGATTGAGAACGAACGAAGAAGAAGAAGAATCCATTTGGCAACTTCCCCATCTATTCCATGTGATTTTAACTTTCGAAATAATCTTTGATGAGGTACTCTATGAAAGGCCTTTGCAAAATCTAGATAAATAACATCCACTGGCTCCGCTTTATCATTTTAGTAACCTGTTCCATGAATTCTAATAGATTTTTTAAGCACAATCTCTCTCTAGTAAACCCACGCTGACTATTTCTGAATAGATTAAACTTGTCTAAATGCATTACACTGATTTGTTTTTATTATTGACTCTAACAATTTACAAGACTGTGCTCGTTAAACTCACCAGTCTATGGTGTGCTGGATCTGCTTTGTTGCCCTTTTTGAATAAGGGAAGGCCTCCTGCATCTTTCCAATACCCTTTTGCAAGTGATTGAGAACATAATATAGCCAATGGTTTTGCTAGTTGTCTCTAATTTCAAACAGCAATTTTGGATTAATATCATCTTGACCTGGACATTTATCCACTTTCAATCCCTCCAATTTAAAAAAAACAACCATTTCCCTCATTATACAGAATGATCTTAACCCCACTGTATCCATGTCTCTTTGGAAAATATCTATAGGCTCTGGGTTCTTGGAGCAGTCTTCTTTTGTGTAGACTATGCCAAAGTACAGATTGAGTAGATTAGCTGCCTCCCTATTCTCATCTCTTATTTTTCCTGTGCTGTCTATGAGAGGTCCTACTTTGTCTTTCATTCTTTGTTTATTTCTAACATAAGAAATTAAACTTTTACTATTAGTCTAGACCCTATGAGAAATTTTTTTGTCATAGTCTTTTTTTGCTGCTTTATTCACTTTCTGGGCTATGTTTTGCTTGTCCAAATATTTTAAATGTTTCTTTTGATTTATTTGCCTCAAGTTTTCAATCATATTTTCCTCTGTAATAAATACTAGGTTGAGTGTGTTTTTTCCTCTGGTAGCTGCTTAGACATGTTGAATAAAAAAAATTGTCAAACGGATTTGACTCGACAAGTGCTTCTGCCATATCCCATTCTAAGTGATGTTAAGCAGGCCTGTGTTCTGTCTTTGAGACTGTTTGGAATCTTCTTTGCTCTGTTAATGAAACATGTATTTGATAAGCAAATGAAGAATCTGCCACATTAGGTCGGATGGTAGACTGTTTAACCTTGCAAGGCTCAAGGCTAAAACGAAGATCAGGGAGAGAATCGCTGATGATGCTGTAATTATCACCCGCAGTCAACAGGAACGTCAGAGGCTGATAGATTGCGTCTCTCAGGCTTGCAAAAGATTTTGGTCTTACAATTAGTCTCAACAAAACAAATCTGCTGGGACAGGAAGTAGATTCCACACTAAGTCTTAGCGTAGATAATTATAAACAAGCAACTGTACACCAATTCACATACCTGAGATCTCTCTGAGATCAACGACAAGTGATACTTGGAAAACTTATGCCAAACGTCAGCACAGGCTTAACACCTTTCTTCTTCGGCGCCTGCGATCCATTCTTGGAATTACAAAGAGAGACAGAGTGACAAATGCAGAGATGCACTCACGCACCGGTTTCCCAATCATGTACACTCTCCTTAGGCAGCGAAGACTGTGATGGCTTGGTCATGTTTGTCGCAAGGAAGAAGGTCATATTCCCAAAGATATCCTCTATGGACAATTGGCGGATGGCAAAAATACATTTGGCCGACCACAGCTAAGATTCAAAGATGTGTGTAAGCGTGATATTAAGGCCCAGCACATGAATCTGACATCCTGGGAATATGAAGCTGCAGACCGATCCAAGTGGAGATGTACCCTGAATGACCACCTCATGCTAGGTGAAGAGAAGCTCTTGCAACATAGAAGTGAAAAGCCAAAAAAAAAACATTCTAGAGCATAATCACAGAGACTTAGAAGTATCACACACAGAAAAAGCAATCTTGGTATTCAATACGGAAAATAATTTATCTGATGCCAAGTAGTGAAAGTTATTTAAATTCATTTAGGTCTTTTGCTTTCAAGTGCCATATTAGACTTGGTCCATCTCTCCACTCATTGGTGGACAACTGAGTAGACATTCAAAGTTGTAAGTTCCTAGAAATTGTTGTGAATCATTACTGACCTGACTAAATTTTGCTGCTTTAGGTAATTTAGCAACAGTGTTGCAGTTTTACAGTTTTTCTAACAACTGTTCCAGATGACAAGTAAGAACTTTTGTGTTGCCGATCCTGTCGCAGAATTTGATGTGCTAGTTTAGCAATATCAAGTTTTGAGGGTATCTGGAATCACTTTTTGTGAAGAAGAGTGTTAATAATTATCATTGCTCTAACTGGTCGGTGAGGACTTTCTATTTTGAGCCAATGCCACACACACTGTGTTTACAACAAATTAAATATCACAAATCTGCACATAGTCAATCACACCTTTACTTTCCCACTTTGGTGATCCTTTTGCATTTAAGCAAAGATATTTAAATGCTATCCTCTTTAATTTCCTGTTGTCAAAAAAACACTTGCCTATGCAGGGATCCTTTGGCCTTTTTGGTACAACTCTCCTATAGAAACTCTAACTCATAAATGAAGTTCTTTAATTACTGAACTTTCATTATGAAAAATATACATGAATATGTTTCCCTTTTTAATTCACAGGAACACCACGAAGAGGATTTCTTTTTATACATTGCCTACAGTGATGAGAGTGTTTATGGTGCATAAAACCACAAATGACTTCAGTCAAGTGAAAGAAGTATCTGTGGTATTATAAATCTTCATTGAGGCAATCTCACTAAATATTTTGTGTGTACATCCTGTTACATATGACACACAGTAGAATCATATTTTATATGTAAATGCTGTATCAAATTGTTAACACAAGTGTATTATTTTTTTTTTAAAGGTGTGTTCATATTTTAAATTTAATATATCTGACATGTCAAGCTTACTACTTCTGCCATGAATGCAAACATATAAATGACAGGTTTCCTGCCAAATAAATGTCCTCTAAAGATTTCAGGCTTATAGATTCAAAATGTTCCTTTGGCATGCCAGGCTTTGCAGTCAAAATCATACATGGCCCAGAGTTGTACACTTGACAATCCATACTTATTTCTAGAAACTGCAATCTAAACATAAACACAGTAATCAATGTCTATGAGCAATATTTCTCGACATGCAAGGCTTAATAACATATAGTTGCCAAGAATAAACAAACACACATAAATATAAAGTTAGGTGCCATGTAATGTCCATTCGGGCAGCCACGGCATATATGTTTGTGATCCCATAAGATTGTTCAGAAATCCTAATTGAAGAACGGAATGTAGTGGGTGTAACTGGTCATAGCTAAAGCATCAGTAACACGCACGCAACACTTGTATCTTTTGTGTACAGTACAAAGTAATTGTGACATATATAACGTTTCTTCTTCTTCGTTCGTTCTTAATCTCCCACTACCAAACCCTGAAATGGTTAGTAGCAGAATGTAGTCCAGAAAACGGAATGCGTTGTGTTGTAGTTTACAGCTTGGCTGCGACATTTGCACCTTTCGGTCCAACACATCCGACTTCATCAAGCATTTTTTTTATTACCGGGTTACCATTCCCTCTTCGATCCCTTCTCCTTAGCCAGTCTGCCCTGCTGCAGCCTGTTATCCAGGATCACCGCGTGGAGGTGCAGAAGGGTCTTGGCAGCTATGGTTCGCTGGCCCTGACGCTAGCAGTCGGCTATGGGTCGATGACCACTGCAGCTCATGCGCTGCTCAGCATCTTGATCCCATATATAACGTTTAATACATTACATGTGTTTTGATAGTAATAATAAATGCCCATTTGACTACCATATATATGCACTGTACTGTACTTTCTATCGTTATCTTAATGTAAATTTTCCCTACTTACAAATAAAAAGTTTACCGTATAGTAGTGTATGTTTCGAATCCTATGTAGCAGCATAAAATCTTGTGAATCGCGAATCTCTTAAGCATAGTAGCATTATTTTAAAAAAAATACATTCTTGTAAAGTACATCATGGCTCCCAAATGGAGCAAAGCCAGTTCTAGTGATAGCAACAGCAAGAGGCAAAGCAGAAGTGTTGGTTTGGAAGTAAAATAAAAAGTAATTAAACATACATTACTTTAGCTGAAATACAAATCCATTTATTACTTTAGCTGAAATACAGTATTTTAAATATTTAGTAAATACATGTACACTACAGTTTTCCATATAACTTTGCTAAGTATATAGTATACACAACATCCAAATCATAACATCCTATTTCACAGAACATATTGTGGTCACTAAATGCAGCATACCTGTATGTGTGTATCAGGAATCGGCGCACTGAAAAAAATCTGTCTTCTCTGCTGACGGTTCTACCATAAATGCCATCCTTGCTCTTCACATACTTATATATAACACCTACCTTTCTTCGTATGCGAGTGAGTGAAGACAGAGAAGCATGTAGCTATCATAAGTGTATTTTTTAGGGTTTGTAAAAATGTTAAAGTAATTCTATAGTACTAATGCTGCTTGCTGGTCCAATTACATTATGTAGTTATTCAGTGCAAGTTACAGTTTCTGTATATTTTTTCCGTATTGTAGTCTATGATCAGGGGTTGTTAGGGATATTTTTTACTTTATTCTTTTAAAAATATTGGAAGAGGTGATTTAAAAAATAATTTAATGTATGTCTTAAAATAAATCAAATGAATGAAATTTTAGTTTAATGTTGCCAAGACTTTTCTTTTAGCCTGTGTTTTCAATGTTGAAAATCTGTTGTTACATTTTTTGAATCTGTTACTTCAATCTCATTTGTTATCTTGCTTGGAAAGTTAAATGAATGTGGCATATTTGTTTTCAAAACTTGCTAATCTTGACATGTTGACACCATTACAGGGTAGGCATGGTGCCACCAGTATTTGTGCCCCTAACATTCCAATTGTTAGATTGAGTTTACACTTTTCATGTCCAATGTGGAACTCAGTAGTACTGTCCTAATGAAATAAGATTAGGCCATTCTAAATAAAAATCGGAGGCATTGGCGTTTTACTTTTAGTTATCATACCAGTAAGTCTGCTGGCCCATTAAGGTCATTCAAGGATTATTGGGCTTCATCAATGGTATGATGTCATCTGCAAATTGTAAATGAGAGATGATATCATCTATATTTATGTCTCTGTCAATCAAGTTTAATTGTTAGGAAATCTCTGAGAGCAGCGGTAAATAGCTTTGGGAAAATGGTACCGCTTTGTTGCCGTCTCTTGATATCGAAACATACTTGACGATGGTATATTGCAATGAGAATATTGCAGTCTTTGTTGGTTTCCCTGATAAATTTTATGTAGGTTTCAGGGATGCCCTGGTTTCTGAGAGCATTTACCACAGCATTGGTCATGATTCTATCAACGGCTTTTTCGAAACCGATAAATACAAGACAAAAGGGTATGCACATTTCACATGCATTCTCCATCAGTTGATTGATTGTCTGGAGTGGTGAATGGTGGAAAACTTTTCTAAATCCAGCTTGCTCTTGGGGTTGGTGTTTATTGAGTTCCCTGTCAGTTTTGTAACAATGACTAGTGAATATCTTGTATTTGTAGGTAGCAGGCAAATTGGACGGAATTTCCCAAGAAGTTCAGTATTTCCCTTTTTGTTGATAAGAGCAGTCTTTGGGGATTTTCACTGGTCAGGAATTTGTACTGATTCGTGACATTTATTAAACAGTTTCGACAGCTGAACTGCTAGAGTTTCTCCCTCTGCTTTAAAAACGTCCATGTTGTTGTTATCCCATAGCTGCTGAGCAAGCTTGCTCTTGGCAGCTCAATACCATTCTTATATAGACACAGGTCTTCTTCAGTTGTTTCACTGCTCTGTACAGTGTATTGGCAATTGTTGGCAGTGCTTGTAAGAATCTTTCCATCTTGTCTGCAAGCGCCTTACACTCAATGAGCAGGTGTCTAACTGTTTTTTCAGGGTGAGAGCAATGCCTGCATTAGGGTAGGTGCTGGGGATTGATGCGGTTCAAGTCGCTGTTGAATCTGGTGTGTCCTGTTTGAAATTGAAAGATGAGACTTTGATCTCTTCTATGTAGTTAATTTATGTCATTGTTCCTTTTTGGCTGTGAAATTTTGCTAAGCACAATGCTGCCCGTCCCCGTCACCCACCTGTTCATCCAGATTTCTCTTGTATTAGTCTTGATAATGTGATTTACTGTGAGGTCTATCCAATTGTTATTTGGAGGCTCCTATTTTTGCCAATCTGTCAGTCATCTCGTTTCCTGGTAGCCTGCTATGGTCAGGGAATGGATGAGAACCAACTTTTCAACATTCACTGTTCGTATGAGTTCGAAGATGGCTAAATAAGACAATCCAAGCCATGAATTGTTTTCTCCAATTAGTGCAATGATATATAGCTGAACTTAACTTAACGTCTTTATACTGGTTTAGAAGACTAGAGTCTGTATACAACCAGTTTTATTTACATCACCTTGCTCTAAAAGCTATGCGCATCCAATTTATTCTTAAATGCATTACCTGTCCCTGCCTCCACTACCTCTCGTGGCAATGCATTCCAAGCATTCACCACACTCTGACTAAAAAAATATTTCCTAATATCTAATCTGGACCTTTCTTTAGTCAACTTGTAGCTATGCTCTCTTGTTCTTGTGGGTGGCTGTATTTAAAAACAACGTGTTATAGTCTAATTTATCCATTCCTCTGATCATCTTATAAACCAGTAAGTCACCACGAATTCTTCTATCTTCTGAACACCGTAGGCCAGTTTTTCGGAATCTTTCATCATAACTAATTCTGGAATCCCACTATCAGCTTTGTCGCTCTTTTTTCTATTCTTTCCAGCATGTTTATATTGCCTCTATGATAAGGACTCCACACCTGTACACAGTACTCCAATCTAGGTCTAACTAATGCTTTACGCAGTTTGACTGTCACTTCCTTGCTCCTATGTTTAATATTTCTTTTTATCATACCTAATATTGCATTTGCCTTTTTCACTGCTACCCGAACTTGCTCCATTACCTTACATGTATGATTTATTATAACCCCCAGGTCCCTTTCTTTATCTGTATTTCTAATATTGTTCTCTCCTTTTCTGTAATTTTGTTCCAGATTGGATCTACCCATGTGGATGACTGTACATTTATCTACATTTAACTCCATTTGCCAGATTACAGACCATTTTCGAATTTTATCTAAATCCGACCTCAATATATCCACTTCTGCTTTAGATGAGACACTACTGCATAGTTTTGTGTCACAGGCAAATTTTGCAATCATGGATCCAATATTAATGTCCAAATCATTTATATATATCAAGAACAAAATTGGTCCCAAAAACAAACCCTGTGGCACTCCACTTTTCACTTTACACCACTCAGAGTACTCCTTATTTATGCCCACCCTCTGCCTTCTTCTCGTTAACCAATTTTAAATCCATTTGGCAACTTCCCCATCTATTCCATGTGATTTTAACTTTCAAAATAATCTTTGATGAGGTACTCTATGAAAGGCCTTTGCAAAATTTAGATAAATAATATCCACTGGCTCCCCTTTATCTATCATTTTGGTAACCTCCTCCATGAATTCTAATAGATTTGTTAAGCATGATCTTCCTCTAGTAAATCCATGCTGACTATTTCTAATTAGATTAAATTTGTCTAAATGCTTTACAATATTTTCATTGATTATTGATTGTACTGATTGAGTAGATTAGCTGCCTCCCTATTCTCACTTATTATTTTCTCTGGACTGTTTATGAGAGGGCCTACTTTGTCTTTCATTCGTTGTTTATTTCTAACATCAGAGAAGAAGCTTTTACTATCAGTCTTGATCCTCTGAGCAAGTTTTTTTTTCAGTCTTCTTCTTCTTCTTCTGCGTACACAGTCAGACAGTAACCATTATTTTTTCGAGAAAAGCGGCGGTCATCCTGAGGCTCTCGCCACTGCCATAGAGCTTGTCTTGCAGTTCCACTGGTAATGGCCACATCTGCTCTCTCTGATCCTCGTATGTCGGGCAGCTCTGCAGCAGATGTTCAGTGGTCATTTTGCCAGTACCGCACGGGCATTCGTCGGTACACCCTATCTTCAATTTGTTGAATAGGTGGTACCTCAGTCTGTTGTGGCCAGTGCGAAGTCTGAAGACAACGACCTGCTCTCTTCGGTTCAACTGGTAATAGGCATCGTTTTTGGTGTAACCAGTATGTTCGGTTTCCCATTTGGTCATGTATCTGGCTTTGATAAGCCGTTTTGACTCTTCGTACGTCATACTGGTATCTGTTTGTGGTAGTCTTGCACCTTCTTTTGCCAGTCTGTCTGCCTCCTCGTTGCCTTGGATGTTGCAGTGTGACGGGACCCACTGTACCACTACCCTTTTTGGTGCGGACTGCTGGCACAGTTTGCAGAGTGCTGCTCTTAGGTCATTAAGCTCAGTGTTTTTCTGGCTTTTTAGCGCTGTGACTACTTCGAGAGCATCTGTCAGCAGAACTATATGGCTCTCATTTTCACTATGTGTCACCATTTCTTCCACTGCCGCCCTCAGTGCCTCTGCCTCCGCTCTGAAATTGCTTGTGTACTTACCAGTAGCGAATGACAGTGTTATTTGTCTGCCATTTGGTAGGTTCAGGAATGCTCCTGCCCCTCCGTTCTGTGTAGTGTTTGTTACAGAACCGTCGGTGTATGCATGGGTCCAGTCCATGCTTGGGTAGCTTTTCGTTATGAAGCTTAGGGTAGTGTCTCTCCTTTCTTTTTCAGTCTGGCAGTTTTTGTTTGCAATACCTGGTATATTTTCTACCACCTCTGGAAATATATCCTGCCTCCAGGTAGGTTTTCGTACAGTAGTGATGGGTTTTGGTGTTGTTTGTGCGTTTGTGGGATCTTCGTGCATCTTTGCTTTGGCTATTTCTGCAAAGTTTCTCCCATTTCCCAAATTGTTTAGTCTCTGGTACATTGGATGGTCCGTCAGTCTTCGGAGTTTCTCTGACTGCAGCTGGGCTCTGCAGTCTCTTCTATCGGTCATGGATTGCAGTTTTGTAATCTTTTCAAGTTCTACAATTGGCGTTGACTTCATGCCACCTGTTATAATTCTCATGGCTTGGTTTTGAAGTTTGTTAACTTTATCGAAGTTCGCCTTCGCTGCTGTTGTCCATGCCGCAATGCCATACTCGAGAACTGGTCTCACTCTTCCAGTGTACAGTTTCTTTAGTATGCCTTCGTCTGCTCCCCAGCTAGTGCCAGCAAGTTTCCTCATGATTGCCATTCTTTCTCTGGCTTTCATTCGGTTTCTCTCAATCTGACTTTTCCATGTCATGCGCCGATCAAATGTGACTCCCAGATAGGTTGGGTTGTCGTTTGGCTGCAGGATTTTGCCATTTAGGCTTAATTTGGTACTTTGGGGTTTTAATGAAAGCGAGAATATTGTACACGTGGTTTTCTCCTCATTTATTTTGACCAGCCATGAGGTCGCCCACTCTTCCAGCGATGTTAGGGCCGTCTGCATCCGATTTCTTGCTATGGTGAGATTCTTTTCAGAGGTCCACATAGCCAGATCGTCTGCAAACATTGAGCTATGGACTCTTCTCTGTATATTCTCTGTAATATCGTTTATATATACCAGGAAGAGTGTGGGTGACAATACTCCCCCTTGGGGTACTCCCTGCTCGAGTGTCACCTTTTTGCTCATCTGCCCTTGTACTTGGACTCTGGCCGTTCTTTGTTTGAGGTAGTGGTTGATCCACTTGTACATCTTCCCACAGACATCACTTCTTCTTAGCTTGACTCTAAGTCCGTCCTTCCAGACTTTGTCAAATGCCTTTTCCAGATCCACCCAAACAGCTACTGTGTGTTTCTGTGCCTGGTAGGCATCTTCTATCTCCTGGGCTATGAGGATGACCTGGTCCTCAGTGGATCTGTGCTGTCTAAAGCCGGCTTGCTGTGGAATTAGTATTCGTTTTTCTTCCAGATGCCACATCAGTCTGGTGTTTATCATCCGTTCCATCAGCTTGCCGACACAGCTCAGTAGGCTGATGAGCCTGTATCCATTTGGATCTGTTTTATCCTTTCCTGTTTTTGGTACTGGTACCAGTATTGCATCTTTCCATGCCTGGGGTACTTCTTCTTCTTCTGCGTACACAGTCAGACAGTAACCATTATTTTCTCGAAAAAAGCGGCGGTCATCCTGAGACTCTCGCCACTACCATACAGCTTGTCTTGCAGTTCCACTGGCAATGGCCACATCTGCTCTCTCTGATCCTCGTATGTCGGGCAGTTCTGGAGCAGATGTTCAGTGGTCATTTTACCAGTACCGCACGGGCATTCGTCGGTACACCCTATCTTCAGTTTGTTGAATAGGTGGTACCTCAGTCTGTTGTGGCCAGTGCGAAGTCTGAAGACAACGACCTGCTCTCTTCGGTTCAACTGGTAATAGGCATCGTTTTTGGTGTAACCAGTATGTTCGGTTTCCCATTTGGACATGTATCTGGCTTTGATAAGCCGTTTTGACTCTTCGTACGTCATACTGGTATCTGTTTGTGGTAGCCTTGCACCTTCTTTTGCCAGTCTGTCTGCCTCCTCGTTGCCTTGGATGTTGCAGTGTGACGGGACCCACTGTACCACTACCCTTTTTGGTGCGGACTGCTGGCACAGTTTGCAGAGTGCTGCTCTTAGGTCATTAAGCTCAGTGTTTTTCTGGCTTTTTAGCGCTGTGACTACTTCGAGAGCATCTGTCAGCAGAACTATATGGCTCTCATTTTCACTATGTGTCACCATTTCTTCCACTGCCGCCCTCAGTGCCTCTGCCTCCGCTCTGAAATTGCTTGTGTACTTACCAGTAGCGAATGACAGTGTTATTTGTCTGCCATTTGGTAGGTTCAGGAATGCTCCTGCCCCTCCGTTCTGTGTAGTGTTTGTTACAGAACCGTCGGTGTATGCATGGGTCCAGTCCATGCTTGGGTAGCTTTTCGTTATGAAGCTTAGGGTAGTGTCTCTCCTTTCTTTTTCAGTCTGGCAGTTTTTGTTTGCAATACCTGGTATATTTTCTACCACCTCTGGAAATATATCCTGCCTCCAGGTAGGTTTTCGTACAGTAGTGATGGGTTTTGGTGTTGTTTGTGCGTTTGTGGGATCTTCGTGCATCTTTGCTTTGGCTATTTCTGCAAAGTTTCTCCCATTTCCCAAATTGTTTAGTCTCTGGTACATTGGATGGTCCGTCAGTCTTCGGAGTTTCTCTGACTGCAGCTGGGCTCTGCAGTCTCTTCTATCGGTCATGGATTGCAGTTTTGTAATCTTTTCAAGTTCTACAATTGGCGTTGACTTCATGCCACCTGTTATAATTCTCATGGCTTGGTTTTGAAGTTTGTTAACTTTATCGAAGTTCGCCTTCGCTGCTGTTGTCCATGCCGCAATGCCATACTCGAGAACTGGTCTCACTCTTCCAGTGTACAGTTTCTTTAGTATGCCTTCGTCTGCTCCCCAGCTAGTGCCAGCAAGTTTCCTCATGATTGCCATTCTTTCTCTGGCTTTCATTCGGTTTCTCTCAATCTGACTTTTCCATGTCATGCGCCGATCAAATGTGACTCCCAGATAGGTTGGGTTGTCGTTTGGCTGCAGGATTTTGCCATTTAGGCTTAATTTGGTACTTTGGGGTTTTAATGAAAGCGAGAATATTGTACACGTGGTTTTCTCCTCATTTATTTTGACCAGCCATGAGGTCGCCCACTCTTCCAGCGATGTTAGGGCCGTCTGCATCCGATTTCTTGCTATGGTGAGATTCTTTTCAGAGGTCCACATAGCCAGATCGTCTGCAAACATTGAGCTATGGACTCTTCTCTGTATATTCTCTGTAATATCGTTTATATATACCAGGAAGAGTGTGGGTGACAATACTCCCCCTTGGGGTACTCCCTGCTCGAGTGTCACCTTTTTGCTCATCTGCCCTTGTACTTGGACTCTGGCCGTTCTTTGTTTGAGGTAGTGGTTGATCCACTTGTACATCTTCCCACAGACATCACTTCTTCTTAGCTTGACTCTAAGTCCGTCCTTCCAGACTTTGTCAAATGCCTTTTCCAGATCCACCCAAACAGCTACTGTGTGTTTCTGTGCCTGGTAGGCATCTTCTATCTCCTGGGCTATGAGGATGACCTGGTCCTCAGTGGATCTGTGCTGTCTAAAGCCGGCTTGCTGTGGAATTAGTATTCGTTTTTCTTCCAGATGCCACATCAGTCTGGTGTTTATCATCCGTTCCATCAGCTTGCCGACACAGCTCAGTAGGCTGATGAGCCTGTATCCATTTGGATCTGTTTTATCCTTTCCTGTTTTTGGTACTGGTACCAGTATTGCATCTTTCCATGCCTGGGGTACTTCTTCTTCTTCTGCGTACACAGTCAGACAGTAACCATTATTTTCTCGAAAAAAGCGGCGGTCATCCTGAGACTCTCGCCACTACCATACAGCTTGTCTTGCAGTTCCACTGGCAATGGCCACATCTGCTCTCTCTGATCCTCGTATGTCGGGCAGTTCTGGAGCAGATGTTCAGTGGTCATTTTACCAGTACCGCACGGGCATTCGTCGGTACACCCTATCTTCAGTTTGTTGAATAGGTGGTACCTCAGTCTGTTGTGGCCAGTGCGAAGTCTGAAGACAACGACCTGCTCTCTTCGGTTCAACTGGTAATAGGCATCGTTTTTGGTGTAACCAGTATGTTCGGTTTCCCATTTGGACATGTATCTGGCTTTGATAAGCCGTTTTGACTCTTCGTACGTCATACTGGTATCTGTTTGTGGTAGCCTTGCACCTTCTTTTGCCAGTCTGTCTGCCTCCTCGTTGCCTTGGATGTTGCAGTGTGACGGAACCCACTGTACCACCACCCTTTTTGGTGCGGACTGCTGGCACAGTTTGCAGAGTGCTGCTCTTAAGTCATTAAGCTCAGTGTTTTTCTGGCTTTTTAGCGCTGTGACTACTTCGAGAGCATCTGTCAGCAGGACTATATGGCTCTCATTTTCACTGTGTGTTACCAGTTCTTCCACTGCCGCCCTCAGTGCCTCTGCCTCTGCTCTGAAATTGCTTGTGTACTTACCAGTAGCGAATGACAGTGTTATTTTTCTGTTATTTGGTAGGTTCAGGAATGCTCCTGCCCCTCCGTTCTGTGTAGTGTTTGTTACAGAACCGTCGGTGTATGCATGGGTCCAGTCCATGCTTGGGTAGCTTTTCGTTATGAAGCTTAGGGTAGTGTCTCTCCTTTCTTTTTCACTCTGGCAGTTTTTGTTTGCAATACCCGGTATATTTTCTACCACCTCTGGAAATATATCCTGCCTCCAAATAGGTTTTCGTACAGTAGTGATGGGTTTTGGTGTTGTTAGTGCATTTATGGGATCTTCGTGCATCTTTGCTTTGGCTATTTCTGCAAAGTTTCTCCGCTTTAGTTTCCCATATCCCAAATTGTTTAGTCTCTGGTACATTGGATGGTCCGTCAGTCTTCGGAGTTTCTCTGACTGCAGCTGGGCTCTGCAGTCTCTTCTATCGGTCATGGATTGCAGTTTTGTAATCTTTTCAAGTTCTACAATTGGCGTTGACTTCATGCCACCTGTTATAATTCTCATGGCTTGGTTTTGAAGTTTGTTAACTTTATCGAAGTTCGCCTTCGCTGCTGTTGTCCATGCCGCAATGCCATACTCGAGAACTGGTCTCACTCTTCCAGTGTACAGTTTCTTTAGTATGCCTTCGTCTGCTCCCCAGCTTGTGCCAGCAAGTTTCCTCATGATCGCCATTCTTTCTCTGGCTTTCATTCGGTATCTCTCAATCTGACTTTTCCATGTCATGCGCCGATCAAATGTGACTCCCAGATAGGTTGGGTTGTCGTTTGGCTGCAGGATTTTGCCATTTAGGCTTAATTTGGTACTTTGGGGTTTTAATGAGAGCGAGAATATTGTGCACGTGGTTTTCTCCTCGTTTATTTTGACCAGCCTGGGGTACAATACCCCTTTTCCAGCTTTGGTTCAGGACTGATAGTAGTTTCCTCTTCGCTGTTTGGCCCAGCCCCATCAGCATTTCGTTTGTTATCCCGTCTTTTTCGGGAGATTTCCTTTTCTTTAGTGTTCTCATAGCCTCTTCCATTTCGCGCATTGTTAGTTTGGCCATCATGTGCTCTTCGGGAGCCGTATTTATGTTTTCGTGTCCCTTTAGCTCTTCGCTAATGTCTGTATGCTTATCTGCAGGGACCTCGATGTGGTTTGCTCTGGCATAGTGATCGACAAAGGCGTTTGCGGCTTTCTTACCTGTGATCAAGTTCTCGCCCTGCTTGATAGTAATTTGTTTATTTGACGGGGTTTCGTCGTTCATGGCTCTGACTAGCTTCCATAGCTTGTTCCCTTCTTTGTCCAGGTTTAGACTTTCCGTTTTATTTTTCCAGCTTTCTCTTGCTGTTTGCTTGAGAGTGTGTTTGTACTTCGCCGCGGCGGCTTTGAGGGCGATGTTTGCCTCCATGGATTTTTCTCGTTCTGCCATGTTCCTAGCATTTGTTACTGCATCTTCCACTTTCTGCAACTCATCATTCCAGTATGGCTTATAGTTTTTCCTAGCTCCTCTTGGGATGGTTTCAGTGGCGGCTTGCATTATTGCCTTGCTTAGGCTCTCTACCATGGGCTTCATTTTGGTGTTTCGTGTGTTTTTTTTTCAGTCTAATTTTGCTGTTTTATTCCCTTTCTGAGATATGTTCTGCTTGTCCAAATATGTTAAATTTGTTTCTTTTGATATACCTACCTCTATTTATTTTTTTTCCATGTTTTATTTTTAGCTCTTCTACATTTAACTACAAATCTAGTTATCCACTTTTTACGCTTTGGGTTTAACCTCCCTACATGGAACACATTCCTCTTTTAGGGTTTCTAGAACTGTTTTAAAGCTCTCCCACTCCTGTTCAACATCTGTTCCTCCAACATCATCTTTCCAGATTATGTGGTTTGCTGCCTCTTTATCCTCTTAACATCTGCCTTAGAGTAATTGTATGTTTGCATGTTTATGTTTATTTCTTTCTCTGTAAGAAGAATCCCAACGAATGTTTTGATGGTCACTTGAGCCAAACAGTTCCCCAGTGGTAACGTTTTCAGTCATATTTTCCTCTGTAGCAAAAACTAGGTCGAGTATGTTTTTACCTCTGGTGGCTGCTTCTACATGTTGAATTAAAAAATTGTCAGTTATGCACTTAACAAAAGGTTTTGACTATAAAAGTGCTTATGCCATATCATATTTTATTTCTGGGAAGTTGAAATCCCCCATTAATAATAATTTCCATTCACCTGCTTTTGCTATGCAACTAATCAGCTCCTCATCTTCCTTTTTTTGACTTGATGGACATCTATAGCATATTTTAATCACTGTTTTTTCACCCCCACTTTCTATTTTTTCCTATACACTTGCATTTTTGTTACCACATGAAAAATCATCTTTGATCGTTATATTAACAGTCGGTCCCTGCGGCCGTCCTCGTGAGGCTTTTTACACATCCATCCCCGACTGGTGTGTGTGGCAAACACGGTACATCTCCGACAGATATCTGGTTGATCCTGCCAGTAGTCATATGCTTGTCTCAAAGATTAAGCCATGCATGTCCAAGTTCACACTGTCTCACGGTGAAACTGCGTATGGCTCATTAAATCAGTCGATGTTCCTTAGATGACACAATCCTACTTGGATAACTGTGGCAATTCTAGAGCTAATACATGCTTACCAAGCTCCGACCCTCGCGGAAAGAGCGCTTTAATTAGTTCAAAACTAATTGTCGTTTCCCCTCGCAGGGTTGCGGCGTCCCCACTGGTGACTCTGGTTAACTTTGTGCTGATCGCATGGCCTCATGTGCCGGTGACGCATCTTTCAAATGTCTGGCTCATCAAATGTCGTAGGTACATGACATGCATACCATGTTTGTAACAGGTAATGGGGAATCAGGGTTCGATTCCGGAGAGGGAGCATGAGAAACGGGTACCACATCCAAGGAAGGCAGCAGGCGTGCAACTTACCCACTCCTGGCACGGGGAGGTAGTGATGAAAAATAACAATACGGGACTCTTTTAAGGCCCCGAAATTGGAATGAGTACACTTTAACGAGGATCTATTGGAGGGCAAGTCTGGTGCCAGCAGCCGCGGTAATTCCAGCTCCAATAGCGTATATTTAAAGTTGTTGCAGTTAAAAAGCTCATAGTTGGATCTCAGACGCAGGCGGGCGGTCTGGCTCGCGCCGGTTCACTGTCCGTTGTCTCCTGCCCTACCGTCTGCCGGCTCGCTCCCACGGGTGCTCTTCGCTGAGCGTCCCGGGTGGCCGGCGCGTTTACTTTGAAAAAATTAGAGTGTTTAAAGCAGGCCTCGGCTGCCTGAATAATGGTGCATGGAATAATGGAATAGGACCTCGGTTCTAATTTGTTGGTTTTCGGAACTGGAGGTAATGATTAACAGGGACCAACGGGGGGCATTCATATTCAAACTAATGCGGAAGCATTTGTCAAGAATGTTTTCATTAATCAAGAACGAAAGTCAGAGGCGCTAAGACGATCAGATACCGTCGTAGTTCTGACCATAAACGATGCCGACTAGCGATCCGCAGGAGTTGCTTCGATGACTCTGCTGGCAGCTTCTGGGAAACCAAAGTGTTTGGGTTCCGGGGGAAGTATGGTTGCAAAGCTGAAACTTAAAGGAATTGACGGAAGGGCACCCCAGGAGTGGAGCCTGCGGCTTAATTTGACTCAACACGGGAAAACTCACCCGGTCCAGACACTGTAAGGATTGACAGATTGATAGCTCTTTCTTGATTCGGTGGGTGGTGGTGCATGGCCGTTCTTAGTTTGTGGAGCGATTTGTCTGGTTAATTCTGATAATGAACGAGACTCTAGCCTATTAAATAGTTCGCCGGCCCCTCGATGCGCCGGCGCAACTTCTTAGAGGGACGAGTGGCATTTAGCCACACGAGATTGAGCAATAACAGGTCTGTGATGCCCTTAGATGTCCGGGGCCGCACGCGCACTACACTGAAGGAATCAGCGTGGATGCCTCCCTGGCCTGAAAGGGTTGGGAAACCCATTGAATCTCCTTCGTGCTAGGGATTGAGGCTTGTAATTCTTCCCCATGAACGAGGAATTCCCAGTAAGCGCGAGTCATAAAACTAAAGGAATTGACGGAAGGGCACCACCATGAGTAGAGCCTGCGGCTTAATTTGACTCAACACGCCAACACTGTAATGATTGGCAGACCGATTTCTTCTTTTTCGTTGGGTCTAAAAGGGAACGTGTGCTGGAATTAGACCCTCGAAAGACAGGTCAGTTTTACCCTACTGATGACAGGTAGTTGCTACGGTAATCCTGCTCAATCCGAGAGGAATCGCATGTTTCAGACATTTGGTTCGAAGAGAGCAGGTCGTTGTCTTCAGACTTCGCACTGGCCACAACAGACTGAGGTACCACCTATTCAACAAACTGAAGATAGGGTGTACCGACGAATGCCCGTGCGGTACTGGTAAAATGACCACTGAACATCTGCTGCAGAACTGCCCGACATACGAGGATCAGAGAGAGCAGATGTGGCCATTGCCAGTGGAACTGCAAGACAAGCTGTATGGTAGGGGCGAGAGTCTCAGGATGACCGCCGCTTTTTTCGAGAAAATAATGGTTACTGTCTGACTGTGTACGCAGAAGAAGAAGAAGAAGACATTTGGTTCACGTGCTTTGCTGAGAGCCAATTGCGCGAGGCTACCATCTGAGGGACTATGACTGAACGCCTCTAAGTCAGAATCCCGCCCGGATATGCGACGATATTCTTAGCACCACTGCGACGGGAGGCAACGATATGGTTGGGACCTGGGGCTCGCGTCTCAGCCCGACCTGGTCGAGCCGCAGAAAGAGGTCTCTGACGTCTCGCCGATCAAAGCGGGGGAGGACCTTTCCGATTTTCACCCCACCCCACGCGGCGTGGAGGTATGAAATCACTTGCAGACGACTTAGTTCCCGGTCGGGGTGTCGTAAGCAGTAGAGCAGCCACCTCACTGCGAACTGTTGAGACTCAGCCTTTGACCCTCAGATGGGGCGAGGCCACCATCTGAGGGATAATGGCCGAACGCCTCAAAGCCGGAATTCCGCCCGGATAAGCGACGATATACTTAGCACCACTGCGACAATAGGCAACGATAAGATTGGGAACTGGGGCTCGCGTCTCAGCCAGACCTGGTCAAGCCACAGAAAGAGGTCTCTACCGTCTCGCCGATCAAAGCGGGGGAGGACCTTTCCGATTTTCACCCCACCCCACGCGGCGTGGAGGTATGAAATCATTTGTAGACGACTTAGTTCTCGGTCGGGGTGTCGCAAGCAGTAGAGCAGCCACCTCACTGCGAACTGTTGAGACTCAGCCCTTGATCTTGAGATATGTTCGCACACCAGGCGAACAACATCTCCGTGCCATGACCAGGCTTGTCTCCTGGCAAAATGCACTCTTACCTCGTTCTTTACTTTTGTCTCCTATCAGTCATCCCAATGGACGCAGAAAAGATGCAGGTCAGCGGACATTGCACATCTGCCCCTTTGTGACAACCTCCCAGGTGGCGGGGAATGCTAGTCGTACCCTCACTGCAGAGGAGCCGAGAATACTAAAGGGGAGCAAAGAGATACCCCCTCTCACATGTATATGCTACGTTTCTGGCAGGACGTGACGATCCTGGGACACAGACACACTGGACTGCCTCTCTTCTGGGATACTTGAAAAACTAGTACATAAGTCCATCATATCATCATCATCATCACACCCTTTTTACACGAGTGGGGAAGACTCGAAAGTCCTGCAAGACAACTTTCCTAAGAGAGACAACTCTGACCTCAAACAACTGCTGCCTTGCAGATGGGCTGGGGACAGCCAAATGCTAAGGAGGGCATCCTTACAGAAAAGCCTGTTGAAATCGGATGCACTGGGCCACAGGCTTAACGAAACAGTACAACGTAAATCGCTGTATGATGACGTCACAACCTAACAGAAGAAAGTATGGTGCTCATCCTGTGGAGTCCCGCCAGGCAGCGAGAGTGCCGGGCCCCACGCCTCGAAGGAGCCCACCTGATGCTACTGGTGGTCACCCACCCGTGGGCTGTGGAGTCAAGGGCAAGAGCTATTGACCAAACACTCAAAATACTACAGTGGAACGCGGAGGGAGTCCTTAACAAAAAGGTTTCCCTAACAAATCGCCTGTACGAGGGTAAGATAGACGTGGCATGCATCCAAGAAACGCACCTCAACAAAAACCACCTATTCTCAATCAGAAGATACCAGACCTTCCGTCTTGATAGAGAAGGTCACAAAGGAGGGGTTCTGATACTGACACGTTACTGCATACCAAGTAGCGCAGTATATGTAAATCACACCGGACAAGCAGAAATTGTAGGAGTCGACATAATGACAAAGGAAACGAAAACTCGTATATTCAACCTGTATGGCCCACCCAACAAAGACCTGTCGATCTCGAGTATGGAAATCAAGAACTCCAGCTGCATAGTGGTTGGAGACTTCAACAGTTACTCAAAGAGATGGGGATATTCAGATACAGACAGCAGAGGGGATGACGTGGAAGACTGGGAGATAGACACAAATCTCTATCTTATCAATAGACCGGACGACAGCCCTAACTTCTATTCTAGAACATGGCGTACCACCTCCACTCCAGACTTGGCCTTCTCCACGGGGGATATTCACCACAAAATAGATCGCCAGGTGCTGGACCAATTGGCAGGTAGCGACCACAGGCCAATTAGGCTAGAAATTGATATAGAAATAGGCCCCCAGGAAACAAAACCGCTGCCACGTTGGAACTATAGACGAGCCGACTAGGACATATTTGCAATGCTGACAGATGGACTGTGTGAAACTATCAACACACGAAATAACAATATGAAACCTATGGTGGAAAGCCTAAGCAAAGTAATACTGCAAGCAGCCACCGAGACCATCCCAAGAGGGGCAAGCCATATTGGAATGATGAACTGCAGAAAGCTGAGGATGAAGTTTCAAATGCTAGGAACATCGCAGAGAGAGAGAGAGAGAGAGAGAGAGCAATCTATGGAAGCAAATATCGCCCTCAAGGACATCACTGCGAAATACAAAAGAACACTGAACCAAATAACAAGAGACAGTTGGAAAAAAAAAAGAAAGCCTCAATCTCGATAAAGAAGGGAACAAACTATGGAATTTAGTCAAAGGCATGAACGACGAAACACCATCAAACAGGGCGACAACATGCTTACCGGAAAAAAAAGCAGCAAACGCCTTTATAGAGCAAACCACACCGATGTCCCTACAGACAGGCATTCAGATTTAAGTGAAGAACAAAAGAGCCACGACAACATCAAGATGGCACCAGAGGAGCACATGATAGCAAAACTAACAATGAACGAAATGAATGAGGCCATGAGAACTTTAAAGAAAAAGAAATCGCCCGGAAAAGATAGGATAACAAATGAAATGCTGATGGGGTTGGAACAAACAGCAGAGCGGAAGCTACTGGCAGTCCTGAACCAAAGCTGGAAAAGAGAAATTGTACCGCAGGCATGGAAAGATGCTGTACTTATACCAGTACCAAAGAAAGAAAAAGATAGAACAGATCCAAATGGATACAGGCCAATCAGTCTACTGAGCTGTGTAGGAAAACTGATGGAGCGTATGATAAACACCAGACTGATGTCTCACCTGGAAGCAAAACACATACTAATTCCACAGCAAGCAGGTTTTAGACAGCACAGATCCACTGAGGACCAGATTACTCTCATAGCCCAGGAAATAGAGGATGCTTACCAGGAGAAAAAGCATACAGTAGCGGTTTTAGGTGGATTTAGAGAAGGCATTTGACAAGGTGTGGAAAAATGGACTTAAAGTCAAGCTACGAAGAAGTGAAGTTTGTGGGAAAATGTACCTCGAAAACAGAACAGCTAGAGTCCAAGTACAAGGGCAGATGAGCAAAAGGTGACACTGGGCAGGGAGTACCCCAAGGGGGAGTATTGTCACCCACACTTTTTCTGGTGTATATAAACAACATCATAGAGAATATACAAAGAAGAGTCCACAGCTCCATGTTTGCAGACGATCTGGCTATGTGGATCTCCGAAAAAAATCTAACCGTAGCAAACAATCGGATGCAACAGTCCCTAACATCGTTGGAGGAGTGGGCGAAATCATGGCTGGTCAAAATAAATGAAGAAAAAACAACATGTACGATATTCTCGCTTTCAAATAAACACAAAAACACAAAAATAAGTCTTAACGGCAAATATCTGCGACCAAACGACAACCAAAACTACCTGGGAGTCACATTTGATCGGCGCATTACATTGAAAAGTCAGATCGAGAGAAACCGAATGAGAGCCAGACAAGGAATGGCAATCATGAGGAAAATTGCTGGCACAAGCTGGAGAGCAGACGAAAGTATACTAAAGAAACTACACTGGAAGAGACCAGTTCTCGAGTATGGCATTGCAGCATGGACAACAGCAGCAAAGGCGAACTTTGATAAAATTAGCAAACTTCAAAACCAAGCCATGAGAGTTATAACAGGAGGCATGAAGTCAACGCCAATTGTAGAACTTGAAAAGATTACAAATCTGCAATCCATGACCGACAGAAGAGACTACAGAGCCCAGCAGCAAGCAGAGAAACCCAGAACACTGACAGATCATCCAATACATCAGAGATTAAATAGATTTGGAAATGGGAAACTACAGCGGAGAAACTTTGCAGAAATAGCCAAGGTAAAGATGAACGAATACCCTATGAACACCGTAACAACACCAAAGCCCATCCCTACTGTACGCAAACCCACATGGAAGCAGCATATCATTCCGGAGGTATTGGAAACAAGAACAGCCAGACTGAAAAGAAAGAAGAGACATAACCCTGAGGTACATAACAGAAAACTACACAAGCATGGACTGGACCCATGCATACACCGACGGTTCTGTAACAAACACAACACAGAATGGAGGGGCAGGGGTAATCCTGAACCTACCAAATGGTAGAAAAATAACACTGTCAGTGGCAACTTGAAAGTACTCAAGCAATTTCAGAGCGGAGGCAGAGGCACTGAACGCTGCAGTGAAAGCAATGCTGACATGCGAAAGCAATGAAAGCCAGATAGTCCTGTTTACAGATGCCCTGGCCGTAGTTACAACACTAAAAAGCCAGAACAATACTGAACTTAATGATTTAAGAGCAGTACTCTGTCAACTATGCCAGCAGTCCGCACCAAAAAGAGTAGTGGTACAGTGGGTTCTATCCCACTGTAAAATCCGAGGCAGACAGACTGGCAAAAGAAGGTGCAAGACTACCACAACCAGATTCTAGTGTGACCTACGAAGAGTCCAAAAGGTTTTTTAGGGCCAGATACATGGCCAAATGGGAAACAGAACATACTGGCTACACAAAAACTGATGCCTATTACCAGCTGAACAGAAGAGAGCAGGTCGTGGTCTTCAGACTTCGCACAGGCCACAACAGACTGAGGTACCACCTATTAAATAAACTGAAGATAGGTGGCACTGACGAATGCAACTGTGGTACAGGGAAAATTACCGCTGAACATCTGCTGCAAAACTGCACGACACACGAGGACCAGAGAAAGCACATGTGGCCATCACCAGCTGCAACACTATACACGCTCTATGGCAGTGTCGACAGCCTCAGGATGACAGCGGCTTTCTTCGAACAAATACAGGTTGACGTCTGACAGCGTACGAAGAAGAAGAAGAAATTAACAGAATTTATACAGTATAATAAAACACACCCCCCCCCCCCCCCTACCATTAGCATTGTCTCCAACTACCCTATCTTTCTTTACATTGTATATCCCTCTATTTCAAGTTCACTATCTGCAATGTCCTCATATGTCCGTGATTCTGTTAACCCTATTATATCTGGATTTCTTCTTCTACATGCATTTCCAATTCTTCTCTTTTATTTACTATGCTTCTCACATTTGCATAAAAACATTTTAGTTTGTAATTTTGTTGTTTTTCCACTTTTTGCTTTTGCTTTATCATTTTAGTTTTTGCTTTTCCACTACTTATTTCACACTTAACTGACCTCAACTCTCTCCTTTGACTACATCCTCTATAGCACCCTATTTTAGGTCTATCTTTAGTCTTTTACTTCATAGGCCTTACTAGTTTAAATTTCTAACACAATGATTAAACATATACTTTGCTACAATATATGACACCCCCCTTCCAGCGTGGTGAACGATTATTTATAGACAATCGATGAACGTGGGAATGTTCCATGCATAAAAGTCCATTGTGCATTTCATAGAAGACAATGGTGTGGCTTGCGCGGAGATTTTATTATGGTGAAGGAGAGTTGCGCCCATCAGCCTCACTCTCTCGTACTCAACTACCCTGATTCAATGGCAAAACATGGTCAAGATGACTGAGGGCAGAAGAAGAAGATTTTCTTAGGGTTTTACTCTCAAAGCCTTTTATGCGATCAAGTATACCACAAGGCAGTGGGAACGGAAATGGAATCGCTGAGGTCCTAAGCTTTTACTCAATTGTTTCATACACATATAGTTCGGCATGCCTGAAACCTACAGCAATCAGCAGAGGTTGTCCAATCAAATTATCGTGATGTGCGCAAACAAAACACAAAGTTACAAGCAGTATTGTTCTATGGAAGCGTACTAGACATAACCAATTTGAGACCGGAATTCATATGTGGAATACGTCGTGAGAATGCCTCTATGGAAGGATACCGGAGATGCGATACATTTTTGGAAAAGAAAGTACACAACTGCTCATATATTGACAATTAGTACTGACCAGACGCAATATGAAACTTTAGATTGTTCCTTTTAGTGAACAATGGTGTGGAATATATATCGGAAATCAACAATTCACATCCAAAAACATCCATAATCATAGCGAATAGGCACCAATTGATCTATCCAGAATGCAGAAAGCAACCGGCACCAGCCATTGCTCTGACGTCAAATGACAGAGACATAGCTCCCCATAAGTCAAAGTAAAACTTTGCAGTGTAATATAATGAAATGCAAAGATGCATCAAAAGCTAGAAACAGAATTTCACTAACTACAGGCCTTTTTCTGGCAGACAGAGGCACTAGAGACCACATACTCAACATGAGGATTATTATAGAAAAGTGTAAATAAAAATAATACAGCCTTGATCTTCACACCTGTTTGATTTACTAAATGAAAGCGTTTGACTATGTACAGCATCAACAGATAAGGACTAATATGCAGAACAGGGGTTTCCCGAAACACATAACATACATTATCACAAAGCCGTACCTGCTCTTGTGTTGGACAACTATTACTATTACGAGCACCTAGTAAATTGTCTTCCCGGCTACACCCAACTCAAGCCAGAACTTGGACCTGCACAGCTAGCACCGAGTGGTCCGTCGGTGTCTTTGTGTATGACAAGGACAAGAATAGTACCACTGCCCCACATAGAGCATGTTGCAAGACGCGCCTAAATGTGTGACATGGCAAAAACCGGCCAAAATTAGGTGGTTTATTAAGAGCACCATAGATGGCGTCTAACAGGCTGCGGGTCTACTTTGCTGTAGTGTGTTAGTCTATTAAAATGGAATAACATATCGGTTAACCACCCTTCGCAGCACTTGTCCCAAAAGAAGCGGAGTAATAAGCTGCTCGAGCATAGCCCATTATGCAGTAAATCATCCATCTAGCTCACACCAGAGCTGGATCCTACACAGGGTCATCTGCCCCTATACAAGTACAGGTCGACTAAGACTACCACGAGCAACATGCAGCAGTAACGATGACTGGTGAAACATTAGAATGGCTCAAAGTGCAGAAAGAAGTGAGACAAGATTGTATCTTTTCTTTTTATCTGTTCAATACATCATCATCATCATGATTTGGTTGAACAGTCCCGAGACTGGTTGTACGGTTGTCTGATCATGTCTCTTAATTCGACCCTAACCTCCGCACCTCTCTTCATTTCAGCATATGTTCGTACATTAATATCTCTGCATGTCTGCGATGTAAAGGTGAGTTTTATTCAAGCCGATCCTCTTTTACCATAAATCTTGTCTTCTAGTATCTTCTGTAGAAGACTTTCATTTCTCATATTGGGTCCCAGTCAACTCAATCTTCGTTTTTGTATTGTTTTCAATAGGTATGCCGAGATTATACACCTAAGATGAGTGAGCAAGTTCAGGAAGCAGTGAAAAGGGAAAACGCAATATTATGTATGATATGAAAAAATATTAAACATAGGAGCATGGAAGTGATAATCAAACTGTATAAAGCAATAGTTAGACCTAGATTGGAGTACTGTGCTCAGGTGTGGAGTCCATATCGTAGCGGGGATATACATATGCAGGAAATAATACAAAGACGAGCGATTAAACTGATAGGGGGATTCAGGAATCCTAGTTATAAGGAAACATTCAGAAAAACCTGTCTACAGTGTCTAGAAAAGAGATAGATTTGATGTGATTTAATACAGGTTTATATGATGATCAAGGCTAAGAATAAAATATATGACATTATTACAAGGTTTAAAAAGTACAGCTGCATATAAGAAAAAGAGGGCACATCCACAAGTTAATTAAAGAAAGTCCAGATTAGATACTAAGAAATATTTTTTAGTTAGAGAGTGGTGAATATTTGAAATGCATTTACCACAGGAAATAGTGGAGGCAAAGCCAATTAATGCATTCAAGTAGAATAGATTCGATGCGCATATATATTTTTAGATCAAGTGAATGACAAAGAAAGTGATTGTTTGCCGACTCTGCATTGTCTTCCAAACAAAAGACTTTAAGTTTAGTTTGTTAAGTTAGGTAAGTGGTTGAGTTATTATAATGAGGAACGTCAAAGATGACCTAGGAAGAAGCTGTGACGCTTTCAGCATAAGTGGATACGAAATCCCAAGAAATGTGAACGACCAAAGTGGTGGCTAGGAAAAATAACTGTTTCGGCTAAAAAACACAGCAAGGACAAGAATATATATATACATGGAAACATGCTGTTCTGAAGGCAGCCTGGCTGACGAGATGTGGATTGGTGTGATCCCCTTAGTAGTGAGCGCCACGCAGATGAAGCCAAGCAAAGCACAGCCACCTAGATAACCCCAGTCCACCTTCATAACCTCAGTCCACCTTCATGAGCATGCTCAGGATGTGAGGAAAGCTATTACAGCCCACCACGTAACGTACTTTTCAAAAGAGTAAACTTACTCATTGTGAGCATTAAACAACAACAAACAGCAAGCAAAATGAAGAATAAATCAGTACCGGTATTCCCAATTGATAATGTAGAAATAGAGGATGTAAAGGGTTCTGAATATCTAGGATCTACCATCAGTATTTCGTGTAACGGCGAAATTGAAATCAATCAAAGACTTGCAAATGATATACGCAGACAAACAAAGACTTGAACAAATCGTGGCAAGCGAAATGGAAGCAGACAAGGATTCAACTTATTAGGACATGCATTTCCCCAGTGGTGACATACGGTTGTGAGACATTAAACAAATCAAATGCATACACAATTACAGCATTTCACATAAAGTGTTTCAAAATGATGTTGACAATTTTATGGACAGAAAAAGACAAGTAATGAAAATTGAAATAGCTAAGTATTACAGAAAAATTGGCTTCTAGAGGAGATCGCAAGAATAAAGCTGAGATATTTCCGTTATGTGAAGATACAAAACTGTCTGGAGAGAGTGATAATAAAGGACATTATGGACAGTATCGTCTTTATATGACGCGTGTCGAATCGTCTTAAACCGAGATGTTTACAGAGCTGCCTTGACTGAGACTACGTTCTGGAAAGAATAATTCACATGATGATGATAACAGATGTGGTTATTTACCACTGTGTATCATACATACATAGACACAATCACTATTACAGTATATACACTCGGTAGACAATATAGTCGTGCACATACACATACATGTCGACAGTAGTACTATTTGCATTTATTAAGAAAGAAGACAGTTAAGCAAATGTGTCTTTATTTTATAGCGGTACTGTGTATATAAATATGACCGTGAAAGCAATGAACATTAGATTCTTTTGTTGCGGTGTGCGCCATGAATCGGGTGGTCTCAAAGCTTGATCCACCCAGAGTATCTCACGAGGACAAATCTGATGGTCTTAGGACTGAAAATAAAAAAGTTGCAACTGAGTGTTATCTGAAAAGAATAATAATATATATATATGTGAGCACAGCAAACACCTCTATCTCGTCTGCCTGTCTGCTTAGCCAGGAATCTTGTAACTCTGATGCTCTTCCGAACTATTCTTCGAGCACTAGTGAAGGCCATTTCTTTAACTAGGACGATGTGTCATTTTGAAGAGTCCTGTGCGCTTGACGGTTTGCGTCGAGAAGAATCTTAATTTAACATTCATGTTCGTCGAACCAGCCTTTGTGCTTTCGTGGGGATGAGCCAAGGTGTTTAAACGCTGAAGAGTAAAGTGTCCCTTAGCGTAACCTAGTTTTGATTAATGCTGGAGTTTCCAAGCTGAACCCCCATCCAGTCTGGTTTCTAGCTCAGCAGTTAATACTGTTTCTAGCAGGTTCCCCCTTCGATTTCTTAACATTTAGTCTCTCTGCTGCTATTGTCACATGAGGACGCCTTTTGTATTGGACTTATAGAATCATCTTGGTTATCACGAGACGCTGGCGAGTCCAACATTCTGCGCGAGACACACTTTTAGTTATTTTAACATCACTTCGATCCCGCCGTCTGACAATGATGTAGTCGATAAGATGTCAGTGGCGGAACCTAGGATGCATCCACGTTGTTCTTGTTCTAAAAGGGAGTCGGGAGATGGTGTTGGCAATGATAAGCTCATTTGTGGCACATTTCTTCAGTAAGAGTAGGCATTTGTCGTTACCAATGATGCCATCCGACATAGTGTAGTTTGCGCCAACTCTGGCGTTAAAATGTTCTAGCAGAATCAATTTTTCAGATTTTGGAACCGCAGCTATAAATGGCTTGAGATCTTCATAGAACCTATCTTTGGCTGAGTTGAGATTTGTGTTTACGTGGGTGATACAGTACCTGGCGGTCACGGAAGTGATCAGCTCTGACAAGCTGCAGCATGCGCAAAGAACACTCTTAAGGACACCGTTTTGTCTAACGTTCTGAACAAGATGTGGATTGGTGAAGAAGAATCCTCTCAGCGCAATTTGGCATGTCAACCGAGGCATATGAAGCCTGGCCTCGACGGATCGGGCGTAAGAGATAAAAAGTCAAACGGTAAAAAAGACGGGGCCAGCAGACCTTGAAGAATACTAAAAGCACGACGAGACACAAAATAAGCCCTGGTGATCTTCTGTATCCGGACCCTTCACTAGCCGTCTCGACACTGTCTTGCTGCTAGACCATGTCTGGCCCGGAGGAGAGAGTGAGGCTGATTCTCCGCAAATCACTCTTACTTAAACCAAATTCACGCGCCACTCAAAACATCACCGGCATCTAATATCTCATGCAAATGTCATGTGGCGATGGGCGAGCGGCGAAGCAGTAGGGTAGGATACACTAGAAGCTTTAGTCGCAGACCTGCACGCAGGCTGTTCAGACCATAATGTCGTCTATCACTGACTTGAGGTTGAAGTGGAACCCTGCAGCCCCCTGAACGATTGGGCAACCCTCTCTAGGACAGCACTGCTCATCTCTGTAGACTGGGGAAGGGGCTAGAAAGGTTCCCTAAACATTGCATACCTCACCGCACCCTGACAAGCATGCCATGCTGGAGGGGCTTCGGCTATAGTACGGTCGAAATACAAATAAGAAAATGATGGTGCCTATTAAACCTGCTACAAGGAATGTGCGCACTTATGGTTAATACTAGCGCATAACAAGGAGGACCGGGCTGGTCGCAAAGGAACTGGCTAGATATAACATCAGCAAAGCCGCCCTTAGCGAGACGCGATTGGCGGTGGAGGAACAACTGTCAGAGGATGATGCTGGCTACATTTTTTTCTGGAGCGGCCGCAGCAATCAGGAGCGACGCGAGACAGAAGTTGGATTTGCCATAAAGTTCACAATATTACTTCAATTAAAAATAAGCGATCGCCTCATGACAATGCAGCTTCCTCTGAAAGAGAAACGTCTGATCACAATAGTAAGTGCCTACGCACCAACTCTGGTATGTATGTATGTATGTGTGTATGTGTGTGTGTGTGTGTGTGTGTATGTATGTGTGTATGTGTGTATGTGTGTATGTGTGTGTATGTGTGTGTATGTGTGTGTGTGTGTGTGTGTGTGTATGTGTGTGTATGTGTGTGTATGTGTGTGTGTGTGTGTATGTGTGTGTATGTGTGTGTACGTGTGTGTATGTGTATGTGTGTGTATGTGTGTGTATGTGTGTGTATGTGTGTGTGTCTGTGTGTGTGTCTGTGTGTGTATCTGTGTGTGTGTCTGTGTGTGTGTCTGTGTGTGTGTCTGTGTGTGTGTGTGTGTCTGTGTGTGTGTGTGTGTCTGTCTGTCTGTGTGTGTCTGTCTGTGTCTGTCTGTCTGTGTCTGTCTGTCTGTCTGTGTCTGTGTGTGTGTGTGTGCGTGCGTGCGTGGCTTTGTGCGTGCGTGCGCAACATAATGATAAATCAGAAAGCAAAAGATAGCTGAAAAAAACCTCTCAACCTATAAAGTGGAGGACACGCACTTTGAGAATAATTTGTAAGGGTTTCACGGTAACGGTCCAACCCTTTACAATCAAACAAGGTGGTCATATGTTAACAGGAAAGAAACTTCAACTGCGCTTAAGTAACATTACATTAGTGAAAACCATTGTTGAAGTCACAATAGACTGCAGTCGTGCCATCATCGATGAACAAATGATCATTAACACCAAAATATTGTAGCAAAAGAGCACATGATTGTGAATTTAACAATGCAGTATGTTAAATGCAGAAAGAGATAGATAGAGAGAGAGAGAGAGAGAGAGAGAGAGAGAGAGAGAGAGAGAGAGATCACGTAAGAATAACAAATCACCAGGAAAGAAGAATTATAAACACAACATTAATTAGTTTCTGTGGATGGACAAAAAAGAAGCTTCTGGCAATCCTGAACTGCAGTTTGAAAAAAATAATTGTACCGTAAACATGGAAGGAGGTAGTATTGGCACTAATTTCGAAGAGGGATTACTAATAAACAAACCTTATTAGCTACGGGACCTATACGTTTGCAAAGAAAATGAAGATGCTTTCCATGAAACAAAAACGCACATTCACTAGTGGTTTTGGGGAATTTAGATGTTTTCATTAATGACGATATATAAAGAGGATTTGAAAGTCAAGCTGTGTAGAAATCAAGTTTGTGAGATGTACACATGGATGAAACATTTTCTTGTGAACAAAATGGCTAAAGTTTAAGTCCAATAACGGACTAGCAGAACGATGACACTTGATTAAGGAGAATGTTCTGTCAGAAACATTGTCCCTAACTTGTTTAAATGATATAACAGAATATTCCAGCTCTGTTTTTGCAGATGATTTGGTTTGCACATCTCTGAAGACAAAATCGCAAAAAGTAAATTTTCTAACATCCTTGAAAGAGTGGACCAAGACATAGTTAAAGTGGGAGTATCACCTAGCGAAAGGTAGCATTTTTACAATTGTTGTATTTAAAAAAATTAAAAATGGATTTATTATATAAAGATGATCTCCCTACAACATGATATTATATATTCTAATGTAGCATTCCAAGTGTTAAAGTAAAATATAATTAAACAAAAAATACAAAACATGTATACTCCGAAAAATGGTAGAACGCTGCATGTGATTTATCTTGTGTCTTTGAACATGAATGCTTCATTTTTTCTTGTAATGCTGTTCAAGAGTATCTCTTCGTGATATACTACTGACAAAACTATATCTTTTACAGTTGTTTTTATAAAAATTCAGATATTTTCTCAATTTTGTTAAACATTTTACTACTACAAAATAGAATAACTCTTAAACATATCTTGATATCCTTAGTTCATAACTAAGCGTCACGGTTATCTGGAATATATTTGTAAAGCAGCAAGATAATTGCTTTAAAAACAAATAAGTTATCATTCATAAACCGCCCGTATGTTGCAGTTTTCAGTGAATCTTTTAGGGCATATATTTTTACCATTTTAAGATGAATAAGTAATTTGATTATTATTAATAACCCCCCCCCCTCCCCCCCCTCCCTGATATAGAAACCCTTCAATATCTACCTGCCAATCATTCAATACAAGTCTCCTCCTTCTCTTTTCTTAGTAACTTTTCTCTGAGTTCATTTATCCAACAAAATGTTCTTGTGTTCACATTCCTCTGCATGTAATTCCATTTCTTACATTACCAACACAGATTTTGTCCAATCATTATAAACAGAAACTGCATTAGCAACAGCAGCTTTCGCAATAGTTAGTCCATCATTCATATGATTGAGACATCATTTCCATAAAACACTGTTCTGTGACTCATTGACATTGTGTGTATTTCCTTCAAGACACTTTATCAGTAGTTCAGTCTTGGCAAGGTCCTAAAATACTGGTAGCCATAACAACAGCAGGTAGGTTACTTGTGTGTTTGTATATAACAACAGTTTCATCTGCTACATCTTTCTTATACGGACACTATTTGTTGTGACTGTTTTTCTAATTTGGTGGTGACAAGTCCATAACACCACATAGCATCTGCAGGCTTGTCATTCCTCCTCCAACACACCTCATTGCTATTACAGTCCTCCTGTTTATTGAATTTACACACAAATTACTCACATATATTTGATTTCATGAAGAATATGATGTTTATTACAATTGTTTTTGCTAACATCAAACTCAATCCCACTGACTATGCCCTTCTTCTCTGTCTCTAGCAATTGTACATTTGAATAACAAAAATGACAAACAAGTTCTGTAGCTATTAAAAAAAGTTTAGTACTCAAATGTAAATTATTCAATTGCCTTCCAACTCTACATAAACAATGTAATCTCCACTTACAATTGAATCTGATTCACAAGATCATGAAAATCCCACCCCTTTATTTCTGACCGAGTGAACTTTTAAAAGTTTCAATGTTGATGTTAATTTTACAGGAAGTACTCACACTCACAGGCCTAACCTACAATCAACTAGTGGTAGTGAATAATACATTGTCAAAGAGCTCGAGATTTGCTCCTTTGGTAAACCTACCACCCTAGAACTATTAACTTTCTCTCTCAAAGCGTGAATACTTTAGTGAGTTGCTAAACCTGGGACAGTATGAATCAGCACAGTACCAGATGGAGAATGAAACAGAGCATGTTGTTGTTGCTTAGATATTTGCCTCACTAGTTTCTACTGGGGGAGGCGCGCCATTTTCCACCCCAGACCGTAGCCCATTGGGCGATATCAGGACGCATAAACCAGTGCTTGGATGCATGTGTGCGTATGTATGTACCTAGGCTAGGTTTATGTGCCCTCAGAAGCAAGCCCAACCAAAGTGCAATGGAAGGGCCTCACCATGTGGCGCATGATTAGCACAGTTTAGAAATATTGAAATCAGAAGTCGAAACGGCCCTCCGAGAAAAATAAGGCAGCAGGTATAGCTGGTATCAGAACAGAAGAAGAAGAAGACCACGTGTCTTAAGATTTGTTTATATCTAGCTTATGCTTACATATGCTGGCCAATATTAACCTTCCAGATACGGTGTGTGCCAATAAATAAAAACAAGTAAACATTTTAAAAGCTGGTGTTTTAGCACCTTCAGAAAATGGTCGCTGTTTTCTCTCACTCGTACGACTATATCGATATCAAGCACATTTAACATGCCCGGAAACCACATAGTGTTAGTCTATACATTTAACATGCCTGAGAACCACATTGTGTTAGTCTATACAATTAACATTCCCGGAAACCACAGTGTTAGTCTATACATTTTAGACAAATGGATGTAGTTAGTTATGCAACTAGTTAATAAAAATCTGATTTTCACCGCTCTAAAGATTCAGAATCCAGACAGGTTCCAGTTAGTAGCATGATATAGCTTGAAAATAGCAGGTCTGGATATAGTGTCGCTTTTGCTGCACTCGCTCCAAGTCTTCTCTGCTGGCACCAAGGTCTTCAAGTGTATCATATGTAATGTCAAGGACTCTTTTCAAGAGGCGATCAGCGATTTCCATATGTAGAGATGGTGGCTGCAGAAGAGATATAACAATAACACAAGCAGTACTTAAGTCAGCTACTATACATGTTTTAAAACTACCTAAATGTTAAATGGAAATATTTTGCAGGAGAAAAAAATAGGTAGTGGTCAATCTGTCAATCCGTTCACTACCAAAGTACTACCTGAGCATCATGGATAATAAAACGGCTCTCTTGTTGACTTCAATTAACATCCAGGGACTTTTTAACTACCCCCCCCCCCCCCCCCAAATATTGTTATCTGACATGCACTCAACGCAAATGCGATGTACCACTGAACTAAGAGACACATAGCGTAATCGCTGACCGAATACCAGATATAAATTGAGGGACCACATAATCAATATTACTGTAAGTTGTATATAGTCGTAGATGGCGAAGAGGACACGCTACTGACACGATTTTTGTGTCCGTCATAAAATGATTAAATCTGTAGAGAAGTCTATACCACGAACGCAACGCTGGTCAACTTTGCGCAGGGTTAAAGCAGGTGTCAAACCGAAGAATGTTTCTATTAAAATACGCTATAACGTCAAATGAAGTCTATTCACCAATGTCCTTGTCAAAGAGGTATAAACACTACAACCAATCCCGGCAAAAAAAAAAGCTTTTGGTGAACTATAAAAAAAACCGATCTTTTTACGTCCAGAACAAAGAACGCAGTTTTATGCGATGCACTGCAAGGAAACAAAACAGAAGATACATGAGAGAAATAATAACCAACAATTGCATTCAACAGAACATGAGGAGCACACCCAGATGTCATCAGATCATCAGCATTCGCCTTGTGCTTCTCCTTAGTTGAGTACGCCGCGCCAGTTAGGAAGAATTCTGCATAGGTCAAATATTTTTATACACGAAAATAATGACACCGGATATTTACAGTGTGTCTAAAACATGCACCAACTGAACAAATATATCCGATAATCGACATAGCTTCATCTGAGATGAAAGTGGAGAATTCATTGGCCAGTTCTTTGACTAGTTCAGTTTGACATCAGTATCAGGGGACTCAGTGGTTTCAAGGTAAGATGTTCGCCTCGAGTGGTGCTGAAGGTCGCGGGCTCAAATCACAATGGAAAACAAGAATTCTTTACGTGGATCATCAGGTAAAAATGTTTCCTGATATCATAGTAGTGAGATTAGACACCAGTATTCAGTGGCGCGCACGTTAAAAGACCCTTGGCAGTTGGAAATCGAAAAGAGTAGACTTAACGTTCGCTGCCTGGGCAAATTCAAATTCAAAATCTCTTTAAAATATTCTAGGGACTCCCCCCCCCCCCCCTCCCCTCCTACCACCACAGATAATATGTCGCAAAAAGGAGATGTGTGGTTATAACATGTTGGAATGTGGTTAGCAGAGCGGCATAGATAGCGCTTCAGAGGCTGCATGTCTACCGTGATCTAATTTATGCTTCCACCAATACCGGCCCAAAAATATAAGCGATCGTATATTCCAGGGGCTACCAACCAAACGGTTGGAAACCAACGGATTTTCCCCCGCCAAAAGAATAATAAGTAATAAAGGAGGTCACACGACGTCTGACGACACAAGTGGACTGAAGATATATATATATATAGATAGATAGATCGGTCTCCAAGATGTTCTACCGACGATACATCGACGATGGTTTCGGTATTATTGACATGCCATTGGCTGATCTTTTAAATTTTATTGATTCTGTGAACGATTTCCATCCCTGTGTCCATTTAACACCCGAAATCTCGTCACTTCTGTTAACTTTCTCGACATTACTTTCTCCATCTGTCCTTCTGGCCTCTCCACCGCTACCTACTACAAACTTTCTAATTCCTCCAGCTACCTCCTCTATACTTCTTCTCATCTTTCATCCTTTCGTGACTAACTCTCCCAGTTCCTCCCCTTCGTAATCTCGGTGAGGACCATCTGGACTTCATTCTCAAGCTCCACGGGATGCTTTCAGTTTAACCTGAGTGTCTCTGATCTGAGACGATTCACACCTTCATCCTTCAGCGGGGTTTCTCTGTCTCCCGCACATATTCCCTCACTCCTGCTCACGGTAATCTTTTCCAAGTTACCTCAAGTCGTCCCGAATTATGTCTTGCCACTGATCCAAGGTAACTCGGTACCAGAGAATAAGGTTGATGCCCAGCGCAGGTTCTTCCTAGCTATGATTCTAATATAGCAAAAGTTATAGCATCATGACAAAACTGTTGAATGATGTCGCTATAATCGCTTGCGAAGGACATCTAACTAGATCTATCTGACTGTAAAACATGTCCTTACCTACCACTCTCACTGCTTATCTGTACAGGATATTTTATTTCACTATCTTCCTATCCTTCATTAGGATCTTTCTACTCCAATGACATCTCAGGACCCTCCTTTTGTTAATTTCAAATTGTACAAAAGCTTGAAGGATTTGCTGGTTAGTGACCGCATGCACACCAGCCCGCACAACCATCTATGCGTCATGCTTTGTAAGAAAGCATTTGTCTGTGCTACTTGCACGTATATCATGCAAACACCCTCGGCTATCGTCCAAAAAGCTGAATTGAACATTAAGAGGGCTTCACTTGCAAATCCGGCAACACCATATATTCTATCATTTGTCACCAGTGTGATCTGACATACATGGAGGAAATTGTGTTAGAACTACATGCACGCTTCCGGCAAATCCTCAATGACAGCTATAGCCATTCTGGTTCCCCAATTGTAAAATACTTCAATGATCCTCTGCGCTGGGGGAAGTCAATGTTATAGGCATCGTCTCGTTCGCATCTGATGATCGTCATCGATTTGAACAAGGATAAACTCAACTCCCGCACGGACTGCCTTCAGCTGCATGGTATCAACATTTTCTATACTTTTACCTAGTACTTATCTCCTCCCGCCTGCCCTCTCTGCCTTCATCTGACTTTCTTCTTTTTTCAGGTCTGTGCTTTGCCTGTATAACAGCTGTCTATCGTTATCGATGAGGACCGCCGACATCATCCTTGTCACAGATTTCCCTGTTGAGTGTGGGTGCGCATGTGGCTGAACAGGCCAATACAGGCACGAATACATCTGCTGCATATCGGGCACACAAGGTCAGTAGAAGATGATGGTGTTCCCGTTGTCTGTGAATTCCAGGTCTCCCGTCTGGTCTAGACTTTCACAAAACGGTGGTCTTCGCTGGTAGATACACCCGCTTTGACTGCGCTTCTCCAGTCCGATCTGTTTTGTGAAAGACATTTCCAGGTGGTGATATCTGTATGTCAAATTTCAATGAGTCCCTCAGACTATCTTTAAAACATTTCTTTGGGCGCCCCTTATCGCGCCATCCATCTCTCAGCTCGTCGCAGAAGAGCTTCTTTTGGAGCCGTTCGTCTTACATACGAACGAGATGCCCGACTTATTCTAGTCGTGTTTTTTTCTAGCAATGCATAGATGCTGGACATGTCATCCCTTTAGAGAACCTCTATGTCAGTGACACAATCTTGCCAGCGAATGGGGAATATTCGCCTCAGGCAACCTGTGTGGAAATGGTTTAGCTTCTTGGCATGTCCAGAGTATACAATCCAGCTTTCGCAGGCGTACAGTAGGATTACAATTATGGTGGCACGGTAGACTTTGAGTTTGGTCTTGACGCTGACGCCATAACGTTCCCACACCACCGATCGTATTCTACCAAAAGCTATGCTGGCCTTTACTGTTCTGCTTGACATCTCATCATCGAGGCTGACAGATCTCGACAGCGTGCTGTCCAGATTCGTGAATTTATCTACGACTTTCAGCGTCTGCTCACTAACTGTAGTCTTTGGTTTTGTGTACGGTATGCCTGGTGCTGGTTAGTACAAGACCTCTGTTTTCTTGGCATTTATGGTCAGGCCAAAATATTCGCATGCAACAGGGAACCGGTCCATTTCCACCGACATGTTCAGTTCTGAGTTACTGTTCAGAGCGCAGTCGTCAGCAAACACAAGTTCTCTGATTATTTCCCAGCCGCTTTGGGTTTGATCAACATTCTTCTGGGAGCTTGCCATCCGTGCGGTACTTTATGGGTATGCCAAGCTCCAGCAATCTAAAGGCATCTGTTTTCTTGGCCGCAAACATCATGCTGAACAGGGTCGAGGCGAGTACACATCCTTATTGTACTTGTTGTTACATGAAAAGTTTTACAGATTTCTCCGCTGTCCAGTACACTAGCACACATGCCTTCATGTAGCTGTTTTACCATAGTTATGAACTCGTTGGGGCAGCCAAAGTTGGACATAATTATCCACATCCATCATCTGTTAACTGTATCAAATGTCTCGGTCAAATCAATAAATGTGGTTTTGTTCCCAATACTTCTCTTGTAATTGACGAGCCGCAAAGATCATGTCCACTGTTCCTCATCCGGCTCTGAATCCACATTGGCTTTCTGGGAAGTGGTGGCTTTGTTCAAGTTGTTTGTTGAGCCAGTTGAGCAGTAAGTGCGCTATGATCTTGCCTGATATGGAGAGTAGCGAAGATATTCCACAATGGTTGTCGTAATCCTCCCGGTTGCCGTTTCTCTTGTGTATGTGAACGATTGAGGTGTCCTTCAGATCCTGCGGAATTACTTCTTCAGCCCACATATTGCAGAAGACCAGTGATCCTTTTGGTAAGAAATGAGCCAGCTGTCTTGAATAACTATGCTGGTATTGCATCAGCTTCTAGAGCTTTTCCTATAGATAGTGCCCTGATTAAACACAGAACCAATCAGGGTGACAGGAACGCTACTGGAAGAGGTAGAGGTATTTACATACCTAGGAAGTATCATCAACACGGAAGGAGGGACAGACGATGATATAAAAACAAGGATACAAAAAGGAAAGTTGCATTCGGAATGTTGAAATAAGAAGAAAGACAAAAATAAGGATTTTCAATTCAAATGTGAAGCCAGTGTTGCTTCATCGAGAGGAAACCTGGAGGATGACCAATGGCACTGACACGAGACTGCAGGGTTTTGTCAACAGATTCCTAAGAAAGATTTCTGGTATGAAATGGTTTGACAAAGTTACAAACGACAGACTGTGGGAGAGAGCGGTACAAGGTAAATAGGAACAGGAAATCTTAGGAAGAACGTGGAGATAGATGGCTCAAACATTAAGACAGTCCCATGCCAGTATCACCACTCATTCTCTGTCATGGAACTCCCAGGGAAGGAGAGGCATAGGCAAGCCAAGGAATACATGGAGACGAGATCTGGAGGCGGAAGTAAAGAAAACAGGAAAAATCTGGAAGGAAGTGGAAAAGATTGCAAAGAACAAAGCTGCTTGGCGAGGGTTGGTTGATGGCCTATGCACCTCTGGATGTTAGAAGGCGAAAGAGAGAGTGAACTGATTGCCTTGTCAACTTTCTTTCTTCTTCAGTGATGAGCTCATCCATCGCCAAGTTCAATTTCACCAACGGCATTCGCTGGATGGCCTTCTTATTTATGGACGATGGGCGGTTTAGTATTTTGCAGAAGTGATCAGCCCATCTGTTGAGGATCTGAGCCTTGTCTGTTAGCAGTGCCCCGGGTGCATTGCAAACTGGGGAATTACCAGAGGGTTGCGGGCTTAGAGAGTTTTCAGCGCCTCATAAAACCGTTTGGCATCATGACGCTCTGTGAACATCTCGATTTCGTCAGCTCTTTTACTGAGCCAGGAGTCTTGCATCTTTTCTGGACAGCTTTGCCAGCAGCATTGAAGGCAGCTTTTGCTGACGGAGATTGTGTGTCCCTTTGGTGTTCTCTGTGCACTTCATGTTTTGCATCGAGAAGGCCCTGGATTTCCATATCGTTTTCATAAAACCAGTCCTTATGCTTGTGTGAGTGGGCAAATGTGTTTAACTGATGTATTGCAAAGTGTGTTAGGGATATCCAGTTCTGTCCGATGTAGTTCCTTACAAACCAAAGCTCACATAGTTTGCCCTCAAGCTATTCCTGGAAGCAGCTTTTCTTGGTTTTAACTGAGCGAAATTTAGCTGCTTTGGTGGTTTCTTTCCCTGGTGGCGCATCTTTAGCAGGATCTTGAAGTTCAACTTGGCAATGGTCGGTCCATCATTATGCACAAAACATGCGCTTTGTGTGTGTGTGTGCCATGGAACTGGCTAGATACAATATCTGCATAGCCGCCCTGACGGAGACAACACTGGCAAAGGAAAGGCAGATCACAGAGGAAGCCGCTCGGTATACTTTCTTCTGAAGTAGTCGAAGCAAATAAGAACGGCGTGAAGCTTGAGTTGGCTTTGCCATCAAGACCAACATGGTCTACAAGCTCACGGAAATGCTCCAGGGAATCAATGACCGTCTCATTACACTGCGTCTCCATCTAATAAAAGGGCGCCATGCCACACTTATCAGTGCATACGCACTCACCGTGACAAACAAAACTCGACGCGACCAAAGGTAAGTTTTATGAGGACCTTGAGGCGCTCATCGCTACAGTCCCAAAATCTGACAAATTGGTCATCCTTGGTGATTTAACGCTACGATCGGCACAGACCATACAGCCTGTGAGGGGGCAATTGGCAGACATGGTATCGGAAGATGCAACAGTAACGGATTGCTCCTTCTGAAGACACGTGCCGCAAATGAACTACACAGCTTTCCCACTTCCGTTCCGAAATAGAACCACGTGGATGCACCCAAGGTCCCACCACTGGCACCTCATTGACTTCATTATCATCAGACGTAGAAATCGCGCGGATGCTAAGATAACGAAGAGCATGTGTGGTGTAGAATGCTGGACCGACCATCGACTTGTCGTTTGACTGTATGTATCACCATATGATCATTATACGCTCGGCCGCAATCGGCTTATCTGGCCTTTAACCCACTTCTTCAGTTTTCCGGTTCAATCACTTACGCTTGCTTGTTCTACCCCATGTCATCATACCGCTTGAGAGTTCCCTATCGAGGACACTAGTGACTAATTCTTATGTACTTGGAATCATGATTTTCAAACAGGCATGTTAATATCTATTGCCAGGGAGCCGAAGGCTATCGGCTATCCGTAGTAGGTATTTTAAACTTCCTGCGGTTTACTAGGCATACTGGAAGGTAAAAATAATTTGGGTAGATTTTTAACTTAAATTTTTCTTTTGTTATGCAAACTCTTTTCGAGTTCTTTTGTACTCGCCAGTAAAAACCTTTTCTTACTGACTTATGCGCTCATATCTCAATTTTATGTTTTAAACCTTTCCACTACGATTTCCTGCCTCATTCCCCCCCCCCCCCCCCCCCACACACACACACGAAGTTCTTTAGGTTGTAAAATAAGTTTCATTTCTATTTTCGTCTTTGTGCTGTATCTGACTATACCTAAAAATGTTTTTTGGCACTGTATTCCATCAGTTACTCTAGGTTTAAGCTTTCTTTGTTATTTTCTAATTATAATGTTACATCATAGACTCATTTAAACTATTTGTCAATGTTTCTATTTCTAGGTATGTTATAACGGTAGTTATGTTTTATTGCAGCCTGTCTTTGTATGTTTTTGCTGTTGCTAGGTCTTGCAGCTTGTCTAGGTCGAATGCAGTTCTGACGTTGTTTGACCGTTTTGCTATTTTTGGATCTTGTCCCGAAAGTTAAACCTAATCAAATCATAATCACTGCCTATGTCGACACCAAGAAATGTTCTATTCTTGGAAATACTTCCAATTGAAATCGTTACTGGATTAGGATATAGTCAATATCATTTTGATGTTCATGTAACTATGATGTTGCTCAGCATCTTAGCTCTAGACATCATCAATTTGATAAAAAAATAACTATTTCCCTTCTGTTATACTGGGACTACTCAAAGACTAAACTCCTACATAAAATAATAAGCTTTAGTTCAGAGACATGTAGCGTGTACGCTAGCTGAGAAATCTTAAAATGGAACCCTTTTACTATTTGATAAATGAATTATTAAGCTATTATCCAGACTTATTACTCACGCCTATCCGGCATACTTGAGCTCAATGTTCAGAATGTTTCCGCTCTGTTTCTATCTAATGCAAAATCTTACTGTCATGGACCTTGCGTCAACAATATCACAACGACTTGTCTTCTATAGAGACATTAGCCTTCAACTACAACATCTAAGCAACAAAAACTCAACACTGATTCAACCTATAGCTTCACTCAATTTTCATTCAATGTATAACCATACACGACACTTATTCTATGTATAGCCTAACCTAACATTAATTTTATGTTAACCTCACTGCCCACTCATTTTAATTGTAACCTCATTCATGATCATTCTATTGGCAGCCTTCTTCAATACTCATTATGTTTCCAATATTTTCAGTCTCATCCATCCTAAACAGAACCTTGTGCTACATACGCGTAACATAGACATGATTTATGTTGCAGTTAAATGTGTCTTATTTAATCACTACAAACTGAGTTATAAAAAAGCTCAGCAACCAGCAACCTAACATGTGTTTTTTGGTCACTAGCTTGGAATGCTACCTGATTGAAAAGCATTATTATTATTATTATGGCCTTTTGTGTCTTAACAGACGGTCAAGCTGGTCTGTTGCAGAGATGGCGGTGGCTGCATCTGTCCTGGTGGAACATCGACTTTCGTGGCTGATTTTGCAGATTCTCGAATGACAGGGACGACAGCAGTGTATACAGAAAAAGTTCGATTGGTGTGGTGTAGGCTCATTTCTTTTGCGTTGTTTGTCTTCTATCTTTATCATCAGAACTAGCTCTATAATGCCTCGATGTCGGTTCTCACAGTCGCTCTCCATGTAGCTCTATCCTCTGCAATCCCCTCCCAGAAGTTTCGATTGATCGCAAAATCGTTCATGTATCTCTTGCAACTGTCCTTGTATCTTAATTTAGGCCTTTCTTGTGATCTGGTACCCGGTATGAGTTTACCCAGGAGTAACTGCTTCGGAATACGGGTATTTGACATTCGTTTCACGTGACCCAACTATCTTAATCTTTTATTGCTACTCAGAATCGAGAATAGGGAAGGTATCTTGGCGCGTTTCAGTATTTCCGAGTTGGTCACCTTGTCCTGCCATTTTATGTTCATTATACTGCGAAGACATCGCATATAAAAACTGTTTAACCTCTTCTTGTGTTTTGAATGTATTGTCTATGTTTCCGCTCAGTATAACAGTTGACCAAGCACGCATGCTTGATATATCATGATCTTTGTATTTAGTGTCAGCTTTCTGTTGTTCAATGCCCTTTCTTTCAGCCTGCCGAAAGTTGTTGCGTATATTGATCTCTCATCGAGTGGTAGTGCTGCTGTTGCTGTGGAGCCCAAATATTTGAACACTTGAACTTCATCGAGCGGATCTTCATTTAGCGTAATTGAAAAGCATAAAATAACCGTAACGGTCTGACAATGTGATAAAATGTGACAAAGACAGTTGTGCACGTGCTTAGCGAGCTCATTGTGAAATATAATTGCTAAATTAAATCCGCAAATGCTAATTCTTGGAAACAGAATTCCTGTAAAGATTCAAGTTTTACTGCAAGGCGGTGGCCAATAAAAAGAAAGATAGCTGTCCTATGCTCTGCGTATTCAATTGTGTACACAGGGACAACGTTAATGACAATTATAGTTTACTCCTTTTTTTATTGGAGATATGAATTGGTGTCTCTAGGAAGCAAAATGACTCAAGATCTCAAGATGGAGATGCTTCTAAAGATCTAGCCAAAGGTTCTTGTACGCAACTAACGAACATCTGGAAATCAAAATCATTGATCGCGCACACCAAGCTCAGATATGCATTCGAAAATAAGTGTTTTAGAAAACTGCTGAATTGGCTGGGAAGAATTCATAAACAAAACTGACAAAGAAGTCAGCAACCAACATCATTGTTCATCACTCATCAGGGAAAAAAAACTGTGGTCATATATCGGTATGACTATGATTTGGAGATAAACGCTGGAAAGACAAAATTAATGACCAACAACGTCAAGTGCTTCAACAACAGGATAACAGCTAGCGGTCAGGAACTCGAAGTGGTTGCCCGTTTTAAATATCTAGGGTCGATTATCAGTGATTAAGGATCAAAATGTGAGGTGTTGGCCAGAATAGCACAGACAATAGCGGCGCTTTCACGGCTTAACAAAATCTGGCAAGATAAACGGTTAGCACTATGCATGAACATCAGATTAATGCGTGCATGGGTCTTGTCAATATTCCTCTATGCTTGTGAGACATGGACGGTTATAGCTGACCTTCAGCGAAGGATACATGAGATGTTTCTGATGACTTTTAAACATCACATACAAAGATCGAGTTTCAATTGAGGAAATACGAGATAGAATTACAACAGCAATAGGGCCTTTTAAAGACCTCTTGGCAACTGTCAAAAGAAGGAAACTCGCTTGGTACAGTGACATATCGAGATCAAATGGTCTTGCAAATACGATCCTCCACGAAAAGGTGCAAAATAGACGACGAAGAGGCCGTCCCAAAAAGAGATGTGAGGACAACATAAAAGAATGGACCAATCTCCGACCAGAAGAGACACAGGCTGCGGCCGCTGGTAGCGAAGGGTGGCATGGTCTTGTGAGGATGCCTTCATGTGTGCCTCAACGACCTCACCGGTTACGGGATGACCTCACCATATATCGGGCATGTTCTTAGAATGGACAGCAGGGGATTCCCTCTGCATGCGTTTATGTGGTTACCTTCTGGAAGCATAAAATGAGGAAAACAGAAAAAAACTCTCCGCAGAACAATAGTCAGAGAGGGCTACATTATGCGCTTGTGCAACATTCATGAACTGAAAAGAGTGGCATCAAATAAACTAAACTGGAGAGTACTGGTTTCTGCCTTATGTGTCGTATGACACTTAAAGTACATTGATTGATTGAGTAGGTAGCATTGTTTCTTTGGCGCAAAATATCAGAACTAAAACTTCCATGCCATGCATTTGTCCTTTTCATGGGCTCTGCAGGGTTGGAACATATATTTATGTTTGTTAAAAAACACATAGAAGTGCAGAACATGCACCTAAACATTAGCCTAACCAAGATAATGAGCACTTACAAAGCAAACATCATACCTAAAGGTATCATAAAGTAGCAAGGAGTTAAGAATGTCACATGATTTGAAAATCTCGGCTCTATTATAAGCAACAAAGGAGATTGCCAAGAAAGTTGTAAGAAGAAGAACGGTCATGGATATGCAGAACAAAATGACAAATTTATCGCAAAATGAAATGACAAACGATTAAAATTCGGAAGACTTGCATCATCTCAATGGCAACGAACTGATGCAAGAATGAACAACCACATACACACTAATTAAGAAGATTGAATTGATAAAAGGCTGCATTACGGTGCGCAAAATGCTATGTACAATGAAAACAAACTCATAAAACTTGGAAGATCTGGATATAAAACAAATTTGACTAGTAAATAATAAACATTAAAGTCAGCTTCGATCTCAGGCTAATGCTCTTGCCTTCCAGATTATTCGCAGTCGGGTCAGGTCGACCATGGCCATCGTTGTTCTTGACTGGATCTCCGCTCTAGACATTTCCGCAATCATTTCTACTCCAAGATATTTGAACCGCGTAACACTTTCCAGAAGTTCACTTAACTATAATCGGGTTTAAAATACCCTCTGTGGCGTTGAACATGATCTTACTTTTCTCTGCACTGATTTCCATCTCAAATTTATGGATAGCATTGTTCAGTTTTGCGACTGGCCTTGCAAGTTCAGGCTCTGTTGCAACCAGACCATCAATGTCATCGGCAAACCGGCGGTTGGTGAGTACACGTCCACCTATACTGACCGTCCCTACGTGTTTATCCAATGTTTTTGAAGTAATGCGCTCTAGAAAAATATTGAAAAGTATCGGAACCATAAAGACCAAGATGAAACAGGCCAAGGTGGAATGGATAACGGCTCAGTGCGCAGATATCGAACAAAATCTGGGAAGAAATGATGCCAAGGGAGCATATAAATTAGTCAAGGACTTAGTAAGGCCTGAACAAAGTCGAAATACAACGATTCAGGACAAGAGTGGGATATGTCTCACAGAAGCTCAAGACATTCGTGAGCGCTGGACAGAGTACTGTTCGGAGCTATATAAGCATGAAGGTCGAGGTGACCCAAGCAATGCAATGTCTCCTGAAGTGAGTCTGATAGAGGAAAATCAAACGATAACAAGGGAAGAAGTATATGAAGCCGTGCAAATGCTGAAAAGAGGGAAGGCTGTAGGTGTGGATAATATTCCAGTAGAGCTCCTACAAGTGGGAGGTGAGGCAACAATTAATACCCTGACATGCATCTGCAATAGAATTTGGCAGACAGGAGAGTGGCCCACCTGCTCGACAAAATCAGTCATTATACCACTGCCTAAATCAGGAAACCTAAATATGTGTCAGAACTATCGAACAATCAGTTTGATAAGTCATCCAAGTAAAGTTCTCTTGAGAATTATACTTAGCAGACTGAATCCACAGGCGGAGAATATCATTGCCGAAGAACAAGCGTTCTTTCGAGCGAGAAGGAGCACCATCGAGCAGATATTTAATCTTCGGCTACTGAATGTAAAGTACTTAGAGTATCATCAACAACTCTACCATGCCTTCATTGACTTTAGAAAGGCGTTTGACAGAGTGTGGCATGCGGCGCTATGGTCAACAATGAAGCATTATAAGTTCAACAGTGATATTGTGAGGGTAATTGCAAACCTTTATGAGCAGGCGACAAGCGCAGTCTCAGTAGAGGGAACGCTAGGCGATTGGTTCCGTACGACGGTGGGTGTGCGACAGGGATGTATACTCTCCCCCACACTCTTCAATATATTCTTGGAGAGAATAATGGAGACGACCTTAAAAGGACATGTTGGAACGGTTAAAATAGGTGACAGGCTTATCACAAACTCCCAATTTGCTGATGATATTGATGTATTGGCAGGCACAGAAAGGGAACTCCAGGAGTTGATTGGTAGATTGGATAGAACGGCCCTGAGTTTTGGTATGGAAATAAATGCAGATAAAACAAAGCTCATGACCAATAACATAGCAGGGTTTAAATCTGTAATAGAGGCGAATGGGCAGGAACTTGAGGTGGTAAAACGTTTCAAATATCTGGGATCATTGATCAGCGAAGAGGGTTCGAAGCCTGAGGTCATTGTAAGAAAAGCACAAACAACAGCGGCGCTGACTAGGCTGAAACCTATATGGCAAGACAAGCGCCTCGCCCTCGCATAAAAATCAGACTAATGCGCTCTTTGGTGCTATCAATATTTCTGTATGCGTGCGAGACCTGGACCATTACAGCATATATCCAGGGCAGGATACTTGCAATGGAAATGAGGTGCTATAGAAAACTCCTAAATGTTACATATAATGATCGTGTCACGAACGTAGAAATCCGTCAGAGAGTTGAAGACGCTATTGGTCCTTTTGAAGATCTGTTCACAGCTATCAAAAGACGAAAGATGGCCTGGTGCGGGCATGTCGCGAGGTCCAACGGAATTACCAACTCGATACTCTTTGGGTCCATACCGGGACAGAGAGGGCGAGGGCGTCCAAGGAAGAGATGGGTGGACAACATCACTGAGTGGTCAGGCCTTCGTCAGGCGGCGACAGACAGAGAGAGTTGGCGTGGGATTTTCATGTCTTCATGTGTGCCCCGACTACCTGATGGGTTACGGGATGAACTGAACTGAACTGATCGTAGAAAAGAGACACGCCTAACACAAGCCGACAGTCGTGAGGAACCATTCTACCTGTAGTCCCGTTGAGGTAAACTGCACTGCTGGCATCGAAGTATAGTTTCTCAATGACGTAGGTGAGCCGGCATACTATCTCGTACTTGCGCAGAGTTTCCGATAGGGCCTCATGTCTAACCCTATTCAAAGTCTTTGAAAGTCAAAGAAGATCTGGTACAATTTCTGTTTGTGCTTAGTTTATTTTTCACTGATCAAGCGCTGGTTAAAAATGTGTTATATTGTGCTTCGACCAGCACTGAAACCCATTTGTTCTTCCGCAATAATTTCTTCTGCTCGTGGCTGCAGTCTGTTAAGGATGGCCTTGAACATAACTTTACTGGCGTAGCTAATCAGACTGATGGTTCTGTAGTTCTGACACTGTTGGAGGTTACCCTTCTTTGGTATCACTAGGATCAATGATTTTGTCAAGTTTGTGGGTCATTCTCCTATCACTATGATCAATGATTTTTGTCCAACTTATGGACCATTCTCCCGTCTGCCATATCATGTTACAGATTTCTGATAGAAATTCTATCACCACTGTTCCTCCAAGAATTAATAGTTCGCCTGGTGTGTTATCCACTCTGCTCGCTTTACCCTTTTTAAGAGATCTAACCGTCACCTCAACTTCTTCACGCATGATGCTAAAGTTATCTTCCTCTTCTTGTTGGTCTGTTGAGATTCATCTCTAGGACTCCTAGGAGACTTTATATTGTACAGCTAGGAGCAATATCTCGTCCTTTTCTGCATGGCATACTTTTCCGCAGTCATGGTATTCCTTGCCTGAATTATTCTTATTGTGGGCGTGAACTTCTTTGTCAAGTTTCTAACTAGTTGGTAAGTTGCTCTACCATTCTTCTTCATAATGCAGTCTAGAATTTGTGTGCACTGATCTATTAGCCACTCCTCCTTTTCTCTCGCTATGTCCTTTATTATAGTATTGTTTATAGCTCTGTATTTTTCCCCTTCGGGTGTTGTAGTTTTCTAATTTTTGAGAGCTCTCCTAGTGTCACATAGTAGTAATGTATGTTCTGAGACCCAGGGTTCATACCTCCGTTAGTACCTTCCCAGTATTTTCTGGCCGTATACTGCAGTATAGTGTTGAAGGCTTCTAGCATAGACTGTACATCCTGGCGTTCTGTATCTGAATCAGTACTTACTGTTAGGTTAAGATTGTTCCTCAGACTATCATGAAACACTTCCACGGTTAGTGGATCTTTCAGTCTATCAAAGTCATTCCAATCCTTGGTTGTTGTGGTCTGGCTACGTTCTTTAGGCTGAGACGAAATGTAAGCATACGCAGATCATGGTAGCTGCATATGTCCACCCCAGGAACTCTTGTTTGAGACAATTATACTGTAGAGAAATCCGGGTTGTACCATTATGTAGTCTATATGATTATGGTGTTTCTCCTTGTGTGAGCGCCGTATGATTATTCTAGACATTTGATGGTTCCTCAGCGTATTTGCAAGCACTTTAATGTATTCAATGGTTACCTCAGTATACCTCTACGCCTGTGAGACTTGGAGTCTGACGGCCGCCCTAGAACGTAAAAGTTGCGCATTGGAAATGAGATGCTTGCGAAGAATTCTTGGCATTTCATATTTGGATCGCGTTACAAACGAGTATTTTTGAAATTGTTAAGAAGGAGTTAGGTCAATATAAAAACTTATTAACTATAGTAAAAACACGAAAATTGACATGGTATGGACATATATCACGATCGATGAGACTTACCAAGACCGTCCTGCAAGGTACTGTGCTGGGAAGCGTGGGAAAGCGATACCGAAAAAAGAGATGGGGGAGGGGCAATATAAAAGAGTGGACGGGAAGGTAATATAGCTGAAACTAATACCCTGGTGAAAAATCGACACGTATGGCGAGAACTGGTTCAATAAACTGCAATAAGGGTTCCTCAACTACCTTCTAGGTACGAGGCTGGTGCTGATAAAATAATATAACTTCTAGTACACTAAAATACTTTGGCCGTAAACAAGTGGTCTTGAAAAAATAAGTACTGGAGAGCGTGGTACCTGAAAAGCGTGACAGAGGTATACCTAGGCGAAGATGGACACAGGCCATTAAAGAGGCTAATAGAGACGGGAGTGCTGATCAATGATCAGAAGTATTATAGATCGACTGTTATGAGAGCGACGTACTGCATGATGATGAGTGGTCAGTATTCAGGTCATTCAGAGAAATTATTCAAATTGCCGGTATTTATGACTTTTGCTATTTAAAAAAAATGTGCAGGAAATTACGTCTGCACTCTTATTGTTGAATTCACTCTTCTTCTTCTTCTTCGTTCGTTCTCAATCTCCATCTACCAAACCCTGAAAGGGCTTAAGTAGCAGAATGTAGTTCAGAAAACGAAATGCGTTGTGTCGCAGTTTACAGAATGGCTGCGATATTTGCACCTTTCGGTCCAACACATCCGACTTCAGCAAGCATTTTTTGAGTACCGGGTTAGCATTTCCTCTTCGATCCCTTCTCCTTAGCCAGTCTGCCCTGATGCAGCCTGTTATCCAGGATCCCCGCGTGGAGGTGTAGAAGGGTCTTGGCAGCTATGGTTCGCTGGCCCTAACGCTAATAGTCAGCTATGGGTCACTGACCACTGCAGCTCATGTGCTGCTCAGCATCTTGATCCCCTTGAATTCACTCAATTTCTGTGACTTAAAAACACCTTTCTCAGATCGTCATCATCATCATCATGTAGCATGTCCTTTGTAGAACGTCGCTCCCATCACAGTCTGTCTGAAAGAAACTCGGTCCCTTGCCAAAACTCCAGCTTCCGCCACAGTCATACTTAGGAATTCCTGGATATCTTGGTGCCATCGTATTCTTGGTCTACCCCTTCCTCTTTTGCCTGGCACCATACCTTCCATCACCGTTCTCTCGAGACCATTGTGTCTCTTGATGTGACCAAAGTACTTGCATTTTATAGCCAAAATGGAATTGATAAACCAGTTCTCTTCTATGCTCAACTCTTGCCGAATGTCTGCATTTGTTTTTTTTCTCTGTCCAGGGTATTCTGAGGATCTTTCTGTAACATTTTGACTCGAAGGATTCGATTCTTTGTCTAGAAGTTTTGGTAATTGTCCATGATTCACAGCCATAAGCTGCCACAGGAAAAAAACACAGGCTCTCAAGACTTTTACTTTGATCATTTTGTTGGTGCCCTGCCATAATTTCTTCAGGCTGTTCAGTGTCTGCATTGCCATAGCTAGTCTTCTTCTGATTTCTTTCGAGCAGTCGCCATTTTTGTCAATTCTGGAGCCCAGATATTCAAAATGTGTGACCTGATCTATTTCCTCACCACCCACTGTAAATTTATGTTGACATTGTGTTTTGTCGGTGGTCATTATCTTTGTTTTATTTATTTTTATGAACAGGTTTTGATCTTTACCATGTCAGATCACGTTTCTTAAAATCAGCTATCTCGGCAATATTCATCTAAACGTAAGAAAAACAACATTGACAAAAACAGAAACCCACAAATCTCAACTCTGCACAGTTACTGTGAACAATTTTGCTGTCAGAGTAAGAGAAATGATAAATACACGAGCCCTAAAGAGTCGTTCAAAACAAACCTTTGTAGGTCCCAGACGTGCACAAGTGTACACAATGGAATGTTCGAACTAGTTTTCAGTATGTTATTTTACTGTTACTTGAATTACAACAATAAAAATGTGCTTTCACATTCATGCTTATCATTTAGATGCTTTAAATATACTTTACTAACATTGTTTCACTGTAAGCTTTAGGCTGCATGGAGCGCAAGTCAGTGACTTTTCGATTGTCAATTTCAACTGGATCCCAAACACCTTGAAGAACATGTACTTTAAAAATCCAGACTTTTGAAGAGATGGGGTGATAATTTGTGATAATACACCGTGACGTATAACATTGATAAAAGTGAGCACGAAGGAGCAACTGACATGACTAAACCAGCAGCCATATTCGGATGTTGTGGTGGTTAATGTTGAAGTTGTTGTTCAGAAAAATCAAAACTCCTTGTAAATATTTTAAAACTCTAATTTCAGACTGCCCCACAGAGCACCAAGCAACGAGAAATAATACACAGTTGTTTGGTATTAATTACATTGCACATTAGTGGCTCATATTTATAGCACATTAATTATAAAAACATGAGTTTAAAGATTCTCTTTGATCGGTTGCCTGTTTAATGACATCTGTGTTTATTCTATACATTAATTCTTTACCACGTATTTAAGAGTTTCCAACTTAACTGTCTCGAACATTTTCAGAAAGTCATACACAATTTCATAATACACAATATTTCTGCCGTGTATGACATACATAAATTACCATTTGGTCCAAAGATCGTTTGACTTCCTTCTTGTCTCCAATAGCAGGAGACGTCCAAACTGATACGGCCATGATGACAGCAACTGAAAGCATCACTGTTGTATGTGCAAGGACTGATTTCATTCTGACTATCTGTGCTGATGTGACTTCTGAAAATCTGAACAAACATCATATTGGAACCATTAATTAACTGACTCAACACCTTTCACGTGATATGTCTACGGCGTATATTGGAGATTGAGTGGCTAGAGAGAGTGCCACATAATATGGTCTTACAGAGCACACACATTCACAGTATGTACTCGCTGTTGAGCCAGCGACGTCTTCGATGGTTGGGCCATACTTATCGCACGGGAAGATGACAGGCTGCCTAAGGATTTCCTCTATGGACAACTAGACATTAGAATTAAAAGAATCGGCCGTCCCACATTGCGATTGAAGGAGGTATGAAGTTATGTGACATTCTATCAGAGGACCGGGAAAAATTGGAGGGGGCATAGTGACTGCTGACGCTCCTGGTTGAAAAAAAAAGAGTAAACCTCAGAAGATTAAGGAACAGCCAAGAAAGGTCAACTTCAGCATAGTTGTACGATCTATGGCAGGGACTGTCACTTGCGGATCGGACTTTAGAGTCACAGCAGTCTCGAAATAAGGAGACAGAGCTGGACAAAACTCACAGGATGCCACGCGCATGATCTACATAGGCTAAGACGCCTATGATATGACATGAGGAAGGTCTGGTGAGACAGGAATTCAATCATAATTGGCAATATCATAACACATATAATACTGAAAATATGTATTTGTGTATGACTGCGTTATGTGTAGTTGTGCTTCTAATTATTATTTTTTGGCTTGCGAGTTTGGTTGTTAACTTTCAGCTTACATTTTGTAAATTAAGTGTAAAAGTGAGGGTTTCAAATGCAGTGATAAAGACAAGTACTCGAGCGTGAGATAGAAAGGTACAGAAAGAAATAGAAAACCAGAATTTGTACGCGGAACAGAGCAAGGACTAACATAAGCTTGTAGTAAGACTTGTTAACGTCAAACCACGAGTTACTGATTTCTCTCGTAAAGACAACTCGCTCGGTTAATGTCAATCCGTTACTGGGCATTACTTTTGTGAAACTTTACTAAGTGTTCTTATGCGTGTCTTTTCTATATGTCAAGTGGCCAGGACTTGTTCATATCAGGATTATACTGTCTAAAGTAGAGGGTACTTTAAATTTGAAATCCCTAGATAATTTTCCCTTTAAGCTGCTGTAAAAGGTTGGAGAGTTCTATCAGAGAAATAGTGAGAGACGGAAATCGAGAATATGGTTTGACAATTCTTAGACAATTATGAAGAGTGCAGACCCTTAAACATAATGCATTTAAGATGAGGAGATAAAAGTGGTAGTTTGAAATGTTGCGGATTATACAACTATAATTGCGTTGAATGAACTCGCATTACTTGTCATTTTAGTCATCGCTCTTTCTTGCTGAGGAAGAAGAATCTGTCACACAATACAGTTGCGCACCTACTTAACCACAGTGAGTCGAAAAACACGAAACTACTCACGGACGTTTTCATCGTTAATGATGATTTTAAAATAAACCAATGACTAATTGACTTTTTGATAACCACAAATATTGATCACAAATCAATCTATGTTCACAGTATTTGTTCTTCTAATTATTGTTTATCAATCAAATCAAATAAAAAACTTGTAAGCTCCCTGTGGAGCATATATCCTCAACAAATACTCACCACGTCTTCATATCATGAACCATCTGAGCCAATTCTACCCACGTCATGTTTGCTGCCTTTACATTTGCTCCCAGTTCCCTCTTTCATGAGTGTCTCAATCGTCTTCTACTTCTCTTGTCCTGTGGATTCCAGAACAGAGCTTGTTTGGTAATATTACACGGGTTTCCGTAATGTGTGGCCTGTCCATCGCCATCACCTCCTCCGTATTTCATGCTCTACTAGTGTTTGTTTCATTTTTCCCATCAGTTCCACACAGATGATCTTGTCCTACCATTTTCTTCCTTGTATTTTGCGCAGGCAACTATTTACCAAAGTCAATACCTTTTTCATAAGAACCTGTGTTATTCTCCATGTTTTGGAGCCATATAATAGAACATATTTTACGCTGGAGTTGAAGATTTGAATTTTGGTGGTGGTTTTAATTTCTTTTCTTCCATAAATTCTTCAATGCACTGAAAGCTCGTTTCGTCTTCTGTTTTCTTAACTAAACATTGTTTTCTGTACCTCCTATGTCTATATTGCTGTACCTGTGTAGGTACATGTTGCCCTTTAGATAACTACTACGCAACAGCTAAGCGTTACGCTGCCACAGTTTATACTCCGAGTAAAATCGGAAATGTCATTGAAACAATAAACAAAGTTAGAGGTTGTTTAAATTATTAGAAAATATTAAGTATTTATTATTGGCTAAAAAATTATTTTAATTAATGTCGCCTATCATCATCATCATCATCATCTGATTGATCAATCCTTTGGCTAGTTATGAGTCTAGTCTATGTATCTCTATTTGACATTATCCTCTGCAATTGTCTTTATTTCAGCATAGTTAGCACCTTAATGTCTCTGCATGTCTGAGATGTAAAGGTAAATCTTGGTCGTCGACATTCTCGTTTCCCCTAGGTCTTGCCCTCTAGCATCTTCTGTTTCGTTTTCGTTTTCGTCTCATCATATCTGATCATATCTAAAATTTGTTTTTACATTTTAATTTACTACATAACGCCGCCCCGGTCTCGCCTTATTTTGAATTGTATCGTCTGTTGAAGACTTAAATGTCACATATTGTATTCTGTTGAAGACTTAAATGTCACATATTGTGTTCTGTTGAAGACTTAAATGTCACATATTGTATTCTGTTGAAGACTTAAATGTCACATATTGTATTCTGTTGAAGACGTAAATGTCACATATTGTATTCTGTTGAAGACTTAAATGTCACATATTGTATTCTGTTGAAGACTTAAATGTCACATATTGCATTCTGTTGAAGACTTAAATGTCACATATTGTATTTTGTTGAAGACTTAAATGTCACATATTGTATTCTGTTGAAGACTTAAATGTCACATATTGTATTCTGTTGAAGACTTAGATGTCACATATTGTATTCTGTTGAAGACTTAAATGTCACATATTGTATTCTGTTGAAGACTTAAATGTCACATATTGTATTCTGTTGAAGACTTAAATGTCACATATTGTATTCTGTTGAAGACTTAAATGTCACATATTGTATTCTGTTGAAGACTTAAATGTCACATATTGTATTCTGTTGAAGACTTAAATGTCTCATATTGTATTCCAACGCAATCGTCGTTTCTGTATCATTTTGAATATTTGTCCTTGGACGCCCACCTCAGGGAAAATAGCGAATTGCTCGCTATGAACTGAGCTAACTCGCCCCTCATTCTTCACGTATATGTAATAATAATTCTTTTTCTCAGCTCTATTCTGATATTTTTTAAGGTTACCAATTTATTTTGTTCTCTGAAGACCATTTTTGGCAAAAGCATTGCTTGTCCAAGTTTCTGCTTCATTGTGGTTAACTTATGTTACGGTTTGCTTCTTTCTGCGTTTAATCTTGAGAGACTCTAAGCTAATACCAAGATCAGGAAAGTTACTGCCAGGGACTTGTTATTTAATTATGACGCTACAATTGTCACTCACAGTCAGTAGGAACTCCAGAAATTGATATATCGTTTCTCTCAGGCGTGTAAAGATGGGACCAGACTTAAATACCATCCCAGCCATCACTATCTATAACTACGAACTGGAACTGTGGACCAGTTCACTTACCTGCAGTCCCTCAACAATGATAAGCTCTCAAATGATAAGCTCGAAATAAGCAATCACATTGGCAGGGCTGCTATATGACTGCTACCATATATTCTCGTCTCACAACACGTGTTTTGGAAAGCCCCTAACTTACGGTCAAGACCAAGGCCATGGTCTACAATGCTTGTGTCGTCAGTATGCTTTTCTATGGCAGCGAAATGTGGACAACCTTTGCCAAACAAGAGCATAAGTTCAACACTTTTCAGCTACGGCGCCTGAGATCCATCCTTGACGTCTCATGGAGAGACAGGGTGACAAATGCGGAGTTGCATTCTCGCACTAGTCTTCCAAGTATGTACACCCTCCTTTGCCAACGAAGACTCGATGTCTTGGTTATGCTTGTCACAAGTAAGACGGCGCATCCTCAAAGATAATTTCTATGGGCAACTGACGTGTGGTAAAAGAATAGCTGGCCGATAACAGCTCCAGGTCAAAGACGCATGTAAGAGTGACATGAAGGCTCTCGACATCAATCTCACATATTCGGAAGACATAGTAGCAAACCGATCCAAATGAAGATAAACCTGAAGAGCCACCTCAGACTGGGCGAAAATAAACTCATACAACACAAGAAAGTGAAGAGACAACGCTGAAAGGAAAAGTCATGTTTGAAAAGTAATTTTTTTAGTCTCTCCGTTTGTTTTGATGAGCTCGGTAGGTATCTCATCTATCCCCTGTGCTCTGTTTTTTGGGATTGAGTAAAATGCCTTATTAAATTCTTCTTGGGCTATATGTATCTCTTATGTCAGATGCATGTCATTTATTGGATATTTAACCTGCCACAAGCTTCCATCCTCTTTCAGTTTCTTTACATATTTTCTCGAGGTCTCTTATTGATTTTCCATTCCTACCATTAATCATCACGTTGTTTGCCCTTATTGTTTCTAAAGGGTTGTTTTACTTTCTTATGTAACTGTTTGAATTTCATTGATCTTTCCAGGTCTTCAATTTCATTGGTCTATTCAAAATTTTTCTCGTGCCATCTAACATTCTCGTTCTAAAAATTATTGATACTCTTATACTAAGCATTACCCTGCTCTGTATTACTGTTCTTCCGTTGCTTTTTTTTCCCAAAATTTTACTTAGTATTTCAGTTGTTGGCCAGTTGTTCTTGTTTTTTTTTAAATTTCTTCTCACCCTAATGCCATCTCTGCTGCTTTTCCTTGGTCTCTCTTATATTCTATCACTGTTGATGTATATCTTTGGAATTAAATTTTTGGACATTGCTGTGATCGACAAATACAACAGGCCTCTGACGGATAAGCGAGCTTTACTATTTTTATTTCTTAAAGATAATGTTTATGGTGCAAAACCGGCAACAATTCAAAGCGACTATTAAATAACATGCGCGCATATCCTAAAGACAAGAAAATGTCTTTTAAGAAATGGCAGCGATCTCAAAATAAGACTATACTTCTTATAAGGAGGCTAGACGTAAAGTCAGGATAGTTGTACAGCAGGAGGAAGAAAATGCATGCAAAAATATCGGGAGGTACTGAGTGAGCTATGTTCAACATCTCCCAAAAATGTTAACCGAAAAATATGGCCACTGCGGTTAAGAGATGAACAACATAGTCCTTACACAGTGGTCAATGACAAAGTAGGGCAACCACTCTATGAACCAGTTAAGATAAGAGGCAGATTGGGGTGGGGGGGGGGGGAGTATTTTACAGACTTAGTTGTTCCAAGGGAACAAGCAAATGACGATTTAGAATATGTGCAGCATCATTCTTTGAAAAAAAAGTCCCGAAATATATTCGCATAGAAGAAGTCAGAGAGGCAATTAGAAGAAGTCAGAGAGGCAATTAGAAGAAATCAGAGAGGCAATTAGAAGAAGTCAGAGAGGCAATTAGAAGAAGTCAGAGAGGCAATTAGAAGAAGTCAGAGAGGCAATTAGAAGAAGTCAGAGAGGCAATTAGAAGAAGTCAGAGAGGCAATTAGAAGAAGTCAGAGAGGCAATTAGAAGAAGTCAGAGAGGCAATTAGAAGAAGTCAGAGAGGCAATTAGAAGAAGTCAGAGAGGCAATTAGAAGAAGTCAGAGAGGCAATTAGAAGAAGTCAGAGAGGCAATTAGAAGAAGTCAGAGAGGTAATTAGAAGAAGTCAGAGAGGTAATTAGAAGAAGTCCTAACTACAAAACTCCAGGTGCAGATAGCATATACACAGATGCCATAAAAGCTTGTCATGATGTAGAGGTAAGATGGCTCACAAAGAGCTTAAATCAGCCGTGGATTAAAGGGAAGGCACCTGTTGATAATCAAATAGCGGTGTATGCACCTATGGAAAAAAATAAGGACAGCAAGAAAGATTGCAGCTCTTATAAGGACATAACCCTCAATAGCCACGTTGGACACATTTTCGCACGGGTCCTTGAGTAACGAGTTCGAGCTATTGTGGAGCCGCTGCTCAGTACTTGAGAATCAGGGTTCCGGAAAAGCATTGGATGCTATATTTACTCTCTGACAGTTATGTGAAAAAAACCATAGAATACAATAGGAAACTCCACGCAGCCTTCACTGATCTAGAAAACACATTTTAACAGGTAAACCGATGTAGGATAATAGAGGTAATGGATGAATATGATGAACGATCAACTACTGGATTCGGTGTATTGTACGTCAATAGTGAAGGTGCAGTACGAATGAATGCATGTATGACAAATTGCTTTACAATGCTGTGTGGTGTACGACAAGGGTGTGTTATTTCTCCACTTTTGTTCATAATTTACATGGATAAAATGACACAGTTGGCTAACCCTCATGAAGACTCCCTCAATACAATGTTGTTTGTTGATGATCTGGTCATCTTTTACCACACATGGGGAAGACCTACAATACCACATGAACTATCTCCCTTTAGCTTGTAACGAATACCACATTGAAGATCAACAAGACATGTTGATTTCACGTGAGCAAGCACACATATTTGTCCACAGCAACGACATAGATATCAAGCAAGTACGAGAGTTCAAATACCGAGATAGTATGTTCACTGATAACGACAGAGGACAGACAAATTGCACATAACATTCAGAAGGCGAGCAGTGTTCACTATCAAACAGCACGGATTTTGAAACACCCTAGAGTGCATCTTTCAACTAAGGGGAGGCAGATAATTACACTATTTATTCCTACATTGTGTTACCAATGTCAATCTTGGTCTTTACTAACAACTCATAAGAGTAAAATCCAAGAGCTGAGATTTGCGCTTTGTGAGAAGTGCAACCTGAAAGACGACCAGGGACCGAATTACCAACATCACGCTGAGGCAGACAGTGGGGACAAACCCAGTTAATGACTACATTGTCTCTCAACAAATTAAGTGGTTTAGTCTTTTAGTCAGAACGCATGACCATCATGCATCAAGAGTATATCATATGCAGGTCTTTGGTTCACGAGCAAGAGGCAGACCTAGACACTGATGGATCGAGGGTGTCTCTGACCCTCTCAGGAAGTTGCGCTTAACAACAGCACACGCCTCCCACTTGGCGATCACAAGACATCTATGCATCCCACCTCACTGCGAACAAGGGTAGTAGGACAACAATAATAATTATTATAAGAAGCATATCCTATATGAACGATTTACAATTTTTCTGAAATAAATGCACAAAAGCAGAAGATTTGTGGTGTCGTGAATGGACTTAACAGGAAATGTCTACATGGAAAGTTGTAAAAGCCTTGACGCAATACTTAACCTAACTTAACGTTTTTATGCTGATTTAGAAGACTCATCAGAGTCTGTATACAACCAGTTTCATTTGCACTACCCTGCTCTAAAATCTATGCGCATCCGAATCTATTCTTAAATGCATTAACTATCCCTGCCTCCACTACCTCCTGGGGCAATGCATTCCAAGCATTCAGCACTCTCCGACTAAAAAAATATTTCCTAATATCCAATCTGGACCTCTATTTTAGTTAATTTGAATCGATGCCCTCTTGTTCGCGTTGATGGTTGTATTTTGAAAAAAAACTTGTTATAGTCTAATTTAACATTTCCTGTGATATTTTATTAATCTGTATTTTCACCTCGTTATTGTCATCTCTTTTCTAGACACTGTATAGGCCGATTTTTCTGTATTTTCTTATAACTGTCATTCTGGAATGCCACTATCAGTTTTGTCGCTCTTCTTTGTATCATTTCCAGCGTATTTATATTCTCTCTACGATAATGACTCCACACCTGTACACAGTACTCCAATCTAGGTCTAAGCAATGCTTTATATAGTTTGACAATCCTATGTCTAATATTTCTTTTTATCATACCTTACATGGGATCAAGACGCTGAGCAGCACATGAGCTGCAGTGGTCTGTAACCCATAGCTGACTGCTAGCGTCAGGGCCAGCGAACCAGAGCTGCCAAGACCCTTCTACACCTCTACGCCGTGATCTTGGATAACAGGTTGCAGTAGGGCAGACTGGCTAAGGAGAAGGGATCGAAGAGGGAATACTAACCCGGTACTCAAAAAATGCTTGCTGAAGTAGGATGTGTTGGACCGAAAGGTGCAAATATCGCAGTCAAGCTGTAAACTACGACACAACGCATTCCGTTCTCTGGACTACATTCTGCTACTTAAGCCCTTTTAGGGTTTGGTAGCGGGAGATTGAGAACGAACGCAAAGAAGAAGAAGAACAAGATACCTAACATTGCATTTCCCTTATTCACTGCTACCTGAACTTACTCACTCAGTTTACCTGTATGCTCTATTATAACCCCTAGGTCCCGTTCCTTATCTATCATTCTAATATTGTTCTCGCCTATTCTGTAATTATGTTCCGAATTGGACCTACCCATGTGGATAACTGTACTTTTATCTATATTAAACCCCATTTGTCATTTCACAGACCAGTCTTGGATTGTATTTAAATCCGACCTCAATATATCAATTTCTGCTATAGATGAGACACTCCTACATAGTTTTATGTCGTCCGCATATTTTCAATCATGGATCCTATATCAATGTCTAAATTGTTTATATTAATATCAAGAACAATACTGGCCCGAAAAGCGAGCACTGTGACACTCCACTTTTTTGTTCACACCACTCAGAGTACTCCTTATTTACGCCAACTCTCTGCCTTCTTTCCATTAATCAACTTTCAATCCGTTCCAGCAACTTCCCCACCTATTCCATATGATTTTTAACTTTTTAAATAATCTTCGATGAGGTAATCTAACAAAAGCATTTGCAAAATCTAGATAAATAACATCCATTGGTTCCCCATTATCTAACATTTTTAGAAACCTCCTCCATGAATTCCAATAGATTCATTAAACAAGATCTCCCTCTAGTAAACCCGTGCTGACTATTTCTGATTAGATTAAACCTGCCTAGATACATTACAATGTTTTCTTTGATTATTGATTATAACAATTTACATACTATGCTTGTTAAACTCAAACATGTGGTTGAGACATATAGTCACTTGTTGACCGATGATCTGAGTGACAGCATATAATTTTTAAAATAAAAGAATGTAAATGAAATGTATGTTGAGCAAATTAAACCATATACTGGCTCATTATAATGACATAATATCATTGAGGCCGCATGCATAATTTTGAAAGCATGCGTAATTTATTTTTAGAGTTTCTAGTGCAAGGTAAAATGTTGAGAAACTTTTTTTTCTCAATAAAGGGGTAAGAAATAGTTTTAGTGTCACCTACTCGTGCTAACTCAGAAGTTATTAACATTTCGGTCACAAGAAATCCCGCAAATGGAACGCACAATATGTTACCAGACTGTCGAAATCTGTATTATCACTATTCCTATCAGGATGCGCATGAATTTAAAACATGCCAACAGCATCGTTCAACTTTACATTATGAGTAGCTTGAAAAAGAGCAAATGAAAGGAAATCATATATACATTTTATCAGATAAATTTATTATTAAAAATAACGTAAAATCACAAATGCACAGATGTTCAGAGATCGAGCTCCATACCTTGATTATTGGGTTCTCATACCCCCAAAAGGTATGTACCGCTTCAAACCACTTTTTCAATGGACAACTCTTCTGATTTTTACGATTAATTAAAACGTGACTTAATTTTTAGAAAACATTTATCTGTAACATACGAATATATACGTGCATTGAAGGTTGTTTCGTGTACCCATTCATTGATTTATTCACATTTTAAATGTGATTGTCATGCATGTGTTGAAATAAATATAAACTGATATTGTTTTACGTAATTCAATCAAATGTATTCAATTTTCTTAACAAACGATTGGATTCATTTTCTTTGTGTCAGCGAAAAGTTGACTTCAGCGATGGCTTTAATAATGTTGTAATTCATCTAGTGGCGTCAGCTTAGTATCTATGGCAACTGTCATCCGATTGGTGGTGACAAGGCGGTAAATTGTGACAAGTGTTAGTTGTAAGTTTAGATTCTTAGGCACATTAATCTTCTAGCCAACAGTTAATGCAATCTTCGGAAAATTATAATACAGAAACATTCTTTACACAGTACACATTTTGTTATAATTCTGTCTCCCACAAACGTTACATTTAAAGAACAAATAGGGCCAAGTTTAACTAATGCATTAATGTTGTCTCTAGATATGTTTTGCTGCTATGACTTACCTCTAACGAAATGTAGAATGTGCTCTGTGACAGGCCAAGTGACTTTTTTTTACGAAGCATGAAAGTGAGCAGACTAGGAACTTTAATGATTTGCGACATTGTTCGCAGCGCCAACGGGCCACGCGTGGCAGTCACTCGGACCATATCAGAGATTTTCTATTGGTCAAAATGGCTAAAGCTGACTTGGAAATACCAAGGGGAGCAAAATCGATGGATAAAACTTGGCGAAGTTCATAGATACAGATTCCCCAAAATATCCTTCCTGTCAAAGAATTATGACGCTGAACTCACATGGCACAATAAGGGAAATTTTGCTCTACTATAATATTAATTACGATTGCGAGCCCAATATATATATATATATATAAACGTCTAAAACAAGCAATAAAAATCTTCCTAAACAAACATATATTTCCAAGTGAATGTAATATTTGAGAGGGCTTAGGATTAGTCTGTTACTGAACATTTGATTTTTGAATTCATGACTTCTAGGTCGGAAGTTTCAAACTCAAATCACACATGGGGCAACACATTGACAGGTTATTTCCCTGGGGACCACATCACATTACATCGCGTATTCCTATGTTTCTTTCTCTTAATAAACCCCGAGGTTGTTTTGGTACTGCATCTCTTTGTAACAATTGATTGTTTTTAGCGTTCGATCCAAAAATTTGTCGTTACTTGACTAATGTTTGTTTCGTAATTTAAACTGTTTCTTCTTGCCTTTTCAATAGTGTCCATCGTTGTAGAGTGATGGGATGGTGGTGGGGTGGGGGATGGGAAAGGGGGGGGGCTAGGAGAGTTGATGGGCAATAATATACTATATTAGCATATATTGTCCAAAGACAAATTGAGTTTTGAACTTTGCTCTAAAACTCAGTTAACAAAACACAAAGATTCTGACATCATCCGAGGAACAACAGAAAAGATGGGTTGAGTATTTCAAAGAAAGTCTAAACATACTTCCATTACAATAAACACCACACCAAAGATTCTACCAGCAGGGAAATTCTGGACTTGGACTGCAACCCACCAAGTAGACATTCAAAGGGTTATATCTAAACTCAAGAAAGGGAAAGTGACAGAACCAGACGGAATAGTTGCAGAAGCTATAATGGCAGATATAGATAAGACAACGGATATATTGCAAGGATTATTCAAGAAGATAGGGGAAGAAGAGAGAGTGCAACAGAAAGGGAAAAAAAGAACATCTAATTCAACTGCCTAAGAAGGAAGATCGTGCAGCTTGCAGCAATTATCGAGGGAATACATTGTTGTCAATGTCAGGCAAGATATTCAACATAATAATTTTGAATACATTAAAAGTGGAAATATGCAAAAAGCTCATAGGCAGACACGCAGGATTTCGTCATGAAATGAACATTTTATATAGCTATTATACGCATTGTATTAGAATAAACTGTTTAATGAAAATCATCTTTATATGCACCTTTTATAGACTATGAAAATGTGTTTGACAATAAGGAACGAAGTACGCTATAATAATTGTTGAGACGCTATGGAATACTAAAGAAGTACACAACCCTAATACAGAATATGTCCACTGATACAGTTAGTAGAGTGGTACATTGAAGTAGCACTGGCTGACAGCTTCGGGGTGCAAACATGAATGAGGCAAGGATGACTGCTCCATCTCTTTCTGCTATTTTTGGCTGGATAATGAAGACATCAATAGAGTAAAAAGAACTGGTATTCATTGGAGACTATTGTCACAATTGAAGGACCCGAACTACACATATTATTTGGTACGTTTGTTACACAGTCATAGCCAACTGCAAAAGAAACTTGATAGGGGGAAAGAACAATCATCTAAATTGCAGCACGAAGAGAACTAAGCTCATTAAACTTAAAACTATTATCATGCTTCAGAGAGAGTCGTTGGAAGAAGTGGATACCTTTACCTATTTGGGTAACACAATTGACCCCTTAAAAGGTACAGATGCAGATGTAAGAATCAGAATTGGAAAGATAAGACATTAAACTTCATATGGAGATCCAAAGAAACCAAGATTCACATGAAAGTTAGAGTATTCAACGCCATTGTCAAACCGGTGCTGCTGTAAGGAACCAAAACATTGAGAACGACCAATGCCAAACAACAAAGACTATTGCCATTTGTTTACAGATATGCTTACAAAGAATATTGGTCACAAAGTTGCAGGACAGGGTAAGGATTGAAGACCTGTAGGAATCGAGCCAGCAACAGCCACTAAAACAACAAATGAAGTAATGAAATGGGACCAGCTAGGACACACACTACGGAATGCACCGTTCAACATAGCCAGATAGGTTTTTACATGGAATCCTCAAAGGAAAAAAAGAGGTAGAACCAAAAATATATTGGCAAGAGAATGTGAGAAGGAAGTAAGATTTCAATGATCGACAATGGAGAGAGGCAAAGAACAGCCCAGGACAGTGTGTGTTGGAGAGATGTTGTCAATGGCCTATCCACCGAGAGGAGCGGAGGGCTTTTTTTGATTGACTATCACAGCTTTAATGTATTATTGCCATTTCAACGTATGGCTACGAGTTTGGATATTGCGGCTTCATGTAGATCCACGCATACTATTTATCCCTTCTGGAAGTAGCATCTCTTTTCTCGAACTACCTTTGATTCCAAACTCGTGCAAACAGAAGTCAGTTGATCCTTCTATTGGATTGTTATAGTCGAACAGGTGACTATTGAATTATGTCAGTATGTCACCGCTATTAATACTTTTCATGCCTGGATGCAGATTTACTTCCTATGAGCACCGATATGATTAGAAGAGACACTGTCGCCACGTACTTGAATTTATGCTTGAGTACTTGAGTCCTGGTATTCAACAAGGCAAGGTTGCCCGATTTCAGGTAGTCCAAAGCTGTTTGAATATGTGTTAGCTCTTAGGAGCAGCACGACTGTCCAAAGGCGAGGTGCAGATCATCTCTCCATCTCGTTGGTAGAGCGAAATCGCGACCTGTTGTAGCTGTATGGCCAACAGAAAGACACTCTCCTCGTCCATCTGTCATCAATCATATCGACCACATAACATGTCCATCTATACTTTCGCATTGACACATCCGTTTGGCTGCAGATGCCGGGATTTCGGATGTGGTCTTTAGGTAAATATTTAGAACTTTTCGCTTCATTGCTCTTTCGGTAATATGAAGCTTCACTGCGTCTTATTTGCCTAGACTCCAAACCTCACACCCATCCTATTCCATTGCTTGGATAACCATGCTATTGAAGGTGGGATTTCTGGCCTTGACACCTATCATCTATTTGAGTTTCGGTTTAATGAGGCTGAACCAACCCGCTGCTCTCCTGTGTAAGATCTCCTTATCAATGTTGTGGTTGTTGATTTCCTGGATTAGATGAACATACGCGTTGACATTTTCGATCATTTCATTTTCCAATCATAGTTTACCCAAAGGCCGTAAAGTGTTCAGTGGAAAATTTAGTCTTCTTTCAATTTATATTTCAGGCCAGCCGCCTTACCTGCTTCATTCAGCTCGTTTAGGTCAATCATATACCTGCTTCATTCAGCTCGTTTAGGATTTGTTCGGTTTCTACAATGTTGTGGCTGGAGATTAGAAAGTCGTTCACAAAACGTAGATGTGAGAGCATCGTGTCATCTATGTTAACAACTCGAACCTGTCAGTTTGTAAGACCTACAAACTTCTTCAAGGACAGCTCTGAACAGTTTTAGTGATATGGTATTTTCTTGACATTCTCCTTAGTGTATACGTATGGAAAGTGGCTTGTGGAAGAGAGTGACCGCAGTTGAGCAGTGCCCGTTAATCTTCTCAATAAACTGGGTCGTACTCTCTTCGTCGATATTCGGTTCCTCGAGGCACTTACCACTGCAATTATTTCCATACTATGAAAGGCCTTTTTGTAGTCTGCAAATGCACAGGAGCTGTCTCTATCAACGTGTTGATTGTGTGGAGGTGATCATTGGATGAGTAGCCCTTCCTGAAACCTGCCTGTCCTCGCGGTTGGTTTTTGTCGAGTTACCTTTCTTATCTGCAGGTAATAACTTTTCTTAACAGTTTATAAATAGTTGACAGCAAGCGGATATGGCTTGAGTTAAAAACATCCTTGAATATTCAAGAAAAATATGTATATGCACTATTCAATGCAATACTGAGCATTGACTATGGGATACGAAGACAACTTTTGGATAATGTGAGAGTGACTTAAACAAAATGTAAACATAGCGACCACGATGGCGGCGTTTTGTTGTTGTTGTGTGTTTCCCATAATACTGTTACAAATCGTTGCAAATGGTATGATTCAACCTATAAATAATGACTGGACATATGCTACTGTAGGATGGTCATACCAATTGTTTTGTATTTCGTCATTTAGAGGCAATTCTGTTTGCTTTTGTCATTATTTTTCTGTGACATTCGATTTAACATAGACAGTGATTATGAAGTTTTGTCGATTGTCTACTATAACGCTGTTTATTGAATTCAAAAGTGAATGAAACTCTTCTAGATATACAAACTGACATGCTGAATCATTTGAAACACTCTAGAACCCATCAACACTTAAATAGAACATCGATGATCTTGAAAACAAGACTTAAAGAGCCTGTCTTAAGAGTGGCAGTTATTTTTACTTGATGGTATTTTATGAAATTACTGACAGTCTAGTAAGACAAAGAAAGAAGTTATCAACAGTCTAGTAAAACAAATAAAGAAATTATCGACTGTCTAGTAAGAGAAATGAACACATTTTTTTTAAAGTCTAGTAACAGTTCAGTTCAGTTCATCCCGTAACCCATCAGGTCGTTGGGGCACAAATAAAGACACTCCCAAAATCCCACGTAATCCCTCTCTGTCTGTCGCCGCCTGTCGTATGTCACCGGGACGAAGGCCTGACCACTGAGTGATGTTGTCCACCCATCTCTTCCTTGGACTTCCTCGCTCTCTCTGTCCCGGTACGGACACAGAGAGTATCGAGTTGGTAATTCCGTTGGACCTCGTGACGTGCCCGCACCTGGCCATCTTTAGTCTTTTGATAGCTGTGAACAGATCTTCAAAAGGACCAATATCGTCTTCAACTCTCTGACGTATTTCTACGTTCGTGACACGATCTTCATATGTAACATTTAGGAGTTTTCTATAGCACCTCATTTCCATTGCATGTATTCTGACCTGGATATCTGCTGTAATGGTCCAGGTCTCGCAGGCATACAGAAATATTGATAGCACCAAAGAGCGCATTAGTCTAACTTTTATGCCAAGGACGAGCCGCTTGTCTTTCCATACAGGTTTCAGCCGAGTCAGCACCGCTGTTGTTTGTGCTTTTCTGGCAATTACCTCTGGCTTCAATCCCTCTTCACCGATCAATGATCCCAGATATTTGAAACGTTTTACCACCTCAATTTCCTGCCCATTTGCCTCCATTACAGATTTAAACCCTGCTATGTTATTGGTCATGAGCTTTGTTTTATCTGCATTTATTTCCATACCAAAACTCAGGGCAGCTCTATCCAATCTACCAATCAACTCCTGAAGTTCCCTTTCTGTGCCTGCCAATACATCAATATCATCAGCAAATTGGGAGTTTGTGATAAGCCTGTCACCCATTTTAACCGTGCCAACATGTCCTTTTAAGGTCGTCTCCATTATTCTCTCCAAGATTATATTGAAGAGTGTTGGGGAGAGTGTATATCCCTGTCTCACACCCACCGTCGTACGGAACCAATTGCCTAGCGTTCCCTCTACTGAGACTGCGCTTGTCGTCTGCTCATAAAGGTTTGCAATTACCCTCACAATATCACTGTTGAACTTATAATGCTTCATTGTTGACCATAGCGCCGCATGCCACACTCTGTCAAACGCCTTTCTAAAGTCAATGAAGGCATGGTAGAGTTGTTGTTGATACTCTGAGTACTTCTCATTCATTAGCCGAAGATTAAATATCTGCTCGATGGTAATCCTTCTCGCTCGAAAGCCCGCCTGTTCTTCGGCAATGACATTTTCTGCCCGTGGTTTCAGTCTGTTAAGTATTATTCTCAAGAGAACTTTACTTGGATGACTTATCATACTGATTGTTCGATAGTTCTAACACACATTTAGGTTTCCTGATTTAGGCAGTGGTATAATTACTGATTTTGTCCAGCTGGTGGGCCACTCTCCTGTCTGTTAAATTATATTGCAGATGTATGTCAGGGTATCAATTTGTTGCCTCACCTCCCACTTGTAGTAGCTCTGCTGGGATATTATCCACACCTACAGCCTTCCCTCTCTTCAGCATTTTCACGGCTTCATATACTTCTTCACTTGTTATCGGTTGATTTTCCTCTATCAGACTCACTTCAGGAGACATTGCATTTCTGGGGTCACCTTGACCTTCATGCTTATATAGTTCCGAACAGTACTCTGTCCAGCGCCCACGAATGTCTTGAGCTTCTGTGAGACATTTCCCACTTTTGTCCTGAATCGTTGTATTTCGACTTTGTACAGTCTTTGACTAATTTATATGCCCCCTTGGCATAATTTCTTCCTAGATTTTGTTCGATATCTGCACACTGAGTCGTTATCCATTCAACCTTGGCCTGTTTCATCTTGGTCTTTATGTTTCCATTTATCTCTCTATATCGCTAAATCCCATCTAGTGTTTTTTTTCGCTCTCTTCATTTGTCGTCTCTTGTCACATAAATACAGTATTTAACTCGTGATGCCTGCTTTCTTCTTAATCCTGCACCTACCTAGAACCTCAGATGCTGTGGAGATTAATGCCGAATTCAGGGCTTCATTTATCTTCTAAACATCTGCCTCCTCGTTTAGAACCAAGAGAGGTGCGAATCGTCCCCCCATCACCGCTCCAAAGGTCTCCACTGTATCCGGGTACTTCAACTTCTCCAAGTCAAATCTCAGTCTAGTTATCTCTCTTTTCAGAACTTTCTTTAGTCTGAGATGCATGGTCATCAGCACTAAGTCGTGGTCGCTCCCTATATCGGCCCCTGGGAAATTTCATGTCCGGGCGCTATTGACGCTAGATCTGAATCTCCTTTCGACCAGAATATAGTCTATTTGACAATGTAGCGTATTATTTGGACTGTGCCACGTCCACCGTTTCGACATTTTATGTGGTCGCAGCGTATTCGCTACTACTAGCTTATTATAATACTCAAATTCCAAGAGTCTCAGTCCTCTATCGTTCGTGGTCACATTTCCATATGCTCCAAATGTGCCTTTCCAGTCACGTACCATGTCTTCGCTACTTTTGGCATTCCAATCTCCCTGTACCACCAGTATATCCTTCTTCGGTACCTCGTTCACCAAAGCCTGCAAGTCCTCGTAGAAGCTCTCAACCTCGCTATCCTCGTAATATGAGGTAGGCGCATAGCATTGTATCACCGTGATATTGAAGGGCTTTGCTTTTAGTCGTATACTGATCAATCGGCTTCATACTGGTCGACAACCCAATACACAGCTTGATGTGTCTTTATTCCCCAGCATTCCGATTCCATGTAAGTGTTTGTCAGGTCTTCCACTATAATAGAACTCGTGCCCTTCTTCTGTGGTGTGTTCTCAGAAATTTTTCCCACGTGCTTCGCAGCATATGCCAAGCATATTCCAGTGGTATCTATCCATCTCATGGGTCAGTTCTTTTATTTTCCTACTTTAGCTCAGAGTTCTAACATTCCAAGTGCCCAGAATGAAATCCTCTCTTCTGAGTCTTATGGTATCACCAATTGCACACTTAACACCTCCGCCCTGGTGTGGGACGGTAGGCGCGGTCCTTCTTGACCCGGGATGCGACCGATCCGGTATAATAGATTTCGTTTTTGTCCTCATGTGTGATTCTTAGGCTTGAAATCACCTGGTGGCGCCCATCTACTCTCCAAGCTGTGGTGGTCCAACATCTGTATTTAACCTGGAGGAGTCCGTCCCCCGAGGCGAGCCATTGCCTCGTTAACCTAGAGCCTCACTGTTCTAGTTGCCCAGTGTGTACCTCGAGGAGGTGAGGTTGGCTTGTGAGCTCACTTAATCGGCAGGCTACTAATTTCACTTTTCACTTGGTGTGTAAGGTGTGCTCATGTTCGGCACCACGTTCCAGTGGCGCTGAGGTCGGCTAGCTCTTCCTAGTAACAAAGAAAGAAATCATCGACAGTCTAGTATCAAAGAAAGAGATTATCAACATCTAGTAACAAAGAAAGATATTATCGACTGTCTAGTAAGACACAAAAAGACATTATAGACAATCTAGTATAGTAGGCTCTTTTAGTCCTGACTAGCTACAGGATGATGACCTGGAGTGGAAAAAAAAACATCAACAACAAAATGTATATTTAGCTTTTGTTGTCTTTCTCCTTACGGCGCTGTCCTTTCACTTCTCTGTGTTGCAGAAGCTTTGCATCATCTTTGCAGCTTCATCTTCCCAGAATGTCAGATTTCTGTTAAAGGCCTTCATAAAACGCTTGCACACATCTTAGAACCTCAACTGTGGTCGACCGACTGTTCTCGTGCCATTCACCAACTGTTCATAGAGGATATCTTTGGGAATGCGGCTATCTTCCATGCAATGAACATGACCAAGCCATTGTAGTCTTTGCTGCCTAAATACAGTGTGCATGCTTGGACGACCAGTGTGAGAGTGCACCTCTACATTTGTCACTCTGTCCCTTTACGTAATTCCAAGAATGGATCGTAGGTGCCGTAGGTGGAATGTGTTAAGCCTGTGCTCTTGTTTGGCATAAGTTCCGCAAGTCTCACTGCCATATAGAAGTGTGCTTACAACACACGCATTGTATTCATTTTCATTATCGGTTTCTGGTTTTTCAAAACACGCGTTGGGAAGCTAGCAAATGTAGCAGCGGCGACTGTCTATTTCTGGGTCTAGAGAGAGCTTGTCGTTGATTAGGGATCTCATGTATGTGAATTGAAGCACATCTGCAGTTCAATCAATCGGTCAATCAATGACCGACTGCTGGATGAAGACACCGCAATAGATGAAGCAGCAATCCACAGACTGCAAAGTTTCGACATTAAACGAGGTTCGAGGGGAGTGGGGCGTATGAGAGGACGGCGCAGGAGAGCATACAACCAGTGAGCTACAGGGACCATCAGCATACAAACCTTACGCCATTTGTTGAGAGAGAGAGACTGAGCACCAATGGGTATGCCCGGAGTCAGACACAAATCTACATAAGCACCCCGAATGTGGCCAGTTATGCCGTTCCAGGATTGGTCTTTACAGTAACAAGAGAACACATTTCGCAGCAAAAGTTTGTTTTGAAAAAAATGTAATCAAAATACACCGACGTCATTGATAATTTTGAAATAAACACAGGAGTGCGGCAGGGATGTGTGCTCACACCATTTACTGTTCATCGTTGTAATGGACAAAATAACAACAGGGGCCAATTAAATTGTAACTGCAGTAATGCGACCTCCCACAGTTCATGAACTACTCTTTGCTGTCGACAAAAGCCTTATGTACGAAGATTAAAGTAGAGCAGTTCAGTTCAGTTCATCCCGTAACCCATCAGGTCGTTGGGGCACACATGAAGACATGAAAATCCCACGACAGCTCTCTCTGTCTGTCGCCGCCTGACGTATCTCACCGTGACGAAGGCCTGACCACTCAGCGATGTTGTCCACCCATCTCTTCCTTGGACGTCCTCGCCCTCTCTGTCCCGGTACGGATCCAAAGAGTATCGAGTTGGGAATTCCGTTGGACCTCGCGACGTGCCCGCACCAGGCCATCTTTCGTCTTTTGATAGTTGTGAACATATCTTCAAAAGGACCAATAGCGTCTTCAACTCTCTGACGGATGTCTACGTTCGTGACACGATCCTTATATGTAACATTTAGGAGTTTTCTATAGCACCGCATTTCCATTGCACGTATTCTGCCCTGGATATCTGCTGTAATGGTCCAGGTCTCGCAGGCATACAGAAATATTGACATCACCAAAGAGCGCAGTAGTCTGACTTTTATGCCGAGGGCGAGGCGCTTGTCTCGCCAAATAGGTTGCAGCCTAGTCAGCGCCGCTGTTGTTTGTGCTATTCTGGCAATTACCTCTGGCTTCGAACCCTCTTCGCTGATCAACGATCCAAGATATTTGAAACGTTTCAACACCTCAAGTACCTGCCCATTTGCCTCTATGACAGATTGAAACCCTGCAACGTCATTGGTCATGAGTTTTGTTTTATCAGCATTTATTTCCATACCAAAACTAAGGGTCGTTCTATCCAATCTACCAATCAACTCCTGGAGTTCCCTCTCTGTGCCTGCCAATACATCAATATCATAAAGTAGAGTACCAAATCCTAAAAACTCACTTTGAACAGTCTGTGAAAGATATAATGTGAAGATTAGCCCATCAAAACAAAAGCTTTGAGGATTAGCAAATCGTTGTGGCCACTTAACATAAGTGTGAACAATTTCATTCTCAAACAGACCCAATAGTTCAAGTATCTGAGAAGTATTTTGACAATTTATAGCCATCTTGATAGATAAATCGATACTAAATGTCAAAAAGCCTCTGCTGTGATTTTTCATTTGTCACCACTGCTTAAACAACCGAACATCAATTTGTCTACTAAACAACAACTGGCAAACAGCACATGATTAGCAACACTTTGCTATCAGTATCAAACCTGGTACTTATCCAAGATGCAGTAGAGGACACTTTCAAAGTGTGAAATGGAATGTCTTCGAAAGGTCAACGGTGTCACAGAGGGAGATATAATGAGATATGAGGATATTCTCAGTTTGGTAGGACTTTCCCTTGCGTTGAAAACATTAGCAGACAGAACATTAAATGATTCGGCCATATCACGAGAATGCGGCCTGATCAACTCCCCCTGCTCGCTTACAAAACAGAATGATCTGACTAAAGGGCATATCTGATATCTGAGCAAACCTTCAACGATACGGGCTTACAACAGACTCAACACACTAGGCCCAAGAAAGTCGACTCCACGTCACTCAACGGCACAAGTGAATGAAGCTGAACTGAACTGATACGCTATTTACTCGCATGATATATATTTATTCTGCTCTGTCAAGCGCACGGAATGTCGTTCCGACACTACATCGCACTTGCTTTATTAGTCTTACCAGAACTGAAGTATCTGTCTCGATGTACATTCTTATGCTGGATAATATTGTCATGTATTTTCAGTTCAGCTCCGTAACGACCTTGTCTCTCATTCAAGCAGTAAACGTTTGCCCTGATCTCTCATCACGCAGCCCAAATCATTTGATATTCACAGCAGTATGGTCTTCCAAAGTTAGGACGCTAACAGCTGTAGCATTACACAATTAACTTTCCTATGTCACTAAAGAGCTCATTTTAAGCTGATGGGGAGGATGGCTCGTTGATAGTCCGCTATTTTCTTTCCAACGTGGATCCATGAAATGAATCTCAACTGTGACTATCTTTCAATGTCCTCTATTGCTTGCACTGTTTCATCCTAGTCCCATAGATCTTAAACTATAGTCTGTTTCAGTTAACTGTGGTGACGCTCATACTAACATTCCTAGTTCTATCACATGTATATATTATATATAAATATAAATGTTCTATGTGATCAGGATATCATAGATTAATTACATGTTCAACCTTTTGGAAATGGTTGATTAATTTCAAAATGTTGGTACGCGTCACCCGCCATATAAGAGACATTATTATTATATATTATATTTTTTATATTATTATACATAGATTATTGACTTTAGGCTTGAAATTTGAGGTGTTGTTTAATGCACTTTACTATATTGTGATTTTTAAAAATTGTTTACTTGAAAATATTGACCTCAAAAGTTGCTTCTAACTTCGGTATGAAAGTAATAAAGTTTATGGAAAAAAAACTGGCTTGTCTTAAAACTGCAGATTCATTGAGAATAATTATTTATGTGGTAGCTAATCGGAATCAGTGTTCCAGAAGACAATTAGTAATCGCTGATCTAAATTTAAATTGGAGGGCTACATTGTATAAAACATTTGTTCACATACGCACGTGCTTCCGAGAAGGAGGAGATTCATTGCTGCAAATGTCGGAGGGCAACATTATACAATTACCAAATTTTTCCATTTTCTAACTTTGGTAAAGTTCGAGGAGAGATATTGTATCACATTTGATTTTCAGGTCTTAGTTACACTGAATAATAATTAATTTTACTTTTAAGTCCAAAGTAATCTCTACCTTGTTGAGCGCTGAAATCTCAGAATCTCTTTTGGAACTCGGTCTGAAGCTGAAATCTTGTAGATCTACTGTCCGTTCAAGATGGCGTTTGCTTTAAAAGAACTGAACTAGATACGCAAGCACCTATTATAGGTACATTGAAGTGATATATTGAAGTCTATCAATACCCACCTATTGGATTACGACACTATAATAGATGAATCGGTAATACAGACTGCTGAATAATGAAATAAAACAAAGGTTGAGCGAAGTGGGGCGCATGAGAGGACGAAGCATGAGTGTGTAAAACGAACGAGCTGCACAAACCATTAGTATCCACATCCCTTGACATTTACTGAAAGAGACTGAGCACCTATCGGTATCTGAGAGTGCAGCTAAGTCGATTCTCAAGAACAGAGTTTAGGACCGTTCACAAAATGCATCAACAAACGTAATTTATGTTGCATTTAGTAGCTTAATACCAAATTTCTGAGCATCGAGACATGCCTGCTCATGCGCATATAGGCGTCAAACACAAATAATTAAACAAAACAAAACAAACACGGTGTTCTCATGAGAGAAACTCTAAATTCAGAGCTTTTAGAGAAAACCTTTCAGCGGTTAGAACTAGATACTTTTGTGTAGCCAACTGTTGATAAAGAGATTACTGACAAGTAAAATACGCAAGGAAAGGGACTTGTTTAAGTGGGCAGGTAACTGATGTCCCAAACATTTGAGATTGACAGGAAACGATAGGGTAACGAAACACGAAATCAGACAGGGATCGAAAACTCTTGACTCTATGAGGAGACAATTTCAACAAACAATTGAAGCAATCACGTGACCTTTAGTGAATAATCACGTGCTAGATTCGTATTACGCTCCCTTGGCTGATCTAATACTTAGAGGACTAGGGTAGAACGTCGAACGCTGCCTGTTCTCAGTATGTTGTACATCTAAAGTTCTGATTGCGCGTGTTTATAACATCAGCAAGCTGAGATTATGTAATCATCTAGATTCGGTCTGGCAATGCTGCTTTCAGATAAGAGAACTACAATCGATTGCACGATGGTAGTGAGAGTATGTTTACTTGTTGCGACACTGCATGTGACAACAGCTTATTTCTTTTCCAATGCAGTCATTTGGATTAATACTTGCGCTAATTCTGTTTAGAGTCTTTATTCTACATCGATTAATTATATTTATTTACAGTGTCATTACTCTAAACTATTTAATTAGCAAGAAATAATTTATACAATGTCATTTCTATTAACACTTTAAGAAAAAAATCAAAAAATAAGAACAAAAACAAAAAACACATGGTCATTTCTATAAGCGCAATAAAAAGCAAGAATTAATTTGCTACACTGTCATTTCTCTGAACGCACGAAATAATTGCCGCAGTGATATTGCTCTAAGCGGCGGTATAGTTAGCAAGAAATACCTACTACAGTGTAATTTCCATGAACGCTTTACGTAAGCAAGAAATAATTGCTACAATGTCATAACTAATATGTCAAACAGCAACACGTTGTTTAACAGAACTGCGTCTAATACTGGGGGAAGTTATAATGATAATACTTGCATGGCTCTCTTAAACTGTTGTGATAATCAGTGAATGCACGCATGAGAAGGAAGTGACTTCGTTAAGGGTGTAATTTCCGTTTTGGAAGAGATGCCAAGCTTGACTCCGCTTTGAAATGAGGTGGGGTGGGGGTTGTTGTGGTGATTGTGGAAATAAAAGGGGGATGGGGTGGAAATATTAGAAATTGCAGAAATGACGTCATGTTACTAAACAAGATATGACAAGTAATTAAGTAGCCTCTCTTTCAGTCAGGACTGACCAGACATTCAGACGCCATTGAAGTTTTTGTTCTCTTTATGACGTTATTTTTTCACTTCACCGTGTTGCAGGAGTTGCTTTTCGTCTAGTCTGAAATAGTTATTCAGAGTGCATCTCCCATTTGGATCGACTTGCAGCTTCGTTTTCAAAGGCTGTCAGACGAATAGTTCTGTTTTGATCTTTCAATACCTTCTCTTTGATTGGTTGACTGTTGTTTTACCATCAGAAAACTGTTCAAAGAGAATATCTTCCGAATCTTCCATTCAACAAACATGCCATCACAGTCTTCGCTGTCTATAGAGTGTACAGGTTAAAGATACCGGTGCGAACATGCATCTATGTGATAGTCACCATATCTCTCCATGAAACGGTTATGTGTATAGTATGCTCAGTAAACAGAATATGTTAACCTTTGCTGTTGTTTTAAACTGACCCCACGTGTATAGTAAACCATAATTTTGGTCTGTTTTGTAAGTTTGGACTTTACCTAAATCCGTGACGTGAGAAGGACAAACATGTGAGCAGCTTTACCAGCGCCATTGTAAATTTCAGTGTCTAGAGTGAGCGTATCGTTGACCGTGGACCCCAGGTATTTGAACTGATGCACAGCTGCCAATTCATAATTACCAATTATGACGGTTGATGGGGTATCTTATACCTGTCTAAGCGTGTGCGCTTTACTTAGATATTATTGTGAGACCACAATCTTTGCAAACATAGGAGAAATGATCTATTAAACTCGGAAGTTCCTTCTGATTCTCTGTTCTTCATGATCTTAATTTTTACCTTTAGTCTCGTTAGATTAAAACGTCGACAAACTGACCTGTTACTTAAGGCGTTTCATGGAGATATATGGTGAATATGACATAGATGCATGTTCGCATCGGTACATTTAACGTGTAATACTCTCCTTAGACAGCGAAGACTGGGATGGCTTGGTATGTTTGCCGAATGGAAGACAGTCAAATTCTTTCCGTCTACTTCGTAAAATGCATGTTTCACTAACAGAGCCAGATTATTCTGACTAGCATCGGAGCCAGGATGCAGTGCAACTGCCAATACCAAATCATTGCGAAAAGTTGCTTTCGAATTGAGTTTTTCCATGGGTGGCCTCATGGCACAATATCAATAACTTAGGCAATTTGTTAAGACAGTCTATTTTAATAAGATTCTGTAGAGGCTGTTGCTACTAACCAAATCATTTACCATTGAAGCTGAAGATGCTGCACCGTAAATCAGCTGAAAGCAGCCAGCGAGTCATTGCTAGCTGTTTGGCATTAGGGTCAGCGAATCAGAGCTGACCAAGACCATATACCGCCTCCAAATGGCGGCCCTGGAACCAGTCTGCACTTATGTAGTCTTGTAGAGAATAGGGATTGTAGAGAGAACGCAAACCCGGTCTCACAAATGCCGAGCTGAAATCGAATGTGTCAGGCCGAAATGCGCTGATATCGATGCCTTGCGGTACAATGTCACATTGTCCTTTTCAGGACGAGCGATGAAAAAGATATGTCTTTGACAGGCAAATGGTAAGCAAATAACAAATGACTTCTGCTTGCGTGATTATTCCTGAAGATGTCGAAGAGAAATAAATTAACTGTTGATCTTGGGGATAGGATTACATTTGTGACTTCGGAAACACATACTTATCCAATTTGTATAGTCGTAAAATGATGACTCTGGCAAAGACTTTGCCAACAACACATCAATAGGTGCATGTATTGAATAGATGGATATAAATATTATGATAGTCCATGTAGTATAACTGTGGAAAATCTTTGGCAATTGACGCGAACAAAACACGCTGCATAAGACACGCAGTTAGTAGACTGACTGAAATTATTACAAGAGCCTCTATTCTTGAATCTCAGGATAAGAAATGTAAAGGTAGACAAAACCACATGTGAAAGAGAAGTTGCGAAAAATATAAAAGAAACAGAGAAGACATGTCCTCCAAGAGAAAATAGTATTTACCAGAAGGACAGCGTTTATTAATAGAACAAGTATGCTCCTCAGTGAACAGAAAGGTTCTGATTGATTGATATAGCACTTTACATTTTTACAACGTTGCAGTCTGTGCATCTCTCATATCTTGAGTTACCATGTCCTCTTTCAAGCACTGGCATTACATCATATGCATATATATATATATATATATATATATATATATATATATATATATATATATATATATATATATATATAGTGCACCCTAGCAGTGCTTGATTAGATCAATGCGGTTCATTCACTTCCTGGTGTTACATCAGGGTTCAAGCTGTGAAGACTTTAATAAAATCGTTTAGAGTTGGTTCGGTGTATAGCTCCTCCATTTAAAATAAAACCCGGACGTTTTGTTCTATTTCTACATGAATGGGTTATAGCGTGCTGGAACTAATATCATTAGTTAAGGGCACTTGTGTCCTAGTTATACCTGGATGGGTTATAGCATGCTGGAACTAATATCCGTGTGTTCTATTGCTGCTAGGTGGCCCACTTGCCATGAGCCAGTCACGTGATAGGTTGCAGACAACACTGTTAGTGCTTGCATGGTATAACGCAGTTTCTTGTGAAAGAATGCTTGAAACCTGCGGAAATTTACAGAAGACTGCAATCACAAGACGGTGATAAAACGCTCAGCTGCAGTAAGACATTTAAACGGTGTAAACGTTTTAGAGAAGGCAGCACACCCGTGAGTGATGATCCTGGCCGTAGTGGCTCTCAACCCACCACAGTCATTACTATGAATAACCAGACTGTAAATCGCCTTACCCTGGAAAATAGATTCATAACCTGTTGCAAAATTGCACAAGAGGCAAGTCTTTCTCTGGGTATGGTGGACACTATTATTCATAAACATCTGCATTTTCGGAAGGTTGGTGCATGTTGGGTGTCAAGACAGCTTCCCGCTTTTGACCAGCAGAGAAGAGTTCAAGCCTGCACTCATGTGTCGTACTTATCCTCTTGGTCATCGTTGGAGAAAATGCATAGCCAAAGGAAAAAAATGGGTGGGGGTGGGGTTTGAGGGAGACTATGTAGAACAATAGTTTTCTGTAGTTAAAAAGGTGCTATATCAAATAATGTGTTTTGGGTATCTGCTTTGGTTTTCATGGAATAAAATAGGAGGCATTAGTTTCGTAACGTCCCTCGTACATCCGTTGAGAATAATTGCACTACACATTGGATCTTGGACATCACAATTGATGAGGTTATGTCCAGGATTGCTTTAAGGCTCTTCACTCTGACTGGTGCTTTCAATACTTTACTTACTTTACTTTATCCTTCCTCTGTTGCATAAATCTGGTGGGAGAGCTGTAGTTCTCGCACTTGGCACACATGTGTTGCTGTGGTTGTTTTACAACAATAGTGACATAGTGTGTTTGAAATGTTGTCTATCTATTTACCCCGCAGTCTTTCGTTGACTCGAAACTCCGATATCCAACTGTTGTATGTTTTTAATGGCAGCCTATCTGCTTTCATTCTCACGAGGTGACCAAATACTTAACTTTCTGCCTGTGCATGCATTTGTGGGTGCATGCTGTTCCCACACTTTTTCTGATGTCGGTATTTTTTATTGTGTATCTTTCGATGACGTTATTGACTTTTCTGAGGCATCTCATTTCACAGGTTACAATTTCCTTTTACTTTGATATTGATTGATCTTGACAGGGACCATGATTGGCACTGATAGGACAGAGTTGGTAAAAAAAAAACCAGTGTTTATCAGTTGCCTTTTTTGTTTATATACTGATAAAAAAAAGCAGAGGCGGACATGTTTAGATTGGACAGTAATGATATATAACTGCAGGCAATTAACGTTCAGACTGAGCACCCTTTTTTGTTGGTCAATATTGGAGTCTGTAATGCGAGAGTAGACCTTCAGAGATGGCAATGTTTCAATGAAATTATTCAAGAGATTAATGTCATTTTCTTTTGTGATATCAACGCTAAGGACAAATCGTGGGGAAATATTTCCTCCAACAGGCAAGGTAAAGGCATCACCAGGGGTTGCGCCATTAAAACAGCGCTATCGACTTCGCATTTGTGTGCCCTCCACTCACTGCAGTGTGCCATATCAGTGATCATAACCCGTGCAGCATACTTATGGACAGGGGCAGGCTCTCTAGGAATCTTAGGCCAAAGGTGCGGTCCTTCAGGTAGGTCAGCACAGGTAGGACAACACAGGCACGACAGCACAGGTTGGGACGATGTGAGCAAGATGAGACGGGACAAGCGCAGCACGCACTACAAGAGGAGGAAAGGGTGGGATCAGCACCCCCCCCCCCTTTCACCCTAGTGATATGATGAGGTGGAGAGGACCTGGTTAGACAAACGGCGTGCCGTAGGAAAGTGGCAGAATTACAAAAAGACAAAAAGTCTGGAATTACAATGATAAATCTCTGAATTTATTTTTGCTACTGCACAGAAGTATGTATGTCGCAGTAAATAATAAGGGCATTTAAGATTTTCAGGCTGTTGATCTTGCGTGGCAGAAGACAGATGAAAACAAGGGTAAACTCTACTCGCTCACTATCTGGATCAATGTGACCAGAAAGAAATGGAAACACGGTGCCAGAACGACAATTGTAGGTATGTGCAAAGGTACTAAAATGGAGGAGAATAACTATGTGACGGGGGAGGAGATTAAGTTTGCATTACGGAGGGCAAAATAAAGTGCACCAGGTCCAGACGGGATTGCGTATGAGGATATCAGTAATGTGTCCGACGAGGACATGGAGGAATGAATCCATGTCTTCAATAGATGTTTTGAGAATGCTAAGATCAAAGAAGAGGGGCTCAACTCGTATCTTATACCCTAGCAAAGCCGGGCAAAGATCACGCACAAATTCAGGGATATAGGGTGATCACCATGCAGTATATGATAGGCAAGCTTTTGGAGGAAATAATCGCCAAAGAAAATTAAATACATGCCTGAATCGCTACGTCTCATTTCGCCAACCCTGGAAGGTTATCGCACCAAAAGAAAGACATGGGCCAATGTGGCAGTTTTTGCACAGTAGATGTACGACGGCTTCCACGTAGGTAGTGAGACATGTGCGGCTGCAATTGAACTTGAGGACGCGTTCAATAAAGTGCCCTGCGATTTCCTGATGGATCCGTTTCTTAAGCTCAAGATCGGCCCATTCCTCTTGAACTGGATCTCTACGGCTCTATTCCAACGAAAGGTGATTTTTAAATATGCCACCTGGACATCTGCACCACACACAATACACCCCGGTCTGGCACAGGGATCACCCTTATCTAAAGAGCTTTTCAATTTATTTACAATGAAGATCACAAGCGAGCAGTTTGCGTGTCAGGGGAGGACATATTTCTCATGCTGACGACGTGTTGGTATACCGCTAGGGCAGGGGCAGAGAACAGGTTGCTGGAGAATTGCAGATAGAACTGGTTCGCATAAGTAGGTGGTGCAGTGAGGCTGGATCATGTGTTAACCCGTCAACGGCAACTGTGACATGGTCCTCTCTGAATAACCGAATTGTCAACATACCAACACCTACGGTTAATATGTGTTCGGAGGTTATGGAGATGACCCATGTAATGAATTACCTAGGAGTGCGGTTTGATCGTAGTCTTGCCTTCACCGAGCATGTCGACAGTGTGATTATAAGGGTTTGGCCCCGATGAGGGCGATGGCTTCGGCAGACTGTCAGAAGCGCCATCTTGTTCTATTTTATCAGCGGTTGATCGTTTCGGTCATTGACTATGTTCTGGTGATCCTGACTCTCATACGTAAACGGAGAGAATGGAGTGGATATAGAATGCGGACATGCGGATAATACTGGGGTGTAGGGCAATGCGTTATCTCCTAGATTTTCCATCCATGGGGAGAGGATAAAGATTTGTCGTGTACGTGCCTACCTCCGAGTCAGCGCTGACACACAACTTCAACTTCACTGGGATATTGGGACCGAAAAGGATTTGAAAGAGGAAATTCCTGGTTGGATCAGGCTGAGGACATTGTGCAACAGGTGTGTTCCCTTGATGAAATGGAACCTGGTGAAGAATGGGTACGAGTGACAGCAGAATGTGGCACGCCCTTTTCAGTCTGTGTCACACTGAGCAAAGAGTGTAGACAGACAAATCTAGATTTGGTGGACGCGGAAGTTCAGCGCCTTATTTCTGAGTTTGTTTCTGACGGTGATGTGCTCATTTACACGGACGGGTCTGTTACGCGGACAACGCAGAGTTGATGGGCTTTCACTGCTCAGGTAGGAGGTAAAACGGTGAAGGAGGACAACGATACGTTTGCAATAGGGACACGTAGTCGGACCATGGAGATCATGGATTGACTAAGGCAATGGTTGGGCTTTAGACACACCTTTGTCCACGCATGTTTTCTCAGCGCGACTCTATGAGCATGCTCAGGAAGATTGAGATGGGCTGAGGTTGAAGACTGTGGCTTGAGTTTATGAGCATGCTCAGATTGAGATGGGCTGGAGTCGAAACTCTGGCTAGACTCTATGAACATAGGAAGATTGAGATGGGCTGGGGTCGACGTCTGAGGCTTGAATCTATGAACATAGGAAGATTGAGATGGACTGGGGTCGAAGACTATGGCTTGACTCTATGAAAATAGGAAGATTGAGATGGGCTGGGGTCGAAGACTATGGCTTGACTCTATGAACATAGGAAGATTGAGATTGGCTGGAGTCGAAGACTGTGGCTTGACTCTATGAACATAGGAAGATTGAGATGGGCTAGGGTCGAAGACTATGGCTTGACTCTATGAACACAGGAAGATTGAGATGGGCTGGGGTCGAAGACTATGGCTTGACTCTATGAACATAGGAAGATTGAGATGGGCTGGAGTCGAAGACTATGGCTTGACTCTATGAACATAGGAAGATTGAGATTGGCTGGAGTCGAAGACTGTGGCTTGACTCTATGAACATAGGAAGATTGAGATGGGCTAGGGTCGAAGACTGTGGCTTGACTCTATGAACATAGGAAGATTGAGATGGGCTAGGGTCGAAGACTATGGCTTGACTCTATGAACACAGGAAGATTGAGATGGGCTGGGGTCGAAGACTATGGCTTGACTCTATGAAAATAGGAAGATTGAGATGGGCTGGGGTCGAAGACTATGGCTTGACTCTATGAACATAGGAAGATTGAGATTGGCTGGAGTCGAAGACTGTGGCTTGACTCTATGAACATAGGAAGATTGAGATGGGCTAGGGTCGAAGACTATGGCTTGACTCTATGAACACAGGAAGATTGAGATGGGCTGGGGTCGAAGACTATGGCTTGACTCTATGAACATAGGAAGATTGAGATGGGCTGGAGTCGAAGACTGTGGCTTGACTCTATGAACATAGGAAGATTGAGATGGGCTGGAGTCGAAGACTGTGGCTTGACTCTATGAACATAGGAAGATTGAGATGGGCTAGGGTCGAAGACTGTGGCTTGAGTCTTTGACAAGAGTAAGACTGACAAGGTAGTGGTTCATTTTCGTTCCAGGTGTAAATGGAAACGAATTGACATTCTTGCAGGTAGTGCTACTGCTGATTCAAGAAAGTCTGATCACAAGAAGGACAGCCAGGCAAGAACGCTACGCTGGAAGTCAACGGAGATTAGTGAACCAACACAGAACTGGTGTCGTGAGCCGACATACGTTGGAGGAAATACTGAAGATGAGAGCTAAGCACCTATGGACCTGTTCGATGTGCAGTGAGGCTGATCTGTCGACTAGCTAATTTAATTATGTACTGATGTTCCGATATTTAATAGTTGTGACAGTTCGTAGATCACTGCGCTTGCTTTTTGGCATTTGGTTTCGATTTATGAATCCAATCGTCTGTCATCAGCGAAAATACTTCCCAGATATTTGAACTCTTGCAACTGTTTGAGTCTGTTGTCGTTGGCGTGTATGTTTAGAGGGCCTAATGACTTGCTGATTTTCCATAGTTTATATCTTTGATGTACTACTCTTCATGTTGTATCTAGCACAAAAGTTGTATTAAGCATATTTGTTTGATCCTGCAAATCACTTTCACTACGTACATTAGACATTGGTTGTTTACAAAAAAATAACTCACTCCACGACTCGTGGTCTTCGCTTTCTGCAGTGTCATTGTCTTCAGGATTTGCTTCTGATGCTATTTTGTCCATGCATTTAGTGAATAGTAGAGATGATAAAACACATCCTTGTCCGTCTCGCCTGGTTATCTCAAATACGTATTTAGGGCCGACAGGTTTTTTTTGTTTGTTTTGGGGCGTTTAGCAGAGAGCTCTCACATTATCTAATAACTCCCCGCGTATTCCGTTGTCTTTTAGTTCAGACCAGTTTGTTTCTGTCCACTCTATGAAAATCCTTCTCCTGATCTATGAAAATCATGTTTAGTTGTCTACCGTATTCTTCTCCCCCCCCCCTCGCATATTTGTCTTAGACTAAACAGAACATCCTTACATCCTATCGCCTTTCTGAATCCGAACTGCGCATTATTTAATTGGGGTTCTACTATGGGCCTAATTTTTTGTTTTAAGATGTTTGCTTAAATTTTACCCGTAGGGTTTAGCAGTGAAATGCCTCTGTAGATGTCCTAGTCTTTCTTGTCACCCTTTTTTATTTCAAATCGGCACATGGACTTTTGCCAGTCAGTTGTGGGCTGTGTCTCTCCACACTGCTGGGAACATTATTTACATCCAGTTTACTCCTGTATTTCCGCAAGTTCGAATTACTTGTTGTAAATTCCATCTGCGCATGGTGCTTTGTTCCTATATACTGTATTGATGGTTCATATTCCTCTTTATGTCTTAGTTTGTAACTATTGATACTCTATGCACCTCTCGGATTAAGGAGTTATTGGACATTTTTTTCAATCTGATCTTTCATTGTATATCGCTGTTCGCGTTTGTCATTAATAAATGTTGTGAGAATGAAATGTGTTATTGAATTTATACTTTAGCAAAAATCTCTTGATTTTTCGTTGCATAGGGTTACTATCTGCTCTCCATAATTTTTCAAAATTTTTTCTTTTGCTCTTTTGATTATTGTTGTATTGTTTCTACTTGCTGTTTGATACTTAATATACGCTTCTTGATTTTAGATTTTAACCATGTCCTGGCTAGTTTTTTTACCTGTATAAATTCTTTAACTTTGTCTTTCCACCATGCTGTTCTTTTCTTTGCTATTTGTTCTTCTTTCTTTATTTCACATTAAAATTTACAGATTTTCCATTTCTTGTCAACTTTATCGATTTCGGTTTGGAGATTATCAAATCTTTGTCATTTCCCGATGTATATCTTTTCTGATAGTTTCCTAGTCTAGTTTTTTTTCTTCAAATTCGTGTTTAGTTTTTGTCTTATACTTTACTGCGCTTTACTTTGGCTGTTGATTGGGTCATTATGACTGATTGTTGATTTGTGCCCATACTGATGTTGGAAATAAATCTGGCACTTGTTATGTATCTCCTTTGCTTTTGTGTGACTAGTATATAAGTCTATTTGTGATGTCTGATCAAGATTGTACCATGCTTTTGGGTGGCTTTTTCGATTTTGTACAAGAGTGTCTGTGATGACTAATGTTTGCTAAAGACAAAGTTCAAAATATATATTTCTATTGCGTAGTTATTGAACTACGCAATAAAAGTGATCAACATTCAACAAATAGGCTTGGAGATTCATCCTATATAAAAATCTTAACAAAACTTGTGGTTGGTGTGCTCATATAACCACTCTGTTGTGAAAGAGCTGATGTACAAGGCAGTACCTTTGATGACGTTGTTGTTGTCAGATGCGATAGGTTCACATACGTCGTAGTAACATGTGATTGCAGCCTGCATAGAGGTACCATGTCTACCAAACCTTACAAAGATGGAAACGACGGCTGAGTGCATTCAAAAACAATAGCAACTAGCAACTAGCGGGGCAGATTAGCGCAATAGTTCGGTAGTTTGTGCACAGCTTTAGATTGCTTTTTTAGGAGGGAAATATACATTGATTTCTTCCATACTTCTTGTCTACTCTGCGCATTGCCAGATCTTTTTACACAGCTTGTGATAAACACGAGCACTGGCCTCCCGTCCTTTTTTGTATTATCTCTCCTTGGATATCATCACATCCTAGGGAACTTTCTATTTTTCAGGATTTTGATTGCTGACCGTACTTCCACCAATGTTGGTTCAGGTTCTTTCTCATCTTTTAGTAGAATTATAACTAAGCACATATATACATACTGATGGATCGATGCTATGCAGTGGGAAATCAGCATAATGCTTCTGATAGACTGAAATGTCAGGTTGCCGTTGAACGGAGCGTAGCATACAGCACAACAACTTCCAGTATGAGATGGCTATCTGAGACCTCTTTAATAATGGCAGTCATCGCCTCAGACTCAAAAACCTAACTCTGGAAGGTACAGACGACTGACTAAGACATAAGTGATTATCAGTTGTAGAGGCCTCACACCTTGGGACGCTGATGTGGATTTACTGCTCTTTACATGCTAATGTATGGGCAATGCAGGATCTGACAACTTAGATATGTAAGCAACCATTATCGGCTCATTGCATATTGATTAAGGTAACATTTGGAAATATATCAATGTCCGCCTGCTGGATGATGACTCTATAAATATAAATCAGCAATACATCTCTTGCATAACTTTGAAATCGAAAGAATCAGGCGAAGTGAGATGCATGAGAGAACGGAGTAAGAGTGTTCTCATTCATCAAGCCACAAACCATCAACATCTATACTAAGAGATCGAACACCTGTAAGTTTGTCCAGCGTGCAGTGAATTCGGTATTCAAGATTACAACAGAGTATCTGAGCTTAGGCCAACTGCCATCTCCATATTGAAGGTCAGCTGCAATAGTTCTCCAACGTACTCCGTCTTTTGCCATAAAGCAGATTTCTCTTGCCTTGCAGTATTGTTTTCAGCAAGGTGTTATGTATTTTGATGTGACCAAAATATCGTAACTGGCAGACTCTGATTTTGACTATGTTCATCAAGTCTCTTTTCATCCATAACTTCTACAAGACATCCTCATTTGTTTTCTTTTCTTTCAATGATATGTGTCTCTAGCTATGAACTTTCAAAGACGTCTCTATTCATCTCCAAATTGTTCATTGCACACCTTTCTAGGTCATACATTACAGACGATTAAAGGTAACACCTGGTCACTCTCATTTTTAATTGACGAGTTATATGTTGGAATGAAACTATATTTCGCCATCCCTATTCTCTTTTTGATTTCTGTTTCGTATTATCCTATTTCGGTAATTATATTTCAAACCAGAGAAACTGATGACGTGTTCCAGTGTTTGATCGTGTATTGTAAGCTGCTGAGTAGATTTCCAACGCACTTTGCAATTTGTTGTAGTTAGACATTTTCGTAGTATCTAAAGCAAATATCAAATATTTTTATGTACTTCTATTCATTTTTCTGCTAGTATCCTTATACAGCTCTTGTTCCATTGTTCTGTCGAAAACCAATTTCTGCTCACAGAAAAACGTCAATGTTTACTATACGTCTAATTCCCTTCTTAAAACTTTGAGAAGTCTTAATGGTGTCGCTCATGAGACTATAATCCGACATTCAGTCAAACGATTTCCAAGGGGAGTTGTAGGAAATAATATGTAATCAGGCCGTTCGATGTAGATCCTGAATTGTACGAGATCGGGTAGATATAAACACAAAGATCGGTGATTTTATGGAAACAAACTTCTTCTAGAGCCTCTATAATTTTACATATATTATGTAAATATATGTTGCTTTTTCCATGCTCATATCATTTACTGCTTTTTGTAATTCTTATCTGAGCATTTTGGACCGTCACTATTAAATATTGATGATTTAAAACCTGGATTTTCGTCGAACAATTCGTTTATATACGTCGCTCTCATCTGCGTGTTATATTTTTACTATTATGCTTCTTTCCCATCTCTTCTATTGCTTACTTTCTGATGCTATCTACTGTTTTTTCCCTTAATTTTGGAGTGCCTTTTTCATTCTGTTGTTTTGTTTGATGCCATTATCTTCTGTAGAAGACGTGCATAGTGCATATTGTGTTCGACTCAACTCAATCTCCGTTTCTCTACATGTCTTTGTGCGTCTATCTTAATCACTTGCAAAAGGGATTGTTCCACAGGATTGGAAAGATGCAGGAGTGATCCCCTTATTCAAAAAGGGCAAAACATCAGACCCAGCAAAAGATAGACCGGTGAGTTCAACTAGCATAGTCTGTAAATTGTTGGCGTCAACAATCAAAGTAAACATTGTAATGCATTTAGACAAGTTTAATCTAATCAGAAATAGTCACCACGGTTTTACTAGCGGGGGAATCGTGCTTAATCAATCTATTATAATTCATGGAGGAGGTTACTAAAATGATAGATAAAGGGGAGCCAGTGGATATTATCTATCTTGATTTTGCTAAGACCTTTGATAGATTACATCATCAACGATTATTTCGAAAGTTAAAATCACACGGAATAAGTGGAGAAATTGCAAAATGGATTGAAAGTTGGTTAACCGGAAGAAGGCGGAGAGTGGGCATAAATTTAGGGGTACTCTGAGTGGTGTGAAGTAAAGAGTGGAGTGCCACAAAGCTCCGTTTTGGGTATAATTTTGTTCTTGATATATATAAACGATTTGGACATTGATATCGGATCCATGTTTGCAACATTCGTTGATGACACAAAAATATGCAGGAGTGTCTCATCTAAAGCAGAAGGGGATATATTGAGATCGGATTTAGATACAATTCGAGAACGGTCTGCGAGCTGGCAAATAGAGTTTAACGTAAATAAATCTAGTCATTCATTTGGATAGATTAAATATGGAACATAATTACAGAATGGGCGAGAAACGTTTAAATAATGATATAAAAGGAAAGGGACCTAGCGATAGTAATAGATCATACAGATAAAGTGAGTGAGCAAGTCCAGGTAACGGTCAAAAAGGCAAATGGAATGTTAGGTATCAGAAAAAGACGTATTAAACATAGAAGCAAGGAAGTGATAGTCAAACTGTATAAAACATTAGTTAGACCTAGATTGCAGAATTCCAGAATTAGAATTATTAGACTTGGAGTTAATACAAGTTTTTAAGATAATAAAAAGAACTAATAAATTAGACTAACAAGTTTTTTTATAATACAACCACATACAAGAACAAGAGGGCATGCTTACAAATTAACTAAAAAAAGGTCCAGATTAGATATTAGGAAAAGACTGATGTGGCACCTGGAAGAAAAACACATATTAATTCCACAGCAAGCAGGATTTAGACAACACAGATCCAGTGAGGACCAGATCACTCTCATAGCTCAGGAAATAGAGGATGCTTACCAAGATAAAAAGCATACAGTAGCGGTTTGGGTGGATTTGAAAAGGCATTTGACAAGGTGTGGAAAGAGGGACTTAAAGTCAAGCTACGAAGAATGGAAGTATCTGGAAAAATGTACAGATGGATCAACCACTACCTCGAAAACAGAACAGCCAGAGTCCAAGTACAAGGGCAGATGAGCAAAAAGGTGACACTGGAGCAAGGAGTACCCCAAGGGGGAGTACTGTCACCCACAAGTTTTCTGGTGTATATAAACAACATCATAGAGAATATACCAAGTAATGGCATTGCCAGATTACTCTGGTGATCATACATTATCACTTATTGTGTGTATGTCCATCATTATAAATAGTCATTAGGTTTCTATGAACATTTTTTCAAATATTTCTGTTTGTAGGGTCACATGTTGCGACACGAGAATATGAAACATGACGATGAATGTCTACAATTGAAAATATTGAAACGCATAATTCAGGGGAGAAGACCGAAAAGTCCAACAATAAAAGTCCGACAATCCTTTCTAGTCAACAACAAGCAAAAGTAGGACCCCCAGGTCTATCCATCTACTCAGAGCCAGACGCGTGAGACAAAGGCGGGAAGAGGATATTCGGAAATGCTGTAAAACAGGAAGCCCAAGCAACAGTGTAAAGTATCGGTATGTAAAACGTCGCCCATGCAGAATCAAGGTAATGTGATTTATGCCATTTTATAAATATTGATGGATCAAAACTTTGTTGGAAAACAGTGGAAAACAGCCAAGGTCAGAACCTCGCAAGTAAAATCACATAGATAGATAGATAATCCCCAAAAAAGATCTTCCAAATCAGAACAATACTTTTATAAAATTGGACCTTATTGAACCACTGAACCTCACGAAAAATTCCACGAAGCACAAGCAAAGTGAAAATAACACAAAATGAAAATAATACAATGGAACTGCAGAGACCTACATAAAAACTTTAAGCCATATCTAGGACTGGCCAATCTGGGAAAAGAAACAATAATATATGCGATTCAAGAAACCATGCTCAACCCAACCAAAAGACTCAATATTCCAAAATACAATATAGTTAGGAACGATAGAGAGACAGGAGCGAAAGGAGGAGTAGCCTTTATAGTAAATGAAGAATACAAAATAATGGACTGGGATTCATTTTATACCGAAAACCTAGAAGGCCTATCCATTAAAATAGACAGTAGTCCAGCGAGCATCACAATAATAAACATATACAACCCAAAAGGAAAATTCACCCCAAATGACATGGAAACAATCAAAGCACAAATAAACAATAGAACAATCATAGTAGGGGATTTCAACGCACATCATTCAGCATGGAGAGGAAGCGCTATAGAAACAAATAATGACCTTCTGCAAAGAAAACAATCTAATAATAATAAACGATGGTTCAATGACCAGAATAAATAATAATCCAAATGGATCAGATACAGCAATAGACATCACAATAATGACGCCAAACTTAGCAAACATCAAATGGGAAGTTCTGGATAATGCAGGATCAGACCACCTGCCCATAGCAATTTATTTAACAGAAAAATACATACGAAATACTGGATCAATCAGACCCTATTTCAACTACCATAAGGCAGACTGGAACGGATTCCAAGAAGATCTGCTCAGACTCAAAAGAGAAGACTTAATCTCAGATAACGTAGACGTATTCAACCATAACCTAACAACCAACATCCTGCAGATAGCTATAAAGCACATACCCAACAAAAACATGCCAGCTAACTCAATACAATCCACAGGAAAAGAAAACCAATACGGTAACCGTAAAAACAACAAAACACCTGTACCCTGGTAGAATGAGGAATGCACTAACCAAATAAGAAAAAGACAAAAAGCTCTAAAGAAATACAGGAAATACAAAACGGAAGACAACCAAAAATCTTACCAAACAATTAAAAAAGAAACAGAGAAAGTAATAGAATAAGCGGTACTTGTGCGTTAATTCACCAATTCTGAAATTCTTTGACCACACGGTTTTCCGTACAAAAATAATTGTATGTCTAGCTATCACTATGTTGGGTGCAGTTTTGTTGTTTTTTATGGGCCCAAAAAAGGACCTTGATGCTGGTTCGTGAGTTTTGTGGGCAATTAATGAATTTGCACAAACCTCACGGAGGTTACTGTTCCATTTTATTGCAGCATTATTGGCAATTCCTAGCTCTGATTCACAGAAAGCAATGCTAGTCATCTCTTTACTCAATACATGAAAAGAATAATCTTTCTATAGGACAGACGTGTGCCCTCTAACCATGTGCCAGAACGAACAGGAATGTCCTGCTGACATGTGCGACATCTCTAACGATCTTGGTGAACTGTGAGAGACATAACAAGTCATAACATGTTTTTTAGCACACAGTCGGACGGTGCGTATAAATCGTCTTTCCTGCGAAAACTGCACACAAAAAGTTATTTTCTTGCGGTGCAAAAAATCCATCTTCCACGTACGGAGTTAGATCTGAGAATGACATTGGACATAGGTATACCACGCGATCTAAAAAGTATGGTGCTTCGTGTGGCTAAATTCGACTAAATTTGACCTATTATAATCCGTGGGGGAATTAACACACAAGTACCCATGTGGGATAAACTCGGTAGATTACTCTAGCTAGGCCCCAGTTTCTGTGTCACCCGTGCCTTGCACGTGTTGATCGGTGGTCGCCGCTTGTGGATTCAGTGGGGAAATACGTCGACTGATGATGTAACGAGCCCACACTACAATTAGCCCATTGTTATGTAGCAAGTGGTTGTGACAATTCACGAACGCTACAGTGTGTACATATGTAGGTGTGTAGATATGTAAGTATGAGTATATATATATATATATATATATATATATATATATATATATATATATATATATATATATATATGTGGACATTTTAAGTTACACTTATGTATGTATATATAGGTTTATATATGTATATCCCTAATGCGGGCATCCTCACCACTATATACTTACACTTAATATAATTATACTACTACTACTTCAGCCTTATTTATCTATAATTATTTAATCAATTATCTACCTTTCTATTGTTCTTTTGCTGTTGTTTTATTTTTTTTAAACTTTGATTTCTATTCCTGAGCCTACCACACATTCAACACTCAATTAACTGCGAGAGCTAGAGGGCACAGGTGAAACGAAGGATCTACAAAGTGGCACACAAATCAGTAAATCGCTTACAAGTTGGAATACATGGCTGCGATAGAAAAATATATGAGAGCAGGTAAAACCTGATACACCAAGACCAGACGGAAGGAAGTCAACACAGATGGGCCTCACAACAGAAGGAAGACCCTTTTCAATTAATTTATATTGTACTCTTAATTCTTATGTATCAAGTATATTGTTTGTCATATTTCCCAATCATTCGATTTCATTTATTCTCGTTGTACACCTCACTACAGTACACCTCACTACAGTACACCTCACTACAGTACACCTCACTACAGTACACCTCACTACAGTACACCTCACTACAGTACACCTCACTACAGTACACCTCACTACAGTACACCTCACTACAGTACACCTCACTACAGTACACCTCACTACAGTACACCTCACTACAGTACACCTCACTACAGTACACCTCACTACAGTACACCTCACTACAGTACACCTCACTACAGTACACCTCACTACAGTACACCTCACTACAGTACACCTCACTACAGTACACCTCACTACAGTACACCTCACTACAGTACACCTCACTACAGTACACCTCACTACAGTACACCTCACTACAGTACACCTCACTACAGTACACCTCACTACAGTACACCTCACTACAGTACACCTCACTACAGTACACCTCACTACAGTACACCTCACTACAGTACACCTCACTACAGTACACCTCACTACAGTACACCTCACTACAGTACACCTCACTACAGTACACCTCACTACAGTACACCTCACTACAGTACACCTCACTACAGTACACCTCACTACAGTACACCTCACTACAGTACACCTCACTACAGTACACCTCACTACAGTACACCTCACTACAGTACACCTCACTACAGTACACCTCACTACAGTACACCTCACTACAGTACACCTCACTACAGTACACCTCACTACAGTACACCTCACTACAGTACACCTCACTACAGTACACCTCACTACAGTACACCTCACTACAGTACACCTCACTACAGTACACCTCACTACAGTACACCTCACTACAGTACACCTCACTACAGTACACCTCACTACAGTACACCTCACTACAGTACACCTCACTACAGTACACCTCACTACAGTACACCTCACTACAGTACACCTCACTACACTGCTATCTTCACAATTGTGTATCAAATGTATGATGTGGTTTTATATTTTAAAAAATTTGAAAAAAAAGGGGGATATATATATTTAAATCAGGAAATAAATAAAGAGATCCGAATCAAGTATGAAGGAAAATAAATATACTCATTCCCCAAATGGTCCCAGGAAAACAATTAGGCATATTTGTGCAAATGCCTACGGCGGACAACGAAGATCATCAAAAGCGAGGAACAACGGGAGGAGCATCACGGAAATACCAGGCTAGGTACAAACAGATACACACACGCATCCAAGCACTGGTTTATGCGTCTTAATATCGCCCAAATTGACTACGGTCTGGGGTGGAATAGGCGCGCCTCCGCCAGTAGAAACTAGTGAGGCAAACACATAAAATAAAATAAAAAATTGAAATGAAAATTCCTCTACTTTAATGCTTAAATAAGTTAATATTTTTTTAATTGAATTAAAACTGAATCTATGTATGCTATTTACATGTTAGGTCCATAAATCTATGTATGCTATTTACATGTTAGGTCCATAAATCTATGTATGCTATTTACATGTTAGGTCCATAAATCTATGTATGCTATTTACATGTTAGGTCCATAAATCTATGTATGCTATTTACATGTTAGGTCCATAAATCTATGTATGCTATTTACATGTTAGGTCCATAAATCTATGTATGCTATTTACATGTTAGGTCCATAAATCTATGTATGCTATTTACATGTTAGGTCCATAAATCTATGTATGCTATTTACATGTTAGGTCCATAAATCTATGTATGCTATTTACATGTTAGGTCCATAAATCGTACGTCAACAGTTATCATTCCAATATTAATTGAAATATAGGATGTTATTGAACCAACATCAAAATGGTACATTGTGTTTGCAATTTGGACTTCCGTGGCTCAAGACAGAGTCTTCTGTAAATAAAGTTGGTACCGGCAGCTACATTGAGGTAGATCTTAAAAAGATAGTAACCAGAATCCTTTTGTGCCATCTAGAACATCAACACGTTCTACCTGACACCCTTTGTAGTTATGGACAAACTAAGGAGACCCAGGATAATGCTGGAATATTTGCATATTATGAGTATGAAGACTTCATGTGTAGACAGGAAATAGTTGCATTTGCTTTAGATCTAGACTACGCATATAACTAGGGCGATTTTGGGTCATTGATCCTGTTTGAAGCAGTGTGGAATCAGCGACTTTGGGTCATTGATCCTGTTTGAAGCAGTGTGGAATCAGCGATTTTGGGTCATTTATCCTGTTTGAAGCAGTGTGGAATCAGCGATTTTGGGTCATTGATCCTGTTTGAAGCAGTGTGGAATAAGCGATTTTGGGTCATTGATCCTGTTTGAAGCAGTGTGGAATCAGTGATTTTGGGTCATTTATCCTGTTTGAAGCAGTGTGGAATAAGCGATTTTTGGTCATTTATCCTGTTTGAAGCAGTGTGGAATCAACACGTGGCTTGTGCGCTGTATATCAGCAACTCTGATGTAGAGAATAATTACACTCTGCTTGGAATCTTGGACATTTCCATTTAAGTTTATATTTTCCAAATGATTTCGAACATAATTGTTTCATGCAAAAATGTTCTCAGCTTTCATATTTCTCATTGTCGTGTACATAAACATTTGCTACATACCAATCTAGGATTGTTAGAGATTTGAAAGTAGCGTTTTTCTTTTTTAAATTGTTCTTTTTGAATCTCAAAAACAGACTTTATGTCAAATATAGCGACACACCTTACACAAACTTGGCTGGAACAGTGTGTATTAATATGAAATTCAAACCTTTATAGACTCCTGGATGTGTTTTCTATAGCAACGAACAGTTTGTGCATAGTGACCTAAATTAGAAGATGTATGGAAGCTAACAATAACATATTCCGGGCAAGTTTTTAATCTATGTGCAGAACAAAACTTAAATTTCAGTAACTCCTTCTATCAACACTGAACAAGTCAAATGCTCATGTGGTATATATGGTACAGCACAGACTAGGCGTCCCAAATAAACTTCCTACTAACAAGAAAGGAAATAGATGTACAAGATGGTGGAATAGAAAAGTCAAAAGTTCCATTCAAGAAAAGAACAAATGTTGCCACATATGACAGGAATCTAAAACCAAAGAAGATTACAAACATTACAGACAAGCTGCAACAAACAGCAAATAAATTGAAAATTGCAAAATATGATTCATGGATAAAATATGATTCATGGACAAAATATGGAGAGCAAATAGCAAACTGCATCATCTTTAAATATGTACCGAATCGATGATAATTGTTAACAATAAGTTCAAGGAACTATGCACTAACAGTAAGTTCAAGGAACTATGCACTAACAGTAAGTTCAAGGAACTATGCACTAACAGTAAGTTCAAGGAACTATGCACTAACAGTAAGTTCAAGGAACTATGCACTAACAATAAGTTCAAGGAACTATGCACTAACAGTAAGTTCAAGGAACTATGCACTAACAGTAACGAGATAAGAAACTGATTAAAAGAATACTTTAGCAAGCTGCTAAACTAAGACAGTATGAACCAGCGAAGCATCAGATGGAAAATGAAATACATAGCGACCTAAATATATTTAAATCAGAAGATGAGGAAACTCTGCGGGACGGGACGTCGAGAAAGATTTTGACAGATTGGCAGCAATTTATCTGGAATAATAAAACCGACAAGCGAGAGTGCAAAACATAGAGGAATCTCTCTTATAAAGAGTCCAAAGACGCTAGAAAGAAAAGCAAGGACCGATACTGGAACCCCAACTAGAAAATAGTCAGTTCAGGTTCTGAAAAGGAAAGAGCTGCATGGACGCAAAATTTACATTGAGACAAATATGTAAACGGTCTATAGAATACATGTTACAACAGTCTTATATTCATAGATTTAGAAAAGGCGTTTGATAGTCAACAGACGATTTACAGGCGATACTAACTGATTGTGGACTGCAAGGTCCTCTCCTTAGTAACGCCAAAGCCCTATATCAAAACAGCCAGAGTGCAGTAAGAACAGAAGCCAAGTCAGAGTAGTTTCCCATTTCATCGGGCGTCAGACATGGTTGTGTTCTCTCTTCGCTCCTTTTTGTCACTTTATGAAAATCTTTCTGGACGCAAATACAGAACAGAGAAGTGCCAACCAAATTGATCTTCGCAAATGACTAATGTTTGATCCATTCCAATGAACATAACCAACAACATAATTTTGACTCCCTGTGCTTAAACTGTAATAAGTGCGACATGAATATCAGCACATCAAAAACAGAGACAATGAGTAAAGGTAGAAAGCACACTGCGCTTTAGATTCATGTAAATGAGGAAACAATCAAACAGGTGCAAGACTTTCGGTATTTAGAAACTTTTTACTGAAGACTGCAGATTTGATAGTGAAATAAGAAATAAAGACGAGCGTGTAGAGGGCAAACGATATCACTTACCAGCAGTCTCAACTACTAAGACACCTCAAGATTTCACCCCAAGCAACAAAACAGATGATAAATAGTATATTTATCTCTACCCTGTGCTACCACACCAGACATGAGCATTGCATAAGGCTAAGGAATGAAAGTTAGCCACTTGCTAAATGCGGTGCCTTTGAAAGGTCACTAAAAATCCAGAAGAGACCAAATCACAAATACAATTATTCAAGGGAAGGTTCGAACAATTCCCTGTTTAAATTGCATCGATCAACAGAGAAAGAAATAGTTTAACTGCATTGTTAGAATGCCACCAGACCACATTGTTTATGCAATTTCTACAGGAGAACATAAGAAAGAAGGACAAAAGGTATACAGTGGAAAAGGTGGATAGATGGCGTAAATGAAAGCCTGCCTTTAAGTGGGTATAAGTGTCACTTGGGCCACAAAGAGGCTGAAGATAAATTCTAATTAGGTACAGTGATGGTACAGAAACACAGTGAGAAGACACCTCCAGCTTATTCATATTTCTATCAATGGCAACAGGCTGATCGTTTTCTACACACGTGTGTCCTACATTGCTGATATGACGAAATATACAGCAGCTGGAAATAACATGCCCCAGCAATCATGCATACCAGTAGGTTCCGGACTCTATATTTGAAGGTTGATTTAAATCCAGTTTATAACTCAGGACAAACCAGAAAGCTATTTTTCAACCGCTTTTTGCGGAGTACGCAAAAAGGCACTGTCATCTTGGTCGTAATATGACTCGCATCAATATGCACAGGCAGTCAATAAATAGATCACGTTAGAAATCAATGAATTAGCAGAGAAATCAAATGTTAAGACTGGCTGCTGGAATGTACGCTTTATGACCATATGTATAACAAAATTTCCCCAGGAATTAAACGAGTCTCGCCCGCATAATGTGACTGGTCACATTACATTCACTGTTTCAGGGAAGTCCGCGATATATGCAACAGCGCGATATATGCAACAGAATTACAGGATGGAATGCAATAGGCAAAATGTTATAGTCCAAATGTATTTATTGCTTTCTCTTGAAACAGAACCATACATATATTTAAAATGTGATACTGGGTAACCAGGCACCTAAAAAAACACCTGCTATAATTACCAGGGTGTTCCAAATGACGTTGTCTAAGCTATTGTGTAATGTATTGAAAATGAATCTAATTTGGCATCGCCATCACATTTAAATCTACGTCAATGATTTTCAGACTTTTAATTAGTGCTGAGAAACCTGATGCAAATATTAATCGAAACATTCTATTACATTGTGACCAAATGTTTGATTAATTGACCCTCTGAAACTCTTAATAGCAAATCAGCTTACACAGTGGAGACTTTGTGTGTCAAAAACTGCCACAAGTAATTTGTAGATCTGACTACAGAAATTGATGCTCACTTTATTTACAGACAAAAAAGAATTGAAAGTGCTGTTCGTATTAAAATGTAAAATTATTCATTGTTGTCTTTCTTTAAATCTTCACTATATTTGCATTAGATTCCTTCCATGTAATAGATGCAAAAGACTATTTTCTGAATCATATGCCTACAACATATTTTGTTCCAAATGAAAGTATAAGCCCGACACTGCAATGGTAAATTTTGTTTGAGAAATTATTAGTTGTTAAGTAAATTTAAAATATAATAGTCTGTGGCGAAGATTTTCTCATAATTTCGTTTTTGGTGACTTTACTCCAAAAAGATTAAATGATAACTCTTTGATATCTCTATCATTATTTTTTCTATTTTTCATAATATACAGTGATAAAATGTACATTGCTATTTAATTTTTTAAATTTGATTTCATAATTTCCTTTTTCTTTTTTTCCTTTACACAGGCTTGCAATATTACAATAATCTACGTTAATGACAATAACAAATCTTTAAATGCTAAAATAATGTCATTTTGTCATTGTATACACCCTAAGTGATGGACAGAGCCAAAGATGCAGTAGTGAAAAATAAATCTGACAGCAAACAGTGACTCGTTGCTGACTGCTTGCATCAGGATCAGTGATCCATAACTGACCAATACCCTATTCCATCTCTAAGTGATGGCCCTGAAAACAGACTGCCTGGCTAGGAGATTAAGGATCGAAAAAGGAAGGTAAAGCCAGTCTCTAAAATGTGCTGAAATCGGATGTTGTGAACCAAAAAGCGCAGGTACTGCAGCCTTGCTATAATCAACGACATATTGCCACATACATCCTATTCAGGACCAACGCCAAATGAAAACACTGACAGGAAATATATGCAAGAAAGTTGATTTATTAAAAGTTTTAGAAGATTTTCTTAGCAACACAATGAGCATGTGGGGATACAGGCATAACATTTTCATGAAGTATTAAATTGACCACTTTCAGAATATCCTTTAGACATTCAATCGGTTAATTGTATGAAGCCAACTAGAAAATAAATCTTGGAAGCTCTTTTACTTCTAAAAGATAGTAAACCCACTGAACCAGATGGTGTCTCAGTAGAAAAATCAAATCAGACATTAACATTTAAAAAGAGTTATACAGTTTTATATAGAGAAACCAGCAGACTGGAAGAAATACTAAGTAGTTTAATTACTGGAAAACAAGGGCTCTGCAACGGAGCCCAAATTATAGGGGAAGGAGATTGAACTGGATTATTTAAATTAATGACTGAAAGACGTCATAGATAAACAGTTATGGAACGATCAGGCAGTTTTTGACATAAATTCTATGTAGACCAGATAACTGTACTGCGATGAATTGCTCAACATGGTGTAGACTGGAATGCATTACTTTATATCGGATTCGTAAATTATCGGAAGACATTTGATAGTTTAGACAGGGAATCACTTTGGGAATTGCTGAGGCACTATTGAGCGTCCCTGATGTTTCCAAACATAATTAGGAAGACGAGTTCTACAGGATGAAGAACTTTTGAAGACCTTTGAAATAACAACTTGGGTGAGACAGAGTTGCCTCTTACCACCATTCCTCTTTCCACTAGCTGTTGATTGGATTATGAGAACATGGCTTTTGCCTACTATAAAATTATGATCTGGGGGTGGCTGATGACTTGGATCTTCTTTTTCATAACCACAACCAAATACAAAATAAAATAAATCTGCTTACTGAATGGTTCCTCAAATTAGTGTTCACAAAGAACAGATTTGTGAATAAATGCACCAATCCACAGTGAGAAGTTTTTAGAGGAAACGATGCTGCTAGAGGTAGATTCATTCATATATCTTGATAGCAATATAGACAAGTTCCGAGGTACTGATAGATTTCAAATAAAGAATACGGGATCAAGATGCTGAGCAGCGCATGCATGAGCTGCAGTGGTCATCGACCCATAGCCGACTGCTAGCGTCAGGGCCAGCGAACCATAGCTGCCAAGACCCTTCTACACCTCCACGCGGTGATCCTGGATAACAGGCTGCAGCAGGGCAGACTGGCTAAGGAGAAGGGATCGAAGAGGGAATGCTAACCCGGTACTCAAAAAATGCTTGCTGAAGTAGGATGTGTTGGACCAAAAGGTGCAAATATCGCAGCCAAGCTGTAAACTACAACACAACGCATTCCGTTTTCTAGACTATATTCTGCTACTAACCATTTCAGGGTTTGGTAGATGGAGATTGAGAACGAACGAAGAAGAAGAAGAAAATAAAGAATACTACAAAAGGCAAAGAGGCTAAAGACACTTCTTAGTGCTATTTGGTATTTCTTCTAGTCTGCTCGTTTCTCTATATAAAACTGTTTAACTCTGTTTAACTGTTAATTGCGTTATGTAAATTTCTGGAAATCGAAAGAAATAAGTCTACCATACACAAAAATACAGATCTTCAAATACAATGTGATATCCCCTCTATTGTATGGCCCTTTGACGTTGGGAACAAAGAGAAGCACAACTAAAAAGATTCAGGCTTTCCTCAATGGATGATTGCACCAAACTGAGGGAATACAACGGTATGATAAAGTCATTAATATAAAACTGTGGGAAAGAACAGGGCAAATGCCAGTGGGACTAAACGTGAAAATAAGACACTAGCGATGAAAATGTCAACATTATGGAAACCACCTGATACCATCAGTAAACAGTCTCTGCTCTAGCAACGTCAGGACAAGAGAAGTAGAGGCAGACCTGAATATTCTAAGTCGAGACAACCATAAAAGTGGCATGAATGATGTAAGTTATATTTATAACGGGCAGATGTTCTGCACGAGTTTTCTAGTATAATGTCATATTTGTATGTGTAAACATGTCGCTATGGAGCGGCCTAAAACATAAAAAAATGATGTGTGTCTGCCACGACATTAACTTTTAATGTTCATGCTATCGCAGAAGAAGTGTCTTTAGTTAGTCGTAAACAGACTTACTTCTTTTTGTTGTATCGATACTTTCTGGTAAAATATGCAAATAAAATACTTATATTAAGAGGCAGGGTGTCTGTGTGCTATTGATTGCTGAACGCTGTTAGCCACTTAAAATAGTACTATTATATTATTTTGTGACGGTATAATAAACATGATGATGAATGATGATGATAATAATTTTAGAAAGTGACAAATAGAAGAAAACAATAAGTTTCAGAACACATTGTCGTTCTACATTAGCAGATAGTCAAATACGTCAATTGTCAGTCAGAACAGGTTGAGTCAGCTGGTCTGTGGTGTATCATACATGACTTGTATTCCTCTCACTTATGTTAGAAGCACCGTGGTATTCCGACAGAAAATAGGTTGCAGCCAGACTGAAAACAAAAGAAAATCATTCAACAAATTGTCCGATTAGTGGACCGTTGTGGGATTTTAAAAGCAGCTAAAAGCTCAGATATTAGTTTGGATTACGGCCAAGTTCGACAATCTGATTCATGACTACTTAGCTTTTTCATTCTAGACATTATAGCGTTGAGATGTCGGAAAATAGCCCTCGCTCGGTGATCAACTTGAATGGTCAGCGCTGATGTAGTTTGACTCATCACCTACTGTGATCTGACAGCAGTGACATTGCCATATAATATTTAATCCTAGTTATTAGACGTTCGTTTTACTTATCAACATTATAGATAACGCGTCCTTCACATGAACATAATTCAAGAAATTTTGGTATGTCATGTTTTATATGAGCACAAATACACAACTGCGACTTACGTTATGTTGAACCGGTCGTTTAGGGACTATGGTCAACAACAATGATAATATATCGTCACTTAAAGATTACGATGATAAGGGGTTGAGACCGGAAATCCATTAGGCATTAAACAATTCATCTTCTAGTGCATCTTCCAGAAACTTTCAAACGCAGTTTCCCAGTTCACAAATCCTATAATTTGCGATGAGTTCCATTCCACACTTTGTTCATTAATTATTCTCACTGATGCTATCTGGTCTTTACAGAACCTATTTTGTTCGAAGCCGACCATCCCTCAACCGGTCTTCTTTGGTCATGTTAAATATCACTTGAATGATCCTTTTCAAAACTATACCAGGTACAGTACAAAATATTATTTCCAAATAATTTTGGCCACTTTATGACATAACCTTCTTGCCATTCGTCGTGTATTTCTGCTATCTCCAAAATGTTACCGAGTAATGTGTATAACATCGTTCTAGAAGTTTCAATGTCTGCATTATCGCTTCTGCGGAGATCACATCTGAGCGGGTTGCTTTATCATATTTCAGAAACCGTTGGGATATTTTATTTTCTCTGTTGCTGGTCTCTCAAAGTATACATGTAGTTTCGAATTCGCTGACTGAATGTCCGCGGAATATTCGCGGAGTTGGACAATATAAAAGTTCTGCAAAATCTTCAGCCCATTTCTTCGTTTGCTCATTGTTGTTGCTAATCAAATGTCTTTCTTCGTCTTTGAAATACACTTCATGTTCTTATTGTCAACCTCCAGTCTGTGTATATAAACAATCGTGTTCTTATTGTCAACCTCCAGTCTGTGTATATAAACAATCGTGTTCTTATTGTCAACCTCCAGTCTGTGTATATAAACAATCGTGTTCTTATTGTCAACCTCGTGTGTGTATATACAAATCGTGTTCTTATTGTCAACCTCAAGGGTGTGTATATATAAATCATGTTCTTAACGTCAACCTCCAGTCTGTGTATATATAAATCGTGTTCTTATTGTCAACCTCAAGGGTGTGTATATATAAATCATGTTCTTATTGTCAACCTCAAGGGTGTGTACATAAACAATCATGTTCTTATTGTCAATCTCCAGCGCTTGTACATAAACAATCATGTTCTTATTGTCAACCTCGTGTGTGTATATAAACAATCATGTTCTTATTGTCAATCTCCAGCGTGTGTACATAAAAAATCATGTTCTTATTGTCAATCTCCAGCGTGTGTACATAAACAATCATGTTCTTATTGTCAACCTCGTGTGTGTATATATAAATCATGTTATTTTTGGCAACCTCCAGTGAGAGATAAAAAATTAGAAACCAGTACTCATAAACAAAGGAAATGGCAAATAGATATATACAGACAGACAAAACAATCAACGATAGAGAAGGCAGGATATTTACATCATCTGAGGAACAATAGAAACAATGAGATGAGTATTTCAAAGAAAGTCTAAAAAGACCTCCACCACAAGAAATACCAAACATCCTACCAGCAGAGGAGACCCTGAACATGGACGGTAAACCCACCAACTAAGATATAAATTCAAAGGGCCATATCCAAACTCAAGAAAAGGAAAGCGGCAGGACCAGATGGAATAACAGCATAAGCCATAATGGCAGATGTAGATAAGGCCACTGATACATTGCAAAGATTATTCAAGAAGATTTGGGAAGAGGAGAGAGTGCCAACAGAATGGAAAGAAGGACATCTGATTAAATTGCCTAAGAAGGGAGACTTGGCAGATTGCAGCAATTATAGAGGGATTACATTGCTGTCGGTTTCAGGCAAGATATTCAACAGAATCTTCTTGAACAGATTACAAATTGAAGTAGACAGAAAGCTCAGAGCGGAACAGCCAGGATTTCGCCAGGGATGATCATGCACAGATCAAATAGCAACGCTACGCATCAGAGTAGAACAGAGCATTTAATGGAAATCATCTCTGTACACAAATTTTATAGACTATGAAAAAGCGTTTGACAGTGTGGATCGAAGTACTCTATAGAAACTGTTGAGACACTATAGGATACCAGAGAAGTACACAGCCTTCATCCAGAATATGTACAAAGACACAGTTAGTAGAGTGGTACATGAAGGAGTGCTGACTGACAGCTTCGGGGTGCAAACACGGTTGAGACAGGGATGCCTGCTTTCACCTTTCCTGTTTTTGCTGGCTATAGAGATTGGATAATGAAGACATCAATCGAAGGCAAAAAGAAACAACTGGTATTCAGTGGACACTATTCTCACAATTGGAAGACCTGGACTAAGCAGATGATCTGGTACTTTTGTCCCACAGTATTAGTCAAATGCAAGAGAAACCTGATAGGGTGAAAGAACAATCGGCGACACTTGGACTGAATATCAACATGAAGAAAACCAAGCTTCTTAACATCAACACTAACAGCAAAGAACCAATCATGCCGGAGGGAGAGCAGTTAGAGAAAGTGGATATCTATTTCGAGAGCACAATAGACACATCAAGAGGTACAGATGCAGATGTAAGGATCAGAATTGGAAAGTATAGAGATCCAGAGATATCAATTCACACCAAAATTAGAATATTCAACTCGTGTCAAGTCCGGAGCGGAGACAAAGAGAACGACCAAGGCTCCAATCCTTCGTTAACAGATGTCTACAACGGACATTGGGCATACAGTGACATGACATGGTGAGGAATGAAGACTTGTAAAAAAAGAGTCAACAACAGCCATTGGAATAACAAATTAGGCGAAGAAAATGGGACTGGATAGGACATAGGCTTTGGAAGGCACAGTCTAACATAGCCAGACATGCTCTTACATGAAATCAACAGGGGAAGAGAGAGAGAGAGAGAGAGAGAGAGAGAGAGAGAGAGAGAGAGAGAGAGAGAGAGAGAGAGAAAGAGGTAGGCCCAGAAATACGTGAAGAAGAGAATGTGAAAAGGAACTAACATTAAATAATAACTCCTTGAGAGAGACAGAAAAAGCAGCCGAGGACCGTGGGCGGCTGCGAGATGTTGTTGATGGTTATGCGCTAAGAGGAGCGATGGGCTTTGATTGATTGATTGAGTAGTAGTAGTAATAGAAGTAGTTGCGTCGTTATCTTTTCCCTTCTCCGAGGTATTAATTCAGGGGACATCTCCACTTGGATCGATCTGCAACTTCGTCTTCCGAGGATGTTAAACTCATGTACATGGTCTTCATATCATACCTTTTTCAAACAAATTTCTATGACAACTACAGATTATACACTCTCGTCTTCTTTTAAATCATCTATTCTCATTTTGCAATAAAAGATAACGTAGAAATCATCGAATTTTAAAAAGAAAAAGTTTTAGAGAACTCATTGAATCACTTATCAATCAATCATTAATATCAACCCATGTCAGCTCGCTGCAGAGAAAAGGTCTTTAACAGATGCACGCCAAGTCTCCGAGTTCTGAGTCATCCATTCTAGCTCTAGCCATGTATTTCCTGTTGCCTCTATGTTTGTCGCAAGCTTTCTTTTTCAATTTTAGTTCTTAGTTCTTAGTCGACCTGTACTTTTACAGGGTCAAATGCACCTGTGCAGGTCCCAGCTCTGGTATGAGCTGGATGTACCCGGAAGGAGGATTTCCTGCTTAGCGGGCTAGGCTCAAGCAGCTTATTAATCCGCTTCTTTGGGACAAGTGCCAACGGGGTGGTTAACCGATATGCGAGTCCATCTTAAAAGACTCAAACAGTAGAGCAAAGTAGACCCGCAGACAGTTAGGCGCCATATATGCTGCTCTTAACAAACTACCTAACCATCGCCGTGTTATGTCATGTCACACAGTTATCGCCTCTTACGACATGCTCTCTGTGGGGTTTGTCCTTGTCCTTGCTATTCTTGTCCTTCTCATACACAAAAACCCCGGATTTGGCGAGAACTGAAAGACAGAACCCGACAAAATTAGCTCAGACTGAAATGGGTTAAGATACATTCTACTGTTGCAGTAAGACTAAATCATAAACATAGCAGATGTCTAAATACTAATGTTCAATTTGTTGCTGTCAGTCGAGGAGGATTATTTCATCAAATCTTCTTTTACTCTGGTATTTAACAAATGTTCATTTTAAGATTAAAATAATAAAAGATGGAGTAATAAAAGACGTAGGGGTTTTTTACGCCACAACAAAAAAATAATTCCGTTTTACTTCTTTTCCAATAATGTTTTAAATATGACTCTACTTCTCTTACCTGAGAGATTCCAAGACAGATCATGTTGTATAAGGCTATCATCTGTTCCCTAAACGCCAGTGACATCTACTTACGCCAAGCGCCACTGATATGATTATGTCCAGTTCTCTTCTGATACCGAATGAAATATACAGCTGTATCCTAACACACAGACTAACTGAGGTGTACAAGACAATATGGACCGCAGAGATTGTCCCATATGAACTGATGGGCGCTACCCTTGTCCACTTATGCAAGTGAAAGGGAAACTGCCAATCCTACTACCAGCACAAATGAATCTCCTTCCTATCGACTGCTGGCAAGATACTGGCACAAGTTCTCCTCAACCGATTGATCGATCTCCTAGAACATGGTCTTCTTTCCAGAGAGACAATATGACTTCTGTTCAGGTTGCGGAACTGTGGATATATTTGCGCTCGAGAACTCCAGTAGAAATGTCAAGGGCAGCGGAGTGGGCTATAGATGATTTTCGTGAACCTGACATAGGTATTTGACACCGCCAACAGAGATTGACTGTGGAAGATCATGAGCAAATTTAGATGCCCAAGCAGATCCAGAAAGGTCGTCAAACAATGCCACGAAGGTATGAATGCTCATGTGCTGAGTGATGGAGAAGTGGCTTTGCCTTTCCTGTCTCAAATGACGTCAAGTAGGGCTGTGCACTTGCTCCAACACTCTTTAGGATAATGTTGCTGTAATGCTCAGTGATAGCCCTAGGATTTTATCGATAAAGGAGTGACAATTAAATACAGGACTGCCGGAAAACTCTTCAACCACAGGCGACTGCAGGCTTACACCAAGGTAAAAGATGCAACTATCTCTAACTTACTTTTTGTTGATGACTGTGCCCTCACTGCCAACACTGAAAGAGATATGCACACAGATGTGGACAAGTTATATACAGCCTGTGACATGTTCGGTTTTATAATTGATACAAAAACGGGGAGATGTATCAACTTGCCGCGAGTGACGCAAATCGTGATCCAGATATCAGAGTCAAGAACGAGTGCCTCCAAACTTCACCTACCAGCAGCACTCTCTCCATGGAAACTACCACTGACTTGAGGTAATCAACAGAATCTCCAATGCCAGTGTTGCCTTCGGGAGACTGCAAAACAGCGTGTGGGATCGGAGGGGTCTACCGAGCCGTAGTGCTGACCACGCTTCTGTATACCAGTGAAAAGTGGATGGTGTACAGCAGGCATGCTAGAAAAATAAATCACTTTAATACAAGCTGCCTCCGTAGATTCTTGATAATACAGTGGCAAAATGGGGTACTAGAAAAAGAGATCCTCATGAAGGGCAAGATGCCGAGCTTCCACAAATTTTTTTCAGAAGATCAGTTAAGGTGGACCAGTCACGTCGTGTTCAAGGCAGACCACCACATCCTCGAACAACTAGTGTATGGTGAGCTGAAAGAGGGCCTGCATCTGGTCGATGGACAAATGAAGCGCTGCAAAGACTCCCTAAAAATATTTCTGACACGCTTCAACATCGATGCAAACTCATTGGAGTGCCTGGCATATAACCGCCAGGCGTGGCGTAGAACTTCCATCCGAGACGCCTCAATCGTCAAGGAACGTAGGGCCTTCCAGGCGCAGCGAAAACGTGCTATGCGAAAAGAAAACACAACTGACACTCATATGTCCAACTCTTACCGTAAATTATGTACGTGTGGAAGGCGTTTCTGTGACAGTATTGCAACTATACAGCAAACCTTCGGACTAAACTGTGATGTGCAAATCAACATGTCTGTCTGCTGTTGTCATCATCGATTGTGGTGGACGGCTAGAATGTGCCCTGTTGTCTTCAACAGCCCTGCACTATGATCTTTATTGTACTATTTTAGTTTTATTATTCTATACCGGCACCCCTTGATAAAAGTTCGAACCTTCTTTGTTCCAACATTTCAGAACCGTGCGTAGGAAATCATTTACATAGGTGTTGAAAAAATGTATTGTTGAGCTGGGCTAAATGTCTTTTGATTTTCATCTTTCCTAATGGAATGAAAGCCTTTTGTATTCTTTATTGTATATATCTATATGTACATTCTACTCTGTCTACATTCTTCCAAGGTACATCAAACAAACCATCTATTGTAGCATATTGTCTTCCAACACAGTATGATTGTCATAAGTTGGTTTTATTCTCATCATGTGTTTTCTTTGTGTATCCTCAGTTTCAATGGTTGTAAACCATCTGTTACCTATAAAAACTTAATTAATCTGATTTATGTTTGTGGCTGAGAAACAGAAGTGCCAGGTCATCAACAAAGTCCAGATAATTGCCAAATGTTAACGAATTCAAATTTCGTTGGTTGAAGAAGTTGTTCTTCTTTCTTTCTTTGCGTTCAGAATCTTTTTTGGTCATGCTATATCTGCAGGCCAGTCGCCATGATGAAGTCTGTAGTCTTCACCAGGTCAGAGCGGCTGCCCTACAGCTTTTGTCTCAGCTCCGCACCCTCTGGCCAGGTCTGGCATCTTATTTCCCTATAGATTAGGCATTCTTGTAGAATATGCTCAGGGTTCTGGCATCCTTTTCCACATGGGCACTCATCGGTGTGTGAGATCTTCAGTTGGTAAAGATGTTCTAGTAGTCTGCAGTGTCCAGTTCTCAGGCGAAATAAGGTAGTTTGTTGATTTCTTTTGAGATAGTGAATTGGGTCTGGTGTACTGCTTATGTTTCTGTCTTCTCTCCATTGGTGTGTATACTGATTTCTGATGATGTTCTTGATTTCTCTGTATGGTACTCGAGGATCTCTGGAGTTTTCCCAGTTCTGATCTGATCTCCGATAACAGTGGTTCATTGTTTGTTTTTTGTATTGTCTCTAATAGTTCTCGGCAGTCCGTTAATACAGCTAATTTTGTTGGAGGTTGCCTTTCTGTTTGAAGTATTCTCAGTGCTCGCAGGAGGGCCATCGATTCTGCTCTAAGGTTTGTGGAAAACGTTCCTGTTGGGAGGGCCTCTTCTGTTATATTTCCACTTTTGTGTCTTATGAATAGGCCTCCTCCCCTGTTTCGGCATGCCCCCTCTGCTGAACCATCTGTGTACACATGTGTCCATTCCTTGGTATTATATTTCTTTTCAATCATTGTTTGTGCTAGAATTTTCAGCTTGTGGACACTGTGTTGGTCTTTTTTTCTTATTCCTGGGATCTCTGTACCTATTTCGATGTTGTTTTTGTTACAGCTTGGCTCTTCATAATTAATACGCATTTCTATTTCTGTAGGTTGGTTGGGAATTAGTTCTCCATATTTTTGGTGTAGGTGGTTTGATATATGAATGAAGCTGGTTCTCTATTGCCTATTTTTAACTGGGTGTTTTAATCTGATATGTATGGGATGATCAGGCATGCGTAGCATCTTTTCACTATGTGTCAGCACTCTTTCCTCTCGTCTAGTATTTAGGGGTCTTATATTTGTATATGTTTCCATTTTCTGGATTGGCGTAGTCTTCATTCCTCCTGTTATTATCCTTAAGCCTGAGTTTTGAATTTTGGTTAGGCGTTCCATGTTGGTTTTTGATGCTGTGGTCCAGGCTATTATGCCGTATTCAAGTACTGGCCTGACTGTGCCACTGTATACATTTTGGAGGATGTTGCTATTTGCACCCCAACTTGTTCCGGCCAGCTTCTGCATGAGGGATAGTTTTCTGGTTGCTTTTTTATTTTATCTCCTGTATGTGTTCCCTCCATGTGAATCTCTTGTCCATTTTAACTCCGAGATACACAGGGGTATTTTCTTGAACAAGCTCTTTGCCATTTAGAATAAGTTTTGTTACTTCCTTGGTGTTGGACAGTGAGAAGCATGTTGTAACTGTCTTTGAGAGGTTAATCTGCAATCCCCAATCTGTAACCCATTTTCCAACAGTGTCCAGTGCTGTCTGCATTCTATTTTCAGCTGTTGATAGTTTTTCTGCAGCACTCCACATTGCGAAGTCGTCAGCATGTAGGGCACAGCATACTTTCTTTGGGAGTTTTCCCGCTATGTCGTTTATGAACAGAAGAAGTTGTAAAATCCAGCATTCAGAGAAACAGAACATCGATAAGGGACCTCCCTGTCGCACACCGGTTGTTGTCTCAAAGTACTAATAGCCATCCCTCATGTAGAATTCAACATTTCATATTTTCATACATTTTTCTAATCATATAAACGAATTTCAATGGAACTCCATGGTGTCTGGGAAACTTCTATAATGGTTCCTATTAAAATGCTTGTTCCTAGTCTAGTGATGAGTTCTATTTAACACTTTGTTCAACTGTTATTGTCAGTGTTGCCATCTTATCTATGAAGTATCTATTTTGCCCGAAGCTCGCCTGTTTATCCCGCAGCGGTTTATCTAATACATCCTTCGATATCTCTAAAATGGTTAGGATCAATATTTTCCCAGGCACTAATAATATCATTGTGCCCATATAATGTGTGCACTGATGCAGATTTCCCGTCTTAAGCAACTTGAATACATAGCCGTTTTTCCAGCCTTTCCCTTATTTGAACCCTTCCCAGAACTTTGCTAAGTAAAAGTAATTTGTACGAAATATTATTTTAAAGTGTGGATGTCTGTTTTGACTGCATCTACATAAATATTATCGGGGACCAGTACCTTTAGCATATTAAAGTATAAACAAATTATTTGTAAAAATTACCTTTGGTTGGTTTCGTGCAATTAACTACCTACTCAGATTCTGACGCCTTAATGTATTGTGGATCATGTGAAGTTAATATAATTTTTAATTCATCGAAATATTCTGCCCATCTCTTCATCTGCTCATTCGTGTTGCTAATAATAGTTTCTTCCTTATCTGTAGTAAAGCCGTTTATTTGCTTATATTTTCCTGTCAGTTTCTGCATGCGGTTGTACAGGTATTTCTTATTTTCTCTTCTCTCAGCTTCTTCCGATTCATATTGTCAACTCATCAATATATTTTCTGTTGTTTCATTGCTTACATCAAAATGTAAAGTTATTAGTTTACACCGATTAGTAAATACAAACTTGAGAAACGGTAATTTTGTCCTGTACGAAAGGTGATCGAAATAAAACAGTATTAGCTTTATTATCAAGATTAATCTTTTTCATGGTGGATAGAAGGGTGGAGTTTTTGCAGAGGTTTCGTTGAAAAGGAGGAATGTAATGCTAGCTGTTGATGATGGAGGTTGAAATGTTGCTTTCTTCATTAAAGAAAGCATTAACATTTGCATGATAGGTTACCGTTTCTTTTTCTCATTATTGTGTGTTCAGCTTGCAAAATTGTTAGGAAAATCTGAATTTACTTTGGGGTCGATCATCTGTTACCTATAATTCTGTATAGTTTATAACTCCTTTTAAGTCCATAGCACACGATGTAATTCTTCCCCATCAAAGAGAAAGAGTGTTTTTGCTGTTCAATCAGAGGCAGACCTTCATCTGTTAGAACCTCATTATGAGAGTCAATCAGCTACGCTCTCATGCTCGGCTTCCACTTCTAAATCCGTTACAATTTCCACAACATTTTAGTGACTTCCTACACTGAATGCGCAATACTTTCAACACCAATCATAATAACCATCAACTAACATGAGCAGACTGGTGGCTGGTCAACATGAATACAACTATCAAAATCGAAGAATGCGCAATGAGTGGACAGAAGAATGCGCAATGAGTGGACATGTGAGATATAACTGACAAATGCTCTATCCGTGATACATATAAAACGCAGCGCAATTTGCCGTAGACTTACCGTTTTGCCGCCATTGCAGCAATGGCCATGCTACGATGTAAAGAAGTTAAAATTTACTAAAGATCAAGAAATGAACGTGACATAATAATGACACTATCCAGAAATAAATTTGATTTGACTATGACACTATCGCCAAGAAGTTCAGAACTATGTGTAACAAGATATTGACACAAACACAAAGTTGTTCAGAAATAGGCGTAACGTGGCGATGGGAATATTGTCATTATGTCCAAAAATAAACGTTACGTGAAAATGAAACTATTTCTCAGGTCCAGCAATAAGTGTGCCATGACAATGAAATTAATGTAAAGAAATCCATAATTTTTCAAAACACAACACTGACGCCATTGAAAAGAAGTCCAGAAATAAGCGTGACTTGACAATGATACTATCTAGAAATAATCATGAAATTACATTAATACGATATAGAAATAAGTGTGACGTGACAAAGACACTTTTGAAAAGAAGTCAAGAAATAAGTGTGACGTGACAAAGACACTTTGGAAAAGAATTCAAGAAATAAGTGTGACGTGACAATGACACTTTTGAAAAGAAGTCCAAAAATAAACGGGACTTGACAACGGCGCTAGTCTCAAAAATTCTAGAAATAAACGTGACATACGAGGAGCGTTCAAGTCAAACCGGAATTTTTTTAAAGGAAAATAAATGTTTTTTAAGTAGTCAAAATGGCATTTATTTTTCGTTATAATCTTCTGCAACGTTTATGCACTTATCCCAGCGATTAAGTAATGCTTGTAACGCTTTAGCGTATAAATATTAGCCAGTATGTCTAAACCAATCCAGGACAGACTGTTTCACTTCGTCATCAGTATTGAAAAGCTGACCTCCAGGAATTCTTTTAGCGGTCCAAACAGATGGAAATCGCTTGGAGAGAGGTCTCGGCTGTAAGGTGGATGTGGGAATACCTCCTATTCGAGTTGTTACAGATGGCACACAGTGCGCTGAGCTGAATGAGGTCGAACATTATCTTGCAAGAGCAGGACGCCCTCTTTGACGAAACCCAACGTGCACTAACCATTTGAAAATGTTCATGAACAATAGTGTTCACCTTAGAGAAAGACTTGCCTCTTGTACAGTTTTGCGACAGGTTATGCTTCATTTTCCAGAATAAGGCGTTCCACAATCTGGAAATTCACAGGAATGACTGTACTGGGTTGAGAGCCACCACGGCCGAAATCAACACTCACTGATGTACGACCTTCTCTAAAACTTTACGCCATTCAAATGTCTTACTGCGGCTGGGTGTCTCATCGCCGTTCTATAATTGCAGTCTTCTGTAAATTTCCGCAGGTTTCCCGCCTTCTTTCACAACAAATTTCATAACAACGCAATGTTCCATGCAAGCACTAACAGTGTTGTCCGTCATTATTATGTATCTGTCCCGTGACTGGTCAATGACAAGTGGACCACCTAGCAGTAACAGGACACAAGTGGCCCTAACTAATGATAGAAGTTTCAGCACGCTAAAACCCATTCAGGTAGAACTAAAACACAAGTGGCCCTAACTAATAATAGTAGTTACAGCACGCTATAACCCATTCAGGTAGAACTAAAACACAAGTGGCCCTAACTAATGATAGAAGTTCCAGCAGGCTATAACCCATTCAGGTAGAACTACAACACAAGTGGCCCTAACTAATGAAAGTAGTTCCAGCACGCTATAACCCATTCAGGTAGAACTAAAACACAAGTGGCCCTAACTAATGATAGAAGTTCCAGCACGCTATAACCCATTCAGGTAGAACTAAAACACAAGTGGCCTTAACTAATGATAGAAGTTCCACCACGCTATAACCCATTCAGGTAGAACTAAAACACAAGTGGCCCTAACTAATGAAAGTAGTTCCAGCACGATATAACCCATTCAGGTAGAACTAAAACACAAGTGGCCCTAACTAATGATAGAAGTTCCAGCACGCTATAACCCATTCAGGTAGAACTAAAACACAAGTGCCCCTAACTAATGATAGTAGTTACAGCACACTATAATCCATTCAGGTAGAACTAAAACGCAAGTGGCCCTAACTAATGAAAGTAGTTCCAGCACGCTATAACCCATTCAGGTAGAAATAAAACACAAGTGGCCCTAACTAATGATAGAAGTTCCAGCACGCTATAACCCATTCAGGTAGAACTAAAACACAAGTGGCCTTAACTAATGATAGAAGTTCCACCACGCTATAACCCATTCAGGTAGAACTAAAACACAAGTGGCCCTAACTAATGAAAGTAGTTCCAGCACGCTATAACCCATTCAGGTAGAACTAAAACACAAGTGGCCCTAACTAATGATAGAAGTTCCAGCACGCTATAACCCATTCAGGTAGAACTACAACACAAGTGGCCCTAACTAATGAAAGTAGTTCCAGCACGCTATAACCCATTCAGGTAGAACTAAAACACAAGTGGCCCTAACTAATGATAGAAGTTCCAGCACGCTATAACCCATTCAGGTAGAAATAAAACACAAGTGGCCCTAACTAATGATAGAAGTTCCAGCACGCTATAACCCATTCAGGTAGAACTAAAACACAAGTGCCCCTAACTAATGATAGTAGTTACAGCACACTATAATCCATTCAGGTAGAACTAAAACACAAGTGGCCCTAACTAATGATAGTAGTTCCAGCACGCTATAACCCATTCAGGTAGAACTAAAACACAAGTGGCCCTAACTAATGATAGAAGTTCCACCACGCTATAACCCATTCAGGTAGAACTAAAACACAAGTGGCCCTAACTAATGAAAGTAGTTCCAGCACGCTATAACCCATTCAGGTAGAACTAAAACACAAGTGGCCCTAACTAATGATAGAAGTTCCAGTACGCTATAACCCATTGAGGTAGAACTACAACACAAGTGGCCCTAACTAATGAAAGTAGTTCCAGCACGCTATAACCCATTCAGGTAGAACTAAAACACAAGTGGCCCTAACTAATGATAGAAGTTCCAGCACGCTATAACCCATTCAGGTAGAACTAAAACACGTGGCCCTAACTAATGATAGAAGTTCCAGCACGCTATAACCCATTCAGGTAGAACTACAACACAAGTGGCCCTAACTAATGATAGTAGTTCCAGCACGCTATAACCCATTCAGGTAGAACTAAAACACAAGTGGCCCTAACTAATGATAGAAGTTCCAGCACGATATAACCCGTTCAGGTAGAACTAAAACACAAGTGGCCCTAACTAATGATAGAAGTTCCAGCACGCTATAACCCATTCAGGTAGAGCTAAAACACAAGTGGCTCTAACTAATGATAGTAGTTCCTGCACGCTATAACCCATTCAGGTAGAACTACAACACAAGTGCCCCTAACTAATGATAGTAGTTCCAGCACGCTATAACCCATTCAGGTAGAACTAAAACACAAGTGGCCCTAACTAATAATAGTAGTTCCAGCACGCTATAACCCATTCAGGTAGAACTACAACACAAGTGCCCCTAATGATAGTAGTTCCAGCACGCTATAACCTATTTAGGTAGAACTAAAACACAAGTGGCCCTAACTAATGATAGAAGTTCCAGCACGATATAACCCATTCAGGTAGAACTAAAACACAAGTGCCCCTAATGATAGTAGTTCCAGCACGCTGTAACCTATTCAGGTAGAACTAAAACACAAGTGGCCCTAACTAATGATAGTAGTTCCAGCACGCTATAACCCATTCAAGTAGAAATGGAACACAAAGTCCCGGTTTGATTTGAACGTCCCTCGTAACGATGACACTATTGCTAGGGAAAGAATCAAATACATCGAAGATGAAACGGTACGGATAGCAGCAAGTTGATATTAGAATAACAGGACGTGGCTCAGTACACGCATCGAGCCAGAAACCAAACGAAACCTACTTCACACCGCAAAGATAACTTCATGGTCAACTAATACAATAAATGAAAACATAATCGTTTTCTTCTTCGTTTGTCCTACAGCCTTTGCCATGAGGAGTCGAAAAGGGGCAAGATTGGTAGATTTCTTGTTATTGCCAGGCTGGAGACGTCTTGTCGTTAGATATAACTTCCTGAGTGTATCATAAACATCCTCGATCCACCTGCGTCGAGATTTGCCACTTGCACATGGATAGGGAAACCTGCATATGATTTGTTCTCGATTCACGTTGGACATAATGCGTTCTGACTAAATAACCAAACCACATAATTTGTGTGTGCGTCAATGTTGGCACTAACTGGATTGGTCCATACTGTCTGCCTTAGTGTGGTATTGCGAATTTGGTTACAGATTGTCTTTTCTGTTGCACTTTCTGTTGGATCTTTCTCTTATGTATTTGTAGTAAGAACCAATATAACATTAGTAACACAATGTAGGGATGAACAATTACATTGTAATGTGTGCAAGGGAAGGAAGAAGGTGGACGCAGTTGTAAAAATTGTTTTGACTTAAGTCCCTTTAAAATGATTGAGAAGCAAAGGTTTAGCAAAGGGTTACCGGTCAAAATGTTAAAATACATGATAAATCATTTATATAGGTAGACAGTTCGACAAACACTCAGAATGGCAAAATTGTATATAAATGTATCAGTCAGTTGAGTTCACTTCATCCCGTACCCTATCAGGTCGTTAGGGCACACTTGAAAACACTTTCACAATACCACGTCAACCTTCTCTGTCCGCCGCTGCAACCAGTCGTGCCTCACCGGGACGAAGGTTTGACCACTCAGTGATGTTGTCGGCACATCTCTTCCTTGGACGCAACCGCCTATCTCTTTCCTGAGACGGAACCATGCAGTAGGGAATGTGTAATTACCCTGGAGCTCGTGACGTGCCCATACCAACCCATCGTTTGTCTTTTGATAGCTGTGAACAGATCATCAATAGACATAATTCCGTTTTACAATCTTAGTCGTATTTCTACGTTCGTGACACGATCCTTATATGTAACATTTAAGAGTCTTCTTTATTTCCATTGCATGTATTCTTCACTTGATATTTGCAGTACTGGACCAAGTCTCACAGTCATACATACACAAATATTGAGAGCAACAATGAGCGCATTAGTCTAACTTTTATGCTGAGGGCGAGTCGCTTATCCTGCCATATGGGTTCCAAACACGTAATCGCCGCTGTTGTCTGTGCTATTCTGGCACTTATCTCAGGCTGCGAGCCCTCGTCACTGATCAGTGATCCAAGATCTTTGATCCGTTGTATAACTTCGAGTTCCTGACGATTTGCTTTTATCACAGATGTAAACCTATCCGTGTTATTAGTCAACAGCTTTGTTATCTCATTTATCTCCATGCCATAGCTCTGTGCCGCTCTGTCCAATCTATTAATCAACTCCTGAAGTTCCGTTTCCGTGCCTGCCAGACCAACTACATCAACTGCAAATCGAAGGTTTGTGAACGTCTTGTCACCTATTCTGACCGTACCAACATGTCCCTCTAGAACCGCCTCCATTATTCTTTCCAAGAATACATTGAAGAGTGTTGGAGAGGGTATACAACCCTGTCTCATCAAATCAGACGTACGGAACCATTCGCTTAGTATTCCGTCTACAGAAACTGCACTTGACGCCTTCTCGTAATACCGTCACAATATTACTATTGATCGTATAATGCTTCACTGTTGTCCATAGCGCCACAAGCCATACTTTGTCGAACGCGTTTTTTTAAAAATCGATGTTTAGTGCTACTTCTTCCCGCTCGAAACCCTGCCTGCTCTTTGTAATGATATTCTTTGCCTGTGGTTTTAATATGTTGAGAATTATTCTTAAGATAACTTTGCTAGGATGACTAATGAGGCTAATTGTTTTATAGTTCTGACTCATCTTTAAGTTCCCTGATTTAGGCAGCGGTAAAACTACTGATTTCGTCCAGATGGTTGGCCACTTTCATGTCCGCCAAATTATGTTACAGATGTATGTCATAGCCTCAAATATTACCTCACCTCCGACATGAAGGAGCTCTGCTGGGATATTATCCACACCCACAGCTTTCCCCTTTTTTAGCATCTTCACCGCTTCAGTTACTTCCTCTTTTTGTTATCGGTTGATTCTCCTCTATCCTATCCATTTCGGAGCGATTACATTTCCTGGGTCACTTCGACCCTCATTGCTTATATAATTCAGATACTAGTAAATCAGCATCACCGGAGACCAGAGAAGAGAAAGTGAGGATACAAAAGTAGCGTCGTTAATCCTTACTAAAAATAGCACTAGCAAATAAATTATGGCATCATCGTCTGCGATGGACTGTGATCTTTACTTTTACTCTGTCCAACGAGCCCGCATGTCTTGGGTTTCTGTGAGACATTTCCCTCTCTTATCCTGAATCGTTGTATATATATATATAATCTTAGTCTTAATTTTAGTGGACCTGAACTTCTACAGGAGCAGATGCCCATGTGCAGGTCCCAGTTCTGGTATGAACTGGATGTATCTGTGTAGCAGACCCTCTGCTGCCGTGATCGAACTTAGAACATTCTCACACTCATCCACATCATCATGACCATAATCAGTAAATGACATATCAAACAGCAGGTGGCATATTTATTATATCATACTCATATCATAGAATGAGTAGATAAATTACAAGCATAATATAATACATATCTTAACTAAACATTCTACTAAAACGGGAATTGTAAGCATTAGCTATTGATGGAATTCCCAACTATCTAAAAAAAAACAGTTCTATTGCCTTGCAATTACATCACACACACATCGCCTTAACTGCGTCTTCAACACACCTTATCAGATACTCTTCCTCACTGAAATCCCCTCAGGCGGGCGATCTCGACATCCTCGCTCACAATGTGGCCTTGCTTACAAACACATGTTCAGATTATCTATTAATGCAAAACTCACACACCTATTTGAGCGATCCTGTTCTATCACTAAACATTCGTCCAACAGTCTATCAATCGCTCCTCTATCTAAGTCAGTGAGTTAAACATACTATCTACATTCAGTCTCACTCTCCTCCATACAGCCTCTCTCTCTCCCTCACTCTCCATCTCTCCTCCAGCCTCCCGAGCTAAACTTTGTCTCGAGTTATATATCCTCAAGCAAGGCCAGAGCTTGACCAATCGATCTCAGGTATGGTCATCTTCAATCCCAATTGGAACGAAACACTTTGCACACCTGTCACTCATTCTCTCGCAGCAAGCCCCGCTGCCAATTTCGTCTGTCAATCAATCTCCCCCTACCAAAATCGGAAGGCCAGTGGTCAGTTTCTATCTGTCCACATTCCTTAACCCAACTCTGTTCTCCTTTGCTGAGACGGTGAGTGACCTTGACATGCATTCAGGTAGCTTTAAGCTTTAACATGTTCAGGCATCCTAAACTCCCCTTGCTCCGGCGGGAACTGTTACATCTGAAAGCGAGCTAGGCTTGAGCAGCTTAACTCTCTGTTGCGTTGGGACAAGCGCTTACAGAAAGTGGTTAAGCGATGTGCGAGTCCATCTTAAAAGACTCATACACTAGAGCAAAGAAGGCTCACAGCTTGCTAGGCGCCATCTATCCTGTTCTGAACAAATCACCAAACCGTGGCCGGTATTATGCCATTTCACACAGTTAGTCGCCTCTTTACGACCTGCTCTCTGTGAGGCAGTGGTACTATTCTTGACCTTGTCATACACAAACATGTCGTCGCTTACTTCAAATGTCGTCAATTTTCGTCATCACCAACGACCATCTTTTTCATTGATCGTTCAGTCTTTGAGTAGAAGGTGTTCGTTGTGCACTTTAAAAAAATGTTCTCTTTGTATATCTTACACTTGTGATTAAACACATTAATACTACTTTTTGTTGTTGATTTCAACCAAACTTTTCATTCACTATTATTTGTAACTTATACTGTAAAAAGTTATTGGTTATTTTGTGTGTTAATGAGAGTCAAGCTAGTGCAGTGGTTAGTGCGCTGGCTTTCCAGCTGAACATTAGCTGATGGGGGAATTTTCTAATCGCAAACATGATCCCGGGTTCCACTCAGCCTCAAACATTGAGCACCAAAATAATCAGGTAGTCGCGATGTTGACTTCCATATTCCAAGTGTGCTGCTGTTTAAGGAAAAATATAATTCTGATACATTATTCCCAGTATACCACACTACCATGAAATCGGGATCATTTTTTGTTGTTTCTTTGTGTGTTTATGCAGTGCTCTTCACCCTTCTGATACCTGGCGCTCACTTGTATAACTTTTGTGAGTGTCAACTTTCCATACCGCTAAATAAAATCTCAACTGAAAAAAAATTCCGGAATCGTCCACTGAGTGTGTAATTTGATTTTTGTAGCCTGCCATTTGCAGATCGTCGCTCCCATCACAGCCAGTCTGCAAGAAACTATATATTTTCAAGTCTCCAGCCTGCTCTAGTCATGCCCAAACATTACCTCTAAATGATATCGCCTTTTTGTTCTGGTTCTACCTATCTTGTCCGACACCATACCTACCATTACCATTCTTTCAAGACCGTTGTGTCTTTTGATGTGGCTAAAGTATTTCAATTTTCTGTTTATGATGAAATTTATGATCCAGTTCTCCTTTATGTCCAATTCTTGTCGAATGTCTGTATTCTTCGTTCCACTGTATTCTGAGGATCTTTCTGTAACATTTCAACACGAAGTACTCGAAGTTTTGATAACTGTTCTTGTTTCCTTAGATGTGCTTTTAATGCAGTATGTAATTATTCTGCTGCCGCACACCTGAAAGCTAAAATCGTCCACTAGTGAACGGTAGTGCCCGGGTTGAAGAGCACTGGTTTTAGTGTAAATACATTGTTAATGTCGGCATTATAAGATACGTGTACTGTTCAAAGTGGAGTCACAAAATTCAAAAGATCTCATCAGACAAATATAAACATATTTTAATGTAATTTCGACAATGTTATTGTGTTACTGTGCTTCATTAAGATTGACAATTGGCATTACTCAAAATAAATGACTGAGAAGATAGACTGATACATTTTTGTGAAGATCATTTAGTTATCAGTAACACATTTAAAAATCTATATCCCACATGATTATATATGTGAAAAGTCCAGGAGATATAGTAAGAAATCATATTAACTTAATATGATTAAGACGGATTAAAAAATGGTTTCACAATGGTACCAGCCAGGTTTGACATCGGTTTGATTGACAATTCTGCAGTGATTAAAATAGCCAACAGACTACAAATTATAGAAAGTATATATAATTAGGATCCAAAAATAGAGATATTACGAGTAGAATTAATAAAAATGATAGTCTACTGTTAGAAGAAATGGAGCAATAAGAAAGAGAAAGCACAGAAGAGAATATAAGCATTTAGTAGGACTATATAAAAGCAAGTAAATCAATAAACGAGTAAAAGATAATCAAGTATGCATAACAGACGACATCTTAAGGAAAATGAAAGAAGAAAAAGAGCAACAAACAAAAGACACTCCATAATACAGGCTATGTATTTATGTGTAAAGTAAGTGGTTATAATCAAAGTGCACGGTAATGGAACACTTGAGGAAGAGACACGCCAAGAAAGCTATACAAGCAGAAATGAAACATCTTTAAAACCAGACAAGGCTGGCTAAAGAAGGTGTGACAGAGTCTGGAGTCCCATTTTAGATTGAAATGATTGTCAACAAGGAGACATGAGATGATTGTCAACAAGGAGACATACAATGATTGTCAACAAGGTGACATGAGATGATTCTCAACAAGGAGACATGGAATGATTGTTAACAAGGAGATATGAGAAAGTGATCCCTCTGACCACCGATCGGGAGTACAGGAATCAATAACTTCAGAACATTGGCTACGATAAAACCAAATTGTCGTTGATTCTATACGAAGACAACGAATAATGTCAGAGAAGTTTAGATAGAAAATATTAACTAATTATGTTTACAGCTTATTCACTCCTAATTTAGATCACTTTAAACCGACCGCGTATGTAATGGAAAGTTTGGCAAAAACTGTGACTCAACAATGGGTCAGTCAAACTTTAGCTAGATAACAATTGTTAATTACTGCAAATTATTATGGTAAACTTCAAAACCTGACAAGATTATGCGAGCATGTACCAGACTCGTGTACCTTGAATGTGGAAATTCAGATTTGTCTTACCCACGTCGCCAAATTAATTAAGGGCAGGGGGTGCTTTATGTAAGGATAGTGTGGGAGACAAGACGTTGAAACTAGGCATGATTTGGTTTCAGTGTCGGGACAACAGCCACAGACGAGTTGGGGTCACGAGATGGTTGCTTAGCAACAATGAACGAGAGAGAAATTTAGAATGGAGATGTATCCCATAGTGCACAGTATTCGAGATCTTCACATAAGATTAGCCCTGCAGATAGCTGATTTGTAAAGGACGAGACAGACCTACGGCTAGATAGAGAAGCAGAATCTGAGGCTCGCACTGACCTTCTCAAATTGACATTCGACTTACTGTTTTGATGATAGACTTCCACAGATGGAACAACAGAACAGACTAGGTTAGACTTCACATCTAGAACCCCTTGTTTGTATTGTTTCACAAAGTTCATAAGTGACTATTGTCTCTTCTTCTTCTTCTTCTGCGTTCGTTCTCAATCTCCCGCTACCAAGCCCTGTATAGGTCTTCGCAAGTAGCAGGATGTAGTCCGTAGAACGGAATGTGTTGTGTCGCTAGTTTACAGCTTGGCTGCGATATTTGCACCTTTCGGTCCGCCATATCCGTCTTCGGCGGACTATTGTCTCTAAAGCGTGTTTGTCCTAACATGAAGTCCAAGTGAAACTGGGGAGAGGGACATTGCTCCAGAGACATTTTCACAGTACCGTTGACTTTAACGTCCAGAATTGACTTTTGCATGTCAACAAAGATATCCAGAGGGAGCCTCGTGTAGATATATAATCAGCCTGAACATATGCAGACATGAGTTCAAGCAGCCACAGTGAACGAAAGGAGCAGATTGTGATAGCGGTAAACCTGAATAAATTTAAGACCGGGGAACAGCACTGTTATTTACACGAACTCCTTGATTGCCACTACATCGCAACAATAGAGTAGGACTAGCATTCATAAATACAGTAAGTCCATTATTATTGCTAGGCGTTATGCGAGTCTTGTACTGATGTTATGTTAATGTTTTTTTCGCTTCATGTTATAAAAGTCAGTTTGTCTGATTTTGAGAATATTTCGATTGTCCAGCAAGGTGAAAGCAGAAGACTTGGTACAATAAATATAGAAATGATAAAAGCTCTGGATAAATTCAATGTATATAAAATCATTTATTTGTGCAATACAACTGAAACATACACACAACTCAGACGTTACTCACACTGAAAGTTCAACAACGTACTGCTACAAAATATAGCTTGGGTTAATCACATTACACATCTCATCATATCATGCACTGATGAAGCACAAACAAAATAAATATTCAAAGCTTAAAAATACAAAACGAGAAAAAGCATGCTATTGGCAACGAAAATACATAGAGAAAAAAATGAGACAAGAAAGAATAGTAGAGGAAGGCATCAAACTAATGAAACAAATAGATAAATGCTCACCCCGCTTACATACAATACAAGACGAGATAGAAGAATATTAACACTATACCTTCCTATCAGTCCACATGAAACTAAGGCTTACAACAACAAAGCACAAGAAACGCAAAGATAACAATACCTAAAAATTAAACAGAATACACAGAGAAGATATATGCGAATATATATTTGTCATCTGCAAATTGAAGAAGACTGAGGCGTCTACCGTCAATAAGGATGCCAAAGGTGTTGCAGTTGCATCGGCTAATGACTGACTCCAGAAGTGCGGAGAAAAGATTCGGTGAGATTGGATCGCCATGGCGGAGACCCTTTTGAATTTGTACCACAATTGGACGTTGGAAGGGACGAAATGTGGTAGTGCAGTTCGTCTTAATGTTTGGGGGGAATTCTGATGTAACTAGGATCGACACCTTGTTCCAACAGTGAACGCAAGACAAAATGTGGTTCTGCTGAATCAAAAGCCTTTTTATAGTCGATGAAGGTGAGTATCAAGTCTTGGAATTCTCGGGCTGCCTCAATAAGGTGACAGCAGGTTGTAATATGGTTTATTATGCTGTACTAACGTCGAAAGACAGCCTCTTTGACTGATTGCGATTCTTCGAGAGAGGGGTGCGGGCTTTTGCAAAGATGCCGTTTGTAAACAGCTTGTAAGTGACCTGTAGGAAAATGATTGGGCGATAGTTTCCAAGATCTTTTATGTCATCCTTCTTGTGCAAGAGTGTTGTAATCGAGTTGTGTCAGGTGGCATGTGTTCCTCGCGAATGAAGATAACATATTCAACTTTGAGCTTCTTGGTAAAGGGGTAGACCGCAAGCCCGGATGACCTCGCAGTGATGCCATTATCATCTTAGATTTTCCAGATGGGATTGACTCGACAGCATGGCGGATTTCCGAGAGCAGAAAGTCTGAAAGAGGGGTAAAGTGAATGGGAGGGTAATTGGAGGGTGTTCTAATGAGCTGAACAGGCTGCACTATTGACTCTATGCCCAGTATTGACGTTGTGCGAAACCCATCAGAAGCTTTCAGTCAAGGAATGATTTGGCAGTGTTCAGCAAGGCTACGAGTAGTTAATTTGATGTAAATTAAGTGATGTAAAGTAATTCAGTAGAATTAACCGATGGTTGGAAAGGGAGTTTTTGAAGACTCCAGTTATTAAGCCGCAGCCTGTGAGAGGTGAGGCGGCCTTCCTTACTGTGTTTCTTTCCCTAACTCATGCGTCAGGTACCCATTTAAGCTGGGTTGACTGGAGGATTCCGTGGCGAAGTGGTTAAGCCGTCGGCCTAGTGATCAGGGGGTGTGGGTTCGACTCCGGATTCCGCCATCTTTTTCACGGGTGCTTGATGCGGAGTCCCCTGCATCTCGTAGTCGCCCCCTAGTCTTGTCCTTGACTTGCCACTGGGGTCGGGCGGCTCGAGACGAGAGAGTGAGGATAAAAAGTAGCGCAGTTAATCCTTACCATAAATAGCGCTAGTAAATTAAATTATACCATCATCGTCTATGATGAACAGCGGCCTTTGCCTTTGCTTTGCCTTTGACTGAAGAACCGGTCGACGATTAAATTCATTACCCGGATATTTTTTAGTCTCCGAACGCGATTTGAACCGAGGCACGTTGTTACTACAGAAAATGCGAATTGATCCCTGTGAACGGAACTAACGCGTCCATCAATGCTGCACCGATATTCACCAGATTTCAGGAGATCTTCGCAGGCAAAGTTATCATGATCGTCTTTTGAGTTTCTGACGGCAGATCTTGCTTAGGGTATTGGAGGCTGTGTGATTGGTTTGGAGAACGAGCCAACTTACTTCGATCCTCTAGCAAAGCTCATGGCGGGTGAAATGCGATTTGTGATGTGAGTGGGTGCTGGGAGACCGGCTGCCTTTGAAATGGATGCGATTGTTGCTATAATTTGCATAGCATAGATGTCAGTGTCGGTAGAAGCTCTGAGTTGTTTGCTAGCTGCGAGGGTGGTAGCAATCGAGGGGTCGATGAGCGTCTCTGGACCTCGATATGATCGCTGCTGCTGAAGCATTTCACATTTTAGATCGAAGTAGAAACTGGCACGGAGAAGGCGATGATCGCTTTCAGTGCAGAAGGAACCAACCCCTGAGACATCAGTTGCCGATCTACAATTGTTAGGTGGGTATCGCGAGTTCGAATCTGTAGATGGATTTTGGTTCTGAGAGTAGGTTGCTTTTGTTAACGCGCGGGGCTTGTGTCAGAGCTACTGCACCGATTAGTTAGAGACGGACTGCAGAAGACTGGGGTCGTTGTTGAAGTTGTACGAAGCCAGATATGTACTATTATATGTTGGGACAAGGGAGAATAGGGGGTTCCTATTTTCGTGAATTTACATGGAACCGTCAGCGGAAATAAAGAAAGCAGCCATCTTGCTAGGCACCTGAAGCGCATAAAATACTGATACAAAAAAGCCCTGATTTTTGTCCCAAGTATATTAGAAAACACGTATATCTTTCTCCAATTAATCTACACAGCCATAGCAGTGGATCAAAGATATAAACATACCAATTAGGAAATTCATTTTCCGCAAATACCATACAGAATAAACCAGCATACACTAGCAATGGACAAGCAACTTTAGGCTAACGCACTCCAAGACATACAGACACAAATACGTGCACTTAGTTTTGTAAAACACCTTGAAAAACACTCACTAGCAGACTACTACATTGATCTACTGCCAGGAACATGCAAGAGTTTGCGGCAATGAAAACGCTGATGCAGGATGATTTGTGATGAACGACGCGTTAATGACTAGAGACAAGGTTGAGTCTCTAAGGACAGTCATGATGAAGAGACAGAAGGTCGTGAAAATGTATATGTGCAGAAGATGATATATTTAGGAGTGACTAGGGGAAAGTGGAGAAAGTGTGTTCAGCCTGGGAAATCCATGTGGGTCATCCTTGACACAGAAGAATGATTTGAGCCTGGACGTTCCGATCCTGCCGGTCAATATGGCCGAAGATGGAAAGGCGACGTCTGACCAGCTTTTTCAAGATGAAGAAGAGGTTTGTCTGTGCAGTGGTCTCAGCATTACGAACAATGTGGTGCCATCAAATTCCGAGATTGCTTTGCTCGTTGCTCACGTGAAAAGCCTTGTCTTGATATGATTTTTGGAAACTCCTTTCAAAACAAATAAATATCCGCACTCGTTCTTTGCTAAGAGATCTATTGGTATAAACAGAGTGCAGTGATGTCGACTTACATAACAGAAGAGAACTAATTCTCCTTAATGACATAATGAATTATCTAAAATCTCAAAAACGTATCGCTATTGGGAAAACGTAAGATTGTTTTTGTTCTTACACGGACATTTTCCAGATTTCAAATTTCAAATTAGAGTTTTTCAAAGGGACACAATGACAACGAAAGTGAGCTATTTTTCATATCTGACAAAGAGAGTTATTTTGAAATAAAAGACCAGAAACTGGAGGAGTACACACAGATCAATTAAGTGACAGTTTTGAGGATTTACCAAATTGATAGCTTTGCTTCGTCTTTAAATAATAGTTGGTTCAATTCCTAAACGTCTGGTTACAGAATAACTTACTAAGAAAATGGAACTAATAACATCACAAGATGACCTTGGTATAAAGATGAAACACACATTCCAGTAATCATTTGAGTTCCAGAAACAAATTCCAGATATGAAATAACCAGAACTGAAGAAAAGTAAAATGGAGGTCACCTGACTTTCAGGCACACAAAAAATGTGAATAATTATACTCTGAAATGTTTGCGTCAATACAAAAAGTTTTTAAGGTTTAATTTGATTTAAATAATATCAATTTTTAAAGGTTGACATATTTTTGTCCACGTTTTGACAAATTTTGTTTACGGGATCGTGTGAAGTTAATGAATGACTATCTATTATTACCAGACAGAAAATCCCGAGTGGGAGCGCCCAAGGCGGATGGTTTCAAAATTGCGAAATCATTCCGGCAGCTCCTGTAGCTGAGCCGGTGTCAAATTGTCAGGCTTTACATTCCTTTGGATTACACCAGTAAGGCCGAGATGGGGATCTTGCAGTCTGGGCAATCCAGTTTATCCATATTTAGCGCCCAGGCTTGCGCCCTGAAGAGGCAATACCAGCATTGCTCTTTAGTGAGGACACAACACGAAAGCTGGCAGTTAACAGGTTATAAGTCCCACCCGATTGGCGTGGGGAGGGGGCGCCACGGGGCAGCTTCGACCATGGGAGGGATCATCGCTTCCCATTGGTCGACTGCTGCTGGCCTAAGCCGGGTAGTCCCAGGTCAGTAGGATGTCGACTGCCAACATCTGCCTGCTCCAGTGGGTGTCGACTCGCCAGCCGGGCAGCCCCCGGCTAGTAGGATGTCGACTGCTCCAGTGGGTGCTTGGAGCTTAGTGCATGCATGACAAGAGGGTGTTAATTTTGTACCAAACAAAACCAAAATTAAAAAGAAGACTCCAGCTCTTCGATTTGCAAGCTGGAACGTGCGTACTATGTGTACAGGCATCTTTCTAGATTGGAGATGCAAAAAAAAAACAAAAAAAACAGCCAACATTGATAAGGAGCTATCTCGATTGAATGTAGACATAGCTGCCCTACAGGAAACCAAACTTGCCTCGCTCATTAAGAGAGAAAAACTACACGTTCTTCTAAAAGAGTCGTGAGCCTGAGGAATCTCGACAACATGGTTTGATTTTGCTATTAAAATCACACATGGCCTCAAACGATCCTCCTTCGGAGTACTCTGAGAGATTACTGGTAATTCGCCTAATCACCGCTACAGGTCCTGCTAATATCCTCAGCGTCTATGCCCCAACCCTGTCATCTCCGGAGGTAGCGAATGATCAATTGTATGGTCAGCTGGAGGAAATGGTCAAGAACAGGCCCAGGGAAAAAGCACTCATCCTTTTGACTTAAATGCTAAAGTAGGTGTGGACCACATAGCATGGCCCACCTGCCTTTAGGTGGGGACCACATAGCATGGCCTACCTGCCTTTAGGTGGGGACCACATAGCATGGCCTACCTGCCTTTAGGTGGGGACCACATAGCATGGCCTACCTGCCTTGAAAATCAGGTTATTGGCAGGGTAAATGACAATGGTCAGAGGTTGCTGAAGCTGTGCACTCAACAAGGCCTATATATTACAAATACTTTCTTTAGGGGCAGGTAACAACATAAAGTATACTGGAAACACCCAAGGTCACACCGCTGGCATCAAATCGACTTGATTGTCACCAGACGTTCAGCTCTAAACATGGCCCTCTCCACTAGAAGCTATCACAGTGCAGACTTCGACTCTTGTATGTAGCAGGGTAAGCTTGCAGGTTCGCAAAATATGACGCTCCAAATAAAAGGTATATCCCCGCATCAACACTGCGCAGATGACGATTCCTTTCAAGGCGGAGAGGTTTGTGTCTGACCTGAATCTTGCTCTTCATGGAAGATCTGAGTGTGACGCCACAGCTAAGTGGAACGTTATGAAAGGTGCCATCTATAATACATCATTAGCTACGTTTGGCATGAAAGAACGGGTCAATCACGATTGGTTCAATGCACAAATCGCAAGAATAGAACCAGTAATTGAGGCCAACCGAAAAGCTTTCATCAATTACAAAAGAGTCCAAATGGAAGGACACTTGCTGCGCCCAGGATGGCCCGAGGTATCAATCAACGAACCGCTAGACAAATGCGCGAATGACTGGCAGAAACTGTGTGAAGAAATTCAGCTAAATGCAGAGATGGGGAAATATCCAGTACATGTATAGAGTCATAAAGATGGCACTGGGTCCTACTGCGAGAGGAGCTGACTCCCTAAAATCTCTGACAGGTGCGAGAGTCATGGACCGTAACCAGCAGATGGCCAGATGGGTGGAGCACAACTATGAGCTCTGCTTTCTAGAAACGGGGGCCACTGATGAGGCCTTGTGCAGGCTATAGGCCATGCCCATTACGGAGGAACGACAGACCACCTACTCTGCTTGATAAGGCTATCAACTACCTCTCAAAAAGCACCATGGGGAGATGGTATTCCACTAAATGCCATCAAATGAAAGGAATCAGCACTAGCTCAGCCGATGTTTGATCTTCTATGCCTCTGCTGGAAGGAAGATTCAGTCCCCCAAGATATGCGTGAAGCCACAATTGTTACTATTTACAAAAACAAAATGACCGCGTGGACTGCAATAATTATAGAGGGATCTCGCTCCTGAGAGTTGTGGGCAAAGATTACGCCCGAATGTTATTAAACAGGTTGAGCCTGCTCGCGGACAGGGTGTACCCAGTTTAGAGTAGGTAGATCAACAACGGATATAATTTTCTCGCTTCTTCAAATCCAGAAGAAGTGCAGAGAATAAGCCCAGTCGCTTCTTTATGATGTTTCCAGACCTCACCAAGGCCTTCGACTTGTTTAGCAGAAAGGGTCTATTCGAACTCCTCGAGAAGATCGGCTGCCCCTCAAAACTGCGAAGCATGACAATTTATTTCCACGTTGATATGAAGGGCTCAGTTCTATACGATGGATCATCTTCAAACTCTTTTCACACTGATATGAAGGGCTCAGTTCTATACGATGGATCATCTTCAAACTCTTTTCACACCGATATGAAGTGCTCAGTTCTATACGATGGATCATCTTCAAACTCTTTTTCCATCAAGAGTGGAGTGAAGCAGGGATGTATACTCCTGCCGAACCTCTTTGGGATCTTCTTCTCCATTTTCCTATCTTACCCTTATGACACATCTGTGGACGGTGTTTATCTGCACACCAGGTCAGATGGGCGGCTGTTTAACCTGTCCCGACTGCGTGCAAGACCAAGGTTAAGACGGGGCTCATAAAGGAGATGGTATTTGCGGATTATGCAGTTCTGGTGACAAATAGTGAGGAGACCTTGCAGAGACTGGTAGACAGATTCATCGAGGGGTGTAAGCAGTTTGGTCTCACCATAAGTCTGGAAAAGACAAAGGTCTACGCACAGGGCATTACCACTATGTCATTCATAGAGATTGATGGTGTCACTCTGGAAATCGTGAACAGTTTCACTAATCTGGGGTCTTCTGTCAGCAACACTCTCTCGTTCGAGAAGGAGATAGACAGTAGGCTTGACAGTGCAAGTACCGCCATGCCCGCCTAACGAAGAGAGTCTGGGAAAACACTGCGCTGTCTCACTAAACCAAGGTCCGGGTCTAACAGATCTATGTCCTTTGCACTCTTTTGTATGGAAGCGAGACTTGAAGCACTTGCACTAAACAGGAACGGCGGCTGAACACCTTTCACGTGAGGTGTCTACAGTGCATATTGGAGATTTGGAGGCAAGAGAGGGTGTCACATAATACGATTTTACAGAGCGAAAACAGTCACAGTATGTACTCGATGTTGAGCCATCGACGACTACAGTGGTTGGGACATGCTTATCACATGGAAGACGAGAGGCTGCCAAAGGATATCCTTTATGGACAGCTAGCCATTGGAGTTAAGAGAATCAGTCATTTCCCACTGCGATTCAAGGACGTATGCAAGAAGGACACGAAGTCTTCGGCATCCCATCCGACGGATAGGAATAGATTGCTTTGGATCAAGTTATCTGGAGACAGTCAGTTGGAGGGGGAATAGGGGCTGCTGATGCTAGTAAAGATCTTCTGGCTGCAGAAAAAAGAGAAAGATTGAAGAGATCAAGGAACAGCCAGGCAAGCCAGCCTTCTCAGTATGGTTGTACGATCTGTGGCAAGAACTGTCACTCGCGGATCGACCTTTACAGCCATACCAGACAGTGTCGTAAAATATAGATAACAGAGCTGGACAAAATTTACAGAGCGCCACACGCATGGTCTATAGAGACTGAGATACCTATGATACGATGACTTTTTCATCCACTTGTGCCATTCAGTGGATGGCGTTGAAGTTTTAAAAAAAGTATCCATTTAAAAGATGTGGTTCTCAGATTTTAGTTGCACAACTTTTCAATAACTTTTAACTATGAAGATGTTGCAATTGTATTTTTTTTATCGACGTCACGTCAGGGTCAGACACAATAAACTGAACAAGACCACTATCTCCCTTCCACGTACGTTCGCTGAAAAGAGGCTGTTTTAAAGATAGTCTAGCTGGTGAGACGTTCATGAACGTGGCCCCCGTAGTAGTGAGCGTCACGCAGATGAAGCTAATCATAGCACAACCGCCTGGAGCACCCCGGTCTACCTCCACCAGCACACTGGGGATTTGAAGAAAACTTACATCTAGCGAATAAAGGCTCATTTCACGACGCACACAAGAGTAAAAATACTCATTATGGGCATTAAACAACAACATTAACTACAAATAAACACCACAATGTTATGAAATCAATAAATAATGAATTAAAACCGTTCAGCTCCCTACAGAGCATAGGTCGTCAATAAATAGTCGTTAAGTTTTCATGTCCTGCGGCATTAGTTCAGCTCTGTCCTCTTCTTCTGCTTGCTTCCTTTATGTTTCCAACAAACTCTGTCCTCAATCATTTTACTTGCCAAAAGTATATAGTCTGTGTTTGAAGTATTGTCATTTGTTTTCCGTAGTGTTTTGGCACTTGTCCTTTAAGGGGCCATGCTACCAAAAAATTATTTTTTTAATTAATAAAGTCAGACCAAATATTTTATAATGGTAATATTAGGCTATGAATGTGGATATATTTTTAGGTTTAAAAAAAAATACTTGGTTGCCGTGAAAACTGCGGTGACCTTGAAAAAACACTTGCATGAAGAATCCTTCAGTTTAACAAAACAAACATATGTATAAAAAATAATATGATTGATCCATGAATGTTAAGCATATTTCTAGGGAACGGACATATTTATTTTTTGATAAAGGTTCAAAATTAATTTTGTTTTCAATTTTTCAATTTGAGTTCCACGAAAAGTCGACAAAATACCAACATTTGAAACAAAAAATGTATTTTAATAAAATATCTTTAACCAAATTAGCTTTTCTTTAAAAGATTACCAACAAGAGTGTATGACAAATGTATACACCAAATTGCATGTTTCCAAAATCTATATCAGCTGAGATTTTAAGGTTTCAGATACATAACAAATGGGAAAAAAAGATTTTCTTCTTCTTCTTCTGCGTACACAGTCAGACAGTAACCATTATTTTCTCGAAAAAAGCGGCGGTCATCCTGAGACTCTCGCCACTACCATAGAGCTTGTCTTGCAGTTCCACTGGCAATGGCCACATCTGCTCTCTCTGATCCTCGTATGTCGGGCAGTTCTGCAGCAGATGTTCAGTGGTCATTTTACCAGTACCGCACGGGCATTCGTCGGTACACCCTATCTTCAATTTGTTGAATAGGTGGTACCTCAGTCTGTTGTGGCCAGTGCGAAGTCTGAAGACAACGACCTGCTCTCTTCGGTTCAACTGGTAATAGGCATCGTTTTTGGTGTAACCAGTATGTTCGGTTTCCCATTTGGTCATGTACCTGGCTTTGATAAGCCGTTTTGACTCTTCGTACGTGATACTGGTATCTGTTTGTGGTAGCCTTGCACCTTCTTTTGCCAGTCTGTCTGCCTCCTCGTTGCCTTGGATGTTGCAGTGTGACGGAATCCACTGTACCACTACCCTTTTTGGTGCGGACTGCTGGCACAGTTTGCAGAGTGCTGCTCTTAAGTCATTAAGCTCAGTGTTTTTCTGGCTTTTTAGCGCTGTGACTACGGCGAGAGCATCTGTCAGCAAGACTATGTGGCTCTCATTTTCACTGCGTTTTACCATTTCTTCCACTGCCGCCCTCAGTGCCTCTGCCTCCGCTCTGAAATTGCTTGTGTACTTACCAGTAGCGAATGACAGAGTTATTTTTCTGCCATTTGGTAGGTTCAGGAATGCTCCTGCCCCTCCGTTCTGTGTAGTGTTTGTTACAGAACCGTCGGTGTATGCATGGGTCCAGTCCATGCTTGGGTAGCTTTTCGTTATGAAGCTTAGGGTAGTATCTCTCCTTTCTTTTTCACTCTGGCAGTTTTTGTTTGCAATACCTGGTATATTTTCTACCACCTCTGGAAATAGATCCTGCCTCCAAGTAGGTTTTCGTACAGTAGTGATAGGTTTTGGTGTTGTTAGTGCGTTTATGGGATCTTCGTGCATCTTTGCTTTGGCTATTTCTGCAAAGTTTCTCCGCTTTAGTTTCCCATTTCCCAAATTGTTTAGTCTCTGGTACATTGGATGGTCCGTCAGTCTTCTGAGTTTCTCTGACTGCAGCTGGGCTCTGCAGTCTCTTCTATCGGTCATGGATTGCAGTTTTGTAATCTTTTCAAGTTCTACAATTGGCGTTGACTTCATGCCACCTGTTATAATTCTCATGGCTTGGTTTTGAAGTTTGTTAACTTTATCGAAGTTCGCCTTCGCTGCAGTTGTCCATGCCCCAATGCCATACTCGAGAACTGGTCTCACTCTTCCAGTGTACAGTTTCTTTAGTATGCCTTCGTCTGCTCCCCAGCTTGTGCCAGCAAGTTTCCTCATGATCGCCATTCTTTCTCTGGCTTTCATTCGGTTTCTCTCAATCTGACTTTTCCATGTCATGCGCCGATCAAATGTGACTCCCAGATAGGTTGGGTTGTCGTTTGGCTGCAGGATTTTGCCATTTAGCCTTAATTTGGTACTTTGGGGTTTTAATGAGAGCGAGAATATTGTGCACGTGGTCTTCTCCTCGTTTATTTTGACCAGCCATGAGTTCGCCCATTCTTCCAGCGATGTTAGGGCCGTCTGCATCCGATTTCTTGCTATGGTGAGATTCTTTTCAGAGGTCCACATAGCCAGATCGTCTGCAAACATTGAGCTATGGACTCTTCTTGGTATATTCTCTGTAATATCGTTTATATATACCAGGAAGAGTGTGGGTGACAATACTCCCCCTTGGGGTACTCCCTGCTCGAGTGTCACCTTTTTGCTCATCTGCCCTTGTACTTGGACTCTGGCCGTTCTTTGTTTGAGGTAGTGGTTGATCCACTTGTACATCTTCCCACAGACATCACTTCTTCTTAGCTTGACTCTAAGTCCATCCTTCCAGACTTTGTCAAATGCCTTTTCCAGATCCACCCAAACAGCTACTGTGTGTTTCTGTGCCTGGTAGGCATCTTCTATCTCCTGGGCTATGAGGATGACCTGGTCCTCAGTGGATCTGTGCTGTCTAAAGCCGGCTTGCTGTGGAATTAGTATTCGTTTTTCTTCCAGATGCCACATCAGTCTGGTGTTTATCATCCGTTCCATCAGCTTGCCGACACAGCTCAGTAGGCTTATGGGCCTGTATCCATTTAGATCTGTTTTATCCTTTCCTGTTTTTGGTACTGGTACCAGTATTGCATCTTTCCATGCCTGGGGTACAATACCCCTTTTCCAGCTTTGGTTCAGGACTGATAGTAGTTTTTTCTTCGCAGTTTGGCCCAGCCCCATCAGCATTTCGTTTGTTATCCCGTCTTTTCCGGGAGATTTCCTTTTCTTTAGTGTTCTCATGGCCTCTTACATTTCGCGCATTGTTAGTTTGGCCATCATGTGCTCTTCAGGAGCCGTATTTATGTTTTCGTGTCCCTTTAGCTCTTCGCTAATGTCTGTATGCTTATCTGCAGGGACCTCGATGTGGCGTTTGCGGCTTTCTTACCTGTGATCAAGTTCTCGCCCTGCTTGATAGTAATTTGTTTATTTGACGGGGTTTCGTCGTTCATGGCTCTGACTAGCTTCCATAGCTTGTTCCCTTCTTTGTCCAGGTTTAAACTTTCCGTTTTATTTTTCCAATTTTCTCTTGCTGTTTGCTTGAGAGTGTGTTTGTACTTCGCCGCGGCGGCTTTGAGGGCGATGTTTGCCTCCATGGATTTTTCTCGTTCGGCCATGTTCCTAGCATTTGTTACCGCATCTTCCACTTTCTGCAACTCATCATTCCAGTAGGGCTTATAGTTTTTCCTAGCTCCTCTTGGGATGGTTTCAGTGGCGGCTTGCATTATTGCCTTGCTTAGGCTCTCTACCATGGGCTTCATTTTGGTGTTTCGTGTGTTAATGGTTTCACACAGCCCATCTGTCAGGATTGCAAATCTGTCCCAGTCGGCTCGTTTGTAATTCCAACGTGGGAGCGGTTTTGTTTCCTGTGGGCCAACTTCCATGTCAATGGTTAGCCTGATCGGCCTGTGGTCGCTGCCTGCCAGTTGGTTTAGCACCTGGCGGTCTATTTTATAGTGTATGTCCTGTGTGGAGAAGGCCAAATCTGGAGTCGAGGTGGTATGCCATGTTCTTGAATAGAAGCTAGGGCTATCCTCCGGCCTATTGATTAGGGAGAGATTTGCATCTATCTCCCAATCTTCCACTTCGTCACCTCTGCTGTCTGTGTCAGAGTATCCCCATCTCTCCGAGTGGCTGTTGAAATCTCCAACTACTATGCAGTTGGAGTCTCTGACCTCCATACTCGAGAGCGATAGGTCTCTGTTTGGTGGTCCGTACAGATTGAAAATGCGGAGCTTCGTCTCTTGAGCCATTATGTCAACTCCTACAATTTCTGCTTGTCCGGTGTGATTGACAGGTACCGCGCTACTCGGTATGCTGTTTCTGGTCAGTATCAGGACCCCTCCTTTGTGGCCTTCTCTATCTAGACGGAAGGTCTGGTATCCTCTGATTGAGAATTTATGATTATTGTTGAGGTGCGTTTCCTGGATACATGCCACGTCAATCTTACCTTCATGCAGGTGGTGTGTTAGGGAAAGTTTTTTGTTAATGACTCCCTCCGCATTCCACTGTAGTATTTTGAGGGTCTTGAGGTTTTGGCCAATAGACGTTACCCCATAGCCATGTGCCTTGACTCCACGACACATGGGTGGGTGACCACCAGTAGTCAAGGGTGGGCCCCTTCGAGGCGTGGGGCCCGGCGCTATCGCTGCCTGGCGGGTCTCCTCAGGATGAGCGCCATACGTTTTTCGAATAGGTTGTGCTGCCATCATACTGTGATTTACGTTGCACTGTTTTGTTAGGCTTGCGGCCCCGTGCATCCGATTTCAACAGGCGTTTCTGTAGGGATGCCCTCCTTAGCCTTTGGCTGTCCCCAGCCTATCTGCAAGGCAGCAGTTGTTTACGATCAGAGTTTTCTCTCCTATGGAAGTTGTCTTACCAGACTATCGAGTCTTCACTACTCGTGTCTATAGGGTGCAATGATGATATGTGATATATGAGATGGACTGGTTTACCCGGAAGAGAGGCAGTCCAGTGTGTCTGTATCCCAGGATCGTCACGTCCTGCCAGAAACGTAGCATTTGCATGTGAGTGGGGTATCTCTTTTTCCCTTTATTTTCTTGGCTTCTATGCAGGGATGGTACGCCTAGCATTCCCCGCCACCTGGGGTGTTGACACAGTGGGGCAGGTGTGCAATGTCCGCTGGTCTGCATCTCTTCTGCGTCCAGCATGATAGTTATGGCTGATAACGTACAGAGGTAGATATCGTAGCCGGAGTGCATTCAGCCAGAGGACAAGCCTGGTAATGTCACAGAGATGTTGATCGCCTGGTGTGCGGACAACTCTCATGGTCAGTGGTTGAGTCTTGACAGTTCACAGTGAGGTGGCTGCTCTACTGTTTTCGACACCCCGACCAGGTTCTAAGTCTTATGTTGGTGTTTTTTCGCACCCCATCGCCGTATAGGGTGAGTATCAAGCAGTTGTCCGCCCGCTTTGATTGGCGGGCGGCAAGAACCTCTTACTGTGGCTCTACCTGATAGGGCTGGGGCGCAAGCCCCAGGTCCCGAGCATGTAGGAGCCTCCCATTGCAGTGGTGCTGAGATTTTGGGCGGGATTGCGGCTTACAAGGGTTCGGCCGTAATCCCCCACATGGTAGCCTCGCGCCCTTGGCTTATCAGCCTGGTACGTGAACCAAAGTGTCTGCGGCTCCTCTCGATTTGAGCTGGTTTTCCGTAGCAACGCCCTGTCATTTGTAGGGTAAAACTGACCTGTCTTCAGATGATCTATTTCCAGCACCCGTTCACTATTTGGTCAGACGAATTTATTGAGGGCTTTTGTTTGTCAATGACCAGGTATTTGAAATCTGCGGTTTCTGCGGTGTTAAACACGATTTCCGTAGCGTTCTTTCATTTGAGTGTTTGAGAGCTGACTTGTCATCCGTGAGTCTAATACCAGCGTACGTTCATTATTAGACCCAAACGGCAGTGCTCTCGATTTGTCAGTTGTTCTACAGTATTGGCGTGTTCAGTCAAATTAAGCCGCAGGTTCCACACCTGGTGGTGCCCTTCCGTCAATTCCCTTAGCGAGACAATCAAGTTTCTTAGAGGGTAGCCCCAAAAATTTTTGAGGGTCTAATTCCAGCACATGTTCTCTATTAGACCCCACGAAGGTGTACTTTTTGATAGTCATTCTGCAGTATTGGCGTGGTAAGTTAACTTAGGTCTCAGGCTCCACTCCTGATAGTGCTCTTCCGTCAATTCCTTTATCAAACACTGGATGCAGACAAAACCGAGCCACAGGGGGCATAACCCCAGATTTCTGGGGGTCTAAGTCCAGCACCAGTTCCATATTAGGCCCCAGAAGAGTGGTCTCGGCATGTCGATCATTTCAGTGTTGGCCGTGTTGAGTCAAATTAAGCCGCAGGCTCCACTCCTGGTGGTGCCCTTCCGTCAATTCCTTTAAGTTTCAGCTTTGCAACCATACTTCCCCCGGACCCAAACACTTTTTGGTTTCCCGGAAGCTGCCCGCAGAGTCATCGAAGCAACTCCTGCGGATCGCTAGTCGGCATCGTTTATGGTCAGAACTACGACGGTATCTGATCGTCTTCGCGCCTATGACTTTCGTTCTTGATTAATGAAAACATTCTTGACAAATGCTTTCGCAGTAGCTCGTCTTGCGGCGATCCAGGAATTTCACCTCTAACGCCGCAATACGAATGCCCCCGTTTGTCCCTGTTAATCATTACCTCCAGTTCCGAAAACCAACAAAATAGAACCGAGGTCCTATTCCATTATTCCATGCACCATTATTCAGGCAGCCGAGGCCTGCTTTGAACACTCTAATTTTTTCAAAGTAAACGCGCCGGCCACCCAGGACGCTCAGCGAAGAGCACCCGTGGGAGAGAGCCGGCAGACGGTAGGGCAGGAGACAACGGGCAGTGAACCGGCGCGAGCCGGACCGCCCGCCTGCGCCTGAGATCCAACTACGAGCTTTTTAACTGCAACAACTTTAATATACGCTATTGGAGCTGGAATTACCGCGGCTGCTGGCACCAGACTTGCCCTCCAATAGATCCTCGTTAAAGGGTTTAAAGTGTACTCATTCCAATTACGGGGCCTCGAAAGAGTCCCGTATTGTTATTTTTCGTCACTACCTCCCCGTGCCGGGAGTGGGTAAGTTGCGCGCCTGAGATAATACAATTTTAAACTTTGAAAGCAAATAAAAATAAGTTTAATAAACAAACAAATGTATTCTTACATTATTTTTTTTATTAAGCAACATATACATAGTCATTTGCAAATACAATTAATTGTTAAATGCACCAGCAACATATGTTTCACCTTCTGCTAACTCGTGCTGGTGTTCTCGTCCAATATGCCTTTTTTTAAGGTTTTTCCTTTTTACTTTGAAACACCCAATGTTTGTCTTTTTGAATCATCGTATTTTTTGTTCAGCATTCGAGTAGCATATATGTGATTTACAACACCCCATTCCAGTCCAATTCTGTCTGTAACCATTTTTAGCCCTACCGGACCACAGTTGAAAGATAGAGTGGCAAAGGAAGTTGCCGTCTCTACTGCTGACAGTCAAGCAAATGTTGTTTTAGGGCAGCGCTGCCAAATCAATGAGTTGAAGCTTTCATTGGCATTCTGCGTGCCCATTTTTGCACAGCGAAGGAGGAGATTTGTGTCTGTCAGCCTTGTCACAATTGGGTAGATGAGTGCCAACTTCCGCCGAAAATGTAGGCCGATGTTTTTGGCGCAACTCTGTCTTCAGAGCTCTCTGGAAGTGGCACCAGGAATTCTCACCTTCTGGACAAAGTCTATGGTTGGGTACCTTGTCAGTGCTCATCATATGAAAAAAAACCAGCTAACACTCCCAGCTTCAGTTTTGTAACATCAGGGGCATTATCATTTTTAATTTTTGGCATATGTGTTTGTAATTTTTTTGATTGACGACGTGGTCAGTTTACGATTTAGTGACTCCTTATTTGTTTTCTTCAAATTGCTCAGAGCATTAAACATTCTTTTTGCTATGTGGTTAATGCAATCCTCTTTTTTTTTTATCTCAAAGTCAAAGCATTTAGAATTTTGGACTTCATTGAATGCCTTTGCATCATCGTCGCATAGTGCCATAATCAGAGATCTTTTTTTCAACTGACCTTGAAAAAATAATCCTCGCTGCCACAGTCTCCATTTCATTTGAAGAACAATCTGCATTCTGCTGGCATTGAGGTTTGTGCATTTGTATCCAATTCATAAACTCAGGAGAACCTGGCTTTGGACCAACTGCACATATTTTGCAATAATTGCTGATGACCTGAGTATCCAAAACTAGGCCACTTTCAACGTCAATGGCAACACCAACTCCGTTGTGTGATGAATGGCCACGTTTTTGCCATGTACCGTCATAAGACACAGCGATGATAGGACACCCTGAGTTATTCTTGGCATGGCCTGGGAGGGGACCTGTAGCTGCTCTTTCTGCAACTACACGAGCTGCTTGACACATTGCTTCTTCTGCTGCATCCTTTGCTGCAATGCTAACAGTTTTGGATAGCTTGTAAAATGTTTTGTGGTGCATCTGGTTTTTTATGTTCATGGTAGACAGTAGTGATTGCAACTTTACATGTCCAATACCATTGTCATTACAACCAATGACTGTCCTATAGTTGATGTCGTGCTGTTTGTTCACTTGTGGAGATGTCCAGTCTGACCACTCTGACTCCCAATCTGGACAAAGAATCTGTATAAGAACAGCAAGACCATTTTTGTTGTTGTTGTAATCAACTGTAAATTATTGCTTCTGCAATTTCTACCTCCAACTGTGGAAACAATAGAATGTAGAAAACTTTGATGGATTAAACTATACTTATCACTGTTCAGGTTCAGTATCTATTCAGTGAGATTCTTGTACATTGCAAACTTCTGCTCCGCTCTTGTGTACTATAGTTTCAATAGCAGCAGTTTCACTGACTTCAGCATCCACAGTTGAACTCCAATACAGAAACTGACCCATGAATATCAAATACTATTAAAAATAAACTCATATTAACAAAGCACACATAGGCATGGCACAAACATCCCAATTTATTTTCAAAATAAATGACAGTTTGACATTCTCACATGTAACATTCTGCCCTATCTTTCTAAAATTTCACAATGTATTCATAAATTTTCACAGGCATTCTAACTATTAATGTCTAGTAATAAATGTGTACTCGTAACTCTAGTAATATAACAAACATTAAATGAATACTTACAGTGAGTAACTTACTGAATAAGTACGTACACAATCTACACAAAATAATATTTATTGAATAGCGTAGATGCCTACCAGGAACAGAAACACACAGTAGCGGTTTGGGTGGACCTGGATAAGGCATTTGACAAAGTCTGGAAAGATGGACTTAGAGTTAAGCTAATAAGAAGTGAAGTTTGTGGGAAAATGTACAAGTGGATCAACTACTACCTCAAAAACAGAACGGCCAGAGTTCAAGTACAAGGGCAGATGAGCAAAAAGGTGACACTAGAGCAGGGAGTACCCCAAGGGGGAGTACTGTCCCCCACACTCTTTCGGGTGTATATAAATGACATTACAGAGAATATACCAAGAAGAGTTCATAGCTCAATGTTTGCAGACGACCTGGCTATGTGGACTTCTGAAAAGAATCTCACCATAGCAAGAAATCGGATGCAGCAGGCCCTAACATCGCTGGAAGAGTGGGCGAACTCATGGCTGGTCAAAATAAACGAAGAGTTAAAAAAGGCTTATTAGAGCTAGATACCTGACCAAATGGGAAAGAGAACACTTGGCTACACCAAAAACGATGCCTATTACCAGTTGAACCGAAGAGAGCAGGTCGTTGTCTTCAGACTTCGCACTGGCCACAATAGACTGAGGTACCACCTATTCAACAAATTGAAGATAGGTGGTACCGACGAATGCCCGTGCGGTACCGGTAAAATGACCGCTGAACATCTGCTGCAGAACTGCCCGACATACGAAAATCAGAGAGAGCAGATGTGGTCATCCCCAGTGGAACTGCAAGACAAGCTCTATGGCAGTGGCGACAGCCTGAGGATGACCGCCGCTTTTTTCGAAAAAATAATGGTTACTGTCTGACTGCGTACGAAGAAGAAGAAGAAGAAGAATAGCGTAGAGCTCTTTTTAAATTAAATATTGAAGTAAAGTACAACGTGGCCGTGAAAAATAAACATAATTCAGTAAACTTACCTTGAATTCAAAGATTCTCTTAGTTTCCGAGCGTGAATGCCTCTAGGTTTTTGGTGAGCACGCTTTTTGCCATATATGTAACATTTCTTTGGCATGTTGATTCTGTTTGCTGTTTATAAATGATAGTAACACAATGGTCAATGGAGAAATGGAAATGACGGATGGACGATGGTTTGGAAAACACCTCTTTTGCGCATGCGCGACTATTTTGTTCATATGGACGATACCTGTTTCAACCAATCAGAAATAGTAAAATAATAAAACCAATGAAATATCACATCAGTCGTTATATTTGAAGCATCGTATCGTTTAGACAAAGCTAGCATTTGCTTTCGAATGAAAAATTCTGAAGAGAACTGTGGACCCCGGTCATTATGATATATATTATGACCCATTATACTTTTTTGAAAAAAGCTGTTGCTATGTGTCAAACATTGTATTTTATCATCAGTTTTCGGTATCTTTTTAAAGTAGATCAACTTTAGAACAGGGGGTAGGGTGTTTATTATTAATTTTAAAATGTTAACCAACTTGCAAAATAACATTATTTATATGTAAACGATTATATTAATATCGAACTTCATAAAAATTAACAATTTGAAAAATCGATATTTTTCACCAAAAAAAATGTGTTTCAAAAGCACATGGTCGCTTAATACCATGCCGTCAGACTCATCGGGAAAATACCCATGAAACGTCACATATATAAGCAAACGCAATTACAGAACTAATCAGAACTCATATTGTGCTAGTGTTTAAAATAAATCTATGCAGTATCCACACAGCGAAATAAAACACATTAGCGGTACAAAACATACTAAATCACTGTTGTGAGTGATCCTTTCACAGATTCCTGCCTTGAAACACACTGAGTAACCATCTTATATTCTCTATTTACGGAATACAATAACCAGGGCTTCTATGAAAACTAGTCTTTTGAAATAATTACCATTTTCATGACAGTGAGTATCTTTTTATAATATAATTTTCCACATTTTTTTAACGAAATATTGTCCTTCTAGATAGATAAATTGTCCAGTTGCAAACCAAAGCGCAATTGTTTTGAACAGTTCTGTCAGTCTTCAGTGCGAACCATATGTAATAAAAAATTGTGTCAGAAAGTACATAGATGTAACACATCAAGCAAGGACGATTACGGACGGGGACATTCTCCGCGGTCAAAAAAAGTACTAGGAAGGAATTGGCGATGGTGGAGAAAGCTAGGATAAACACAACGCTATCATCAGATTGGGTTAGAATAGTAGGGCAGAGTTAGCGACGCCAATTTGTTATTTAAGCGGCCGGCAATGTTACACAAGCCATTCACATTTAGAATGACAGAGTGACCAGTAAAGATGAGTCAATGGAATTCGAGATGACAGGACCCATGATAAGATTGACGGATTACCGGTCAGCTCGGAATAAACAGTCGGCGGCCCTCTTGGTTTGACCGGGCTAGAGTGAGTCTTTAAAAGACAAAAGACAGTGTAAATTCGAGATTCGATTTGAGAGCCGATCTAGAAGGCTGTCTCACTGTCTACATATTGGTCGTTCTGTGAGGTCAAGATTTAAGTTGATCCAAGAGCAAAGTCATGTGTTTGAGATTGCCACCTTACCATTGCTTTTTTTTCTTGCGTTCGCCTTATGTCATCAATCCCCAGGGTGTTGTTCGTTGCACTGGGGTTTTTATTTTCCGCCTGTCGGCCCAGTGCATCCGACTTCAGCATTCACATTATGTAAGGGCCTGCTTCTTCCTGCATTTTTTAAGGGTTTGCTTTCCCGGGGTAATGGTCGGTGCTGTAATGGGGATCGAACCCAGCACCTTCGTTTTGTGAGGCGGGTCATTTAACCATTAGTCCACGCCATCCCCACACCTTACGATTCACACTTAAACCCAATTGAACTCATTTGGCCAAAAGTAAAGGAAGGAGTGCCCCATCTAATCTGGTCAAAATGCGTTTTTTCGGTATATTGAGTTTAGTTGGGCTATTATGAAAATATGATCAATCTTCTTTAAAATACACTTGAATTTAATGTATAGCATCAGTATTTGTTAAAGATAAAGACTGTCAAACAGGCCTGAGATTAGTCCCAAAAAATATGTTAAATAAAAATGGCTACCAGTTGACTGGCATCCTGTCAGTCTCGAGAGGCAATGGACTTCATGCTAGAGCGTGGGCAGTCAATTGTTGCCCTAACATTCGCCGCAAACGTTTTTAGTCTCCAGCTTGACGCATTTTGACTTCCCCAGCCTGCAGACCACCACACAAAGCCTACATCCAGCCGGGTCTGTCTTTGGCAAATTTCAACCAGTTGCAGGTGTTCATGTCCAACGCCTTCATGTCACGCTTGCAAATATCTTTGTAGCGGATGAAGGGTCTACCTTTTTTATGCTTGCCCGTGGTCAGCTCTTTGTAAATGATACCTTTTGGTATTCGACCATTCTCCATTCTGCACACGTGACCAAGCCACCACAAGCGGCCATGGCGTAGGATCGTAACTAAGCTGACAATCTTTGCATATCCCAACACTTCGTTGTTAGTTACTCCATGAAATTCAAAGTACGCGTCTCACACATCGCAAATGAAAAGCATTTAGCCTTTTTTTTCTTTGAGGCATACTGAGTCCATGTTTCGCTACAATAGAGCAGGGTACTTATCACACAGGATCTGAACAGAGCAGCCTGTGTAGAGATGGTCAGCATGTTGTTATTCCCCACTCTCTGTGAGAGCTTCGCAAGTGATGCTGAGGCCATTCCTAATCGCTGCTGCAGTTCCGCGTATAGTGAAAGGTTGTCGGTGATGTTATATCAGAGGTAGTTGAAGTGATTTATTACCTCCAGATTTGTATTGCTAAAGACAATAGCTGAAGGATCTGCACCCTGATCCAAACTTTTCCTCTTTTGTATTTTGATGATGAGTCCAAACAAATTACATGATTGTGCCAACCTATTAATGAGTATCTATAAGTCGGCTTCGGTGTGACCGACCAGGGCAGCATCGTCTGCGAAGAGCATATCGCAGTCTGGTTAGATTGAATAGCCTCCCATCTGACCTAGTATGCCGAAAGACCCCCCCCCCCCCCTCCCTTCTTCTGTGGCAGTTCCAAAGGCGTGTCTAAGCATGATGGCAAAGAAAATGCCGAATAGAGTCGGAGCCAGAACACAACCTTGTTTAACTCCGTAGTTAATGTCGAAGGCCGCAGATTCCTGACCATCATGTAGCACTGTACTTTTTATGCCCACAGAAAAAGACCTAATCATGCTCAGTAGTTTAGGTGGGCAGATACCTTTAATGAATACTTTAAAAAGACCGTCTCTGTTTACTAGGTGAAATGTCTGAGGTCAATGATGGGAGCATACACTTTGCCTACGGTTTTGAGAAGAGATATGCCCCAGTAATTTATGCAGTCTCCTCTGTCTCCCTTTTTCTTGTAAACGGTGATTATGTTGGTGTCTTTCATGGTTTGGGATGCCGCCCTCTCATCCCAACGCTGGCAGATATGTTCGTGCAGGTATGGAAAAAGTACGTTCCCCCCGCATTTGATGATTTCTGACGGTTGTCTTTTCCAATGGCATGCCCTCGATAGCTTTTTCCAAATCGTGTATGCTCGGTTTATCGTCACGTTCCTGCAATACCTGCAAAAGCTCAATTTCGTTGAGAGCAGAATCCGCCACTGAATAGTGTTCGGCTCATCGCGTCATTCGCATATCCATGTCCATAATAATCTCACCTGTCGCAGATTTCAGAGGCGCTGTCTACTTTTTTGTTGATCCAAATGGTTTCTTTTTGCCCTCGTACATCGCCATGATGTTACCAATATCCTCTGCAGACTGTATGGAGGTACAGAGTCAGAGCCACTAGTAATTTGCACATCTCGTTGCCAGTCTCTATACCGTACTCTTTGCGGATTTGTAAGCTTCCAAGATCGTGCTGCTCGGGGAATCTTAAACTTTTTAATGGCTGTTGCAAGGATAGTCGACCCACCCTCAAACCAGTAATTTTTGCTTGTTGTCATCTTTCCAAAGACAGCCAAGGCTGTGGTGTGTATTGACCTTCTGACGTGCTCCCACCTTTCTGTAGCTCCACCAATAATAATAATAGCTGTCCATCTGTAGCGCCACCAATACTGCGCTGTTTTGCCATTAATTCGGAGAGGGATTTTTTGAATTCTTCCACCCTTTCAGGAATATCAAAATACTGCTGTGTCTATGCGACACGTACCTACTAATCTTGATACGTCACATAGCGACCAAGATGGCGGTGCCTTTGTGTGTACTCCACAAAACGACGATTGAAAGTTAATGTTTTGTCAATTCTTGATATGATTTAGCCTTTAAATAAACATTCTACTGGAATGTAGGATGGCTGAAATCGAATTATTACCAAATTTATAGTTCAAATAACGCCTGGTCAGTGAATATTTTCAAGCAATGTTGATTTGTACACTTATGAACCAAGAATTGGTGACGCTGCTGGAATATGAATCGATGAACATGGAGTAAAATTTAAGTAAAATTGTCGGTTTCGGCGTTGTAGGATTCATAAATACAGTAAACGATCAGCTTGCTGTAAAAGATAAATGTGTAGACTATAGTCCGTCTTTTAATTCATAAACAAGGTCTGAAGCAATTTTCTACAAACCTGCATGTCATATTCAAATGATTTTACGCATGGAACCTTAGAATATCCATGACGTTAAGTAAATATTTATTTCTCTAAGAAATTTGATGTATTTAGAAAACTTTACTCATTAGGCTATATTAAAAGGAACCTCGCTGAATTGGACATCATTTTAACATGTTTACGGTACACAGTCATACTGATTTAAAAAAAATATTTTGACATTCAAATTCAATGAGTAACAACAAGTTTTTGATTATCTCGTGCGTCAATTAGACACTTTGTCAAGTGCGGAAAACAACCAAGGTCATTTATGTGAAACTGCCATTCTGCCATATAAACTGAATATTATAATTTGTAGGGTTGTCATTGTCACATTTCTTTGCTTTTTTGAAAATTTACATTATAATCAATTTCAAAATGAGTTGGAAGTGTACATTTATAACAATGCAGGAAGTAATCGTTTTACTATACAAGTTTCTCCGCAGGGAATCTAAGATGGGTCATTTATATTGCGATATTCATGACCCAGAGAAACGAACGCAATTGGTGCTTGGTCTAGATAGATCATCCTTTTACCTTTGGATTGGACAGGACTCAGTGCCCTCATATCAAGCAAGGTTAAAGGGGACGGCGTGGGCTAGTGGTTAAGTGACACGGCTCACCACCCGAAAGTGCTGTGTCAGTAGTAAATCAGCCGCAAAACAGGTCGCAAAGCGGCATGAGGATCTATTATAAAACCTTCTGATCCACATGTTGATCTACATGAGGATCTGATCTTGACCCCACCGGGTCATGTGATGACGCGTTAGTAGGCAGATCGATAATTCGTCATATGTTATATTTAACTTCATTCCGCGAAGTTATTGATTTTAAAAAAAATTAACCGTGGTACCTTCGCTCCGCAAAGTTATTGATTTTTTTCCACTTTGTGTATTACTATATATATATAAACACGTAGACAAATAAGAAGAACCAAACGCTGATTGATATATAGGGCTTTTGTTTTTGATAAATATCACAATGACTCGCAGGTCATTTCAACCATCAATTATGAGAATCTTCAACAGTGACAAAAGTTTACACACGTATATATGTAACATTCAAGTGTTTATATGAAGATGCCGAAATAAGATATTTCGTGTTGCATTATATGCTGCAACAGTTCTGAACGATTGGTGGTGCTTCTTTCCCAGTCATCAAGATTAATACAGTTATTAGAATTAACTTGTCCTTGTATCTTTTTCCCCACCACTTGCTCTTTTACCATTTTTCAGTTCAACATAAAGCAGTTTCGTTGGATCACATAGCAAGGACATCCCAACTGTACAGCACATATCATGTACCAGAGAGTAGGTACAAAAGTATAATATATATATAAGGTATCAGCATTAGCACCTGAAATATTTAGGTAGAGAGGGGAGACGTCGTGACCTCGTCCTCGTGTACGTGTCTTTTTATATAGAAATAGGATAGCGTATTTTTGTGTTGTGTATACGTGTAAATACCTGAGTTGTGGACTTTGAACCCGACATTCCCCTCCCCCCCCCCCCCCACCGTGGGCTTGTCGCGTATTTAGGACCTCCAAATAATTGTCTTTATCTAATATATTATGATTTTTATTTAGACCCTTAGTGGTTGTTGTGTCGTCAACCCCGAAACAGTGGCAGGTTTTACTGCACAGTGAGATCCTCCCATCCGCCTCGTACTCTAATTTAAACAAACCGGGCGCTCGTGTTTCCTACACTCGAGTTTTTCTACATTTCTGGCAATCAAAAGTTACTTTACCCTCACTACTAATAAACGAGTCTCGGTGCTCGGAACAGGTATTGGTGGGGAAACTACTGATCGTACACGCTATAAAATTCGGATCTCATGTCTGGTTTTACCGCGTCAAACAGAGTGGGCGTCGATAACGTTAAATACAGACTGTCTGTATATGTCTACACAACTGAAAATCGGCTCTATCTATAAATGTATCTATCCGACAGGGTAGTCTTGGAGGGGATAAAAGTAGAAAGAGGTGATAGGTAGGGCTTCTACACAATATTTAGTGTTGGGTCTATTGTGATGGGCAAAGTTTAGTGGATCATTATCACATAGAAAACAAAATTATGTGAATTGTGTTGGTTGTTAATTAAAACGGGCTTGTCTAAGACAGCGCTATTATTGTGGCTGGCGTAGTAATATCGAAGTGCTAGCGTTTCAATGTGTATTATCATGATCTGGTGACTAATTTTTTTAAGCGTTTCGTTTGCGCGTTAAAGATGGGTGTTAGTAACGCGTGCCTTCCTACCGGTATGGTCGATGGAAACATGTACAGGTTGACATGTATTTGTTAGTGTGGTGGTGGATGGGGATCGCCGGCCAGTTATTCGTATAAAGCTGTCAATGATCAGAATGGACATCAGCTAAAGTGTCGAAATCAGAAGTAGACCGGGGTCGTTTAGTGGTACCCAGGTCGATAGTTCCCGAATAGTTAGCGCCTGGGTCGCTTGGTCGTTGCGGGAAAAAGGACTGAGACTGAAACGGACTATAAAGTCTGGGTTGGAAGGGGCAGGACCGGTTGAGAAAGAAGTCGAGTGCTGCCGCTGCACATGAAGTTGTAATGCATTCAGTCTAATCTACCCCCCCCCCTTTCCCCACCCCTCAACATATCTGACAACTATACCGGTGGAGGGAGTGAGCGGCTCGGAAATGCCGATTAGGACTTCCGAGTTGGATGCAAGGTTTTCCGCACATAGTGCAGGTTAGATCGAGGAAGGCAGTAGAGTTGGTAGGTTGAGTGAGGCACGCCGCCTGGTAAAGGAGTTGGTTGGGTACAGGTGAAGAGGGTCTAGTAGGTTGGAGGAATTCAATAGGGTGATCTGTTTGGTGGAACTTGGCTATGTGGCGCTGCAAGTTTTCGCTTCTGTTCAAGGCAAAACACACGTACATCGGGCATAGATATCGCGGTTCAGCGTGGACGCTGTTTACGTGCCTAGTTAGATTGGTGAGCTGCCTGAACCGGCGCGATCACTGCACACTACTGTAAAAAGCTACTTTGGAAGTCATTCTATGAAAATAAAAAAGAGAGGGTGATTAGTCATCAAAATATTAAAAATATATATAAAAGTGCAAGCTCTTGGATATATAAGTTATTTACACATAAACCCCGTCGCAAGACATAGCTAATGTTCAATTCGCGTTAGGTGTAATTTGGGATGTTAATAACGAGATGTAAACGTCAAGAATAAGAACCATTTTCCACCAGATAATTCGCGGTAATGATCATTTAATTACGTCACTCTGCAAAGATGTCAATAAAGATAACGCTATTGACATTGTTAAAGCCGTTAATGATGAGTTGTTTTCGAATAACAGGGTCAACTATTGCCGCTTAATGGTGATGTATACTATAATTTTTCGAATCGGGAAAACTGTGAACGACACTTTATACAATTCTGACGTGAATGTCCAGAAAATTCAAGAAGACTTTGCTTTAGCTGTAGACAATATGTGGATGTCAGAGTCGGCGAGTGGCTTTCCAACAAGGGTGGTTTTTCGGTATTTGTCGATCACTTTTCAGAACCGTGTCGTCTATATAAATTCCTAGTCGCAGTGGCCTCGTTTCTATAAAAGAACTACAAAAAGAACCTAAGACTAACCACTAGAAGACATACCTTCGTAGCTAGCTTCACGACCGTGTTTGCTCGCTATCAACAAATAAGCGATGTGTTTTTGTATCTGCTCTGAATTTTAAGTTAGCGGTATAAACATCAATATTTTTTCTTCATTCATCAATTTGAAACGATGTGTTTCTGTGACTGTATCCGCTCTGAATGCCAAGTTATAGATATAACCAGTCATCTGTATAACTCGAATAGCAACAGTCGAGAATCACCCACCATTACGAAATATGGATCCCAGATGGTTGCATCCTTTCACGGCCCTCGTGTTTGGTGCATCGGTATGGAAAAACGGTCTTTGCACACTGGTTCCTGAAACATCTCGGGGAGATGGTCGTACGCACACCAGACGAAGTATCTGGTGCTATAGGAAATGGCAAGCCCTATACAGTAACATGTCGGGTGTTCAGTTTATAAAAGGCCTACTAAATGTTGAACAATGACAAGGAGATAGGCGTCTTTTTGTAGTCTTGGATGATCAGATGAGTAAGACCGACGGAAGAGTAACTAAGTTTTATACTAAAGATGGTCACCCCCGCAATTTAAGAGTTGTATCCATCATACAAAAACCTTTTCGGAAAAAAATAAGGAACAAAGAACTATCAGTTTAAATTCTCACTCTTTGATTGTATTCAAAAACCCGCGCGACGCTTCGCAGATTACGAAATCTGGCCAAACAAATGTACCCTGGTCAAACTAACTATGTCCAAAAAAGCTTCGAAGATGGTACCCGCTGACCCCACGGTTATTTGTTATTCGATCTTCGACAGGAGACACCAGATCCACTGATATTGCGCGGCAACATATTTCCAGACAAACTTCAGGTGGTTTACAAACCTAAATAGCGAAATGGCCAAGAATTTGAAACAACACGTTGAAATCTTACAATTTATGGGTGCGGCTAAACCCACATCCATCAAAGCCATTGTAAAAATTGCGTCACATGAACTCGTCCACACACTCTGCGAGTGTTGCCATAACGTATTAAAAGGCAACGTTCCGCTGACGTCTAGTCAGAGAACTAGAATCGCTCGATACAAAGATTACTTCGAAAGTTAAAATCACATGTAATAGGTGGGGAAGTTGCCAAATGGATTGAAAATTGGTTAACGGGAAGAAGGCAGAGGGTGGGTATAAATAAGGAGTACTCTGAGTGGTGTGAAGTGAAAAGTGGAGTGCCACAGGGCTTGGTTTTGGGACCAATTTTATTCTTGATATATATACAATGATTTGGATATAGTCATAGGAACCATTATTGCAAAATTTGCTGATGACACAAAACTATGCAGTAGTGTCTCATCTAAAGCAGAAGTGGATATATTGAGGTCGGATTTAGATAAAATTCGAGAATGGTCTGTAATCTGGCAAATGGAGTTTAATGTAGATAAATGTACAGTCGTGCACATGGGTAGATCCAATATGGAACATAATTACAGAATGGGAGAGAACAATATTAGAAAGATAGATAAAGAAATGGACTTAGGGGTTATAATAGAACATACATGTAAGGTGAGAGAGCAAGTTCAGGTAGCAGTAAAAAAGGCAAATGCAATGTTAAGGATGATAAAAAGAAATATTAAACATAGGAGCAAGGAGGTGATAGTCAAACTGTATAAAGCATTAGTTAGACCTAGATTGGAGTACTGTGTACAGGTGTGGAGTCCTTATCAGAGAGGGGATATAGACATGCTGGAGAGAATACAAAAAAGAGCGACAAAGCTGATAGTGGGATTCCAGAATTACAGTTATGAGGAAAGATTAAAAAGAACCGACCTACAGTGTCTAGAAGAGAGAAGAATTCGTGGTGACTTAATACAGGTGTATAAGATGATCCTTGACAATATGGGTCAAGATGGCGCCGGACATGGTCGCAGTCGATTTCCCTCTTGATAAAACGGTGTTCTGTTTGTGTCTTCTATGATAACTCTCGGACAATTAACGTGATTCCTGGATATAAATGTGCCGACTTGTGAATTAAGCATACTAATGTGAAAGAAGTGATGCAACGAAGTATATAACAGTGTATTTTTAGTCGTGAAAGGTAGACTAATGTGTACAGTTTCGATGGGACAAAGCGTGGTCGAAACTTGACCCGGTCAAAGGCTAGTGTCGCTCCGTGCCGTATCGTGACCCAGATAACGAAGCATGAACACTGAAACGAAGGAGGTCATCCTGACCCCGTCAAACATACTTCAGAAAGGAGCTCATCGCACTTCGATCAGCACACTACGTCCCTTCAAACTCAGATCTACATCTGTTGCGTGTGCTGAAAATACACTTAACCGAGGAGGCATCGGAACTCACAAGTATACAATCAAGGCGGAAGACCAGAGGAACGAGAGGTGGAAGAAGAATACACAAACAAATGCACTCAGAAACTGATACTTCAAAGCTCCACCCCAGCGATAAAAGAGAAGGGAAGGGCTACCGAGATAATGAGGCACACGCTGACACCATACTGTCTGCATCCGAACCCTTCACTAGAAGTCTTGACAATGTCTTGCCTCTAGAACATGTTGAGTCCGGACGATAGAGTGAGGAAGATCCTGCGCACATCTCCCTCACTATAAACATATTGCGCAACTCACGACATCACCTTACAGATCACACCCTGACTAGCAGCTCGCAACTGGCAGGGCCCCCAAACTGCAGCGGCGGAACAGGCAGAAAACGATCACGAAAACTACCCATCACGCTTGCAACATGGAATGTCCGCACGCTACTGGACAACACCAAAGCAAACAGACCCGAACGACGGACAGCACTGATCGCCAGGGAACTGGCTAGATACAACATCTGCATAGCTGCCCTGAGCGAGACACGACTGGCAGAGGAAGGGCAGATCACAGAAGAAGGCGCTGGTTATACTTTCTTCTGGAGCGGCCGCAGCAAAGAAGAACGCCGTGAAGCTGGAGTTGGCTTTGCCATCAAGACCAACATGGTCGACAAGCTCCCAAGCATGCCCAGAGGAATTAATGACCGCCTGATTACACTGCGTCTCCCCCTAATAGGAGGGCGCCATGCAACACTCATCAGTGCATACGCACCCACAATGACAAATCCTCAGGAAACAAAAGATAAGTTTTATGAGGACCTTGAGGTGCTCATCGTTGCAGTCCCAAATCTGACAAACTGGTCATCCTCGGTGATTTTAACGCTAGGGTTGGCACAGACCATACAGCATGGGAGGGGACCATTGGCAGACATGGTATCGGAAAATGCAATAGTAACGGACTGCTCCTTCTGAGGACATGTGCCGCAAATGAACTACTCATTACAAACACAGCTTTCCGACTACCTGTCCGAAATAGAACCACATGGATGCACCCAAGGTCCCGCCACTGGCACCTCATTGACTATATTATCATCAGACGTAGGGATCGAGCGGATGCTATGGTAACGAAGAGCATGTGTGGTGCAGAATGTTGGACCGACCATCGACTTGTCATTGCCAAGCTAAACTTCAAGATCCAGCCCAAAATGCGCCCCCAGGGAAAGAAACCACCGAGGAGGCTAAATGTCTCTCAGTTGAAATACGAACCCACGAGAGGAGGCTTCCAGGAAGAGCTTGAGGGTAGACTGTCTGAGCTTCGTTTTGAAAAGAACGACATCGAAAAGAACTGGGCATCATTGAGAAACACACTCTACGATACAGCTGTTAAACACATTGGCCCAATCACGCGCAAGCATAAGGACTGGTTTGATGAGAACGATCTAGAAATACAGGCCCTTCTCGATGCAAAACATGACGCGCACAGGGAATACCAGAGGGACACACCATCTCCGGCAGCAAAAGCTGCGTTCAATACTGCTCGCAAAGATGTCCAGACCAGGCTTAGAGAGATGCAAGACTCCTGGCTCAGCAAAAGAGCTGACGAAATTGAGATGTTCGCCGAGCGTCATGACACCAAACGGTTTTACGAGGCACTGAAAGCTCTCTACGGCCCGCAGCCCTCTAGTAATACTCCAGTTCGCAGTGCGGATGGGGTACTGCTAACAGATAAGGTTCAGATTCTAGACAGATGGGCAGACCACTTCTGCAAAATACTAAACCACCCATCGTCCATAAATAAAGAGGCCATCCGGCGAATGCCGCAGGTGGAACTGACCTGGCGTTGGATGAAGTCATTACTGAGGAGGAAGTCGACAGGGCAATCAGTTCACTATCTATAGGAAAAGCTCCAGGAGCTGATGCAATACCAGCAGAGGTATATAAGACAGCTGGCCCATCCCTCACCAGAAGGATCACTGAACTCTTCTGTCACATGTGGGCTGAAGGTAAAATTCCGCAGGAGCTAAAGGACGCCTCAATCGTTCACCTATACAAAAGAAAAGGCAATCGTCAGGAATGTGACAATCATCGAGGAATATCGCTACTCTCCGTAGCAGGCAAGATCCTAGCGCGCTTACTGCTAAACAGGCTCAACAAACACCTTGAACAAAGTCACCACCTCCCAGAAAGCCAATGTGGATTCAGAGCCGGAAGAGGAACAGTGGACATGATTTTTGCCGCTCGCCAAGTACAAGAGAAATGTCGAGAGCAAAATCAGGCCTTGTAAACCACATTTATTGATTTGACAAAGGCATTTGATACAGTAAACAGAGGAGGGCTGTGGATGATAATGTCTAAGTTTGGCTGCCCCAACAAGTTAATAACAATGGTGAAACAGCTACACGAAGGCATGTGTGCTCGTGTACTGGACAGCGGTGCAATCTCTAAAACGTTTCTAGTATCAAACGGAGTAAAACAAGGATGTGTACTCGCCCCGACTTTGTTCAGCATGATGTTCGCGGCCACGATGACAGACGCTTTCAGATCATTGGAGCTTGGAATACCCATAAAGTACCGCACAGATGGCAAGTTACTCAATTCCAGAAGAATGAAGGCCAAAACCAAAGTGGCTGGCGACATAATCAGGGAACTTGTATTTGCTGACGACTGTGCTCTAATGAGCAACTCAGAACTGAACATGCAGGTTGGAATGGACCAGTTCTCTGCCGCATGCGAAAATTTTGGCCCGACCATAAATTCCAAAAAAACAGAGGTCATGTACCAACCAGCACCAGGCATGCCGTACACAAAACCAGAGACTACAGTCAGCGGGCAGACGTTGAATGCCGTAGACAAATTCACATATCTGGGCAGCACGCTGTCGAGATCTGTCAGCCTAGATGATGAGGTGGCAAGCAGAATAGCAAAGGCCAGCACGTCGTGGCATCCGCGTCAAGACCAAATTGAAAGTCTACCGTGCAACCATCATTCCAACCCTACTATACGCTTGCGAAAGCTGGACTGTATACTCTGGACATGCAAGGAGGTTAAACCACTTCCACACAGGTTGCCTGAGTCGAATATTCCACATCCGATGGCAAGATCGTGTCACTGACATCGAGGTTCTCTCGAGGGCTAACATGCCCAGCATACATGCACTGCTAGAAAAAGCACGACTAGGATGGGCCGGACACCTCGTCCGTATCTCAGACGAGCGGCTCCCAAAGAAGCTTCTCTACGGCGAGTTGAGAGACGGATGGCGCGAGAGAGGGCGCCCAAAGAAACGTTTTAAAGACGGTCTGAAGGACTCACTAAAAAGTTGCCAGATAGACTTCGACACCTGGGAATGTCTTGCGAAAAACAGATCTGACTGGAGAAGCGCAGTCAAATCGGGTGTAGCTGCCGGTGAAGATGACCGTGTTGTGAAAGCCCAGAACAGACGCGAGACGCGGAAATCCCGAGCAGCGGGAACACCATCCCCTTCTACAAACCTCGTGTGCCCGATATGTAGCAGATGTTTTCGTGCTCGAATTGGCCTGTTCAGCCACATGCACACCCACACCCAACAGGGAAATCTGTGACAAGGATGATGTCGGCGGTCCTCATCGACAACGATGGACAGCTATTAATAAGATGATCAGAGGAATGGATAAAGTAGATTATAACAAGTTTTTTAAAGTACAACCATCAACAAGGACAAGAGGGCACAGCTACAAGTTGACTAAGGAGAGGGCCAGATTAGATATTAGGAAGTATTTCTTTAGCCAGAGAGTTGTGAATGCTTGGAATGCATTGCCAAGTGAGGCGGTGGAGGCTGGGACGGTCAATGCATTTAAGAACAGATTGGATGCGTACAGCTTCTAGAGCAAGATGATGTAATTGAAACTGGTTGTATACAGACTCTGCAGAGTCTTCTAAACCAGTATAAAGACGTTAAGTTAGTCTGAGAGAGCTGACTAAAACAAAGCTGTCGTTGAAAAGACGGAAACAAATTTTACAAATAGGTGGTTTCATAGGACTTTTGTTGAGTCTTGTGCTAAACGTGTTGATAGCTGTCTTAGGTCTATGAACAATGGGCAAAAAAATAGTTTTGGTAGATCCTCGGTTGTTAGAAAATCCACCTTATAGACCCCCAGACGCGCTAAGAGATAATCTAGAAGACTTGGATACTCAAATGCACCGAGTCTTGATTCGTTAGGATATATCGACAGGCGATAAAGCCAAGCTATAACGACAAACACTTTAATGGTATCTGACTTGCCTAGACCAGTACGAACGCAAACCAATGGGTTTAGTCGATTTTAAACAACACACAACCATCGACCAGCCAGCGTCACCGATGGTACATAAGGACGACGTAGTCGACAAAAGTCAGCATTTACCGATCGAACAAGCCACGCCTGTTGCGGATCAGGCGGAGAAAGCGATCAGTAACGGTGGTAAAGTCTCACCATACGTGCTCAGAAAGAGAAAAAAGAAAGGTAAAACGCAAAACGGGGGAAAATGGTGGATAAGCTTTTGAAAAATTATTTTAACCCAAGCAAACCAGGTGCTTTTGTTGGGGTTTCTGGATTACACAGGAATACAAACCTTAGTTCTAAAAAAGTTCAACGCTGGTTAAAGACTCAAGATACTTATACTCTACATAAACCTGTGCGAAGAAAATTTAAGCGGCGGGTTACCGTAACGGGTAGCGTGAGTCATGAATTTCAAGCTGACTTAATATATATGCGTAGTTTAAAGAACTACAACGACGGGCTTTCCTGCCTAGTGACGTGTATCGAAATTTTCAGTAAAGTCGTCTGGGCAATTTCCATTAGAAACAAAACTGGAAAGGCTCTAGTCGCCGCTGTGCGCGAAATCTTTAAGCGCAGGAAACCGATAAACTTTCAAACGGACAAAGGAAGGGAGTTTCTTAACAAGATCTTTATCACCTATCTACGAAACGAGAATGTGCATTTCTTTTACGACCGAGGATATTAAATCTGCTATAGTCGAACGCTTCTACCGCACATTGAAGATGTGGTGATATTTCACCAATTCGAATAAACTTAGATATATTGACGTAATAGATCGCTTGGTTCAAAACTACAATAATTCGTACCATAGGAGCATTAAAATGGCACCTGCGAAAGTTAACTTAACCAATCAAGAAGATGTGTGGCGTAGCTTGTCCTCGTTAGCTGACGAACCAGAAAAACAACTGTTTTTAAAGTCGGAGCTTGTGTAATTCTTTCTAAAGCCAGACAAACATTTAAAAAGAGTTATACACCAGCCTTGACAGAGGAGTTGCTTACTATCAGTTGAATAAACAGAACGAGTCCGATAACGTATGTAATTAAAGATGATGGTGGACAGGAACTGTACAGGGCTTTTTACAAGGAAGAACTCTAGATAGTTGGTGATAAGACTGCATACCGCGTTGAAAGCTTTATACGGGAACACTACGTGGATGGTAGGCATGAGTATTTAGTCAAATTGTTTGGCTATAACCACACATTCAACAGTTGGATTTCAACCGGAGACGTTGCGGCATATAAAGATTAATGGAACCCGAGGAGGAACATCACGAAATACCGCTGCGTGAAGCGGAAGAGTCGGGTGAACGCGACAGTAGAACCTTTTTGGAAAACTACTTTTGCGGGTAGAGATTGTCTTCGTCTGCCAGATGCTCGCTATGTATGCGGTTATCGAGGTGTCACTCTTTAATCTGACTGGTGGTAGCGGTGAAGGACGTGACGGAAAGTTGTGGACTGCTTTGTTGAGCAGTTGTTTAGGGTGCATGCTTTCTAACCCGAAGTTTTATTAGTCAGAAACCATGAGTTTTTATGTGACCCTGCCGAGTAACGCCTCTATGGGCTTATATCCCGATAATTCCGCTGGTCACTTCTTTGTTAAATTACCGCAGACTATAGAGTTAACGCTCAGTACGAGGTGGGGTTGGTTGAGATTCAATTCCCAAAACGTTATTACAACGTTCTAGCTGATGACGTGTGGATAAGGTACTTTCTACCCAATACGCAAAAGAATGCATCTATACTACTCACACTTCAACCGGGTTTATATCAGTCACCCGCTCCGTTTATCGAGGCTTTGAATTAGCTGGTGCTCGGTATGTCAGAGAGTAACAACGTGCCACCCTTTTTTTCATTTTCAAAGAGGATAAGGTTATATTGGAGCTATTCGACGTTGGCGCTCTCGTTAGTATTAGTGAAATTTAGAAAAATCTTTTAGGTTTCAGTGCCTCGCATATACCAAAATCCAGCCCAAGACAGGCGGAACAGTCTGAGGAAAAACGGATACTAAAATTAACATTCTGGAGAATATGTTTGAGCTCAATACTTTCCAGCCAACAAGAAACATACAGAACCGTCCCAGCTTAACTTGAAGCCGGGTGTTTACCAGTCACCCAGTGGGCTAACCGAAGCTTTAAATAAATTAGTGGACGGTTTGATGGGGAGTAATATCCCACCGTTTAGCTTTTTGCTTTTAAAGAGGAAAAGCCTATATTGGAACTATTCGAAGGTGAAATTGAAATTAGCGAAAATCTGAGACATATTTTAGGTTTTAGCACATCCTAACAAAAACCAACCAAAGACAACAGGGTTCGAATGAAGTACAAATAGATAGCGAAATGACAAAAAGTGTACTTGAATTGCGATCTCGTGGCGGCGAGACCTGTTGCTGACGTTCTGGTACCCCTTTTACGGATTGTACCTATTTTAAATAGGACTTCGGCCTCCGTTTTTGCGGTTTACGACAAACCACACTACATTCCCTTGAGTCGTTTTTCTTTCGACACTGCGAAAATCCTTTTAACCAACGAAATGGATAATCCACTCCCATTCAATTACGGTACGTCGGTGTGACACTATATTTTCGAACCAGCAAACGTTTTGATTTCTAATAGAAAATGGTGACTCACGTTCCACTACGGCGACGTCCTAAAGTGTACGAGGATTTTTACTGCAATCAAGCCGGGCATGGAATGCCCGTGTTTATCGGTGGTAGAAGTCAAAGAAAGGTTTAGGAAGTTTTTTTGGTGGTTTGGGTAGAATAAATCTACCTTGGCTAAAAACCGGTGGAAAAGCGCTACTCAGAGAGGGCGTTGGTTCCGGTCTACAGGTGGCGAGCGACGCTTTAGCTGGGCGAAACATTGGAGAATTGCTTCGCGAACATGCCAAAAAGTCGGGGCAGCGTTTGTTGCAAGGTGCTGTTGATCACATTACCACTAATCAATCGGGTGGCGGTATTAGAAAAAGTCGAAGACGTCCCACCCCCACCGGGCGAGCCGGTTAGAAAAAGAATAAAACCTGCAGCCCAACCACGTTGAGCTCACTCGACTCATACGAAGAACCGATACCGTTATTCCGATATATTTGGATCATGGCTCTCATCAATTTTCGTTCGAATTTGTGCGAATGCTTCCACAGTGGTCTAGATTTATTTTGCGTGCCACCCACACAAACAGCAATGAAAGAAGGACATTTCGTAGAGATACACCCACTAACCGCCCTAGCTTCGGGAGCCCCAGTAGAGTTTGTTATATCGGGAAATGGCGAAGGATATTTGGATTTGTTCAACACCTTTTTTGCACGTATGACCAAAAATCATGTTAAACACTAGTGACAAGTTACCCAACGATGCCAAGGTGGTTCCGTTAACTATTACATGCACAGCTTATTCTCCCAAGTTGATGTCTTGCTTAATAATACCCTAGTCACTCCGAGCGAGAACACTTACCCGTATAGGGCTTACTCGGAAGCGTGTTTGAATTACGGCGAGGAGGCCAAGCGCGGGCATATGACAGCCGCTCTGTTTTACAAAGTTACGCCGAGTTTTATTACCGATACAGATGGTGGTGCTAACAATGGTCTCAAGATTCGTCGGAATCTAGCCGGTTTGTCCCAGGAGCTCGATATGATGGGGCGACTCCATTCAGATATTTTCGCTCAAGATCGCTGCTTAATCAACGGTGTGGATGTTAAGATGAAGCTCACTCTAACTAAAGATGCCTTCAACTTGATCGCCTACGACAGCACGGTCGGTTATAAATCGGTTATAACATGCCCCGCTTTAGTGGTTTGAAAAGCTAAGCTGAATCCGGATATCTTGCTAGCTCACGAGAAAGCCTTGCTGCGAGGTAATGTCAAGTATCATTTTAAGCGCGTCGTGGTGAAGACTTTTTCTAGTCCTAAAAAAATATTATCCCCATGCTCAAGATAATCTATTTCTTAGTCAAATACCCAAGCGTATAATTAATGGTGTAATTACGTCGGCGGCCTTTAACGGACTTACAAAGCTAACTAGTTTAATTTCGCAAATTTTGAATTGATATATTTAAACGTCAGCTTGGATGGTAGAACAGTTAGTGACAATTCACTATCTATGGACTATGAGCACAACCAATATGTGAGAGCTTCTTAGGGGCTAATCTAGCTATGGGTCTCATCGCCAAGGACGCCGGGAATGATCTCGAGTTTCGACATTTTAAGAACGGATACGCATTATACACCTTTGATCTAAGCCCCAGTCTGTTGGATGGTGATCAATTCGAATTGGTTATATCTGGTCTTCTCTCCGTAGAACTCAAATTTGCTACGATCACACCCGAACCGTTACAAGTTATCGTGTATGCTGAGCAGGATTCTATTTTGGAAATTTCAAAATCTTGCCAAGTTTTGACAGATTACATAGCTTAAAATATGAATTCACTGGAGATTTACTACATACTTTATCTGATTTATTCGTTCAACGAATTGGCGTTAAAGTTTTAGCACGCGATCAATTACCGACGTGTATTGATCCGAGTAAAAGCGATGTATTTATCCTCAACACAAACTCCAGTTACAGAGCGGGTGAACACTGTGTGGCCTTATATTATAACGGTCGAGGAACTTTTGAGTATTTCGATTCTTTTGGTCTACCACCTCTTCACTCGGAAATGACTCGTTTTATACGAAGAAATTCTACCATACCTGTCGTACACAACGGTCGGCATTTACAGGATATTTCTAACAGCGTTTGCGGACTGTATGCAATTTATTTCATCTTAATAAAAACACGTGGTGGGAGTATGAGTCGCGGCCTGCTACCCTTCTCGCAAAGACAACACGTCAATGATAGAGTAGTTTTTCGTATAGTTAGCCACTGTTTAGGGTGCGACAAGTCTGTAGACGTTTTCAAGAGTCTGACGTCGTATAAATACCCAGAGTGAGTGTCAAGATTCAACATATGCTTTCACAAACCAACAAAGATGCATAGAGCGAATGAACCCATTACAAATTGGGTGTATGCAAGTAGGAACGATGAACTGGTAAAACCATTGGGTACTGGTTTCAAAGTAGCTTCAGTCAGTTTTTACAGAGAGCAAGTTCTACTATACATCAGAAAATACTTTGGAGAAGCAAATCTAAAGTTTCCAACTAAGGTTGGAATAACCCGGACCCGCAAAGAATTTGAACATTTGCTAAGTTTCCGAGACGAAATTCTAGCTGAGTTTGATGGATTACAACAATTAACATCACCGATACCGTTCAGTCCCTGTCCTATTAATTGCAACGCACCTGGTCCAGGCCGTACGAGTACATACATACCCAGGTATTCTACCGAGGCTCCGTTTGACGCTGCTGATAACGATGTCTATAATCGACAACAATAATGTACAACCTTGGGATCTAATGGTGACCAAGGGCTATACTAACCGTTGCAAATTGGTGTCATTTTTTACGATTGCACATAAAGGGCAACACAAAGAATCAATTGATCTTTCAATACATTAAGGTGTACAAAATGAACAAAATGCGACGAGAAATTAAACTGCGTAGTGTAAAATCTTGAATGTAATGCCATTTCTTTGCACTGGTTCTAAAAGATCAAAAGAATTCACCGATGGGCAAATGTCTTAACATGTATGGCTAAATAATATTAATGTGTTTGCGTCATGTATATTGTAAGGCTGCATGCACAAAATTATTTGGATCTGACATGCAGTTTATTAAAAAATTGCTTCTTACCTTGTTCCTGAATTAAAAGACGGACTATAGCTGACGATGTCACATTTGCAGTACCGGAAAAAGGCACATCAGTTCGACATAGCGTAAAGATCAGTGTCCTGGTTGCGTAAGTGAAATCACCGCCGACTTGCGCTGTTTCAGTAATCTGCTGTGTTGTCTCCGTTCGTGTTTCCAACAACTTAAGAAACTAACCTCCGCTGTCTAGCGGTTATATCCACTTGTAGAAAAGGCTTTGGGAGTTAACCTGGAGTCCCTTAGGCAGTCAGTTACTAATTTCAAATGACTACTCCCTAGAATTTACAACAAACGATGAGAGGGTTTCAAGCTCACTAAAAAAAAATATTATATAATGATTACTCCTGCACTTATTGCATTTTGGCAGGACATGTTAGTCACAATTTAACTGATACAAATTGTAATTTTCAAAGAAAAAAAATTTTCTGAGAATTTTGAGAAATAATATTATGTTCTGGCGCAAAAGATAAGAAAGATATTTAATAGCAAACGTAGTGGACAGGTCTACCAAAGGAGCAGATGTCGAACTATGTGAAAATTTATCTAATGGACTGTAGGTTAGGCCTGTAATTACGTTCTGGTAAACTTAACAACATCAACATTTAATCTTTTAAAAGTTCACTGACCACCCCCACTCGGTCAGAAATAAAGAGATGGCATTTGTATGATATTGTGAATCAGATTCAATGTTCACGAAGCTATTGGATGGAAGGTAACAGAAAAATTGGCATTTGAATGGAAAATTAATAAAAAATTGTTAGTAAACTTGTTTCTAACTTTTGTTATTCCACCGTACAATTGCTAGAGACAAATAGGAAGGGCCTAGGCAGCAGTGAGTTTGAGTTTCGTTGTAGCAGAAACAATTGTAATATACATCATTTTCTTCATGTAATCTAATATAAGTGGGTAATTTGTGTGTGAATTTATTCAATAAACAGGTGGGTTGTATTAGCATTGAGATGTGTTGGAGGAGGGCTTGCAGATCTGAAGATGTGATGTGGTGTTATGAACTTGTACCTGTCAAATTAGAAGAGCAGCCACAACAAATAGTGTTCATATAAAAAAGCTGTAGCAGATGAAACTGTTCATACAAACACGTCAGTAACCTACCTGCTGTTGTTATGGCTAATATAAAACCAGTATTTTAAGACCATGACAAGAATGAAATAGTAAAAAAGTGTCTTGAAGGAAACACGCAAAATGTCAATGATTCACTGATTAGTAATATCTTGAAATGATGTTCCAAGCGTAAGAATCATGGACTAACTATTGTGAAAGCTGTTGTTGCTACTGCAATTTCTGTTTATAATGACGGGACAAAATCTATGTTGGTAATGGAGGAAATGGAATTACATACAGAGTCCTGTGAACACAAGAACATATAGTCGGAAAAAAGGAAATCAGAGAAAAGCTATTAAGGAAGGCATCCTATAATGACAGTAGGGCAAAAAACAAAAAGAAATTTGGACTGGAAGATTGGCAGGAAGTTACCAAAGGGTTCCTATATCAAGTTGAAGGTCATTAATTGATAAGAATCAAGATATTTAATCATCAGAAAATGGTAACAGTGTTCTAATATTTGCACCGAAAACCGCAAATGTACAGACAGTTTATATATGATAACTTTTTTTTGTTTTTAAAGCAATTGTCCTGTAACGTTGTAAATATATCTAGATAACCATGGCTTAGTTGTGCACTATGAAAATCAAACTAACTTACAATGTGTAAGAGGTATTATAATTTGAAGTATCAATTTATTTTACAAAATTTAGTAAATATTTGAAATTTCATAAAAACACAATTGTACAAGATGTAGCTTTGACTGTAATCTAAAATGAAGGGATAATCTTTAACAGAATTATTAAAAAAAATAAGTGTAATGATCAAAGACACAGAAGAAATTATATGCAGAGTTTTGCCATTTTTTCTAAAATAAATTTTCAGTATGTTTTGTTTAATTAAGTTTTAATTTAATATTTAGAATGCTACATTCGAATAAATAATGCCTTGTTGTAAGTTGATTATCTTTACAACACCTGCCCACATTTTATATGGATATATACATTTGGAATAAACTTACAACATTTATATAATACCCCTCGCTATGGGGTACTCTTTAAAGGACAATCTATACGATATGAAAGAACTAACATGTGCAGCCTTCTCAAATATATATAATTATTATTGGGCTAAATGTGAGGACCAAGTCTTAAAAGAGGACAAGGGCTATTGAAAAAGGTGGACTGTCGTTCTTTCTTCCGAGAGCAGTCATCAATGTGTTGGAATTGTCCGACTGATTAAGTTCGAAATTAACTTAATGGACACATGAAAGTTTCGTCATTAAGTCGCCGGCCTTTCAATGGGGTTTTCCCGTCAAAAAAATATAAATATCTATTTTTTAACCGGATTTTGGGGAAGTGACGTCACTTTTTAACTGTGTGGTTGTCAAACATCGGGCCTATAACTGGATTGCCTATAAACCTAGATTTAATCGTCATCATAGGGGTCTCAGTCTTTTTAGACCATACGCATTTTGTCCATCTCTGACTCCTGTATTTAGATACTGTCTGATATGGTTGCAAAGGCCAATCCACGAGTAACCGTCTCTGCCACGGATCCTACAGCTATGCTGAAGAGGATGCCTTGCCTGGCTGTTTCTTGATCTCTTCAGTCTTTCTTCTTTTTCTGCAGCCAGGAGGCCTCTACGAGCGTTAGATTTAATCACCAAACTGTAAATGACAAACGATAAAATGGCACAGGCATATGCTTGTTCCATATTTGCGAGTTAATGTGGCGCTGACCCATACAAGTAAGTGATTTGGACGTTTTCAGCACCTTTCTTGTCGAAATTGTTCTATTTTGTCCATCTCATTAAATAAAATTGTTGTATTTTGTCGCCCAATTATCCAATCTGCCTGTCAGGATATTTCCTTCTGCTCCTTTTTAGGGCCCTACATTCTTCGAGAAGAATTATCGCAAAACTGAATATAACCATCTTGTCTACACATATATCTTTATCTAAGTGTTTACTTATTTAATGAAAACAAAATTATATCCACGTGTCCTCCCCGTAACCCGAAATGAAATGTCTCACTACAGTCACCGGTGGCAAAATATGGGAATCCATAGAACTCTGTTTGGGGTGAATTAATGAACAAGTACCAGTGTATCTTCATAATATTATTTACTGTCATACGACATTTTTTGAAGGATGGGGACTACAGGCCGCTTCGCCACTATTGACGCCACGTCGTGTGCTGGCTATGTTTGTTTATTTCACCCCCAACAGAAAAAAACAATATATGCCATACCGCGGATTCGAACCGCTGCCCTCCTTACCGGCAGGTAAACCTCGAAACCATTTGGCCACGCGCTCCTTTATAATATTATTACATACATGTAAATATTATATCACCAGATGAAAATATAAAACAAAGGTCATTGAATGCAATATCTTCAAACTTTTCACACAAGAAAGCGTTGCGACAATATAAAAATATGGAAGAGGTGTATTTCCTTAAAACAAACAAGATGAAGGACAAATGTGAAGGAATATAATGGGAAAAAAGTAAAGATGTTCAGAGTATTGTTGTTTGTAGTCTAGTGCCAATGCTGTCAATGGATCCACGCTGGGTCTTGGAATACAACTACACACCTTACCTTGCAAACAGGAAGTAACCTGAACACGGTCCACAGGCAAATGAGGGCGAAACCAGAATGACAGGACAAAAGATTATTGATGATTTTCCAGGTCAGAGTGGTCGTGAATTAAATGCATTTTTTTCTGTAGTTAAGATCTTATGAATGTGCCATGCGTGTCATTGTCTAGAACGTTCTATTTGTACAAGCTCCATCAGGTCTATGCAGCCATAGAACGCTTTGTTTCATACTGCCCCGTCAAATAGTGTACTCAAGCTGCAATATAGAGGATGACTTGGGTTTTATCACGTAGGCTGATGCTTAAGAAAACAGATATAAAAAAATGTATAATCCAAAACACACATCTGAAAAGAGGATATCATTAGTCCTGAATGTAATATCTTATATTTTAAAAAATATAGCTCGTTACAAAATTAGTTCAGTTCGTGTGTTTGTGGTTTAGTCATTCTAGCACTGACATCATAAATATTTGACAGTGACCTTTTGGTATTTAAACCAGCAGTAAATATATAACTATTCAAATCTGCCTCACTGATGCCAAGGTGCCGTAGTTAGTGGGTAATAGTTTATAAATTAAACGATTAGTGAAATAGGCTAGAATAGCTTAGCTTGTTCTACCCCTTGTCACAAGAAAAGATTATCTAGTCCAAAACACATAAACACGCGTGTACATAAACACGCAGACTAACGGTACAAGGAGAAACACGTATCACCTGAACTGTAGTCAAATAAATAAACAACGTTGGTAAAAAATTAGCAAGTTAACATGAAATTAAATCTACAGATAATAATTAACGAAAATAAACTGAATTACGTCAAGAGCATTTTCCAAATTGGAAATGTAATAACGAAGGTTGGGTGATAAGAGATACACGTAAGTAAAAGATTAAAAATGAAGAAACTATGTTTTAATCAACATGAATCAGATACTGATATCCATGCAAATAACTCTTAAATGTGTTAATGTAAGCTAGTCATTATTATATGGCAGATGTCCACACATATTTCAGTACAACGGCCACTTGGAATATTTTACACATGTTCGTGGATCAAAGCAACATACATCAAGTTTATAAATGAATGAGCAAGTTTTATTTTGACCTTTATTGTGGGATTCTGAATGGTATATCTTCGTTCGTATTGTTTCCTAAGGAGAAGTACATTGTACTGTATGAATCACAAAACTCGTATATGGATCGATCCGGGTATTTCATATGGATACCATACCCTGCAAAAGAGGTAGATTTGGATGCTGATCCATCCGTTTAGACCAGGACTGCCGATTTTGGGTAGTTGGAGACTGTCTCCAAGGTGGCACATGTATTCAGGATATTAGGTGTAGTCTCCTTGGTGGCTGTCTTTTCTGTCAGGTGTGTTTTTATGACTGGCAGGCAAAGATTTTCCCAAGGTGGTGGTTCAAAAACCTATCTTCCGTTTCTCTCTAAACTGGTAGATGGTGAAAATGGCTTTCCTCTCCTGTTACATCCAGTGGGGTCAATTGCTTTAGTCTTCTATTTTGCTTCCAAGTGTTTATTTGTACCCTATTTGAATGGCCATTTTCTTGCTTCTTGTATCTCTCTACTGCTTCAGTCAGTGCCCCCTTTCTCCTGATATCTAGCGGTTCTATGTTGGCCTCTATCTCCCACGCATTTACGCATTTGTTAGTGTTGATCTCATTCCCCAACAAATTAGTCTAAGAGCTTGATTCTGCACCCAGTCAATAGTTGAGATGTTATTTGTACTTACAGTGGTCTGTATGGAAAGTCTGTAGTCCATCACCGGTCGTAAATAATCAAGGTATAGTTGCAGAGTTTGTATATCAGCTCCTCAATTTGTACGAGCAAAGATTTTGATTAAGTTTAAACGCTTGGTTGCCTTACTTCTAACATTGCAGATGTGGCTGCCACATTTTAACTGTCTGTCCAGTGTTTATCACAGATAAACTTGGATATCCCCTTTTACTAGTAATTCCCCATTCATTTTGATGTTAATGGATCTCTTCGGGAGAAGATGGTATATATGGTTTTTTGTGTAAACCTTCAGTTTCTATAATTCGCAGTATAGCGAAATTGTTAGTAGCGCTCTGTTGACCTTAGATTTTGCCAAAATTCATTGATCACTGTGTAGGAACTATATTGTTTCTCTCTCTACCGCAGAATGAGCGAATATGTTTGTAAAAATAAATGTGAGATGTTTAACATAACTAACTCAATACCTCCCCATATTTTTTCCAGCATTCTTTCTTCTGTTGTACAACTATCATGGCCTTACTTCTAGCCTCCTTATAAGAAATATAGTCTTCTTCTTTTTGAAATCGCCTCCATTTCGTAAAAGACATTTTCTTGTCTTTGTTTGAAATAGGTTATAGAAAATGATTGACGCTCAACAACAAAGATACACAGACATAAATTACTCAAATCGGTTTTTATTATGGCTTAAAAAACAATCTTATCCTAAATCATACCAAATCATCCCCTGTCCTCAATGCTATGAAACAGTACTGTACACTTTCATTGGCCAGATTCTGAACTTCTGAGAAAAGTACTTGAGTTCTATTTTAAATAAACATATACCACGCCTTAACACCAGTGCCACGCGTCGCAATACATTATAGGCTTGACACTACGAACCAGCAATCCTACTATCTTCGTCTAGAAGTTCACATTCAGGCCACAGGTGCTGTTCAAATCACCTTGAGTAGAATAATAGTATACCATGCTCCTTACGGACTGCAAAGCGGCACGAGTAGCTTATATAAAGCCATTTGATCCACATGTGGATCCGCCTGACCTTCGCACCGGCCCGCGTCTTTCCAAGAAACGTTATTTTTAACTTCGCTCCGCGAAGTTATCGATTTTTATAATTAACTGGGGTAGCTTCGCCCAGTTATTGATTGTTTTTCCTCGTATGTGTAATTACAATATATATACAAGTAGACAAATAAGGCGAAAAAAAACATGATTGATATATACGGTATGTTTATTTTTGAAGGGCTCTCCAGTCTCCACTTACGTATCTATCAAATTTGTCCACGGTTAAATGAAAGGTCATTTTTCTCAAAAGGGAATGATTGACATATATCAGCAATATAATATTTAACCATAGCCCTAGTGCGCTGTGTGATAACACGTGAATGCCTCAATACACCAGTTGACCTAACATGGATCTGTTGGTGTAACACCAGTAACGTTCACTCAATTCGCTTTCAGTAACACTGTAATCCGTCATTCTTACGACCCGACAATTGACAAATGATGATTGGCAGTCGAGTTAACATGAGCGTTCGGTAGTTCTGACCAAAGTTGTGGGGTGTCTAGTTAGAGAGTGCGTAAATTCTGACCAATACAGCATAAGATATGTTATATCTGTATCCACAATTAATGAATACAGAACCAAAAATTAAATTTATTATTATCGCAAACTAAACCATCTTATTAATAATTGTGACACGCTCACGACACGAATCAACCCGGCCGCTAATTCAGACTAGATTCATCGATACGAGTGTCAATTATCTAGGAGTCGAGTGTCGTTATTAAACGTCCGGCAAGAATTTAGTCAAAACCTTGGTGTTATCAAATCGAACTGAAATATAATTTTAACACCAGACATTCGCTAATTATTTTTTCTGTTGAAGCGAGACCCGAATGTGTGTGTACATTTTCCTTATGGAATTCTCTTCCCAGGGGATGTACTACACATCTACGTGTTTTGCCTAATCGGTTAAGGTTTTCCCATACGCAGAATTCCCTAAAAGTTTCATGGTTTCCGACTTGATGGAATATAGGTGGGTCACTATGAGCTTGTCGCTTTGATTCGGCTTCTTGGCACTCTTGAGCATGACCGAGTCAAGATCTGCGTCACTCACGTCAACATTTTTAAAGATCGGAGTCATCTCTGAAAAATGTGACTTTAGGTGGTCGGGGGCGTGAATAGTGCATTCTACTAAACCAAATAAACTTTCATCTTCAACAGAAGTCAGGATCTGTTCTTCCGTTAGGGGATATTTATGTTTGGTATACGAAGGCTTTGGCTGGGGAAATGTTGCCATCATAAAAGCCTTTAAACTCGGGTCAGCCGTTTTGAATTATTGCCATTCACATTCCCAAATATCAATCAAATTAACCTGACATTCGGTCCTTAGGTATTCACTAACTTCATGTGTCTTTTCATACAACTCAACCATACATTTGTTGCTGACCGGGTTAGTATCTCGATCTATGGTTAAGGGAGAGTTGGGGTGTCCGTGAAACAGACAACCGTGAAATTGGTAGACTGTTCGAGATTGTTTGTCCCAACCGTCGACTCCAATATGATTAGGTCGCAAAGCCATCTCGCGACCGTTGAACTGGGTCTTCAACATGATCGTTTTGGTATAGACTACCCACATCAAATACTCGAGGCACTGAATGGTATATCTAATGGGTTTATACTGCCTGAAACCGTCCTCTTTTTCCGTATAATAGGAAAATCAGTAGGCATATTTTGCATTAGTGCCCACAAATAAAGAGCGTTTGCATCATAGCCCTTAATAATCCCCACAACTTTGGATGGGTTTCCTCTAAGCCTCGTTATACCCTTTTCGTGGTTAACTATGAAAGATAAAAGAAGGACCACCGATGATATTTTGCCGAATAGTGGCGTGCAAATCTTGTTCTCGTTTCGAACGTAACGAAAAAAAAACACATTTGCTGGTAGTGTGCTAAAGAGATACTTTAAGGTAACTCCCGGGACTGAAATTGCGTCTTTAAACATGTCGACGTAAAAACTAACTTGTTGTTCTAAAGCAACTAAGAAGAGGACCACGTCCTTATTATTATACCAAACTAAGAAATTCCGGAGTGTAGACATTTTCTTTTCAGACCAGGTATTTTGAGACCCAGCGTACTCGCTAGCGGACACGCTGCAGTTTTTGAGGTTTGAAAAAAACGGCGTATCGGGTGGTAATTGGCGTTCGTCTAATTTACGTAAATTTATGATATATTCGTAACAGAAAACCCCTTTCGTTTCCTCTAATTTATAGGCCGCGAAGTATTTACTATAGTTAAAACCTGGGGCTAAGTAATTGATTATGTATACAAATTTTAATTTGGGGATCGAAATACACATAAAGTTGTTTTTTCTCTTTACTAGGTACTTAAACGCGTCACCCTGTTGGAACTGGAGGAAATGTTTGATTAAATTCGGTTTTGTGACATTTATGTCGTATTTCCCCGAGTTGAAACCTAACACCGGGAGTTCGCGTAAATACTCGTCTAACCTATCAACTAACTTCCCTGGTAATTCTGCTAGTTGGTTGTATACCCCGTCAAAATATTGCCGCAACAAGGCATACGCCTCGTCCGCTATAACGATCAGATGGTAGAGCAAACATAAATATCCCATAACGGAAGAATAGATCCTGACTTCTGTTGAAGATGAAAGTTTATTTGGTTTAGTAGAATGCACTATTCACGCCCCCGACCAACTAAAGTCACATTTTTCAGAGATTACTCCGATCTTTAAAAATGTTGACGTGAGTGACGCAGATCTTGACTCGGTCATGCTCAAGAGTGCCAAAAGTCGAATCAAGGCGACAAGCTGATAGTGACCCACCTATATTCCTTCAAGTCGGAAACCATGAAACTTTTAGGGAATTCTGCGTATGGGAAAACCTTAACCGATTAGGCAAAACACGTAGATGTGTCGTACACCCCCTGGGAAGGGACTTCCATAAGGAAAATGTATTATTGTAACAGGAATCGATATGTAAGGAAATACATTGTGAAAATATGATTTTTTTTTTAATCACACCAAGAATTACAGTTGGAGTGCAACAGATAGAAAATCAACCTTAAAAAAAAAAGAAAAGACAAGTAGCCGGATTTGTCAAAACTTTGGATTGAACCAGGGACCTGTAGATCTTCAGTCTAACGCTCTCTGAGCTATTTCGGCCGCCGAAAGTTAAAACAGATGATACAAACACTTTTAAAGTTATTTTTAGCTAATCTAAAATATTGTTACAGCTTTCATAGTTGCGATATATTATGTATATATGCACAGATGGTAACGGTATCACACTAAGTAAACAAGACATAGTTACAATGCGTTGACCTTTATCACGGTATTAGAGGATAACTTGCTAACAGCACTAACAGAAAGACAAATATGAAATCTTTGCATCGAAATGCTTTCATTTTCGTATTTTATTACTTTAAACACATAGTAGAGCAGACAAAAAGAAGACTACTAAAAAAAAAGAGTAAGACACTCAGTAGATTGATACAATAGCCTGACTAATCCCCCGCTTTAAAAATATGATTGCAGTTGTCGATGATATTTTTTAAGTAGAGATGTTGAAGAAGAAAATTAATTGGGATCTCCCCTTACAAATAGGTTTTTTTCGTTTACCAGTACGCCAAACTGCGGATGTTGCGTTTCTACTATAAATGCCTTGGTAAATTTATAGATAGAGCCGATTTTCAGTTCAGCGAGACAAATACAGACCCTCTGTATCTAGCTTTATCGACGCCGACTCTGTTTGATGCGAGAAAACCGGACCTGAGATCCGAATTCTATAGACATCAATGGTTCTCCGCCGATACCTGTCCCGAGCACCGAGACTCGTTTATTAGTAGTGATGGTAAAGTGACTTTTGATTGCCAGAAATGTAGAGACAAACAGTTATTTGATAAGCGAACTCCCGGTTTGTTTAAATTATAGTACAAGGGGGATGGGATGATCTCTTTATGTAGTAAAACCTACCACTGTTTCGGGGCTTACGACAAATCTAGCACCAAGGGTCTAAAGAAAAGTCATAATAACTTGAATAACGACAATTTTTTGGAGGTCCTAAATACACAACATACCCGAGGTGGGAAAAATGTCGGGTTCAAAGTCCACAACTCTGGTATCTACACCTATACACAACACAGATACTCGCTATCCTATTTCTATATAAAAAGACACGAACAAGCGCACGAGGTCACGACGTCTCCTCTCTCTATCTAAATATTTTCAGTGCTACTGCTGATACCTTATATATATATATTACACTTTTTACCTACTCCTCGGTACATGATATGAGCTGTACAGTTGGGATGGACTGGCGATGTGGTCCGCATGTCAACTCGTCGTCTACTTATGAAACTGCTTTATGTTGAACCGCAAAAGAGCAAGCGGTGTGGAAAAAGATGCAAGGACACATTAATTCTAATAACTGTGTTAATTCTCATGACTGGGAAATAGCCACCGTCACTCGTTCAGACTAGCACAGAACTGTTGCAGCATATACTACAGACATCAGATAAGTGGAAAGTAACGCACACACATAGAGATAACCACGGTAGAATACAAATAATACAAATAAAAAGCAAAGACAACCCAGAAGATACATACACACAAGTAAACATACATGCCCCTTCAACTAAAACCAGAACGAAATACATTTCATGAAAACCCCCAAACCACATTAAGCCAACAATATGGACGACACAAAATGATAATGGGGGAGATCTCAACTGTAATCTAAACCCACTAGATTCATCACAGGGGACAACAAACAAGGAAAGCAAGGGACACTTTACAACAAGTCCTAAATGAGCACGCCCTCAGAGACACTTACAGACACAAATGTCCCGCTCGCAAGGAGACAACATTCACAGACACAACACGTTCCCACGGTACATCAGCCAGGTTAGACAGAATTTACATTCACGAAAGTTACAAGACAACTAAAATTAAACCTATGAATATCACAACGTTCACATACCACAAGGCAGTACAAGTTGTTGTTAATGAAACACACACAAACAAGAAACACAATGAATGCTTACACTGGAAATTTAATATTTCTTTATTATGAAACGACAAATTTGTTAAACACATAACTATATTTAATAACAGATAATGCAAAAACGGTCCCAACCGAAAATCTAGAAGAATATGGGATTTACTAAAAGGAACAATTAAAGTTACAACACAAATAATATCCAAAATAATACACAAACATTCGGGTCTCGCTTTGACAGAAAAATAGTTATGAATGTCTGGTGTTTAAACTAATTTCTGTTCGATTTGATAACACCAAGGTTTTGACTAAATTCTTGCCGGACGTTTAATGGCGACACTCGATTCCTAGATAATTGACACTCGTATCAATGAATCTAGTCTGAATTAGCGGCCGGGTTGATTCGTATCGTGAGAGTGTTAAAATTATTAATAAGATGGTTTAATTTGCGATAATAATAAATGTAATTTTTGGTTCTGTATTCATTAATTGTGGATACAGATATAAAATATCTTATGCTGTATTGGTCAGAATTTACGCGCTCTCTAACTAGACATCCCACAACTTTCATCAGAACTACCGAACGCTCATGTTAACTCGACTGCCAATCATCATTTGTCAGTTGTCTCGGGTCGTGAGAATGACGGATTACAGTGTTACTGAAAGCGAATTGAGTGAACGTTACTGGTGTTACACCAACAGGTCCATGTTAGATCAACTGGTGTATTGAGGCATTCACGTGTTATCACACAGTGCACTAGGGCTATGGTTTTATATTATATTGCTGATATATGTCGATCATTCCATTTTGAGAAATTGACCTTTCATTTAACCGTGGACATATTTGATAGATACGTAAGCGGAGAGTCTGGAGAGCCATGTAGAAGATATTTATCAAAAATTAACAAACCGTATTTATCAATCATTTTTTGTTTCGTCTTATTTGTCTCCTTGTTTATATATTGTAATTACACAGACGAGGAAAAAAAATTAATAACTGCGCGAAGCTACCCCGGTTAATTATAAAAATCAATAACTTCGCGGATCGAAGTTAAAAAATAACGTTTCTGGGGAAGACGCGGGGCGGGGTGAAGGTTAGACATGTGGATCAAATGGCTTTATATAAGCTGCTCGTGTCGCTTTGCGGTCCGTAGGGAGCATGGTATACTATTTAGGAGCTACTCCCTGAAAGAGCCAGCATGGTTTCTGATAGAAGTCCTCGTGATATTAGAGTCACGTCAAAACCATTAGAAGTGTCATCGTGACATATATGTCTTTGGAGGTGACCTGATGAAGACCTTTGACTCTATGAAAGTAGACGAACTCTGAAAAATCATGATGCCATTCGATTTCCGGAAAAATAATCACAATTTTCTGCTAGTTTCATGGTGGTATACTATTTGTGTACTGAATGATGAAGAATTGTCTGGAGCCTTCCGAAACATAATCGGATGTAAATAGACATTTTCTGACACGATCAGCTTTTACTTTTGTATTTGTAACCACGCTTTCTGAAGTTACACATGGCTTTGACAACAGCATACGTGCAAGACATATGAGAAATGACACGCCATTCAATCCGATGTGCCTGCAGTCATTCACTACAGTGAAAGAAACATTCATCTTAGATTTTCTCTTTTCTGAGAACTGCACAATTAACACTTATTCAGAAGATGACATGCGGACCACATGGATGCATTTTTAGTTGCATGCACACATGTCTATCTTTCCATCAATACGATCAAAAATAAAACAATGTTTTAACCTGCTTCAGGAAAATCTGACCATAAACAATACATCCATGTACAGGCCAACGTTACTAAGAAGTTGATTGCTTTGCACACCTAGGCAGTACCCTCACCAACCGTGTCGATTTTGGGACTTTAATTACCTGTCTGCAGCAGTGTGACTTAAACCCGTTGTTAGTTAATTAAATATCAGTTGCCCTGATGGAAATAACAGTTGCGCTACGCGTGGGATTGTGGATACCAGAACCGATGCGAATATGTCCAGGATTGCCTCAAGGGTCTCCATTCTACCCGTGCTGTTCATCATTTGGACAGTAAAAGTGGCCAATATTCAACTCACATGGACAGGGCGAACGTTGACATTTGCCGATGACATCCTAACGTACAGGACTGGCTCAGACAGGCAAGAGTTGGTCAAAGACATCCAGGAAAACCTGCAAGCAATCTCCCAAGCTACTAGAACAATTCGAACAAGGCCTGCATGATGTGGTGCTCTTTGAATAATTCCATAGTAAAGGCTTAGCTCTCGAGCATCACTTTTGTTGGTTGCACTATTGACAGGTGCGACAGGGTGAAATACCTCGGAGTGACTTTTGATCGCAGTCTTACCTATAACTGCCATTTTGACTGCCTGCTGGATAGGACACCGTAATAGATGAATCAGCAATGAACAGACTGCAAAGTTTCGACATCAAACGAGGTTCGAGCTGAGTGGGGCGCATGAGAGGACGGCGCAGGAGAGTGTAAAACCAACGAGCTACAGGGACCATCAGCATCCATACCTTACGCCATTTGATGAGAGAGACTGAGCACCTATGGGTATGCCCGAAGTGCAGAGACGTCAATTCTTAGAAATAGAAACAGACCCTCATCAGAGATGCAAATACCGATTCTGGGGTACATAACATGATTGCGAAGGCAAATTTGTAAGATTGCAAGCAGATCTTTGTGATCGACAATGATTGAATGTTCCAGCTAAGATCACAATGTATTGGAATTTGATTCAACTACCCTTTTGTATGTCTGTGACACCTGAAATGTCAATAGTAAGCAAACTCAAATATTTCAACGTGCTGTGTCCGCAGGCTACGCATGATGAGGTAACAGAATAAAGTACCCAACCTCAGACGGGTAAGACACTTTACGTATACGCTGCTGCAGAGAGTTGAAATTAGCAAGTTAGCATGTCCGATAGACGCCTCCATCGCATGGAGTGTACAGAGCTCAAAACGAGCAACAGAGTAACATAAAAAATGCTACAAAATTCATTGAATGCGTCTCTGACAATTTGTAATATTGATGTCAGTGTCTGGGAAACGTTTTCACAGAACCTTTTCGTCTGGCACTACAACGAGCTCACATAACTGAAAAGAACATAACCATTAAAGCTATGGGAAAGTGCATTGCCCGAAAGTATATTATGTGCAACATCCCAACTGCCGAACCTACATTCCGTTGGATCTGTTATGTCAAGATATGTGTTTACAGACAAACTTGATGCTCACTCCATCTTCGCTTGCAGTTGTACACTATCGGATATGACCGTACGTCTATTACTTAATGACAATAAATTCAATGAATTCCAATGTCTTCCGAGTGAACAGAGTGTCCCAAGGCCAATGAGCAGATTGATTCTCCGTCTTGCTGGAAAGTAATGCATTATGACCTTTTCCTTTTATTAGGAAGAAGGTTCTTCGTCAACAATTCTTTGGATTGGTAAACGCCATCCCACTTGATATTATCAGGTTGAACAAAAATTCGTTCCGACGTAGCCCAGTGATGAGACACCAATATATACAATTATATAATATTTTGTTTGCAACAGCCGCAGAAACATATTCTCCTCACTGATCAATATGAAACTCACTTTATGCTCTGGGAAGGAAAACAAATCATCTTGGCACCGGAAAAATTGTAAGCTTTTGGTATGTTCAGTCATCTCTGTCGTTCAATGCTTCTTAAAACATTTCAACTTAAGTTCATTTTTAAGGATTATGCCCACAGATCTGGAACAAACGTCTATCTGAGGAGCAAATGTGCTTTTAAAGAGATATATTTGCGGACGTCCTTTCTGTTTTTGCACAAGCTCGTTACAAACATTGTCATCAGTGAGCGCAGGCATGTTCGGCCAGTGCCTTTACGACGTACTACATCGCCGGTTTAGTCTATCTTTTTCAGTCAGCCTGAAGTCCATCCCATTTTGAGGACACCATAAGCAGTAGTTTCACACAATCATGTTTCTTTTGTCGAAGAAATTATATCATCGTTTTCCTTCTTCATTGAACGCCGTCATGCAACTTATGAACTAAAGTTGTTTGCAGTGCGACCTGCAAGATCTGCAATTCGTGGTGTGAAATGTTACAATTGAATCCGAAATTATTTGAATATGTGTATATTACAATATTTTCTAAGTTTGTATGAATGGAGAAAACATATATTTCTTTGCTCACAGACAAGTGCCAAATGTTATAAATTGTTGCGGAATACTCTCACAACGAACTTTCACGAATTGCCATCATTGCGTGGTACTGGTGTCACTTGGTAACGCCTAGTCTCGATGCGATATTTGACACGTCGTTTGTAATCAGCTAAGCTGCTTCCATTGGTCCTTTAATAATTAACGAGCCAAGCATTCTTGGAACCTCAAAATGTAAATATAACTTCTTCTTTGGACCATTATCCATTGAACAGGAAAAATGAAATATAGGTTATTGATTCCATCTCCAATGTAAGTGTTTGATTGCAAATTAAAAATTAAATTATACGTATTATAGATCGGAGGAGGGGGAAGAGATGGGAGAGAGAAATGGGGCAGACGATGTGTGGAGGAAGAAGATCATTTAATTGTTAAACTGCAGCTGTTTATTTCACGTAATGCGGTTTGATTAACGGGCAGATCTTCTGCCCATATTTGGCTAGTTCTATAACCATATTTCGTAATTACAGTTTACTTTCGGACAGTGACAACATTATTTGAACGTCTTGGATTTCTCAACCACACTGTGTTACCTAACATCTGATCATTACTGGACATACCTTCAACAATAGACCTTTTTTCAAGAGACATTCATTGCCTGAGACACATATTATGTCTTGTATATATATATATATATATATATATATATATATATATATATATATATATAGATATATATATATATATATATATATATATATATATATATGGGGAAAGCAGACGTTCCTGTCGTACATATGTGGTTATAATAAAAAAGTAAATGTGATTGCAATCAACTGCTCTTATTAGATTTTTATTCATATGGTTCAATGCTCTCACATTATCCAATTGTTTTACTTGCATTACATTGTCCTCTATTGTTGTCCATAGTGCATTTCTAAAAACTCAGTCAAAAGCTTTCTCCTACTCTTTACATCTTATGTTTCAATGCCTGTCATATGCTATTGTTCATTCGTTAATTATCTTAAAGTGGTTCCTGGGGTGAACAGAATAAAACCTGTCTTCTTCCTTGCTTGAAACTCAAGATACAACTATAGAAGGTTATGCATTTGTCTGACAGCCTCATCATGTACACACTTTTGCTGTAATACCCCACTGGAAATGATCATAACCTGTATTTATGGGTATTTTTCTATTTAAATCTGCCTCTTTGATTGTTATTTCCTAAATTTGTCTTTGGTCGAGAGATGAGGTGAGTAGTATATAGTGCGCCATTCAATTATTAAAATGGCGCTCTTATCCTCTTTAATTGTCATATGATCCTCCCGTCGGTGGCGCTTATGTAATATCATATGATCCTCCCAGACAGCGGCTTGACCTTGGTTCCAGCCCGCGTCTTCCCCACATACGTAATCGTATCGATTTTTATAATTAATAGGGGTAGCTAATTATTAATTTGTTGTTGTTGTTGTTGTTGTCCTAGCGTATTTACAATATATAAACAAGTAGACAAATAAGACGAAACAAAAATATAATGGATATATACAGCTTTTATTTTTTTTAGATCAATATCACAATGACTCGCAGTTCATTTCAAGTATCATTCTAAGTGGCTCAAACCACTCTTTATCAAAATGTTGACATCTGGTTGATACGTCTGTGTAGTTCCTATGGTACTTTCACTCGGCAATGTAGCTTGTCCACTTTCCGATAAAATGAACGAGTGGAAAGGTGTGACGAAATCTAGGCAAGCTTTCACATCAGCGTGAGTCAGCCCAGATATTTCGTATTCATCTTCCGCAATTGACGAATAAAGAATCAATATTGCCGCTGTGACCTCCCGATAATTATATATGACACAGTTTTTATCTAACAGCGAATTATCCGCAATTGAATACATTTCTAATAGTTCGCGGTTCCCGAAGGAATGTTTTTTACATCTAGCCACGTCTAAATAAATATCTAAATATGAAACAGTTGTACTTACACATAACCGGAAATCTAGAATTTTGAGAATGCTTCTTTCTTTAGCTAATATGACTTTTTTTGGGTAAACGTTATTCACCATATCACTCAGTTGAGTGATCGATAAAGTGCAAGTCTCTTCATATTTGCTACCTATCCACAAACAAGTTATAGCAATTAGTTCTAAGTCTCTAATGTTTATTTCCCCAGTCTCTCCGCTTAAGTATCTATCAAATATGTCTACAGTTAAATGAAAGGTCAATTTCTCAAAAGAGAATATTCGACATATATCAGCAATATAATATATAACCATAGCCCTAGCGCGCTGTGTGATAACACGTGAAGGCCTCAATTTATCCGTTGACCTAACATGAACCCTTTGGTGTAACACAAGTATCGTATCACGCAAGTCGATTTCAGAAACACTGTAATCCGTCATTCTCACAACCCGACAACTGACAAATGAGGATTGGCAGTCGAGTTAACAGGAGCGTTCGATAGTTTTGACCAAAGTTGTGAGGTGTCTAGTTAGAGAGCGCATAAATTCTGACCAGTACAGCCTAAGATATTTTATAGCTGTATCCACATTTGTGAATACAGAGCCAAAAATTAAATGTATTATCATCGTAAATTAGTCCATCTTAATCGTGACACGCTCACGAAACGACTCAACCCGCTAACACTCAGACTCGCTTCACCAAGTGTCAATTATCTAGGAAGGAGTGTCGCTATTAAACAGCGGGTAGGAATTTTGTCAAAACCTCGGTGTTATCAATCCGAACTGAAATTATTTTAAACACCAGACATTCGTTAATTATTTTTTCTATCCAAGCGAGACCCGAAAAAGTGTGAAGGGTACTTACCAGATAAATTTTGTTTCAGATAACGCTAGGTTAAAATAGATAATTGGAAGCGAGCAATTACCGAGACATTTTGTCTGATAGACGAACAGTAAATTGACCTTCTCTGACACAAAATCATTACCGAAACCAGTCATCGAGTTAACTTAATTCACACGCACGTACATTAACACCAATGTGACAATATAATTGCGTGACCTATAAAGGTTTAAAATGCATTACAATACGGAGTCAGAATTGTATTATTCATAGCTTTTAAACAGGTATTCTCAACCGTTGCTTACAAGTGTGCTCTCACAGATCGACAAAGGACCTGCCCAAATCTCAACCAAAGTAACCTGACACTCGGTCCTTAGGTATTCACTAACTTCATGTGTCTTTTCAGACAACTCAACCAGAGATTTGTTGTTGACAGGGTTAGTATCTCGACCTGTGGTTAAGGGACAGTTGGTGTGTCCGTAGAAAAGGCAACCATGAAATTGGTAGATTGTTCGAGATTGTTTGTCCCAACCTTCGACTCTTATATGTTTAGGTCCCAAAGCCATCTCGCTACCATTGAACTGAGTCTTCAACCGGATCGTTTTGGTATGGGTTACCCACGTCAACCACTCGCGACACTGGATGGTGTATCTAAGGGGTTTATACTGCCTGAAACCGTCCTCTTTTTTCCGTCTAATAGGAAAATCAGTAGGCATCTTTTGCAGTAGTGCCCACAAATAAAGAGCGTTGGCATCATAGCCCTTAATACACTGCACAACTTTGGATGGGTTTCCTCTAACGACAGTCTTACCCTTTTCGTGGTATCTATGAAAGATAATAGAAGGACCACCGACGATATTTTGCCGAATAGAGGCATGCAAATCGTGTTCTCGTTTCGAACATAACGAGAAAACCACATTTGTCGGTAGGGTGTTAAAACGATACTTTAAGGTTACACCAGGAACAGAAAGGGCGTCTTTAAACATATCGACCCCTAGACTCCCGTAAAAGTTAACTTGTTGTTCTAAAGCAACTAAGAATGGCACGACATCCTTGTTATTATACCAAACAAGAAAATCGCGCAGAGTAGACATTTTCTTTTCAGACCAGACATTTTGAACCCCTACATACTCGCTAGCGGACACGTTACAGTTTTTGAGGTTTGAAAAAACGCTAAATGGGGTGGTAATTGGGGTTTGTCTAATTTACGTAAATATGTTATATATTCGTAACAGAAAACCCCTTTCGTTTCCTCTACTTTATAGGCCGCGAGTTATTTACTATAACTAAAACCCGGGGCTAAGTAATTGATTACATCTAAAAATGTTAATTTGGGGGTCGAAATACACATAAAGTTGTTATTTCTCTTGACTAGGTACTTAAACGCGTTACCCTGTTGGGACTGGAGGAAATGTTTGATTAAATGTAGTTTTATAACATTTAGGTCGTATTTCCCCGAGTTGATACCTATCACCGGTAGTTCACGTAAATAATCGTCTAACCTATCAACTAACTTCCCTGATAATTCTGCTAGTTGGTTGTATACTCCATCAAAATGTTGTCGCAACAATGCATAGGCCTCGTCCGCTATAAGGGTCAGATGGTCGAGCATCTTATCCACTAACACTTGTGGGTCACCCTCGGTAATAAAACAGACGGGGGCTTCCAGACCCGGAACATTGGAAGCTACCGAACAAGACAATGGGACGTGTTTGGCTGTAAAAGTGGTGACGTTACCCCCAGTTGGTAAATCAGCGTTCGGGAAATAACACTCATAATCATAGGTCGCCCTATAGGGGTAGACCCAAGTTGTATCAACCTCTATTACATGAGCCGCGATCGATTCCCAAATAGTTTCGGATACTCTATAAACACCACCTTTAAAACATTCTCTAGTTACACCTCCTGCACAGATTTTCGAGTGTCTATTCAGCTCCTTATACAAGTTCCACAACTTCCCACACCTGGAACAGGAAAAGCTGTGGGCGGCTTTATTAATGTACGATATGAACATGAAATGATTGGTGTGGAGCAAGAGCCGCAAGGTGTCTTTATATTGAGTACTACCGCGAAGTTTGGGGTAAAGTGTTTCTGATTCGTCGTATTCAAACACGTCGATGTTCAAACCGAAACACTGTTCTAAGGCGGAAATTTGAGTTAAATAAATCCCGGGGAAGTCGATAAGAGAAGCGAGACCCTGGTGTATTTCCCACTGAGTGAATAGTTGCCTCGTTATTTTCCTAACATTACAAACGGGAACACCCCTAAAGGTTGCTAAACATCTAAAAAAAACAAAAGATTATCTACATAAGGTTTTGAGTTTGAGTCGTGTTGCAATGTACTAATGGCGCGATTGTTTGTAATGTAGGGTGGGAGATGAACTAAATAACACCCTATAGGATAGTCTTGGAGGTGGTATAAATAAAAAGAGGTGGCCGGTAGGGCTTCTACGTAATATTTAGTGTTGGGTCTATTGTGATGGGCAAAGTTAAGTGGATCATTATCGACTACTTGTGCAACAAACTTCTGAAAATCGTGTAGGTTGTTAATTAAAACAGGTTTGTCTAAGACACCGCTATTATTGTGACTGGCGTGGTAATATCTAAGTGGGCGCGTATCAATGTGTCTTAACATGGTGTGGTGACTAATTTATTTTGAAGCGTTTCGTTTGCACGTTAACGATGGGTGTTAGTAACTCGTGCCAATCTACCGGTTGTGTAATGTCTGGTCGATAGAAAAATGTATAAGTTGACATGTGTTTGTTAGTGTTGTGGTGGGTGTGGATCGCCGACCAATTATCCGTATAGAGCTGTCTAAGATCAGCAGGGACGTCAGCTAAAGTGTCGAGATCAGAAGTAGGTCTGGGTCGTTTAGCGGTACCCGAATATTTACCACCTGGATCGCTTGGTCGTTTGCGGGAAGAAGAAGAAGTAGAAGGACCGGCTGAAACTGGGACTACAAAGTCTGGGTTGGAAGACCCGGGTGAGGAAGAAGTCGCGTGCTGTCGCTGTACGTGAAGCTGTAAGACATCCAGTCTAGTAAAATTCCCCCCACATATCTGACAACTATACCGGTGGAGGGAGTGAACGACTCGGAAATGTCGATTAAGGCTTCTGAGGTGGGTGAAAAGTTGTCCACACCTAGTGCAGGTTAGAGCGAGTAAGGTTGTAGAGTGGGTAGGTTGAGTGAAGGGTGCAGCCTGGTAAGGTGGTTGGTTAGGAACAGGTGAAGAGGGTCTAGTAGGTTGGAGGACAGTGGGAGCTGTTTGGTGGAACTTGGCTATGTGGCGCTGCAGGTTGTCGTTTCTGTTGAAGGCAAACCCCACACACAGTGGGCATGGAAATCGCGGTTCAGTGTGAATGTTCTTTACGTGCCGAGTTAGATTTGTGAGCTGCCTGAACCGACGCGAACACTGCGCACAACTGTAAAAAGTAACCTTGGAAGTCATTCTGTGAAAATAAAAAAGAGAGGGAGATGATTAGTCCTCGAAATATTAAATTTTTTTTTATATAAAAGTACAAGCTCTTAGATATATACGTTATTTACAAATAAACCCAGGCGCAAGACATGGCTAACGGTCAATTCACGTTAGGTTTAATTCAGGATGTTAATAACGAGATGTATACGTCAAGAATAAGAACCATTTTCCACCAGATAACTCGTGGAAACGATCTTTTATTTACGTCACTCTGCAAACAGGTCACTAAAGATAATGCTATAGACATTTTTAAAACCGTTAGTGATGAGTTGTTTTCGGAAAATAGGGTCAACTATGGCCGCTTAATGGTGATGTATACGCTCGTTTTTCGAATCGGGAAAACCGTGAACGACACGTTATATAATGCTGACGTGAATGTCCTGAAAATTCAAGAAGACATTGCTTTAGCTGTAGATAATTACGTCGATGTCAAACTCGGCGAGTGGCTTTCCAACACGGGTGGCTTTTCTATATTAGTCAATCACTTTTTAGAAACGTGTCGTCTATACAAAGCCCTAGGCGTGTTGGTCTCGTTTCTATAACAGTATTACACAAATAATCTAAGTATAATCACTAGAAGACATACTTTCGTAGCTAGCTTCACCACAGTGTGGGGTCGCTATCAACAAACAAGTTATATGTACTTGTATCTGCTCTGAATTCGAAGTAAGCGGTAGTAATGAATATTTATTCTTCAGTCAGCAATCTGGAACGATGTGTTTCTATAGCTGTATTCGCTCTGAATGTCAAGTTTGAGCTATAACCAGTCATCTTTATAACTCACCAAAGAGATTACGCCCGCGTCATTCGCCATCCGCGTTGACGGTGAAGCAGTCGCAAACTATATATTATAAAATAACAACAACCGAGAAGCGCCCTTCATTACGAAACATGGATCCGAGATGGACCCATCCATTCACGGCTCTTGTGGCTGGACCAACGGTGTTGTGGGAAAACTGTCTTTATACAACGGTTCCTGAAACATCTCGGGGAGATGGTCGTACCCATACCAGACGAAGTAATCTGGTGTTATGGGGAGTGGCAGGAAATGTACAACAACATGTCGGGTGTTCAGTTTATAGAAGGCCTACCAGAGGTTGAACAATGGCGAGGAGATAGGCGTCGGTTGGTAGTCTTGGATGACCTGATGAGTGAGACAGATGCTAGAATCACTAAACTCTTTGCGCGTGGGAGTCACCACCGTAATTTAAGCGTTATATACATCGTACAAAAAACCTTTTTGGAAAAAATAAGGAACAAAGAAATATCAGTTTAAATTCTCACTATTTGGTTGTTTTCAAAAACCCGCGTGACGCTTCGCAGATTACGAATCTGGCCAAACAAATGTACCCCGGTCAAACTACCTATGTCCAAGAAAGCTTTAAAGACGCTACGCGCTCACCACACGGTTATTTGTTATTCGATCTTCGACAGGAGACACCAGATCCACTGAGATTGCGAGGCAACATATTTCCAGACGAACTTCAGGTCGTTTACATACCTAAATAACGAAATGGCCAAGAATTTGAAACGACACGGGGAAATCTTACAATTCATGGGTGCGGCTAAACCTGCAGCCATCAAAGCTATTGTAAAAACTGCATCACCGGAACTCGTCCACACACTCTGCGAGTGTTGCCATAACGTACTAAAAGGCAACGTTCCGCTGACGTCTAGTCAGAGAACTAGAATCGCTCGATACAAACGTAGTCGGAGAGCACTCACTAAAAAGAAGTTGTCGCTGAAAAGACGGAAACAAATTTTACAAAAAGGTGGTTTCATAGGGGCTTTGTTGAGTCCTATACTAAACGTGTTGAAAGGTGTCTTGGTTCTTTGAACAATGACCAAGAAAATAGTTTTAGTAGATCCTCGGTTGTTAGAAACACAACCTTATAGACCACCCAACGCGTTAAGAGATAATCTAGAAGACTTGGATACTCAAATGCATCGAGTATTGCTTCGTGAGGATATATCTACAGGTGATAAAGCCAAGCTATACCGACAAACACTTCAACGGTATATGACTCGCCTAGATCAGTACGAACACAAACCGATAGGTTTAGTCAATTTTACACAACACACAACCCTCGACCAGCCAGCGTTACCGGTGGTACATAAGGACACCGTAGACGACAAAAGTCAACAGTTACCGATCGAACAAGCCACGGCTTGTTCGAATAAGGCGGAGAAAGCGATAGGTGGTGAAGTCTCGCCATACGCGCTCAGAAAGAGAAAAAAAAAAGTAAAACGCAAAAATGGGAAAAATGGTGAATAAGCATTTGAACCAAGACTACTACGACCCTGGTAGGCCGGGTGCTTTTGGTGGAGTTTCTGGATTACACAGGAATACAAACCTTAGTTCTTAAATAGTTAAACGCTGGTTAAGGACTCAAGAGACTTATACTCTTCATAAACCTGTGCGAAGAAAATTTAAGACGCGGATTACCGTAACGAGTGGCGCGAATCAAAAATTTCAAGCTGATTTAATCGAAATGCGTAGTTTAAAGAACTACAACGACGGGTTTTCCTACCTAGTGACGTGTATCGATATTTTCATTAAAATCGCCTGGGCAATTCCAATTAGAAATAAAACTGGAAAAGCTCTAGTCGCGGCTGTACGTGAAATCTTTAAGCGCGGGAAACCGATAAACTTTCAAACGGACAAAGGAAGTGAGTTTCTTAACAAGGCCTTTATCACCTATCTACGAAAGGAGAATGTGCATTTTTTTAACCACACATTCAACAGTTGGATTTCAGCCGGAGACGTTGCGATATATAAAGAGTGATGGAACCCGAGGAGGAAAATCACGAAATACCGCTGCGTGTAGTCGAAGAGTCGGGTGAACACGACAGTAGAACCTCTCTCTGGCCTTTTTTTGGAAAACTACTTCCGCGAGTAGAAATAGTCTTCGTCTGCCAGATGCTGGCTATATATGCGGTAATTGCGGTTTCATTGTTTAATCTGACAGGGGGTAGCAGTGAAGGACGTGACGGAAAGTTGTGGACTGCTTTGTTGAGCAGTTGTCTAGGGTATATGCTCCGTAACCCGAAATTTACTAGTCAGAAACCATGAGTTCTTATGTGACCCTGCCGAGTAACGCCTCTCTCAGTTTATATCCCGATAATTCCGCTGGTCACTTCTTTGTCAAATTACCGCAGACTATAGAGTTAACGTCGCAGTACGAGGTGGGGTTGGTCGAGATTCAATTCCCCAAAAGTTATTACAACGTTCTAGCTGATGACGTGTGGCTACGCTACTTTCTACCCAATACGCGAAATAAAACTTCTGTACTACTCACGCTGCATCCAGGTTTATACCAGTCACCCAATTTGTTTATGGAAGCTTTGAATCAGCTCGTGTTCGGTATGTCAGTGAGTAACAACGTGCCACCCTTTATTTTTCTTTTAAAAGAAGATAAGGTTATTTTGGAGCTATTCGAAGTTGGCGCCGTCGTAAGACTTAGTGAAAGTTTGAAAAATCTTTAAGGTTTCAGTGCCTCGCATATAACAAAATCCAACCCAAGACAGGTTGGTCTGAGGAGAAAACGGATACAGAAATTAACATTCTACAGAATGAAGTTTGGGTTCAATACTTTGCAGCCAACAAGAAACATACAGAACCGTCCCAGCTTTCGTTGAAACCTGGTGTTTACCAGTCACCCAGTGGGCTAATCGAAGCTTTAAATAAATTAGTGGATGATTTGATGGGGAGTAACACCCCACCCTTTAGCTTTGTGTTTAAAGAGGATAAGCCTATATTGGAACTATTCGAAGGCGAACTTGAAATTAGTGAAAACCTGAGACATATTTTAGGTTTTAGGACCTCACACATAACAAAAACAAACCCAAGACAAGAGGGTTCGAATGAACTGCAAATGGATAGCGAAATGAAAAATGTGTACTTGTATTGCGATCTCGCGGCGGCGAGACCTGTTGGTGGCGTCCTGAAACCCCTTTTACGGATTGTACCTATTTTGGATAGGACTTCGGCCTCCGTTTTTAGGGTTTACGACAAACCACACTACGTTCCTTTGAGTCGTTTTTCTTTCGACACAGTGGAAATCCTTTTAACCAACGAAATGGGTAAACCACTCCCATTCGCTAACGGTACGTCGGTGCTGACACTACATTTTCGAACCAGTAAATGTTTTGATTTCGAATAGAAAATGGTGAGACACGTTCCACTACGACGAAGTCCTAAAGTGTACGAGGACTTTTACTGCAATCAAGCCGGGTATGGAATGCCGGTGTTTATCGGTGGTAGAAGTCAAAGAGGACATGGTTTGGGTAGTTTCTTTGGTGGTTTGGGTAGAATGATACTACCTTGGTTAAAAACCGGTTGAAAAGCGCTACTCAGAGAGGGTGTTGGTACCGGTCTACAGGTGGCGAGTGACGCCTTAGCTGGGCGAAACGTTGGAGAATCGTTTCGGGAACGGGCCAAAGAGTCGGGGCATCGGTTGTTGCAAGGTGCTGTTGATCACATTACCACTAACCAATCGGGTAGTGGTATTAGAAGAAGACGAAGACGTCCCGCCCCACACGGCTAGCCGGTTAGGAAAAGAAAAAAACCTACAACCCAAGCTCGTCGAGCTCACTCGACTCATAAGAAGACCTGGGATCGTTATTCCGATATATTTGGATGATGGCTCTAATTCACCCCAATTCGTGTGAATGCTTGCACAGCGGTTTAGATTTATTTAGCGTGCCACCGACACAAACAGCCGTGGAAGAAGGACAATTCGTAGAGATACATCCACTAGCTGCTCTAGCCACCAGAGCTCCGATAGAGTTTGTTATTTCGGGAAATAGCGAAGAATATTTGGATCTATTTAACACCTTTTTACACGTACGAGCCAAAATCACGTTAAACACTGGTGACAAGTTACCCATTGATGCCAAAGTGGCCCCAATTAATTATTAAATGCACAGCTTATTCTCTCAGGTCGATGCCTCGCTTAATAATACCCTAGTCACTCCGAGCGAGAACACTTACCCTTATCGGGCTTACTTAGAAGCGTGTTTGAATTACGGTGAGGAGGCCAAGCGCGGTCATATGACAGCCGCTCTGTTTTACAAAGACACCCCGAGTTTTATTACCGATACAGAGGGTGATGCTAACAATGGTCTAAAGATTCGTCGGAATCTAGCCAGTTTGTCCCAGGAGCTTGATATGATGGGGCGACTCCATTCAGATATTTTCGCCCAAGATCGCTACTTAATCAACGGTGTGGATGTTAAGATTAAGCTCACTCCAACTAAAGATACATTCAACTTGATCGCCCAAGACAGCACGGTCGGTTATAAATCGGTTATAACATACGCGGCTTTGGTGGTTCGAAAAGCTAAACTAAATCCGGCCATCTCGCTAGCTCATGAGAAAGTCTTGCTGCGAGGTAATGTCAAGTATCCCCTTAAGCTCGTCGTGGTGAAAACTTTTTCTATTCCTAAAGGAATGTTATCCCACGCGCAAGATAATCTATTTCTTAGTGAAACACCTACGCGTATAGTGATTGGTGTAGTTACGTCAGCGGCCTTTAACGGGTCATACAAAGCTAACCCTTTTAATTTCGCAAATTTTGGCTTGATATATTTAAACGTCAGCTTGGATGGTAGAACAGTTAGTGGTAAACCGCTGTCAATGGACTATGAGCACAACCAATATGTGAGAGCTTTCTTTGGGACTAATCTAGCTATGGGTCTCATCGCCAAGGACGCTGGGAATGATCTAGAATATCGACATTTTAAGAACGGCTACGCCTTATACGCCTTTGATCTAAGCCCCAGTCTGTTGGATGGTGATCAGTTTGAAATGGCTAAATCTGGTTCTCTCTCCGTAGAACTCAAGTTTTCGAGTATCACTCCTGAACCGTTACAAGCTATCGTTTATGCCGAACAGGATTCTATTTTGGAAATTTCAAAATCTCGCCAAGTTTTGACAGATTATATAGCTTAATACAATGAACACACAGGAGATTTACGACATACTTGTATCTGATATATTCGTTCAACGAATTGGCGTTAAAGTTTTAGCAAGTGATCAATTACCGACGTGTATTCAATCGAGTAAAAGCGCGGCCTTTATCCTCAACACAGATCCCCAACACCGACCGGGCACCCATTGGGTTTGCTTATATTATAACGGTCGTGGAACTTTTGAGTATTTCGATTCTTTTGGTCTACCACCCCTTCACTCGGATATTACTCGTTTTATACGAAGAAATTCTTCCTTACCGGTCGTATACAACGGGCGGCATTTACAAGATATTTCTAACAGCGTTTGTGGACTGTACGCCATTTATTTCATCTTAATAAAAGCACGTGGTGGGAGTATGAGTCGCGCCCTGTTACCCTTCTCGCAAAGACAACACGTCAATGATAGAGTGGTTTTTCGTTTAGTCAGACACTGGATTAGACTCGACAAGTCTGGACACGTTTTCAAGAATCTGCTGGCGTATAAATACTCAGAGTGAGTGTCAAGACTCAACAGATGCTTTCACAGACCAACAAAGATGCATACAGCGAATGAACCTATTACAAATTGTGTATATGCGAGTAGAAACGACGAACTGGTGAAACCCTTGGGTACTGGGTTCCAAGTAGCTTCAGTCAGTTGTTACAGAGAGCATGCTTTACTACATATCAGAAAATACTTTGGAGAAACAAATCTAAAGTTTCCAACTAAGGTTGGAATAACCCTGACCCGTCAAGAATTTGAACATTTGCTATGTTTCCGAAAGGAAATTCTAACTGAGTTTGAAAGATTACAACAATCAACATCAGCGATACCGTTCAGTCTCTGTCCTATTACTTGCAACGCACCTGGTCCAGGTTGTACAAGTACAAGCATACCCGTGGTTTTAACAAGGTATTCTACCGACACTCCATGCGATGCTGATGATAACGCTGTCTATAATCTACAACATCCCTATGAATTATAAACTAAGTGTAATTTGTCGTCGTACTTTGTCAACAATAAACATCCTTTAATGTCAAAACTCTTGTTTTTGTTCTTGTTGGTCAACTGTATATAAGTGTTGTATATATATATAAAGAAAGAAGCATTCTCAAAATTCTAGATTTCTGGTTATGTGTAAGTACAACTGTTTCATATTTAGATATTTATTTAGACGTGGCTAGATGTAAAAAACATTCCTTCGGGAACCGCGAACTATTAGAAATGTATTCAATTGCGGATAATTCGCTGTTAGATAAAAACTGTGTCATATATAATTATCGGGAGGTCGCAGCGGCAATATTGATTCTTTATTCGTCAATTGCGGAAGATAAATACGAAATATCTGGGCTGACTCACGCTGATGTGAAAGCTTGCCTAGATTTCGTCACACCTTTCCACTCGTTCATTTTATCGGAAAGTGGACAAGCTACATTGCCGAGTGAAAGTACCATAGGAACTACACAGACGTATCAACCAGATGTCAACATTTTGATAAAGAGTGGTTTGAGCCACTTAGAATGATACTTGAAATGAACTGCGAGTCATTGTGATATTGATCTAAAAAAAATAAAAGCTGTATATATCCATTATATTTTTGTTTCGTCTTATTTGTCTACTTGTTTATATATTGTAAATACGCTAGGACAACAACAACAACAACAACAAATTAATAATTAGCTACCCCTATTAATTATAAAAATCGATAACTTCTTCCGCGAAGTTGTCGATTACGTATCTGGGGAAGACGCGGGCTGGAACCAAGGTCAAGCCGCTGTCTGGGAGGATCATATGATATTACATAAGCGCCACCGACGGGAGGATCAAATGACAATTAAAGAGGATAAGCCATTTTAATAGTTGAATGGCGCACTATATACTATTGAGGTGCTCTCCCCTCTCAAAGCAATGGAGATCGAACCATACAAGTTTCAAGTGACCCCTGGTCTCAAGGGATGTGTGCCCAGAGTTGTTAGTTGCATATCGCAAGCGAAGTCAGCGACAATGTCAGACATGTTTATTCATATGGGACTGCATATGACTATACAGTCCGATCTGAGAGTGACAAACTTTACCGCACGTACGGAACAGGTGAACAGTATTTGTAGTTGGGCAGTATTGCATTGTTTCCTTTTTTTATGCATCTCTGTAATGGTCCTCTGCTCAGCAACATGTATGATGGCAGTGGGCCAGGCTGAGCGGTTCGTATCAAGTAGCACCCAGACAGCATAATCAATGGAGAAACTATTCAAAGAAACTTTAGGAGTGTCTTTGTATCTATTATTTTGCCTTCCCCCCCACCCCCACCCCCTCGAGCGCTGTCCTGAGTGAGGCCCTGATCTGACATGCAAACAACATGCCCTATCCATCTAATTTGGGCACTCTGAACCAGTGCATGGATGCCAGAGAGTCTTGCCCTGCTGACAACTGCAGAGTTTGGAATCTCTATCCTGCCAACCGATCCTGTGCAGTTTGCGGAAACAGTTTACATGAAAATAATTTAATTGTATGCCTGCTATAGACTGTCTATGTTTCGCATACGTACATAAGGGTAGTTAGCACAAAAGCACGATATACACTTTCTTGGTGGCAACAGTGAGTTCCTTCCGGTCTCAAACGTTTTTTCGTAATCTGGCGAAAGCAGCACTCGTCTTGGAAATCCTGTTGTGGACCTCGTAGTGAATATTTCCTTCTCTGGGGAGAAAACTACCAAGGTAGGTAAAGCTATCAACTGCTTTTAGGCGATGTCCTTGTACAGTGACCTTGTTCGTGGTACGGCTTATCAGGCGCATGTAGAAACGTTACCTCTGTTTTCTTGGTGTTGACCGTTATACCAAAATGAGTGCACGCAGTTGAGAACTCGTTCATGCGTGTTTGCATGCCCTGTTCTCAGCACGTGCTAATTGCGCAGTAGTCGACAAAGAGGAGATCTAAGATAGTGGCTTCGTTTACCTTTGTGAGGGACTTTAGGCGCCTTAGAGTGAACAGCTGTCCATCCGTCCGGTATCTGATCTCCATACCAGTGTCACAGTCACGTGTTACATCAGAAAGAAAGCTGCAAATACCACTCTAAAAAGTGTTGGTGGCCATCACACAACCTAGTTTGACTCCATGTATGACTGGAAATCCTGCAGAGAATTTACAATGATTCAGTACGTGAGCTGACATGCCATCATGAAACCGACGGAAAACTGAAGAGTTGTTCGGGACAACCAAATTTCATCAATATTTTCTAGAGTCCATCCCTGTTGACGGTGTCAAAGGTCATGGTCAGGTCAATACAAGTGTACAGATCCCAATGCTATTCCTGACATTTCTCTTGGATTTGTCGAGCTGCAAAAAATCCTATAAACCTTTCCACGATCAGCTCTGAAACCACATTGACTCTCTTGGAGTAGCTTGTGCTCGAGATGAGTTGTTAAGCGGTTGAGCAAAACTCCAGGAGGAATGTTTACAGGTATTGACAAAAGGTAGATCCCTCTGTGGTTATTACAAGATTGACGATTTACCTTGTACTTGTACATGTGGATAATGGTGGTATATTTCAGTTTCTGTGGCATGTAACCTGTATCCCAAATTGAGCAAAGGAGGTATGTTAGCTTGTGTAGCAGCACATGGTCTCTTGCTTTGTAGGAATAGCAACTGATACGGTTTTAAGCCTGGCATCCTGTATAGTGCTGAGCTGGTTCTGGACAATATTGTGAATATTGGTGAACGCGGACTTTTTATAAGATGAGGAGGGATCGTCTTGGTGAAGTCTTTCATCTAGTAAGGTCTAATTAGCTTCATCGTTTTCATCAAACCAGTCTTTGTTTCTGTGAGCTGCATGACACAAATTCTCAGAAACGGTAGAGAAGAAAGCATCCTTTAGAAAAGCGTTACGCATGTGGTCCACTATGCAGATTGGAGATAGTAAGTCTTCTCTCATGTTTTCGACCCTTGTGATGTCGCCTAGGCTCTATGTGAAGGTTAAACATTGACAGAATGAGTTTGTAATCTGCACAACACATAGCATCGCACACAGCCTTTGTCACTGGCACATCTCGTCTGCCCCTGTTTCTGGTGAGGACATAGTCAATAAAATGTCACTTCTTAGAGTCGTGTTGACATTCGTGCAAGGTAGCTTGGAATCAAAGAGTGAGGTTGGTGACTAGTGCAGTTTTTAACTCACTATAATCAAAAAACAGCACAAGTTGTATCATTGAGACAAACTCGTCTGATGATGTCGTGATCATCGCTTGTGTAGCAACTAAATAACTACCTTAGATGATTTATAAGGCTGATAGTTCTTCTTGCACATTTTAAGGTTTTCTTTTTTCTGAAGTGAAAATAATTGGGACCATTCAATAGGCCATTTTTTTCGTATCCAAATCTTTATACATATTTTTATCATAAGTTGACTACTTCATCTTCTCCATATTTCTAAAGTTCAGCTAGAATAGTATCTCCTCCATATTTCTAAAGTTCAGCTAGAATAGTATCTCCTCCATATTTCTAAAGTTCAGCTAGAATAGTATCTCCTCCATATTTCAAAAGTTCAGCTAGAATAGTATCTCCTCCATATTTCAAATGTTCAGCTAGAATAGTATCCACTCCATATTTCAAAAGTTCAGCTAGAATAGTATCTCCTCCATATTTCAAAAGTTCAGCTAGAATAGTATCCACTCCATATTTCAAAAGTTCAGCTAGAATACTATCTCCTCCATATTTCTAAAGTTCAGCTAGAATAGTATCTCCTCCATATTTCAAAAGTTCAGCTAGAATAGTATCCACTCCATATTTCAAAAGTTCAGCTAGAATATTATCCACACCCAGTGACCTTATCATCATCGTCTGGATGAACAGTTCTGAAACGGGTTGCAAGATTGTCTGAGCTGTAAATATGAGTCTTTGTTGACCCCTTTCTCTTTTCCCCTGAATGTTCCCCTCTAGTATCTTCTATTTAAGACTTGTATGTTCCTCCACAGTGTGACCTAACTAACACCATCTTCGTTTCTGTATTATTTTTAATATTTGTCTTTGTGCGCTTACTTCGTCGATGACATTGTCTTTGGAACTTCTCTCTGTTCAATTCTCTCTTTCAATTCTACCATAGAACAACACGCAAATTCAAGCTTTCTGCTGCAGTTATTCATTCTACAACAGCGTGCAAATCGGACCACATAACCCCAGAAATGACAGCACAGAAGCTAGGCCCCTCTACATTAGACTGTGTGGTAGTTCAGAAGATCGAACGTACGGTATCGGCCTAGTAATTCTGTAATGGCGCGTCACAACTCAGCGGTCAACACCATACGACCTTACTATTCGACCACTTTACCTCACGAATACAGACCATGCGATCAATGTGAATACACATCAGTAGGTCCCCATTGACAATCATTATGGAGTAAATTATTTGTCAATTGACATCTCAGAAGATAAACACATTCACCATATTGGAATCGTATTTTACATACGGTAAAACATCAACATCTGTGAAACACCATGAAGGAAATGGGGTTTCCTGTCCATCCATCTCATTGAAACATTATACCAAGATCAACAAGCCGCTATCCGAGTATCTGGGCAAACATCAGATCGGTTTGCAGTACAAAAGGGAGTCCGACAGGGATGTATCCTCTCACCTTATTTATACAATATATATGTATAATATATAATGAGGAATGTTCGAGAAGACGAGAACATTGAAAGTTTCCACCCATTTACGATTGGCGCGTACGAGATTCCAGAGTTACGATACGCAGACGACACATTGATACTATCAAGAAGTGCAGAAGGGCTAGAGCAGCTAATTTAAACTGTAAATTGACACAGTAAAGATCAAAACCTGTTTATAAACATAAATGAAACAAAGATAACGACCACCGACAAAACACCATGTCAGCATTCATTTACAGTGGATGGTGAGGAAATAGAACAGGTTACATATTTTGAATATATGGGCTCCAGAATTCTCAGAAATGGCGACTGCACGAAAGAAATCAGAGGAAGACTAGCCATGGCAATGCAGAGACTGAACAGCTTGAAGAAATTATGGCAGAGCACCAACATAATGATACAAGTAAAAGTCTTGAGAGCCTGTGTTCTTCCTGTGGCAGATTATGGCTGCGAATCATGAACGATTACCAAAACTTCCAGACAAAAAATCGAATCCTTAAGATCAAAATGTTACAGAATGATCCTCAGAATACCCTGGACAGAGAAACATACCAATGCAGACATTAGGCAAGAGTTGAGCATAGAGGAGAACTGGTTTATCAATTCTGTTTTGGCTAGAAAATGCAAATAATTTGGTCACATCAAGAGATACAACGGTCTGGAGAGAACAGTGATGGAAGGTATGGGGCCATGTAAAAGAGGAAGGGGTAGACCAAGAAGACGATGGCACCAAATTATCCAGGAATGCCTGGATATGACTGGTGGAGGCTGGGGTTTTGGCAAGAGAACGAGTTTCCTTCAGACAGGCTGTGATATGAACGACGTTCTATACAGGACATACTACATGATGATGATGATTATAATCCGTCTTTTAATTCATAAACAAGCACCGAAGCAATTTTCTACAAAACACACAAGGTCATTCATGTGAAACTGTCGTTGATCATAGGTTTATTTCGATATTATAGTTCGTGGGGTTGTTGTTGTGACATACAGTTGCTTTTACAAAACTTACATTGATATCAATTTCAAAATGAGCTTAAAGTGTACATTTATAACAATGCAGAGGGTTACCGTTTTACTATAGAAGCTTTTCCATAGGGAATCTAAGATAGGTCATTTATATTGCGATATTCATGACCCAGAGAAAAGAACACAATTGGGGATCGGTTTATATAGATCATCCTTTTGCCGTTCTATTCAACAGGACTCAGAGTGCACTCATATCAAGCAAGGTTTGGCTTGGCTTGATTTCGTTCGTTCTCAATCTCCCTCTACCAAACCCTGAAATGGCTTAAGTAGCAGAATGTAGTCCAGAGAACGGAATGTGTTGTGTCGTAGTTTACAGCTTGACTGCGATCTTTGCACCTTTAGGTTCAACACATCCGACTTCAGCAAAAGCAAGGTTTAAGGTGACGGTATCGGCTAGTGGTTAACTTACACGGCTCACAACCCAAAGTTGTTGGGTTCACTACTCATCACGTAACCGGCGTTTACCCCGGGGAAGCAAACCCTTAGAAAATGCAGGAATAATTAGTCCCTTACATAAAATTTATGGCGAAATTGGATGCACTCAGCTGAATGGCGCAAAAATAAAAATATAGTGCAACGCAAACCGCTTAGTGGAATAGAGAAATAAGCCAAGCGCAAACAAAAATGATATATGGGAAATCTTTTGGGAATATAAAGAAATGAACAGACAGCTAATATTTATCCAGCCCGAATATGTTATTGACAAGTGTAGCTTTAAGAATGCTTCCAGTCATAGTTGTGAAAGTCTAACAGAACAAATTGTATTGAGAATAATGAAAATGTGTTTCGTCTTATAACTAATCCTCTCGTTGTTTTATATTGGTGTAATTATAGCATAAAACACTTTATTTTATTTAGTAAGTCGTGTTACAATCGTTCAAATAAATTGTGTAAATTTGTTGCACTTTCACACACACATACACACATACATACACATGCAAAACACGGACAGTGTGTCATCATCATCATCATTCCCGTAACATAGAACGTCATTGAGGCACCTTCATTGCAGTTTGTTGAATCAACTGAGGCCATACGTTTCGATTTTTCGCCAGGGTATTAGTATCAGCTATATACCTTCTCGTCTACTCCTATATTATTCTACCATTTCTTGTTTGGTCTCCCTCTCCCACGCTTGCCAGGCACAGTGCCTTGCAGGACGGTTTGGTCAGCTACACCGATCGTGATATATGTCCATACCATGTCAATTTTCGTGTTTTTACTAAGGTCAATAGGTTTTTATACTGACCTAACTCCTTCCTAACATTTTCAAGAACAATCTCGTTTGTAACGCTATCCAGATAAGAAATGCCAAGAATTTTTTGCAAGCATCTCATTTCCAATGCGCAACTTTTACGTTCTAGGACAGCCGTCAGAGTCCAAGTCTCACACGCGCAGAGGTATACCGAGGTGACCATTTGTATTTGGTGTATAACAGACAATTAAATCGTTTTCACATCCGCTGTCTGCGTAGGATGATCAAGATCAGGTGTTAGAACAAAATACTTAGCTCTGAAATTCTTAGCAAGTCAAATATGTTAAGCATACATACGCTTCTGCATAAAGCTCCGCTAAGGTATACGGGACATGTTGTTCGCATACCTAATGAGAGCCTCCCCAAACAGCTGCTATAGGTAGGCTTAGATCAGGCAGATGTACATCAGTGGGGGGCGGGGGGGGGGGGTGGGGGCGGCAGCAGAAACGATACAGAGACTAATTGAAATTGTCTTTGGAAATTGTAAATAATGATGTCATTCCCTGAACCGTTCTACCCACGGATTGTAGAGCTAAACTCCATCGTTGAGGCTCAGAGAAAACGAGTTCGAAAGAACATAACATTGGACGACTCCACATCCGACTTCTAACATGGGGGCGGCAGAGTTGACCGTGCCAGCAATGGTCATATGATATCATATCTCGCTGCATACTTCTAATGAAATCGCTTGGGGCAAGGTCTGATCTGTAAGATGGATGTAGTAATATTTCCCAGCCGATTTGCTGCAGATGCGGTGAGCCGCACGATGTCGAGCAGGAACAGGATGTCATTTGTGATCAAACCAGGCGGCTTTTTCCACAGACGGTTATGCACATCACTCAAAATGCGTATGTAGTGTTCACTATTAATAGTGATACCACATAGTAGAAAATCAACATCAGTGATGCACAGTTGGTCCCAGAAAACACTCGTCATCACTTTGAATACGCTGTTGTCCGAAAGTTTTTGGGTGGTGGAGATTGCGTATGCTTCCACTGCTTGGATGCTCATTCAAATGTCTTACTGTGGCTGAGTGTCTGAGCACCGTATTGTGAATGCAGTCTTCTGTAAATCTCCACAGATTTCAGGATTTATTTACCAAGAAACCTTATCAGAACACCGTATTCGATATAAACACTAACAGTGATGTTCACCATTTTTATTTTACTGTCACGTGACTAGCCCATGGCAAGTGGATCACCCAGCAGTAGTAGGACACAAGTGACCCTAATTTTAAAGATAATAGCTCCAGCACGTTATAACCCATTCTGGTAGTACTAGAACAAAAAGTTCATGTTTCATTTGAACACCTCTCTCATATATATATATATATTACATAAACACATACATGCATACACACGAAGAATGGTCAGTAAATATGTCACAAACTGATATGGGATAGTTAATAAATGTAAGTAGCCAGTTTATAAAGGTGTCTTCGGTGGCAGTAGCATCCAGTTTTGGGTTACTGAAAGTAGCAGTTGTTGGGTGTCGCAAGCATGTTCGCAACTGAGATACAAAATGGCGTCCTTGCTCACATGGTGTATAATAAAAGAAAAGCGCGATGTTGTGCGTTTTTTTTTGATGGGGGGGGGGGGGGGGGGGAGGGGGTAAAAAGGACTTTCTGTAAATGATATTGATACGGATATCTTTCCTGTTTACGGTGCGAAGTGTTTGCCACGTAAAGCGGTGAATAGCTAGGTATTTACACTTTTTTAATCATACTCTAAAGTATTGTTGACCAATGTTGGAAAAGGATGTAAATGTGAATGTTGTAAATTTATTAATGAATCAGCATGCAATTCGACGAAAACTTCCAGGTCACCTGACTAGACTAGAGCAGGGATGCTACGTTATGACAACTGCAGACCATATACAGCTTGATTAATCGAGGAGACAATTGACCAATTAGAGTGGCAACTTTTTGAACATTGACCTTTTTCCGACATGATACCGATCGAGTCCAACTTGTTTAATGCACTAAACCCACCTTGGTGAGACACACACGCACATAAATACACATACACAGAAACACGCACACACACACACGCACACAAACACACACACACGCACACACACACACACACACGCACACACACACAAACACACACACACACAAACACACAAACACACACACACATACTATATATGTATACCCATTGTGTGGTTAAGGGATTGTGAGAAAGGTTAAAATCATGTCACGCTCGATTTGACAGACCGGGCATATTGCTGGATTTGTTTTCCTGGTTTCACCGCTTCTCTCGGTTGACACATCCGTAAATGGGTACCTGACGCAGCAGCTACTGACTTTGTTCTGTTATTTCTACAATTTTCTGTAATATAATTGAATGAGATCAAAAGGGGCGCCCAGGCGCAATGAAGTCCGTTATAATGGTAATTTTCCATATACACGTATATACATACATATATATATATATATATATATATTTATATATATATGTGTGTGTGTGTGTGTGTGTATGTGTGCGTGTGTGTCGTGTGTGTGCGTGCGTGTGTGGGTGTGTGTGTGTGCGTGCATGCGTGCGTGTATGTGTGTGTTGTGTGTGTTTGCGTGCGTGCGTGTGTGGTGTGTGTGTGTGTGTGCGTGCGTGCGTGTGTTGTGTGTGGTTTGAAAATAAGATAACTCGAAAATAAAGCCAAAGCCACGTCTTCCAAGTAATTTTATGACAGGAAATGGCTTTTTGGCCGATTTCCTGAACAAGATAAATACCACACAGAAGGGCGACCAATAGACTTGGAAGTCACGGCAGAAAGACAATTTTTTTTTAAACAGTACGACCAAAAAAGTTGTGTGCCAAAGAGAGTTAAAACTATTGACTTTGTTGATACGGAAATTACTTTTTTAAATGTGATGAACATTTGGTTTCTCTCACAAATTCACTTCTAGCTACTTCTTTTGAATTGAACTGTAAAAATCGCAACCATTTTGTATTCGCTCTCTTACACAATATTTCTTAAACACACACGCTGTAACAATTATTAATTCGCACAGGTTTATACAGCTAATATACGTGATCTATCACCACGTGTCAGTTGTTGAATCAAAGAACCATTTGATCTTTCACCTCTTGTCAGTTATAGCAACAAAAGAACCATTTGATCTATTACCACTTGTCAGTTGTTGCATCAAAGAACTATTTGATCTTTTACCTCTTGTCAGTTATTGCAACAAAAGAACCATTTGATCTATTACCACTTGTCAGTTATTTCATCCAAGAACCATTTGGTCAATGATCCCTTGTCAATTATTGCATATAGGACAGACTTGAACTCTTACCACTCATCACTTTATACAGATAAGATAGACTTGGTATATGACCAGTCGTTTGTTCATATTCGTAAAGAGAAAGTTGATCTATCACTCTTCGTCTTCTTCTTCTTCGTACGCTGTAAGACGCCAACTTGAATTTGTTCGAAGAAGACATATGTCATCCTAAGGCTGTCGACACTGCCATAGAGCTTGTCTAGTGTTGGCACTGGTGATGGCCACATGTGCTTTCTCTGGTCCTCGTATATTGGGCAATTTTGCAGCAGATGTTCAGCGGTCATTTTCCCTGTACCACAAGTGCATTCGTCAGTGCCTCCTATCTTCAGTTTATTGAATAGATGGTACCTCACTCTGTTGTGGCCTGTGCGGAGTCTGAAGACCACGACCTGACCATTTCTGTTCAACTAGTAATAGGCATCATTTTTTGTGTTGCCAGTATTTTCTGTTACCCATTTGGTCATGTTTCTAGCCCTAATAAATCTTTTGGACTCTTCGTAGATCACACTTGAATCTGGTTGTAGTAATCTTGCACCTTCTTTTGCCAGTCTGTCTGCCTCCTCGTTGTCTTGAATGTTACAATGGGATGGAACCCACTGTACCACTAATCTTTTTGGTGCGGACTGCTGGCATAGTTGACAGAGTACTGCTCTTAAATCATTAATTTCTGTATTTTTCTGGCTTTTTAGTGCCGTGGTGGCCAGGGCATCTGTAAACAGGACTATCTGGCTTTCATTGCTTTCGCCTGTCAGCATTGCTTTTACTGCAGCCTTCAGTGCCTCTGCCTCCGCTCTGAAATTGCTTGAGAATTTTCCAGTTGCCACTGACAGTGTTATTTTTCTACCATTTTTTAGGCTCATTCTGTGTTGTGTTTGTTACAGAACCGTCGGTGTATGCATGGGTCCAGTCCATGCTTGTGTAGTTCTCTGTTATGTACCTCAGGGTTATGTCTCTTCTTTCTTTTCAGTCTGGCTTTTCTTGTTTCCAATACCTCCGGAATGATATGCTGCTTCCATGTGGGTTTGCGTACAGTAGGGATGGGCTTTGGTGTTGTTACGGTGTTCATAGGGTATTCGTTCATCTTTACCTTGGCTATTTCTGCAAAGTTTCTCCGCTGTAGTTTCCCATTTCCAAATCTATTTAATCTCTGATGCATTGGATGATCTGTCAGTGTTCTGGGTTTCTCTGCTTGCTGCTGGGCTCTGTAGTCTCTTCTGTCGGTCATGGATTGCAGATTTGTAATCTTTTCAAGTTCTACAATTGGCGTTGACTTCATGCCTCCTGTTATAACTCTCATGGCTTGGTTTTGAAGTTTGCTAATTTTATCAAAGTTCGCCTTTGCTGCTGTTGTCCATGCCGCAATGCCATACTCGAGAACTGGTCTCACTCTTCCAGTGTAGTTTCTTTAGTATACTTTCGTCTGCTCTCCAGCTTGTGCCAGCAATTTTCCTCATGATTGCCATTCCTTGTCTGGCTCTCATTCGGTTTCTCTCGATCTGACTTTTCAATGTAATGCGCCGATCAAATGTGACTCCCAGGTAGTTTTGGTTGTCGTTTGGTCGCAGATATTTGCCGTTAAGACTTATTTTGGTGTTTTTGTGTTTATTTGAAAGCGAGAATATCGTACATGTTTTTTCTTCATTTATTTTGACCAGCCATGATTTCGCCCACTCCTCCAACGATGTTAGGGACTGTTGCATCCGATTGTTTGCTACGGTTAGATTTTTTTCGGAGATCCACATAGCCAGATCGTCTGCAAACATGGAGCTGTGGACTCTTCTTTGTATATTCTCTATGATGTTGTTTATATACACCAGAAAAAGTGTGGGTGACAATACTCCCCCTTGGGGTACTCCTTGCCCAGTGTCACCTTTTGCTCATCTGCCCTTGTACTTGGACTCTAGCTGTTCTGTTTTCGAGGTACATTTTCCCACAAACTTCACTTCTTCGTAGCTTGACTTTAAGTCCATTTTTCCACACCTTGTCAAATGCCTTCTCTAAATCCACCTAAAACCGCTACTGTATACTTTTTCTCCTGGTAAGCATCCTCTATTTCCTGGGCTATGAGAGTAATCTGGTCCTCAGTGGATCTGTGCTGTCTAAAACCTGCTTGCTGTGGAATTAGTATGTGTTTTGCTTCCAGGTGAGACATCAGTCTGGTGTTTATCATACGCTCCATCAGTTTTCCTACACAGCTCAGTAGACTGATTGGCCTGTATCCATTTGGATCTGTTCTATCTTTTTCTTTCTTTGGTACTGGTATAAGTACAGCATCTTTCCATGCCTGCGGTACAATTCCTCTTTTCCAGCTTTGGTTCAGGACTGCCAGTAGCTTCCGCTCTGCTGTTTGTTCCAACCCCATCAGCATTTCATTTGTTATCCTATCTTTTCCGGGCGATTTCTTTTTCTTTAAAGTTCTCATGGCCTCATTCATTTCGTTCATTGTTAGTTTTGCTATCATGTGCTCCTCTGGTGCCATCTTGATGTTGTCGTGGCTCTTTTGTTCTTCACTTAAATCTGAATGCCTGTCTGTAGGGACATCGGTGTGGTTTGCTCTATAAAGGCGTTTGCTGCTTTTTTTTCCGGTAAGCATGTTGTCGCCCTGTTTGATGGTGTTTCGTCGTTCATGCCTTTGACTAAATTCCATAGTTTGTTTTCTTCTTTATCGAGATTGAGGCTTTCTTTTTTTTTTCCAACTGTCTCTTGTTATTTGGTTCAGTATTCTTTTGTATTTCGCAGTGATGTCCTTGAGGGCGATATTTGCTTCCATAGATTGCTCTCTCTCTCTCTCTCTCTGCGATGTTCCTAGCATTTGAAACTTCATCCTCAGCTTTCTGCAGTTCATCATTCCAATATGGCTTGCCCCTCTTGGGATGGTCTCGGTGGCTGCTTGCAGTATTACTTTGCTTAGGCTTTCCACCATAGGTTTCATATTGTTATTTCGTGTGTTGATAGTTTCACACAGTCCATCTGTCAGCATTGCACATCTGTCCTAGTCGGCTCGTCTATAGTTCCAACGTGGCAGCGGTTTTGTTTCCTGGGGGCCTACTTCTATATCAATTTCTAGCCTAATTGGCCTGTGGTCGCTACCTGCCAATTGGTCCAGCACCTGGCGATCTATTTTGTGGTGAATATCCCCCGTGGAGAAGGCCAAGTCTGGAGTGGAGGTGGTACGCCATGTTCTAGAATAGAAGTTAGGGCTGTCGTCCGGTCTATTGATAAGATAGAGATTTGTGTCTATCTCCCAGTCTTCCACGTCATCCCCTCTGCTGTCTGTATCTGAATATCCCCATCTCTCTGAGTAACTGTTGAAGTCTCCAACCACTATGCAGCTGGAGTTCTTGATTTCCATACTCGAGATCGACAGGTCTTTGTTGGGTGGGCCATACAGGTTGAATATACGAGTTTTCGTTTCCTTTGTCATTATGTCGACTCCTACAATTTCTGCTTGTCCGGTGTGATTTACATATACTGCGCTACTTGGTATGCAGTAACGTGTCAGTATCAGAACCCCTCCTTTGTTTGCTGCTTTCTTTTACAGTAAGCATGTTGTCTCCCTGCTTGATGGTAATTTGTTTATTTGATGGTGTTTCGTCATTCATGGCTCTGACTAATTTCCATAGTTTGTTCCCTTCTTTATCTAGATTGAGGCTTTCTGTTTTTTTTTCCAACTGTCTCTTGTTATTTGGTTCAGTGTTCTTTTGTATTTCGCAGTGATGGCCTTGACGGAGATGTTTGCTTCAATAGATTGCTCTCTCTCTCTCTCTCTCTCTCTCTCTCTCTCTCTCTCTCTCTCTCTCTCTCTCTCTCTGTCGTGTTCCTAGGGTTTGAGACTTCATCCTCAGCTTTCTGCAGTTCAAGATTCCAATACGGCTTGTAGTTTTTCCTTGCCCTTCTTGGGATGGTGTCGGTGGCTGCTTGCAGTATTGCTTTACTTAGGCTTTCCCCCATAGGTTTCATATTGTTATTTCGTGTGTTGATGGTTTCACACAGTCCATCTGTCACCATTGCAAATCTGTCCCGGTCGGCTCGTCTGTAGTTCCAACGTGGTAGCGGTTTTATTTCCCGGGCGCCTACTTCCATATCAATATCTAGTCTAATTGGCCTGTTGTCGCTACATGCCAATTGGTCGAGCACCTGACGATCTATTCTGTGGTGGATTTCCCCGTGGAAACGGCCAAGTCTGGAGTGGAGGTGGTATGCCATCTTCTGGAATAGAAGCTAGGGCTGTGGTCTGGCCTATTGGTAAGATAGAGATTTGTGTCTATCTCACAGTATTCCCCTTCATCCCCTCTGCTGTCTGTATGTGAATATCCTCATCTCTCCGAGTGACTGTTAAAGTCTCCAACCACTAGGCAGCTGGAGTCCTTGATTTCCATACTCGAGAGCGACAGGTCTTTGTTGGGTGGGCCATACAGGTTGAAGATACGGATCTATCACTCAAGGTCAGTGTCTTACAGGTAAGAGAGATTTATCATCACTCGTCAGTGTGTACAGGTAAGTGAGATTTGATCTATCACCACTTGTCAGTTTATACAGATAATATGCACGTGATCTATCACCACTTGTAAGTTTATACAGATAATATGCACGTGATCTATCACCACTTGTAAGTTTATACAGATAATATGCACGTGATCTATCACCACTTGTAAGTTTATACAGATAATATGCACGTGATCTATCACCACTTATCAGTTTTTACTCATAATATACACGGGATATATCATCATTCACACTTTTTGACAGCTAGGAGAGACTTGATCATAATATAGTATATATTTCCGTAGACATAATAAGACAAAGAAATTCGCAATGATATTACTTGTCGACATTACAATAACAACAGTACATATATCCAAATATTCACACAAAAACATATCCTCATTCAGTCATAATAATGTGTACGTGTATTTTCCCACAGGCATAGTGACGCAGATATTAAAATAATCATGATAGAACGTATTTATAATCATAATTATGGGAGGAAAACTAACGACTGGTCCTGTACAACATACTGATCAGACAGTCAGGATCAGGAAAATATTCTGGCCAATATGGCGGCGGGGGCTAGTGGTTAAGTGACACGGCTCATAACCCGAAAGGACTCGGTTCGATCCCCATCACAGCACCGGCCGTTACCCCGGAGAAGCAAATCCCGAGAAAATGGAGGAAGCAGACCCTTACATAAAATGCATGCCGAAGTCGGATGCACTACGTCGACAAACGTGAAATAAAAACCGTAGTGTAACGCACACCGACTTGGGGAATAGAGAAATAAGGCGAACGCAAATTAAAAGCCCCCCAAAAGACCCTCCGATGAAGCAAACCCTTAGAAAATGCAGGAGGAAGCAGACCCTTACATAAAATGCATGCCGAAGTCGGATGCACTGCGTCGAGAACCGCGAAATAAAAGCCGTAGTGTAACTCACACCGCCTTGGGGAATGGAGAAATAAGGCGAACGCAAATTAAAAGCCCCAAAACCTAGACTTACGCGTAGTCCTTTCTAGAAACGGACTGTCCTTGGAATTCTGGCTAGCAAAGTGGGGGATCGACGTGATCCCAGTAGTTCTGAGCATCCTGCAGATGAAGCAAAGCATAGCACAACCGCCTGGAGGTGCCCCGAACCACCTTCATCAGCACGCTTGGGATGTGAGGAAAGCTACTGCAAACCGTCACTTTACACCCTTTTCAGGCGCACAATAGAGTAAACTTACTGATTGTGGACATTTACAACAACATACCCATAATGAAGCAGATTTTTATATAGTCAGAACTTGTAATACATATATTTACAAAATCATATTAAAGCATATATTTAGAGTATTTTAGACATGCAGATATTTACTATCATAAATAAATTAATCTTAACTTCTTCTTCTTCTTCTTCTTCTTACGCTGTCAGACGTCGACCTTTATTTTTTCGAAAAAAGCAGCGATCATCCTGAGGCTGTCGACACTGCCGTAGAGCTTGTCTAGTGTTGCCACTGGTGATGGCCACATCTGCTTTCTCTGATACTCGTATGTCGGGCAGTTTTGCAGCAAATGTTCAGCGGTCATTTTCCCGGAACCACACGAGCATTCGTCAGTCTATTGTGGCCAGTGCGAAGTCAGAAGACCACGACCTGCTCGCTTCTGTTCAACTGGTAACAGGCATCGTTTTTTGTGTAGCCAGTATGTTCTCTTTCCCATTTGGTCATGTATCTAGCTAGCTCTAATAAGCCGTTTTGACTCTTCGTATGTCATACTGGTATCTGGTTGTGGTAGTCTTGCACCTTCTTTTGCCAGTCTGTCTGCCTCCTCGTTGCCTTGGATGTTGCAGTGGGATGGAACCCACTGTGCCACTACTATTTTTGGTGCGGACTGCTGGCATAGTTGACAGAGTACTGCTCTAAAATCATTAAGTTCAGTATTTTTCTGGCTTTTTAGTGCTGTGACTATGGCCAGAGCATCTGTAAGCAGGACTATATGGCTTTTATTCCTTTTACCTGTCACTATTTCTTCCACTGCCGCCCTCAGTGCCTCTGCCTCCGCTCTGAAATTGCTTGTGTATTTTCCAGTTGCCAATGACAGTGTAATTGTCCTTCCATTAAGTAGGCTCAGGAATGCCCCTGCCCCTCCGTTCTGTGTTGTGTTCGTTACAGAGCCGTCGGTGTATGCATGGGTCTATTCCATGCTTGGGTAGTTTTCCTTTATGTACCTCAGGGTTGTATCTCTTCTTTCTTTTTCAGTCTGGCAGTTTTTGTTTCCAATACCTGGTATATTTTCTACCACCTCTGGAAATATAAGCTGCCTCCAGGTAGGTTTTCGTACAGTAGGGATGGGCTTTGGTGTTTTTGCGTTCATAGGGTCTTCGTACATCTTTGCTTTGGCTATCTCTGCAAAGTTTCTCCGCTTTAGTTTCCCATTTCCAAAATTGTTTAGTCTCTGGTGCATTGGATGGCCAGTCAGTCGTCTGAGTTTCTCTTCTTGCTGCTGGGCTCTGCAGTCTCTTCTGTCGGTCATGGATTGCAGTTTTGTAATTTTTTCAAGTTCTACAATTGGCGTTGACTTCATACCTCCTGTTATAACTCTCATGGCTTGGTTTTGGAGTTTGCTAATTTTGTCAAAGTTCGTCTTTGCTGCTGTTGTCCATGCCGCAATGTCATACTCGAGAACTGGTCTCACTCTTCCAGTGTACAGTTTTTTTAGTGTACTATTAATCTTAACAATACTAACATGCTGAGATCTCTTGTCTTGTCTTATCTTATCTACTTGTGCCGTGACTCGGCGCGTGGAGCCTTAGTTTTCTGTCCAGGGCCAGACGAGTCGCTGAAGTGGTGGTCATCCCATGACGATTTAGAATATCCACAACATTTCCTCTCTATCTAGTTCTTGGTCTGCCACCGTTGCGAAACTCGAACGCTGTGCGCTATAGACGAACATAAGTAGTTGGTCAGGTTCTCATTAGGTGGCCGAACCACTTGATTCTTTCCTCATCAATATATTCAGTGTAAGGTTTTGCTTCAACTATTTTTCTCACATCTTCATTGCGCATTCTGTCTCTTTTAGTTACGTTTATTGTTTTCCGAAGGTATCTCATCTCACAATGTCGTGATCTTTCTTTCTAGAGTATTTGTTAACGTCCTCATTTGACACTGGTAACAGAGAGTTGGCATGGATATACTGTTTATCAGCATTCTTTTTGTGGACATGCTTATGTTCGGGTGTTTCAATAATGGTGACAGCTGGTATGCAATTGCATTTGCTTCTTGGCACCTGATCTCAATCTCTCTATCTAAACCTCCATCCTATGTGAAAACACTGCCCAAGTACTTAACTCCTGCAGATGTTTGATCTTGGTCTCGTTTACCATAATGTTCATGTTTTCAGGCGATCTGATTGTCTGCATAGTTTCTACTTTGGATCTGTATCTGTATCTTTTACACACAGAGTTGAGCACAGTCAGATTTTGCTGCAGATCGTCTTCACTCTCCTAATGTAGATATTGATCATCTGCACAAAATTCCATTTAACTAATTAGCCTCTGTCCTTTCTCCTCGGGATTTCTAGACAGATGCTCCAATTTGGTATCCAGCATTATTCGGTCCATATATGTGTTGAAGAATAGTGGCAGCATTGTCTCACCCAGGTTGTTATCTCCATTGTTTCAGTCAGACCATCTGTTGTTCTAACTATACTTTGACACCCTTGTTGCAGTGCTCTATTATTATCTAATAGCTGCATCTGTACTCCGTAGTTGTCTAGGATGGCTCATAGATTATTTCTGTCTAATCCATGGAAAGCCTTTTCTTATATGAAAGCCACGTTGAGTTTCCGATCATATTCGATGTTTCTTTCGCTTAGTTGTCTCAGGGTGAATAGAGCGTTTGTGCAGCTCCTACCTCGTCGGATAACAAGATAGAGGTAGAGATAGAGGAGGAAAGGAGATGGGCGGGGGGGGGGGAGGGGGGAGGGGGGTTAAGGTTGTCCTCTCTAACTTTAGTTGTCCTGACCATTTGAAAGAAATCTCTCGGTTTATTGTGACACATGAGCGTTAATTGTTCGCTGTATGTATTCCATGCGTCTGCTTTGGAGCTCTTGATTACGGTTTTTGAATGCGTTCTTGCGAGTCTGTAGGTTGCCTAATTTTCTTGTGACTTCGATTTCAACCACATCTTGCATCATTTTTTCTTAGCTTGTATTGCGTCATTTACCTGTTGATTGCACCACGCTGTTCTTTTTTTTTTCTTTGGAATTGTCGAAGGTTTTTCTTTCGCATTTTCTCGGACGGAAGTTCACTTTGCTGATTTGAACCACTGCCACTCTTTCGTGACATTGCCAGTTGTTATTTGCAGGGAGTCGTATACGTCTTTCATTTAACTTTGCATATCTTTGTTGATGTCTTCCTCCGCAAGTTTTGCCATATTTGTGACGTATATCTGTCTTTGCAACTTCTTTTTACTTTTGCATGTAAGTTTTTGGGTTAGTACTACAGGACTATGATCGGTGTACATAATGATGTTGGGAAACACTCTTGAGTCTGTAATGTCTGGTCTTTGTCTCTCTCTGACTAGTATGTAGTCTTTTTTGGATGATATGCCATTCTATCGATACCATGTTTGAATATGGCTTTTTAAATATGGAAAAAAGGGTTTGTTATGATCAGCCCCTGTTCAACACATACATTTATCAGCTCTTCTTCATTGCTCTTTCGTTTTGGTGTACAATAACTAAAAGCACGAAGACATGTCTACTGTGTTGATATTTTCCCAACTTGACCGTTGAAATCGCCCATCACTATCAACTCGTTCTTCTCATTCACCCTATTTAAGGCATCGGACAGTTGCTCGAAGAACTCCCTTTTATCTTCCTCATTCTAGCTGTTATTGCACGAGGCATTCATTTTGATGACAGTTGTTGTTTTCGTCTGCTCTTATATTGTAGCCGTATAATTCTGTCATACTCTATTTATATTCGATATATACTCTATATATGTGATCAGTTGTGTCTTCTCCGAATGTATTATTAAACTCACACCATGTTGTGCTCGTTCACACAGTCCTACTCCCCATCATACTATGACATAACTATCATGTATCTCCTAGCTATTTTGACACTTTTTTCTTAAATCTGATTTCCCATTATTTCTATTCTTGCCTTTTTCATGAATGTGATTATTTCTACTGTCTTGATCGCCTAAGCCATTAACATTTCTGTCAGTGTCGCAGTTCTGGTATACATTTTCTTTCCTTGACACCTACACTGCCCCACCATATACTCTTGCTGTGTACCTGCAGTTTCTTTGTTTTGAATTTTTTTTCAACTATTCAGTTCGCAAGACCAGTCGCAGTGGTTCGATTTTAAATCAGTTACATTCGAAAATGTAGTTTGAAAAAGTTCTGTGCAGTAGCCTATCGTTTACCAGACCACATCGTGCACAATCTGTAGGAACCACAGCCACATTTCTGCCGTTAATTATCCAGAATTTTCACAAAGAACACACGATCTTGGCCCAGTCATCGAAGGACGTTACGCCATATTGGAAAACAGAAACTAATCTATACACTTCTTAAATTTGCTCAACTGCAATGGACAATAAATGTTGTTAGCATGCCACATAAGCGCATCCCCAAGCACCTGTTATGCGGTGAGCTTAATACTGGCAGACGCTCACCAGAAGGGCAGAAGATATGCTACAGAGACTTCTTGAAGGTGTGTCCCATGTGTGCTCAGGGTGTGGGTTCCATGATTGGTCTTTACAGCCACCAGGGAACACATTTCGTTACAATAGTTTATGATGTCGTCGTCTTCGCTTGCGGTGGGCAACTATTATTATTGTTTTTGGACATATCATTGAGGCGTCGGCGGACGCGGGCATAAAGTTCAAGACCAGTTTCCCTGATAAATTTCAAATTGCAGAGAGTGTAAATAGTGTTTACTTGCAGGTGAACTGCTCTTTTATCGCAGTAACTGATGGTTGGAAGGCGACCAAACGTGTGAGGAAAACATAAGGACAGGTCACGCAACAACGTTTGCAAGGCAAAGTGCCCAGGAGGTCTACAAGGTCACTCAAAAGTTTACTTCTAACCAGTAGGCCCCGCAAGTTTCTGTAGACTTTGCTCTGGGATGGCTTTAACCTCATGTACTGAGTACGTTTCATATGTTTTCATAAGCTTCATTGTTGATTCGTCTGTTTCAGTCTCCCTGCACACTTTTTCTCTTGCCATTCTCTAGCTTTACAAATCTATCTTTTGTGTATATTCATCGACTTCATTAATTTGTTTGTAACTGTCATATATGTACGCAAGTAGGTATTTACGTACGTATGTAAGTTCATACATACATACACATAGACGAGTGTGTGTCTTTATGCGTGCGTGTGTGTGTAAATCTCTTTATGCTTGTTTGTTGTATGATTCGTGTGTGATATGTTTGTGTATCTCGTCTGTTGCTTGTCCTTGGTCTGCGTATTTTAAAAAAAAAAAATGTTGCAACCACTGAGCCATCTACCTACATATGACTGTGTAGACTGTGTCTACATGTGCACTTGTTCATTTACATTCATTCTACACGTAATCGTATTGACTATTTATGATAGTGTTTGGCCTTTTTTCGTAACTGCCATTTTTCATAACCGGCATACTGAAACTAACAACGTAGCTGGTTCTTCTTGGTAATGGCTGCCAACACAAACTGTCTTACAAGTTGTCTTTCGTTTTGTTAGATTTGTTAGTTGTCCCTGGCGAAGACGTTGTGCCTGTAACGCGACTTTTATTTTGTGCCTGTCCTAGCACGATCATTGGACCTTTGGCTTTATTTGGTGTTTATCCGCTTTTATCTACTTTTAACCTTCCTTACCGTCCCATCTTCGTTATATTTATGTTTAAATAATCATCTAACTGGAAATGAAAATGGCTCGCAACTTCATTGCACATAGGCCCTCTTCTCTGGCTCAGTCCCTTCCATTGTTGAAATACCGACGACAGAGCACCTACTCAGTACCTCAAGTGTTATCATTGAAGTACCGACGACAGAGCACCTACTTAGTACCTCAAATGTTATCATTGAAAGTACCGACGACAGAGCACCTACTTAGTACCTCAAGTGTTATCATTAAAGTACCGACGACAGAGCACCTACTTAGTACCTCAAGTGTTATCATTGAAGTACCGACGACAGAGCACCTACTTAGTACCTCAAGTGTTATCATTGAAGTACCGACGACAGAGCACCTACTTAGTACCTCAAGTGTTATCATTGAAGTACCGACGACAGAGCACCTACTTAGTACCTCAAGTGTTATCCTTGAAATACCTACGACAGAGCACCTGCTTAGTACCTCAAGTGTTATCATTGAAGTACCGACGACAGAGCACCTACTTAGTACCTCAAGTGTTATCATAGAATTTCCCCATGACCTCGACTGGCTCCCTGCTATGGATAGGTCGACCGAGAGAAGTGATCATACCATGATTTGAACCTGGTACCTTACTTTTATAAACCAAGCTCAGAACCTCTTGTCCACACATTCACGTCATACAGTCATAACAAAGTAAGCTGTCATTACAAAACAAGCTGTCATTTAGTCGTAACAAAACAAAGATTCATATAGTCATAAAAAAACAAGCATTGATATAGTCATAACAAAACAAGCATTCATTAAGTCATAACAAAACAAGCCTTCATAGTTATAATAAAACAAGCATTTATATAGTCAAAATCAAATTTGAGATGATTGTGTCCTTTATGGTATGAGCTTGTTGTCGCCTGTGATTGAAGAGTTTTTTGTCAGTTCTGTATTTAATTTCCACTCTGTTTTGGATACAACCCTGAGAGCTAGCACTGAGCACTGCAGCAAACATTATGCTGAAGAGTGTTGGGGCTAGTACACAGTCCTGTTAGACGCAATTTGACACAGGAAAGGCATTTGACGTTTCTCCATCACTCAACGAATGACCATTCATACCCTCGTGGAATTGTTTGACGATCTTTGTGAATCTGCTTGGACAGCCGCATTTCTCAATGACCTTCCAAAGTTCATTTCTGTTTACGGTATCAAAAAGCCTGTATCATGTCCACGATAGTCATGTTTAGCCCACGCTGCTACTCTTTTCATTTCTTCTGCAGTTGCCGAACCGCGAATATCATATCCCCAATTCCACAACCCAATCTGATGCCATATTGGCTCTCTGGAAGAAGATCATGTTTTAGCTGAGCGATTAATCCGTTGAGGAGAAATCGTGCCAGTATCTTGCCAGCAGTCGATAGGAGAGAGATTCCTCTGTGGTTGTCGCAGGATTGACGGTTTCCTTTCCGTTTGTATAATTGGACAATGGTAGTATCCTTTAGTTCATGTGTGACAGTCTCAATGGTTCATATTGTGTTGTGATGATAGCATCCTTTAGTTCATGTGGGACAGTCTCAGTGGTTCATATTGTGTTGTGATGGTAGCATCCTTTAGTTCATATGTGACATTCTCAGTAGTTCATATTGTGTTGTGATGGTAGCATCCTTTAGTTCATGTGGGACAGTCTCAGTGGTTCATATTGTGTTGTGATGGTAGCATCCTTTAGTTCATGTGGGACATTCTCAGTGGTTCATATTGTGTTGTGATGGTAGCATCCTTTAGTTCACGTGGGACATTCTCAGTGGTTCATATTGTGTTGTGATGGTAGCATCCTTTAGTTCATGTGGGACAGTCTCATTGGTTCATATTGTGTTGTGATGGTAGCATCCTTTAGTTCATGTGGGACATTCTCAGTGGTTCATATTGTGTTGTGATGGTAGCATCCTTTAGTTCATCTGTGACAGTCTCAGTGGTTCATATTGTGTTGTTCAACTCAGTTAGCCTCTCTGTTAGGACAAAACTACCTACATTGTAGATTTCAGCCAGTATCAGCTCTGCACCTGCAGCCTTCCCATTTGATAGTTGGTTGATCCCTACTTTGACCAATTGATTTTTTGAAGAAACGTCCAGTTCATTGTTCTGGGGTGTCTGAGACAGGCCCTCTATAGCCTCGTCGCAGTTAGAGGACAGTTGGTTGGGAACCTTGGGGAAGTGTTCTGCCCAGTATTCCAGTATTTTCAGTTGTTTCTGTCAGCTGTTCTGAACCATCTGCATTCAGAATTGGAGTTGCATACCAGGGTTGCGAACCTTAAACAGTCTTTAAACTGTCATTAAAGCGTTTGGTGTCATTCCTGTCCGCATAAAGTTTAATTTCATCTGCCTTGTTTCCCAATCAAGTGTCCTTCATTTTCATGAGCTCTCCTTGGATCACTCGACGTATAGTTGTAATCGCCATCTTTTTTGCTGCAGACCCGTTGATGTCCCTTTGATGAGCTCTAAAGAACTCATTTTTTTCCATGATAAGGGACATGATTTCTGCATCGTTCTCATCAAACCAATTGTTATGCTTATGTGTCGTGTATCCAATGTGTTCAGAGGCGGAGAAGTATACAAGAGTCTCTAATGGCGGTTCAGCCTTTATCCACATTGGTCTGACCAAGCTGCAGATTCTTTCGCGTCCCATTTTTGTCCCTTTACAGAACACATATAGCCGCAGTAATAATTGCATTCTGGAACATCAGTAGCATACTGACTGCACCATCCAACCACCAGCATAATATTGTGACAGTAACGTTAAAGATATCCCAGGACACAGTATAATGTATTCATATGTTGCAGGGTTACAACACTTACTTTTTCTATCACTTTCTTACCACTATCACTCCTTAACTCACACTTTAATTAAACCACTAACAATTCTTTTAACAGTAAAACAATGAATGTGTATTTGTTGAACATTATACACATTACAATAGTAATAGTGAGCATGAGAATAGTTAAGAGTATTGTTATCAACACTTCTCTAATTAACTATAATGACTTTCAAGAGTTGCGTGCAATTAGCACAGGCCTTTCTCATGCACTGGATCTGGCAAAGATGGCGCCATAACTGGCACCGAGTCTACATTTCTCTACTGTTTTGGATCATTATGGATGCCGCCAGACCACGGATTTGCCTGGAATTCACACTAGTCGACGACTTATACTTGTGTTCCCGGAAACGTGGTGTTGTTTTCCGTCTGGACTTGTTATTTCGTTCTTTTTTGTGATTTCTTCCATCCGTTTATCCTGGTCTGGACGCCGGCTGAGTGGCACTACGCTTGTACACGTGTCGTGTTTCACGGGTTGGTTCTGCCGGTTCGCCTTCGCGAATTTGGCGTGTGGGAATTTTATATGCTACTATGATGAGCTGAATACAGCTGGGGAGAGATGCCAGACCCACTCACACGCTGAGTGTTGTCCATGCGGCCTCTTGTGGTTATCGAAGGGGCACAACAGGCTGCGTTAGATGCTATCCCACCTTTCTACCCTGCGGATTACATGTTTACGGAAAGGCTTCGGTGGTAACCCTGAGGCAATATCTGCATCCTATGCTATCTCCAGTCGTCTCGATGAATGTCTTGCCACTGGCAAAAGGTAGCTTAGGCTCTGTGAGTGAGGTTGACAAAAGGCGCAGTTTCTTCCTCACTTTAATCCAAATCACCGCGCAAGTCACCCATTTCAGCTGACACATCAAGAGATACGACTGTCCACACGGCTGAACAAAGAGAGTGGTCTTCATCACTTTTGATGGACAATTAGTATTCTCATGCACTAAAATTACCAAGTTCTATCACGTAGTCAGATCTATTAATTGTCCTATTCCCCGTCTATATCCCTGTACGTCGATATAATGCTGTCTAGCTGCTTGTTCTCAGTCCTAGTCTCTCTGTCCTCGCTCGTCTGGTGGCCTTTTGTCACAGCTTATACAACGTAGATGTCTTCTAAGCCTCTTGTCTTGTCTCAGCGTAAGGAAAATGTCATCTGAGCCTCCTGTCTCGTCTCAATGCCAGGAAGATTTCCACTGAGCCTCCTGTCTCGTCTCAACTCGGAACTCGGCGACTGCAGCTGGGCTCGTGTATATGACAGAGGGCAGTGGTTCTGTTACTGTGGTTGTCAGGTCAAGGTAACACATGTGTCACGATGTGTTGTCCAGGACGACAGCTTCGTGTTGAAGCAACACGTCTCCCTCTGATAAGAATGCAAATGAATGCGCCACTCAGGGACTTGGAAGTCGGGTCACGTGTGACAGGCGTTAGCGACTCAAACAGAACATCACACACAGGCAGATTTTTACACGTGCGTGCTCTCGTTGCCTTTCAGTGTTGGTCTGCTTCGGTGGCTTATAATTATATCTCTATATTCTTGTAACTCACTGGCTATGTTCTGTCGTCTATTTTAGCTACTTGTTCTCGTCTATATTCTACCTACCAACTGCACGGTAGTCTTATCTTTTCTGCTCTTTCCGATCTGCCGGAACCCTCATACCCAAGCTTATATTCTAAGCTGGCCGCTTTGGACAATGACTTGTGTTTGTCTTGAGTTCCTTCCTGTGTCGCCAGAGAACGGATAGCTTGTTTTTCAACCTATGTTGTGACCTAGAAGGTCGTGGTAGAAGGTAACTATTTTGGAGTCTTAAACTGTATTGTTTGAAAATTAAGAACAATGACACGTTAAATGAGCTCAATCTCTCAGGCAGGGTTTTCAAGTTATGTGTGGGTACTGCAAACAGTATTTTCAGGGCTTTCCTGGCGTTGGCTCATTGCACCCTTGTAACTCTGTTACAATCTGTTTTAAAACACGTTATTAATGACGAATTTTAAAGATTAGATGATGACATTACAGTAGTTCAAACAACTAGGCTAGCCAGCTCGGTGTTAATGAGTGAGAAATATTACATATTCTAGGAACAGAAACCAACGATAAAAGAGACACTGAAGTAGGCTTGTGCAGTGGTAAAGCTTTGAATGAGCATGGTTAAACCAGGCGAATATAGTTTAGTATTCCTTTCATTATTGCCATAACTGAAAATTAACATCATATGGTAAGCCGAGAGACTAACATCGGGTAGTATAACTGAAGACTACCATCATGTGGTTTGACTAAAGACTAACATCTTGTAGTTTGGATAAAAAATAATGTTACGCAGTGTAACTTAAAATGATTATCATGAAGTGTAGCTAAAGATTAACATGTAATTAGATTGAAAACTAACATATAATTTGACTGGAGTTTAACAACCAGATAATATTTTGTAAGCTCAACAAATACAATTTAGAGTTATGTAATTAATACACAGTATGAAAGTTAGCCCCCATTATAAAACATACAAGCAGATTTTGATTTATTTTAAAATGCAATACATGATTGGTAATAATTAGGGGCATGTGGATGGAGGTGGATAAGTCACATAATTTTAGAAGGCCGTGTTGCTGAAGAGAGGAAGAATAATTCAATAACTTGCACTAGATCTCATACATACGGACGTCAGCATCGAAAGTACCAGTAACAATGAGTTATATGTTATTATTTATAATTAAATTACAGACGCAGCTCTCACACAATCCGGCAATTTTAAATGACTGAACGTCATCATAAAGCGCTTTTTGTAATGCACGAATCGCAGGAGCAAATGTGTGAGATATACAGGAGTGGATCTGTTTAAAGTATTCGTGTAACAGTCTCCATGTCTAAATCTGTCCTGTCGCCACAAGCTCTTAATTTGCATAATACCTTTGCCAGTCACGCTTTAAATCCGGCCCCACAGAAACCCTGGCCGGAAATGTGGCATTGTAGTGTGCTGTAATGAGATGCACTATTCCCAGGTCGCGTAAACCAAACAACGGCTAATTGAAATGTTGAAGTTTCTGAATGACTCAAGAGAGGGTTGCATAAAAAGAATCCAGTAGCAATATTCTTGATAGTGATGCTTTCATGCCCGAAAAGGCAGCACTTATGAATTTTTCCATTCTCCAATTTGAATTTTTTTGCATATAGTCAATATATCCTGACTTACAAGATCTCTGATAATGTGTTCTTAATAGCAGATTCAACATAGCCATCCAAGTACATTAACTATTCAATCACCAACTTGACATATAATATTTTAAATGAGGGACACCTCATAATATTCCTTCTTCACATACATGCACACTTTGTAAAGATCTTGTCACTTCTTCTTCTTCTTCTTCTTCTTCTTCTTCTTCTTCTTCTTCTTCTTCTTCTTCTTCTTCTTCTTGTGTGCTTCTTTTTCGACGTTTATCCTGAACGGTCTGACGTTGCGTCGTAGTTTACAGCGAGGCTGCAATATCTGTGACTTTCGACTCAACACAAATGATTTCGGCACGTCATTGTTTGGATTGTGTTTGCCTTCCCTCTGCGATCTCTAATTTCGTAGCCAAACTACACGAGTGCAGCCTATTTGTAGGGTCGCTATGTTGGATAAAGAATAGGGTCTTGGTCAAAGAGAAGTCTTGACAATGTCTTGCCTCAAGAACACGTTGGGTCCGGACGAGAGAGTGAGGAAGATCCTGCACACATCATCCTCACTGTAAACAAATTGCGCAACTCAGGACATCCCCCTACAGATCACACCCTGACCAGTATTCCGTGGCTGGCAGGGCCCCCAAACTTCAGCGGCGGAACAGGCAGAAAACGATCGCAAAAACTACCCATCACGCTTGCAATATGGAATACCCGCACGCTTCTGGACAACGCCAAAGCGAACAGACCAAAACGACGGACAGCACTGATCGCCAGGGAACTAGCTAGATACACCATCTGCATACCCGTCCTGAGCGAGACACGACTGGCAGAGGAAGGCGCTGGGTATACTTTCTTCTGGAGACGCCGAAGCAAGGAAGAACGCCGTGAAGCTGGAGTTGGCTTTGCCATCAATACCAACATGATTGGCAAGCTCACAAGCATACCCAGAAGAACGATTGGCAAGCTCACAAGCATACCCAGAGGAATCAATGACCGTCTCATTACACTGCGTCTCCCTCTAGTAGGAGGGAGCCATGCCACACTTTTCAGTACATACGCACTCACCATGATAAACCCCGACGATACCAAAGATAAGTTTTATGAGGACCTTGTGGCATTCATCGATAATCTTCAAATCTGACAGATTGGTCCTCCTCTGTGATTTTAACGCACAAACCATTGGAGGGGGCCGTTGGCAGACATGGTATCGGAAAAAGCAACAGTAACGAACTGCTCCTTCTGAAGACACGTGCCGCAAATAAACTACTTATTACAAACACAGTTTTCCTACTTCCGGTCCAAAATAGAACCACATGGATGCACCCAAAGTCCGCCACTGGCACCTTATTGACTACACTATCATCAGACGTAGGGATCGAGCGGATGCTAGAATAAAGAGCATGTGTGAGGCAGAATGCTGGACTGACCCTCGACTTGTCATTGTCAAGTTAAACTTCAAGATCCAGCCCACATGCGACTACAAGGAAAGAAATCACCGAAGAGGCTAAATGTCGCTTAGCTAAAATGCGAACCCAAGAGAAGCGGCTTCCAGGAAGAGCCTGAGGGCAGACAATCTGAGCTTTGGTTTGTAAAGAACGACATTGAACAGAACTGGGCATCCTTGAGAAACACCATCTGCAATACAGCAGTTAAACACTGAGTAACTCCCCAGTTCGCAATCCGGATGTGTCCTGCTAACATATAAGACTCAAATAGGTGGACCACTTTTGCAAAATACTAAACCACCCATCGTCCATAAATGAGGAGACCATCCAGCGAATGCCGCCGGTGGAATTGAACCTGGTGCTGGATGAACTCATCACTCAAAAGGAAGTCGACAGAAAAACCAGTGCACTATCTAAAGGAAAAGTTCCAGGAACTGCAATACCAGTAGAGACAGCTGAAATATCGATACTTTCCTTATAAGGCAAGATCCTAGCGCGCTTACTGCTCAACCAGCTTAACAAACACCTTGAACAAAGCCACCACCTCCGAGAAAGCCAATGTGGATCCAGGGCCGGAAGAGGAACAGTTGACATAATCTTCGCCGCTTGTCAATTACAAGGGACGTATCGGGAACAAAACCAGGCCCTATGCACCACATTTATTGATTTGATAATGAAATTTGATACAGTAAACACAGGAGGTTTGTGCATGAATCTGTCCAAGTTTGGATGCTCCAACAAGTTCATAACTATGGTCAAACAACTACACAAAGGCGTGTGTTAGTGTTACTTGACAGTAGGGAAATCTCTAAAACTTTTAAAGTAACAAATCCAGTAAAACAAGGATGTGTACTCTACCAGACTGTTCAGCATCACGTACGCGGCCACGATGACAGACGCCTTTATATCGATGGAGCGTGGGAAACCCATAAAATACCGCACGGATGGCAAGCTACTCAATATCAATCCCAGAAGAATGAAGGCCAAAACCAAATGGCAAAGTGTCGACATAATCAAAGAACTTGTGTTTGCTGACGACTGCGCTCTGGACAGCACAGCAGCTCAGAACTGTATATGCAGGTGGGAATGGACCGGTTCTCTGCCGCATGCACAAATTTGGGTCATGTACCAACCAGCACCAGGTATGCCGTACACAAAACCAAGGACTACAGTCAGCGCAGTGGGCAGACGCTGAAAGTCGTAGATAAATTCACACAGTCGAAATCTGTCAGCCCAGATGATGAGGTGGCAAGCAGAATAGCAATGACCAGCATATCCTTTGGTAGAATGCGCTCGATGGTGTGGAAACGTCGTGGTGTCAGAGTTAAGATCAAACTCAGTCTACCGTGCCACCATCATTCCAATCCTACTTTACGCTTGCAAAAGCTTGACTGTATAATCTGGACATGCAAGGAGGTTAAACCACTTCCACACAGGTTGCCTGGGACGAATGTTCCACATTCGATGGCAAGATCGTATCACTGGCAGCGAGGTTCTCTGGAGAGCTGACATGCCCAGCATCCATGCACTGATAGAATAAGCACAACTAGGATGGGGCGGACACCTCGATCGTATGTCAGACGAACGGCTCCAAAAGAAGCTCCTCTACGGCGAGCTAAGAGATGGATGGTGCTTGAAAGGGCGCCCAAAGAAACATACATTTTAAAGTAAGTCTGAGGGACTCACTGAAAAGTTGCCAGATAATATATATAACCATATGGAAATGTCTTGCGCAAAACAGATTTGACTGGAGAAGGGCAGTCAAAGCGGGTGTAGCTACCAGCGAAGATAAGCGTATTGTGAAATCCCAGAACAGATCCGAGACCCTGAAATCACGAACAGCGGGAACACAACCACCTTCTACAGACCTTCTGTGCCCTTTATGCAGCATGTCCTCGTGCCCACATTGGCCTGTTCAGCCACATGAGCACCCACACCCAACAGGGAAATCTGTGACAATTTATATATATATATCAAAGAATGACAAAGCGTGTGAAACGTTCGACCCGTTGACAGTCGGCGGGAATGAAATACCAGAACTAAGATATACAAATGATACATATGTGCTCTCGAAGAGCACTGAGGGGCTTGGACAGATCATTCTGTCGGTTAAACGATACAGCGATGGGCATAATCAATTCATAAACACCGGCAAGATAATGAGCACTGAAAAGTCGAAAACTAGACCTGCAAGAGAAGCAAGAAGTTAAGAACGTCACGATTTTTGAATATCACCACTGAACTACAAGTAACAACGGCTATTTCTGGAAAAAAAATAGATAAAGAAAAGAATGGCTTTGACGCTACAGAAGAAAACTAAAAATGAAAAACGAATGGAAGAACACGAACAAAGTGGAAAAAAAAAGAATATGCATATAGTTCATTGTATTTTCCATCTGGCAAAGTATGAATGGGAGACACGGTCAACCTCACAAAAAAATGTAATCCTTCGAGCTAAAATGAGTGCATGTGTGTATCGTGATGTAAATATATGTTTATCACTGCCTTATCTGTCAAACCAATTTGAACAAAATAAAAGGCAAATATGCCTATTATATGCCCATTTGACTGATGAGGGTATCTTATTAATATGAATAAAAAGCTTAAATGCATATGTTAACTCAATCCATGTTGTGCATTACCACGAGGCGTGATGGTGGCGGAGTGGAAGGGAGGAGGGGAAGGACAAGAGATGATAAAGATAAGGATGGCAGATCGAACAAACACAACATATAAGAAACTGTCCGTGCTTCCGTTCCTAGGATGCGTGAGTGAGTAATACACAAGATGAACACAATTCAGATGTACACATCTGTTACAACAAGACAGTTGATGAATTAAAATCGTAGGAGGATTATAAAACATATCTGTCCGTAGTTCTTTAGAAATCGTAATCTCAGTTCTTCTCCAGCTACAATAGACAAGCGGAGTCAGCATTTCATTTCAGCGACCAGGAACTAGTGCGAGAAGATGAGATGGTCTTGACAGATTACTGCGCAGGCTTATTGGCTGGCGCTGAGAAAAAGAAAATGAGGAAGACTGAGAGGGAGAAATTACAAAAGACATTATGCGTAAGTGTGAGACGAGGGGTGGAGCTGTGATGTAATAACAGAATAGGTAAATAGAAGGAACCGCTAAACAGAAAAGAGACGAGTCAGATAGGACGTTAGAGAACTGATTTATTCAGCTGCAGGTTTTTTGAAGTCGTGTCAGGTATAGAACGTTTGACATTGACGGACATTATTTTGTGTTTGACATCATCATCTGGTTTAGTTAATTAACAATACACGGTATTTCGTATTCATGGACCATTGTGAACGTATTCGATAAAATGTGCAAGGTCGGGGTTGTTGAGCGGATTCAATCCTCCATATAGATACATATCGGGAAATGTGTCCATTCACTGGTACATACATGCATGTACACGTTATCCGTTTGTTCATTCAAGCATCCACACATCTATCACTAGATACTCAATATTGCAGTGGTTTGTCCCTCATATAGGGGCGACATAAGTTATAGGGGTAATAAGCATAAACTGTTTGCTCCAGAATGTCGCCACACAGTGTGTAGATAGACTTAAATTTTCCTAGCCAGCTTTGTTCTATTTAATAGAGTACGGAATACAAACTGCCATGTGATTTGGTACTCTAAGAGATGTTAACAATATTGGAGGTCATGCTATGTCAAAGATATCACAATAATTATATACATCTGAAATAGATCTTCAACGCTCTTTATCTCTTGTATTGATGAACAGTCTGCCATGTTGTTTTTTTTCTTCCACCTATTGATGTTGTCCAACTTTTAACGGTGTTTACCTCTCGCATATTTCCTTCTAGTATTATTTTCAACAAGGTCTTAATCCGATTTTGTTCATAAATTCTCTAAATGCCCTACATTTCTCCAAAACATCCTTTTTCAGTTGTCTTTCCTTTCTAGAAGATCCGCCCCATTCTTCCATCCATCGACATTTCAAAGGCATCATTTCTAGAATCCAACGTTTTGTATCTGCTCTTCAACGTCATTCGTTAAAAACAATATACAATCACTTAATCAATATCATTTTTTAATTTGTGAGTTATTTATTTTGTTGTCAATAATTGACACATGTTGATGAAAACAGCTTTGAAACCTACATTTTTTTCCAGATTTTTTAAAATTTTGGTGTATCTTCATTCCACTGTTTTTAAATTTGCAAGATAGGAAGGAGTAGCTCTATAACCGTTTAAGTATTTTATAATTTATTCTTATCTGTTGAGTATAGAACTTATGTATGCTTTAATTTACTTTACAGTTTTCATCTTCTTAATTTAATCTGATCTGTGCTCCTTACTTGAATCACCAATTCATTTAATTATTTTTGGCTCTCAGCCAGTAGAACCCTATCATCTACACATCTGAGATTACTTACTGATACTCCATTGATACTGACTCCTGGCACTTGCTCTATCTGTGTAAATATGTGTCCTGTATAAATATTAACAGACAACAGAACACTACATATGCTTGTCGCCTTTCTCTTTTTATATCTATATAGGGTCAGCACATATGACATTGGTCGTTTGCTGCCTATACAGGTTATTGCGTTTTCTTATCTTTTCCACCAAAACCTATATTTTTTCTGACATGTGATTAGTTTTCCATGCTGAACTCTGTCAAAGATCCAGTTTGTTGTCTTTAAAGCACTTATAAATTCATGTTCGTACTTCCTCATATTGTTTCTACTAGTGCCCTTATGCAAAATATTGCTTCTCTTGTTCTGCTGTTCTGTCAAAATCCAAATTGTTGTCCTGGAACTTTGTTGTTAACTATGCGCATAATTCTTAGCTGCGTACATTTGAGCTATATCTTAATCGGTGGCTCATGACGCTGACTGTTCTCAAGTCAGAACAATCGGTTGAATGAGGTTTTTTTGATGTGCTCTAAAGACGGTATAGTTAGGTCACACGGAATAGACCCTGTATTATTTATATCAATATAGAGATTTTATCTAAACTGATGTTCTCTATCTCCTCTACAGTGACTATATTGATTGTGTCCAGCATTATTGCATTATTACTTTCTCATTGCACGTATATTTTATAGCCTTGTCAACTTCTGATCTGAGAATACTGGCACAGTGATTATTTAGCGTTGATTGCCTCTGTTATCCTGAACAGTTCACTTATATTTTCTTCTTTCTTTTTGATATATCTTTTTCTTCAGTCAAGATTTATTGCACACTTGTTCTTATTGCACATTCCTCATTACGCCAATCTAGTGGTGTTTGAAAGTTCCGTTATTTTTGCACGCGTAGCTGTCGTGCTGTGTTCTTTACTCATGTTTTCTATCTTGCATTTTTATTTTATCGACATTCTTTTTGCATGTCTACACATAATACGTATCTCTTTGTCGAGTTCTCCATATTATGGAGTGTTTTTCTGTATTTTTCGTTTTCCTTTGTATAAGTATTTTTCAATCAATACTTGATTTTTCTTAAACTTTTTTTATTGGAAGAGTTTGCTGGTTTTATGCTTTGTTTGGACATTCCCTCTTTGTGACTACTCTCTATTCTCCACTGTTTCCTGTTTGTTGTTCCGTGCTCTCTGGCAGAATATTTACTTTTTACGTACACAAAATATTCATGTTTAATATTTGGCAATTTCAAGACTAAATTAATTGTGTAACTGTTGCTGTATTCTTTATTTATTTATCCATATGATGGCTATTTTCATCAATACCAATTACAAGGTTATTGTACACATATTTTGGTTTCTTGATTTTTTTATATAGGTTTACATTTGCATAGAAAGTGTTCGTGTTTAAACTAGTAATATGCACACCTGTGATTATTGTTTGCATCACGCATGTTAAATTTGTTGATCAAACTTGACATGTCAAGACACTCATTTTTCTTTTTTGAACTGGGAACTAGAATGTTTCTATCATTGACGTCGATGTTTCTTAAACTAGAGAAATCTTTACGTGAAGGAAGTAAAGGACTCCGAGAAATGTGCATAGTTTTCTTGTAAATTGCAAAAAATTTCCTCGAAATCTATAATTTTTCTATATATAAGTCAGTGAATCTCAGTTTGTGTATCCTCTGATCAGTTCACAAAGTTCTTCCTTTTTTCTCAATGCAAATTTCTCAGAATGAGCAGAGATCAAGGGAAGGACTCCTCACCCAATCAGACTCTCACGTTGAAAGTGAGGAGAAATACTGTTCAATTTTGTTCATTGTTCATATTTTTTCCATGGTGGTTTTCAAATAAAAGTTGGGATTTGCTAGTATCCTTTGTCACTCTCAAGCCCCACCCTACCCCCTACCCCCCCCACCCCCTCCCCACAGCAGTAGCAATATTGTAATATTTTAAGATTATTTTCCCACAATTATATTTCTAGGATTGTGTCAAGAAACATCTTCATAACATGACGTTGAAACCAAAAGCAGACCAAAAGAGAGAAGAGAAAAACAAATTATTATTATCCGAAACATTTTCCAACTTTTTCCAAGGAATATTTGACACCATCACATGCCCCTGAAAGTAACAGGGTGTTGTTGTAGCACGCACATGCCCCTGAAAGTAACAGTGTGTTGTTGTAGCACGCACATGCCCCTGAAAGTAACAGTGTGTTGTTGTAGCACGCACATGCCCCTGAAAGTAACAGTGTGTTGTTGTAGCACGCACATGCCCCTGAAAGTAACAGTGTGTTGTTGTAGCACGCACATGCCCCTGAAAGTAACAGTGTGTTGTTGTAGCACGCACATGCCCCTGAAAGTAACAGTGTGTTATTATAGTATTAGAATATGAAAACCCTCTCACTGATCAGAAATTGGACGAGGCAGAAATTGTGCAGATGTCAGCAGTCCTTCCCCGGCAGATGTTTGGAGTCCAGACATGAAGCAGAACATTCAATATAACTAAGATTTTGCTCGTTTCAGGAATCTTATTGAAGAAGAAAGGGATATTTAAATTCCACCATTATTGACTGCAACATGACATTTATTGTTGAAATCTGTTAAATCCTAAAATGCCACAGAAAAGATGCTGTTTTTTGATTGATGACACAAATCCTTTTCAGCTTAGTATGACATAAAATCAATTCGCCGACTTATCGAACTGTGTTCTATTTCCCTTACTGTTTCTTGCCTAATATTTAACTCACTATAATTGAGTATGATTGCTTCCCTCTAGCTACACCAGCTGAGTGACCTTTCTTGCTTTACTTATTACTCGCTGCTGTTAAATTACTTGTATCATTTGTCATTTTACTGAATGTAAACAAAAGAAAAACATAACAGACTAGAGTGAACCCGAAGAAAGTCAATATGGATACCGAGTATTGGCATTGGTGATAGCACAAACAAAATTAGACAGGTAATCAGAAAAGATACAAGTCAAAACTCATCACAATTCTATGCAAATGAGAAGCAGAAGCTATTTAATAACATATATGTTACGAAATGCAAACCGTTTTTGAGAATCACTAGGGAAACTGTAGTTATATAAAAGATCAACTTGATTTTAAATAACCCTTAACAAGAAATATATAATAACGAACTAAAGACAAAGTAACAAATTTAATTAAAAAAACAAGCAGCAGGCAGAAATGAAAGAGACCTTACAGAATAAAAATACACTTTACTAATCATTGCAAAGGTTCACAACGCAATAAGATTATTTTACCTGTGAAATAGCAAAACAAAACGCCTAACGATTCAATGAATTAATGAAAGAAGAATCATGGAAGAAATATATCCATATACACCAATCAACACAGCTATTTTGATAAAGCTGTCAAGGCATTTCGGTTATGAGATTAGATGTAAATCTTACTTCAATCAATAATGACAAAAATGTATCCCAGATTCTTCCCATACAGACACAACGATATAACGAGTGTTTTAAATAACTTCTCAAGCTAACAAAGACTCACGGACAAAAAATGTGTGTCTGTATATATATATATATATATATATATATATATATGTATATTAATGTATGTATGTATGTATGTATTGATCATTACACTAAAACAGCTGCAGAAAAAAAGCAGAAAGCAAAATAAGCCATGTTCATTGCGTTCGTCGATCTTGCAGAAGCTTTCTACAGTGTTAGTAGACCAGCCTTATATAAGGTTCTAGAAATTATTGGCTGTCCACAAACAGTGCTCAAACTAATTGTCTCTTTCTACGAAAACATGGAGGCCACCATTCAGTTTGATGGAAATACATCCGACAGTTTTGAAGTCAAAATTGGGGTGAGACAGGGCTGCGTTCTTACTCTTACCATATTCGGAATTTTCTTTGCAGTCTTTCTGCACTGTGCTTTCAAACAAGAGAAGGGTGGCATCTTGTCCGCAGTAGGTTCGATGGCTAGATGTTCAATTTGGCAAGGCTCAGGGCTAAGTCTAAAAAACGGATAATTTCATCAGAGAGCTATTGTTTGCTGTTGATGCAGCCCTGGTGGCGCACGATGAGGACACTCTGCAACCATTAATCTATTGTCTGTCTCAATGTAAACGGGAAAAAAAACGGTTGTCCTAAGGCAAGTTAGAACCGCGCCAGTAAAAACAATTACGCTAAATAAAGATCCGCTCGATGAAGTTCAAGTGTTCAAATATTTTGATTCTGCAGTAACATCACCAGTATCACTCGATGAAGAGATTAATATATGCAATATAATGACATAAAGTGGCAGAACAAGGTGAGCAACTCGGAAATACTTGAACACCCCAAGAAACTATCCCTCTTCTCTGAGCAAAAAAAAACTGAGGTGGTTAGGTCACGTCAAACGAATGCCAATTACCCGCATTTCGAAGCAGTTACTCCTGGGTGAACTCATATCGGATCACAAGGAAGGCTTAAATCAAGATACAAGGACATTTGCAATAGATTCATGAACGATTTTGTTATGGTCAATCCAAATACCTCGGAGGAGATTGCAGAAGATAGAACTACATAGAGAGCGACTTAGAACGGGCATCGAGGCATCAGAGATAGTTTAGTTCTGATGAAAAGGATGGAAGACAAGCGACGCAAATAAAGGAGCCTATACCATACCAATCGCTCTTTTTCTATTCACACGGCCCATGTCAATCGATAATCCCTCCAGGACAGATCCAGTCACCGCCATATATACAACAGACCAGCGTACTGGCCGTCTGTAAAGACATCCACAGTCACCACAAAAGATACCAGACTACGTGCGGACATCTTCGACTTGGTAATCATACAAGCGCTCTGTTATGGTAGCGAAACCTAGTCTCTAACAATGCAGCAGATAACCAACTGAGAACAGCACACGCATTTCTAAAACCTGGTGGGCATAACTCTAAAACAACAGCGGCAGAAGCGAACTACACAATAGCGACAGCCGAAGAATATCACATATCAAGGATGTCCTACACCACGTCAACGATTCAAAACACCTATGGTAGGTCATATAGGCAGAAGACAAGACAAAAAATGGAGTACCATGACCACCATGTGGTACCCTACAAAAAGAGACATTCGCTGGCGAGATTCACTAGAAAAGCACACCACACACGATCTCACAACAGACAAGCTAATAACCCACTAGACGACACACTCCACGATTGAAACGACTGGATCCTGAGTTGGGACCCGTTCTTCTTCTTCTTCTTCGTACGCAGTCAGACAGTAACCATTATTTTTTCGAAAAAAGCAGCGGTCATCCTGAGGCTGTCGCCACTGCCATAGAGCTTGTCTTGCAGTTCCACTGGTGATGGCCACATCTGCTCTCTCTGATCCTCGTATGTCGGGCAGTTCTGCAGTAGATGTTCAGCGGTCATTTTACCAGTACCGCACGGGCATTCGTCAGTACACCCTATCTTCAATTTGTTGAATAGGTGGTACCTCAGTCTATTGTGGCCAGTGCGAAGTCTGAAGACAACGACCCGCTCTCTTCGGTTCAACTGGTAATAGGCATCGTTTTTGGTATAACCAGTATGTTCGGTTTCCCATTTGGTCATGTATCTGGCTTTGATAAGCCGTTTTGACTCTTCGTACGTCATACTAGTATCTGTTTGTGGTAGTCTTGCACCTTCTTTTGCCAGTCTGTCTGCCTCCTCGTTGCCTTAGATGTTGCAGTGTGATGGGACCCACTGTACCACTACCCTTTTTGGTGCGGAATACTAATTCCACAGCAAGCCGGCTTTAGACAGCACAGATCCACTGAGGACCAGGTCATCCTCATAGCCCAGGAGATAGAAGATGCCTACCAGGCACAGAAACACACAGTAGCTGTTTGGGTAGATCTGGAAAAGGCATTTGACAAAGTCTGGAAGGATGGACTTAGAGTCAAGCTAAGAAGAAGTGATGTCTGTGGGAAGATGTACAAGTGGATCAACCACTACCTCAAACAAAGAACTGCCAGAGTCCAAGTACAAGGGCAGATGAGCAAAAAGGTGACACTCGAGCAGGGAGTACCCCAAGGGGGAGTACTGTCACCCACACTCTTCCTGGTATATATAAACGATATTACAGAGAATATACCAAGAAGAGTCCATAGCTCAATGTTTGCAGACGATCTGGCTATGTGGACCTCTGAAAAGAATCTCACCATAGCAAGAAATCTGATACAGACGGCCCTAACATCGCTGGAAGAGTGGGCGAACTCATGGCTGGTCAAAATAAACGAGGAGAAAACCACGTGCACAACATTCTCGCTCTCATTAAAACCCCAAAGTACCAAATTAAGTCTAAATGGCAAAATCCTGCAGCCAAACGACAACCCAACCTATCTGGGAGTCACATTTGATCGGCGCATGACATGGAAAAGTCAGATTGAGAGAAACCGAATGAAAGCCAGAGAAAGAATGGCAATCATGAGGAAACTTGCTGGCACAAGCTGGGGAGCAGACGAAGGCATACTAAAGAAACTGTACACTGGAAGAGTGAGACCAGTTCTCGAGTATGGCATTGCGGCATGGACAACAGCAGCGAAGGCGAACTTCGATAAAGTTAACAAACTTCAAAACCAAGCCATGAGAATTATAACAGGTGGCATGAAGTCAACGCCAATTGTAGAACTTGAAAAGATTACAAAACTGCAATCCATGACCGATAGAAGAGACTGCAGAGCCCAGCTGCAGTCAGAGAAACTCTGAAGACTGACGGACCATCCAATGTACCAGAGACTAAACAATTTGGGAAATGGGAAACTAAAGCGGAGAAACTTTGCAGAAATAGCCAACGCAAAGATGCACGAAGATCCCATAAACGCACTAACAACACCAAAACCCATCACTACTGTACGAAAACCCACCTGGAGGCAGGATATGTTTCCAGAGGTGGTAGAAAATATACCAGGTATTGCAAACAAAAACTGCCAGACTGAAAAAGAAAGGAGAGACACTACCCTAAGCTTCATAACGAAAAGCTACCCAAGCATGGACTGGACCCATTATTTTTTCGAAAAAAGCAGCGGTCATCCTGAGGCTGTCGCCACTGCCATAGAGCTTGTCTTGCAGTTCCACTGGTGATGGCCACATCTGCTCTCTCTGATCCTCGTATGTCGGGCAGTTCTGCAGTAGATGTTCAGCGGTCATTTTACCAGTACCGCACGGGCATTCGTCAGTACACCCTATCTTCAATTTGTTGAATAGGTGGTACCTCAGTCTATTGTGGCCAGTGCGAAGTCTGAAGACAACGACCTGCTCTCTTCGGTTCAACTGGTAATAGGTATCGTTTTTGGTGTAACCAGTATGTTCGGTTTCCCATTTGGTCATGTATCTGGCTTTGATAAGCCGTTTTGACTCTTCGTACGTCATACTAGTATCTGTTTGTGGTAGTCTTGCACCTTCTTTTGCCAGTCTGTCTGCCTCCTCGTTGCCTTAGATGTTGCAGTGTGATGGGACCCACTGTACCACTACCCTTTTTGGTGCGGACTGCTGGCACAGTTTGCAGAGAGCTGCTCTTAAGTCATTAAGCTCAGTATTTTTCTGGCTTTTTAGCGCTGTGACTACGGCGAGAGCATCTGTAAGCAGGACTATATGGCTTTCATTTTCACTGTGTGTCACCATTTCTTCCACTGCCGCCCTCAGTGCCTCTGCCTCCGCTCTGAAATTGCGTGTGTACTTACCAGTAGCGAATGACAGTGTTATTTTTCTGCCATTTGGTAGGTTCAGGAATGCTCCTGCCCCTCCGTTCTGTGTAGTTTTTGTTACAGAACCGTCGGTGTATGCATGGGTCCAGTCCATGCTTGGGTAGCTTTTCGTTATGAAGCTTAGGGTAGTATCTCTCCTTTCTTTTTCAGTCTGGCAGTTTTTGTTTGCAATACCTGGTATATTTTCTACCACCTCTGGAAATATATCCTGCCTCCAGGTAGGTTTTCGTACAGTAGTGATGGGTTTTGGTGTTGTTAGTGCGTTTATGGGGTCTTCGTGCATCTTTGCTTTGGCTATTTCTGCAAAGTTTCTCCGCTTTAGTTTCCCATTTCCTAAATTGTTTAGTCTCTGGTGCATTGGATGGTCGGTCAGTCTTCGGAGTTTCTCTGACTGCAGCTGGGCTCTGCAGTCTCTTCTATCGGTCATGGATTGCAGTTTTGTAATCTTTTCAAGTTTTACAATTGGCGTTGACTTCATGCCACCTGTTATAATTCTCATGGCTTGGTTTTGAAGTTTGCTAACTTTATCGAAGTTCGCCTTCGCTGCTGTTGTCCATGCCGCAATGCCATACTCGAGAACTGGTCTCACTCTTCCAGTGTACAGTTTCTTTAGTAGGGACCCGTTCAAAGATGACCACCTTTTGGCGAAGAGCAAGTCGAACTAAAAACCAAGAAGAACAACAAAATGGACTTATAAAGGCAGAGACAGCAAACTTGACCCAACCAACTTACGTAGCTTATCGGCACAAGTGGACAGACCAATTAAATAATCATTGATGGAATGGTTCATAATTCCGGTAGTAATCATTGCTTTATTTTTTCGTCAGTTCCGATAGACGACCAACTTAGTAATCATTGCTTTATTTTTTAGTCAGTTCCGATAGACGACCAACTTAGTAATCATTGCTTTATTTTTTAGTCAGTTCCGATAGACGACCAACTTAGTAATCATTGCTTTATTTTTTCGTCAGTTTCGATAGACGACCAACTTAGTAATCTTTGCTTTATTTTTTCGTCTGTTCCGATAGACGACCAACTTAGTAATCATTGCTTTATTTGTCCGTCTGTTCTGATAGACGACTAACTTAGTAATCTTTGCTTTATTTGTTCGTCTGTTCTGATAGACGACTAACTCAGTAATCATTGCGTGACTTGTTCATTAGTTTCTGTAGCCATTTATAGTTAATCTGCACACTTATTTGTTAATTGTCGTCGATTTTTGGTTAGCAAATATTCTTAAATATGTAAGGGAACTTTCGTTCTATGTCATCAGGAAGACCCTATAATGGATACCAGCCCAAACATGCATTGAAGGCAATGAAAACGCTCATACTCTGACAAGAACAATTGGATAATTCTAACCCAACATTCACCAATTAAGAACTACTAAAAATATAATGTACAACTACAGACAACAATGGACAAACCCCTACACAGAGCGGCATCAGACTATGCCCCCTACTGCAAGTACTGCAGCGGACACCAGGAAACAAAAAACGCCTTAAACGCACGCTGGCTTGTTCACCCAATGCGTCAGAGATTAAATCTATTTGGAAAAGGGAGACTAAAGCGGAATAATTGTGTAGAAATAGTCAAAACAAAGAGGACAGAAGTCTTTATGAATGCCATACCAACACCAATGTTATGACCCTTCTTTTATATTCGGTCTGCTTCCGGTACCTGGTATATTTTATGTCACCCCTGAAATGATCTGATGCTTCCAGATGGGTTTGCGAACAGTATGGAAGGGCTTTGGTGTTGGTATGGCGTTCATAAATCGTTGAAAACATGTGTGAAAATGTAAAAGCACATGAAATATAGAACATATAAAGTACATACTTCAGATGGATTGGTTCAGTTTTATAAATAGATGCTAGAACAAATAATAAATGTTTATAATTCAGTTCTGAGATTCATCTTCTAGCTGATTGGGGTGCACCAAATAGGACCGTTTTGCTAAGGTGATGGAAACTTCTATTTCTCAGAAAGCAAACATGTAGGTTAATTTTTCACTTATTCATAGTCGGATAATTCCAACACATTGATGATTAATCTCGGAAGAAAGAACGACAGTCCGCCTTTTTTTCAAAAACCCTCTGCCTCTTTGAAGACCTGTCCTCACATTTAGCCCAATAATTATTGTCTATATTTGAGAAGGCTGCATACTTTAATTCTTTAATATCGCATAGAACGAAAGTTTTATTTTCAGCTGCTACTTGTCCTTTAGGGAGTACTACCTAGTGAGGGACATTCTTTTTATAATTGTTGTAACTTTATTTAAGATTTATATATCCATATAAAGGTTGGGCAGGTGCTCTAAAGATGATGACCCTACATCATGATATCATTTATTGTAATGTATCATTCCAAATGTTAATTTCAATCGTAATGTTTTTTTAAAATACAGAAAATTCATATTTAAAAAAATGGCAAAACTCTGCAAGTAATTTTGCCCTGTGTCATTGATCATAAGCACTTACTTTTATCATATAACGATTATCCAGATTATCCCCTCACTACAGCCAAAGCTACTTCTTTTACCATTGTGTTATTATGAAAATTCAAATATTCACTCAATTTTGTCCAAAAAAATTATACTCCAAATTATAACTCTTTAACATTGTTCGAAACTAAGCCATGGTTTTTTAGAATATATGTGCAAAGTTGCAGGACAATTGCTTTGAAAACAAACAAAAAATTATTTCTGATTAGTTCTTATCAATGACCTCAAACCTGATATACAAACCTTTCAGTAACTGTCTGCCAATCATCCAGAACAAATCTCCTACTCTTTGTTGCCCTCATGGCATCATAGGATGCCTTAATAGCTTTCCCTGAATTCCTTTATTGCAACAAAATGTTCTTGTGTTCATAGGACTTTATCAGATACCTGCAAGTAGGTCATTTCGTTTCCTCTTTTAGCAACAGAGATTTTGTCCAATCAGAAACTGCGATAGCAATAACAGCTTTCACAATAGTTAGACCAGGATTCGTTTTCTAGAGACATCATTTCAAGATAGCACTGTTCAGTCAACCATTGATATTTTGTGTATGTCCTTCAAGACACTTTTTTAGTAGTTCATTACTGTTGCAGTCTTAAGGTACTGGTTTTATATTAGCCATAACAACAGCAGGTAGGTTGCTGGTGTGTTTGTATGAACAGCTTCATCTGCTATAGCTTTCTTATATAGCCACAATTTATTGTGGCTGTTTTTCTAATTTGGTAGTGACAAGTTCATAACACCACAGAACAGCTGCAGGTCTGCAAGTCATTTTCCAACACATCTCAATGTTAATACAGCCCACATGTTTAATGAATTCACACACAAATGTCCCATATATATTTGATTACATTGAGAAATGATGTATATTTTAATTGTTGCTGCGACAATAAAACTCAAACTCACTGCCTAGACCCTTTCTATTTGTCTCTATCAATTGTGCATTTAAATAACAAAAGTGACAAACAAGTTCTGTAACTATTGTTTTTGAAATTTTGTATTCAAATGGCCAATTATTCTGTCTTTTATCCAGCTCTTCCTGAACATTGTCACCTTCATTTAAAAATTAAATCTGATTCACATGGTCAACAAATTTCCTTCTCTTTATTTCTGACCGAGTGGGCGTGGTCAGTGAACTTTAAAAAAAATCAATATTGATGTTAAGTTTAACAAAACGTAATCAAAGACCTAGCGTACAGTCCAATAATTAAATTGTCACATAGTTCCACATCTGCTTTTTTGGTAGACCGATCACCGTACAACTTACTTTTGCTATAAACTCCCTTTCTTACTTTCGCGTCACATGTTTGTATTTCTCAAAATTCTCACAATTAAATTCAAATTGAATTTGAAATAAAATTGATTATACTTTCCAAACATCCAAACAAATTTCAATTTTCCGAACAAAACGCATTTTGACCAGATTCATTGTGGCACTCCATTCTAAACTTTTGCTCAAACGAGTTTCTTCTTCTTCTTCTTCGTACGCTGTCAGACGTCAACCTGTATTTTTTCTAAAAAAGCAGCGGTCATCTTGAGGCTGTCGACACTGCCATAGAGCTTGTCTAGTGTTGCCACTGGTGATGGCAACATGTGCTTTCTCTGATCCTCGTATGTCGGGCAGTTTTGCAGTAAATGTTCAGCGGTCATTTTCTCTGTACCACACGAGCATTCGTCAGTGCCACCTATCTTCAGTTTATTGAATAAATGGTACCTTAGTCTATTGTGGCCAGTGCGAAGTCTGAAGACCACGACCTGCTCTCTTCTGTTCAACTGGTAACAGGCATCGTTTTTTGAGTAGCCAGTATGTATCTGGCTCTAATAAGCCTTTTGAACTCTTCGTAGGTCACACTAGGATCTGGTTGTGGTAGTCTTGCACCTTCTTTTGCCAGTCTGTCTGCCTCCTCGTTGCCTTGGATGTTACAGTGGGATGGAACCCACTGTACCACTACTCTTTTTGGTGCGGACTGCTGGCATAGTTGATAGAGTACTGCTCTTAAATCATTAAGTTCAGTATTTTTCTGGTTTTTTAGTGCTGTGACTACGGCCAGAGCATCTGTAAGCAGGACTATGTGGCTTTCATTCCTTTTACCTGTCACCATTTCTTCCACTGCCGCCCTCAGTGCCTCTGTATCCGCTCTGAAATTGCTTGTGTATTTTCCAGTAGCGAATGACAGTGTTATTTTTCTGCCATTTGGTAGGTTCAGAAATGCTCCTGCCCTTCCGTTCTGTGTTGTATTTATTACGGAACAGTCGGTGTATGCATGGGTCCAGTCCATGCTTGGATAGTTTTCCGTTAAATAACTCAGGGTAGTATCTCTTCTTTCTTTTTCAGACTGGCAGTTTTTTGTTTCCAATACCTGGTATAGTTTCTACCAACTCTGGAAATATATGCTGCCTCCAGGTAGGTTTGGGCTTTGGTGTTAGTGCGTTCATGGGGTTTTCGTGCATCTTTGCTTTGGCTATTTCTGCAAAGTTTCTTCGCTTTAGTTTCCCATTTCCGAAATTGTTTAGTCTCTGGTGCATTGGATGGTCAGTCAGTCTTCTGAGTTTTTCTGATTGTAGCTTGGGCTCTGCAGTCTCTTCTGTCGGTCATGGATTGCAGTTTTGTAATCTTTTCCAGTTCTACAATTGGCGTTGACTTCATGCCTCCTGTTCTAACTCTCATGGCTTGGTTTTGAAGTTTGCTAATTTTATCAAAGTATGTTTTTGCTGCTGTTGTCCATGCCGCAATGCAATACTCGAGAACTGGTCTCACTCTTCCAGTGTACAGTTTCTTTAGTATACTTTCGTCTGCTCCCCAGCTTGTGCCAGCAAGTTTTCTCATGATTGCCATTCTTTCTCTGGCTCTCATTCAATTTCTCTCGATATGACTTTTCCATGTCATGCGTCGATCAAATGTGAGTAGTTTGGGTTGTCGTTTGGCTGCAGATATTTGCCATTAAGACTTATTTTGGTGTTTTGGGGTTTGTTTGAAAGAACGATGTTAGGGCCTGCTGCATCCGATTACTTGCTATGATGAGATTTTTTTCAGAGGTCCACATAGCCCGATCGTCTGCAAACATGGAGCTGTGGACTCTTCTTGGTATATACACCAGGAAAAGTGTGGGTGACAGTACTCCCCCTTGGGGTACTCCCTGCTCAAGTGTCACCTTTTTGCTCATCTGCCCTTGTACTTGAACTCTGGCTGTTCTGTTTTTGAGGTAATGACTGATCCATCTGTACATTCTCCCACACACTTCACTTCTTCGTAGCTTGACTTTAAGTCCCTCTTTCTAGACCTTGTCAAATGCCTTCTCTAAATTCACCCAAACCGCTACTGTGTTTTTTTTCTCCTGGTAAGCATCCTCTATTTCCTGGGCTATCAGTTTTCCTACACAGCTCAGTAGACTGATTGGCCTGTATCCATTTGGATCTGTTCTATCTTTTTCTTTCTTTGGTACTGGTATAAGTACAGCATCTTTCCATGCCTGCGGTACAATTCCTCTTTTCCAGCTTTGGTTCAGTACTGCCAGTAGCTTCCGCTCTGCTGTTTATTCCAACCCCATCAGCATTTCATTTGTTATCCTATCTTTTCCGGGCGATTTCTTTTTCTTTAAAGTTCTCATGGCCTCATTCATTTCGTTCATTGTTAGTTTTGCTATCATGTTCTCCTCTGGTGCCATCTTGATGTTGTCGTGGCTCTTTTGTTCTTCACTTAAATCTGTATGCCTGTCTGTAGGGACATCGGTCTGGTTTGCTCTGTAAAGGCGTTTGCTGCTTTTTTTTCCGGTAAGCATGTTGTCGCCCTGTTTGATGGTGTTTCGTCGTTCATGCCTTTGACTAAATTCCATAGTTTGTTCCCTTCTTTATCGAGATTGAGGCTTTCTTTTTTTTTTAACTGTCTCTTGTTATTTGGTTCAGTGTTCTTTTGTATTTCGCAGTGATGTCCTTAAGGGCGATATTTGCTTCCATAGATTGCCTCTCTCTCTCTCTCTCTCTCTCTCTCTCTCTCTCTCTCTCTCTCTGCGATGTTCCTAGCATTTGAAACTTCATCCTCAGCTTTCTGCAGTTCATCATTCCAATATGGCTTGTAGTTTATCCTTGCCCTTCTTGGGATGGTTTCGGTGGCTGCTTGCATTATTGCTTTGCTTAGGCTTTCCACCATGGGTTTCATATTGTTATTCCGTGTGTTTAATGGTTTCACACAGCCCATCTGTCAGGATTGCAAATCTGTCCCAGTCGGCTCGTTTATAGTTCCAACGTGGGAGCGGTTTTATTTCCTGTGGGCCTACTTCCATATCAACTTCTAGCCTGATTGGTCTGTGGTCGCTACCTGCCAATTGGTTTAGCACCTGGCGGTCTATTTTGTGGTGAATATCCACCGTAGAAAAGACCAAGTCTGGAGTAGAGGTGGTATGCCATGTTCTAGAATAGAAGCGAGGGCTATCCTCCGGCCTATTGATAAGATAGAGATGTGTGTCTATATCGCAGTCTTCCACTTAATCACCTCTGTTGTCTGTGTCCGAATATCCCCATCTCTCCGAGTGGCTATTCATGCAGGTGATATGTTAGGGAAAGCTTTTTGTTAATGACTCCCTACGCGTAATGCTTGGACTCTAAAGGCTGCCCTAAAACGTAAAATGTGCGCAATTGAAATGAGATGCTTGCGAAGAATTCTTGGCTTTTCATATCTGGATCGCGTTACAAACGACAGTGTTCATGAAATTGTTAGGAAGGAGTTAGGACAATTTAAAAATCGTTTGGCTACAGTAAAACACGAAAATTGACATATTATGGACATATGTCACGATCGCTTTGGCTGACCAAGACCATCCTGCAAGGCACTGTGCCTCGGAAGTGTGGTAGAGGGAGACCAAAAAAAAATGGACGGGAAGATCTATAGCTGAAACTAAAACCCTTGCGAACCCTGGGTTTGACAAACTGCAATTACGGTGACTAAAAGATCTTCTAGGTTACGGGACTGATGATTATAATGATGACGATATATATATATATATATAGGCATCTGACGATGGCGTTGTGTAGATCCTAACTTTATTCACCATCGCTAATACCTCCCCAGTACCTTTTTGGCACCAGAGAGTAGGTCCGCGGCCCTAATTTCTTTTGCATGATCTATTACACCTATGTACTTGCTCATAAAACGTTTAACTACACATGGAACGCACCGAAGGCTGACATAAATGTTCAAAACCCGTGCACTTTGGGTTGAAACTGAACACATTTTGTGTTTCTGTTTCTAAGAATCGACGTCACTGCACTCAGGGCAATACCCATAGGTGCTCAGTCTCTCTCTCATCAAATGGCGTAAGGAATAGATGAGTATGGTCCCTGTAGCTCGCTAGTTGTACACTCTCCTGCGTCGTCCTCTCATGCGCCCCACTCCGCGTGAACCTCTTTTAATGTCGAAACTTTGCAGTCTGTGGATTGCTGCTTCATCTATTGCGGTGTCCTCATCCAGCAGGCGGTCATTGATTGATTTCAAAATGTCGCTTCTATCCATCACTAAAGTGCCCATGATTGTAGCTTGTGAAGCGATGATGTCAGCTCTTTCATTGCCCTAAACCCCGACATGAGAAGACAGAAGATCCATGTCAACGCCTGGAGGTTTGAGGCCTCAACAGCTGCTATCCACTCGTACCTAAGCCACTTTCTGAAGTACGGCTTGCGCGTCTGTCACGATGACTGCCCTTGTTATAGAAGTCTCAGATATCCATTTCAGTGCTGAGGTCACTGCTTCCGTCTCAATTCTCATACTGGAGGTTGGTGACATGTATGCCTTACTGCGCTCAGCAACGACCTCTCCTCACACTCTAGCCGAGAAACCTGTCTGATGTCCGACTGCGCACGACTGATCCGTTGGTGTATATGACAGCGTCACTGCCCTGGGTGTTTTCAGTTATCAGCTGATTTACGTCGTGCTCTGATTTCTCGTTGTTCGGTTTTCTGTACTCCTTGCCTAAGGTTATGATGACTCTCTATCACGAATGTGGACCCATTCTTCCCCTTTGGCTATCGTCTCAGCTGGAGTGACGTGTCTGATTGTTGTCTCAGCCTGTGCCATCCATGACTACCATCTCTTGATTCTTGATCCCTTGATGTATGAGATACTACTGTAAAGAGGTTGCCGCATGTCTATCGTGACACACATATAGGCTTTGACTTGTGCCAGTTTATGTCTGGATGTCACCGATAACAATCCCAACATGTACCGAATCATCACAACCGGGATATCTCTAGTGCAGCCCAGAACCAGTCGCATATCTTTATTCTGGGTGCGTTCCAACCTTTCACACTCTGTTCTTAATAATGTGAGGATGCCTAGTCCGTAATCGATGACAGACAACACGACCTGACGGAATAGGATGAACAGGAGGCGTTATTCCAAGCCGACAGCAGCCATAATCTTGAGTGCTCCTAACCCGCTCTTGCATCTTTGTATAATGTGATCAACATAGAAATTATAGGAAAGACTGCGATCAAAAGTCACTCCTAGGTATTTCAAACTGTCGCACCTGTCAATGTGCAACCATCAAAAGTGATGCCCGGAAGCTCAACCTTTACTATGGAATTATTCAAAGAGCACCACATCATGCAGACCTTGTTCGGATTGATTTTGGAGCTTGAATCGCCGCACCACTGTGATATTGCTTGCAAGGTTTCCTGGATGTCTTTGACCAACTCATGCCTGTCAGAGCCAGTCCTGTACGTTAGGATGTCATCGGCAAATCTCTACGTTCGCCCTGTCCCATATTTCGTGAAAAACGGGTAACATTATTTCCAAAAATACTTACTGCCATGAAAGGAGTAATCATTTCAAAAGACTGGTTGCATTAGGAGCGATGGTTGTTGTATACCGTAAATAAATAAAAGAAAATGGGTATTCAGTTTGTTTCAGGGCAGGATTCCGTGAAAGAATCACTCTCAACAGTGACTTTCTATGTGGATGGAGCCGCTGCCCGAGTATATGGGCAAACATCAGATTGGTTTGCAGTACAAAGGCAGTAAAACAGGGATGTATCCTCTCACCTTATTTATACAACATATATGCGGAATGTATAATGAGAAATGGTCGAGAAGATGAGGACATTGAAAGTTTCCACCCATTTACGATTGTCGCGTTCGAGATTCCAGAGTTACGATGCGCAGACGACATATTGATACTATCAAGAAATGCAGAAGGGTTAGAGCAGCTAATTTCAACCGAAAATGGACATAGTAAAGATCAAAACCTGTTTATAAACATAAATGAAACAAAGACATGACCACCGACAAAACACCATGTCAGCATAAATTTACCGCGGGTGTGAGGAAATAGATCAGGTTACATATTTTGAATATCTGGGCTCCAGAATTGACAAAAATGGCGACTGAACGATAGAAATCAGAAGAAGACTAACCATGGCAATGCAGAGACTGAACAGCTTGAAGAAATTATGGCAGAGCACCAACATAATGATACAAGTAAAAGTCTTGAAAGCCTGTGTTGTTCCTGTGGCAGCTTATGGCTGCGAATCATGAACGATTACCAAAACTTCCAGACAAAAAAATCGAATCCTTAAAATCAAAATGTGAAAGAAAGATCCTAAAAATACCCTGGACAGAGAAAAAGACAAATGCAGACATTAGGCAAAAGTTGAGCATAGAGGAGAACTGGCTTATCAATTCCATTTTGGCTAGAAAATGCAAGTACTTTGGTCACATCAAGAGACACAATTGTCTCGAGAGAACAGTGACGGAAGGTATGGTGCCAGGTAAAGAGGAAGGGCTAGACCAAGAAGACGATGGCACCAAGATATCCAGGAATGACTGGAGGCTGGAGTTTTGGAAAGGGAACAAGTTTCTTTCAGACAGACTGTGATGGGAGCAACGTTCTATAAATGGCATGCTATTTGATGATGATGTGGAAGATATATGGATTGATAATAAATCTTGGCACAATATGAGTGTTGATGAGTTGTATAATTTAGTTGGCCTCTACCTGTGACGTTTCATTGGTATTTTCTCAATTAGCCCGACGGCCTTCTAAACTACAGATGGTCATTGGCTTCACAAGAAATGATGCTTATTCAGTTCAGTCCAGTTAAAGTGTCATCTCCGTATCGAAAGTCGACTGCAATGATGGCCAGTGTACACTATCTCTTGCCGTAATGGTACAATCTGAGAGGCTTTTTCCAGTCCATCTCCTGATGTTATTCCTGATGTATGTCTTGTTAAATGACCAAAATAACGTAACTGTCTGACCCTGATTTTGGTCATTAATTCTCTTTTCACCCCCAACTTTTCCAATATCTCAAAATTTGTTCTCTTCTCTTTTCTAGAAATTCGACCCAATCTTCTACAAGATACCCACATTTCGAAGTCTTTAATACTGTTTTCCAACTTGTTATTCGTTGTCCATGTTTCTGCGCCATAAAGTAGTGACAAGTATACATAATACCTGCCTGACAATTCTCATTTTCAATTTATGATTTATTTGTTTGGATATCAGTATGTGTCGCATGTTGCTGAATACCATCTTGGCCATACCTATTCTCTTTCAGATTTCTTTTTCACAGCTGCCGCCTGCCGTTATTATAGGACGTAGATAGGAGAAACTCTGTACCTGTTCAACTAGTGGATCTTTTATTTGTATGTGTTTACATGGTTTCTTGTCACAAATTGTGCATTGTTCAACATTGTCAGACAGTCACCCTCCTTCTTCCCTCCTTTTTCCACACCCCCGACCACCTCCTCAATTACCCACACCATTCATGGAGACATACGAAAACTGAAGGAAAAATGTAAATTCTACCACTGTCTGAAACGAGTGAAAATTCGTTATCTTGGGTATCGGATAGTCAAAAGTCAAAGTGCATTTAAGTGGCTAATATCTTTGGTTAAAGACATTGCTACAATTGTTCGTTGTTTGTCAAGTCAAAACGTAATGGATGACCACATGAATAACAAGACCATATGTTATTAATAAACTAATTTCCTTGTAACTACTGACTGTATTGTTTCTCATGTTCGGAATGGCCCAGAAAGAAATCCTTGATCACATCATACCGCTGCAAGCGAGTAACATCGGCGGACGAGTAAAGTTGTTATTTTTAAAACATTTTTTTAAAACTTGTTTTTCAAACACCACATCTCGCGGAACTCCTAGTGATCTCACGTGGAACGCAAAGTGACATCTCGTGGACAAAGGGTTCCTGTGACACTGATTGGGAACCCCTGCTTTAGATAGTCAAGATTATGTTCAGTGAAAACGAATACAAAAAAGGATATAGAACACAATGCATAGAAAGCATTAGCTTTAATAAAGGGAAGCCCGTTCAAGCTGTTTGCTAAACAGCTGTTTATAGGCTCAGATTGGTGCCAAAGCTTGAAGGCGTTGCCTGGAAACGAATGACGCGACCACTATCTCCATTCTCACTCTCTTGCTCTCTCTCGTTCTCTCTCTCTCTCTCTATCTCTCTCTCTCTCTCTCTCTCTCTCTCTCTCTCTCTCTCTCTCTCTCTCTCTCTCTCTCTCTAAGTGTTGCCATCATTACAGTTGTTAAAAATAAATTAGAAACAGATGCTATATTTGCTTAACAGTCAAACGTGAGATCCGTAAATATGTACGTAGGGGTTCAAAACACTTACAATCAGTTCTATAATTTGCTATTTACAACCGTAGCTGCTGATGCTAGTAATCCTAACTCTCATTTATCCCGATTCGACTTATTGGTAGAGTTATGTATTGTATAAATTCCTCCGTATCATACTATATGGGTGAATAAAATAGGTCGCTCATTCTATATTCCGGTATGGAACGACTAAATATTGAATATTCGATACAGTTTAGTGCGATTGTGTTCATTAATTGACGGAGTCACATTTTATTTTGGACACTTTAAGCTATTTTGAACTTTGTTGCATGTGAAACAAGTTAAAATTGTTTTTAAAGTTGAATTTATCAATTTTTGTTTGCTAGCACACACACGCACGCACGCACGCACGCACGCACGCACGCACACACACACACACACACACACACACACACACACACACATACACACACACACATACACACACACATACATATACACAAATACACCGATACATATGTAAATAACTGTAAACACGTTTCATTTCTTAATCACGTTTGTAAATAATTTGCTCTTTCATCTTGTTTTTAATTTTGGTAATTTCAGTTCGATTGTGAAGTTTCGTGAGCATAATGAAGCAACATGGATACAAACAGGTAAGACATGCTACTTTTAACAAAACAGTAAAAAGTATCACAAGCTAATTATATAAACAGTCTTGTTATGCAATGGTAAACTACCTCACGGCAAATGATCAGTCCTACCCAATCGCGACACAAATGGCCAAACTTCGTAACTCGGTCAAATTATGTTATGTAACACACTGAACAACCTCTGGAAATAAGTCACCTAGGATAGACTACAAAACAAAAACTGATCATGGATGTGGGAGGGAAATGACAGAGATAATCTTGACAAAAGAATGGCACAAAAATACCAGTCTGGAAGAGACAAGACAGTAACTTAAAATGTGATATGTTGCGGAGCGTGTCACTACTACAATGTACACATACAAATACTAGATCAAAGAATAAGTCAAACTGTTCAACCTCATCTAAGCCAATCTCCATTTTGCAAGGAAATACGATGAACTATTATAGCTTCCAGCTGAATACGATTCAGTTACAGAATAATACAATATAACAAAATATGAAAACACAAAATGTTATGATCAGTAGACATTTATTGATAGGTATACACTGTAGACAATATTATGAAGACTACCAAGGACAAGAACAACTATTAGATAATGTGAACGCATTGTAACATATTCATAAATATATAAAAAGAACAACGGATAGGGTCGCATATGCTTTTGAAGTAATCACATAAGTACGACAGAGATGCATAATTCCACCAAATGTGTTCAACATGCACATGGACTAAGTAAAAACAGAAGCCAGTCACAGTGCAACATCAGACATTTCTGTTTCTGTTTCTTAGGATCGACGTCACTGCACTCCGAGCATACCAATAGGTGCTCAGTTTCTCTCAGCAAATGGTGCTGATGGTCCTGAAACTCGCTGGCTGTCCACTCTTCTGCTCCGTCCTCTCATGCTTCCCACTCCGCTAAAACCTCGTTTGATGTCGAAACTTTGCAGATTGCTGATTAATCTATTTCAGTGTCCTCATCCAAAAGACGGTCGGTGATTGATTTCAAAATGTCACCCCTATCAATCAATAGCGAGCCCATGAAAGGAGTTTGTGATATCAGATCTATCATTGCCCTAAAACCTCATCATCACTAGGACAGTAGATCCATTTAAACCTCTGATGGTTTGAGATCTCGAAAGCTGCAATCTACTAGTACCTGAACCATCTTCTCTGCACTTACTAAAGTACGGCTTGCGCGTTAGTCACGATGATTGCGTTTATTAATCGAGACTCAGAAAGCCATCTCAGCGCTGAGGTCACTGCTTCCATCTTTACCCTTACACTGAAGGTTACTGGCGTGTAACCCCCACTCCGCTCAGCAGCGACCTGTCCTCTCACTCTAGAGGAGAAGCCCCAGTCTGATGTCCCACTGCGCAGCACCGACCCGTCGGTATATATGACGGCATCAGACGTTAAATTCAATACGTGATGCACAGAAATGAATTTAATACGTAAACTTCTCAATGTAAACAAGCATGGCGTAATTTGCAAGGATGGATATAGGCTACACAATCATATGCCTGCACTTGTTACATTACACATACATTAAGATATAATACAAAAATTAAATCATCGAAAACAGAAACTTTGAAAATGAGCAGAACATCAAGTCCACAAAATATAACAGTACACAATATCGAACTTGAACAAAGAGTTCAAATACTTGGCAAGTATTTTTAACGAGGATAGAAGACTTGATGTAGAAATTGAAATTAAATGCCAACAAGTTTTTTCTGTGCCTTGTTAATTGTCAACATTTCTGTTACAAGGATAACATGAAATAAAACATCTAAAAATCATCATTGGGGCTACCAGGATAACATGAAATAAAATATATAAGAAACATCATTAGTGTTTCCAGCATCAAATAAAAAGAAATTAGAAACGATGACATTAAAAATCATCTGAGAACCACTAATTCTTAGAAGATCAAAACCTGATCAGCTTCATGTGGGAAAAAAGTCTCCAACAAAAACAAGCCGGGTCGTAAACAGTTGGAGTGTCTATACTTGTTGAAGTTTATGTAGCTCAAAGTTTCTGCAGGATGGTGCAGCCGGCCCCATACAAATCCCTCCTTTGTTGCCTATTGCGGGAAAGTTACAGTCTCATTATTCTATGCTTACCTCTTGAACCACCAGCAATCCCGTATGTTCTTCTTCTTTTGTCCTTGTCATGAGGCGTCGCAGAGAGGTAGATGGAGTCGATTTCTTGTTAGCGGCAGGCTAGAGCTGTGTGAACTTGTGCTGTGTTAGGGGTAACTTCCTGAGTGTGTCAGAGACACCCTCTATCAAGCTATGTCAATGTCGATCTCTTGCACGTGGACCAAAAGGCCTGCAAATGATATGCTCTGGCTGGAGACTAAACATATGTATTCCGACTAAATGACCAGACCTTTTGACTTTTGGGCGTCAATGTAGGCACTAACTGAGTTTCTACCCACTTCTGCATCAGCAAATGTTGCGGATTCGGTCGTGGATTGATCTGGGGCTGGTCTCTCGCCGCCGCGATTGACTCTCATCCAGAATTCGTACAGCGATCACAATCCCGCCAGACGGAGTGATAGCGCGGGCTTGCCGAAAACGCTCGCCCACCTTTTCGCGGCCATCTAGCGGGATCGTATTTGTGGCGTCGTACCGCTGGCAACGGTGCGTTACTGTGGCCCGTATCGAGAAACATTGACAGTCAGTGGTGGTTATTCGAAGACTTATAGCAGACCTCGACAGTTCGTCTCGCTGGTGGTAATTCTCTCGCAGAGAGCTTGTGACCGGCAAATGGAAAGCAAGAATCGTGCTTAAAGGCCATGTCCTCGCCGAACCAATCCTTGGGAGGAGGGCAGGCCGGCAGGCCAAAATCGTCTCCAGTCCCAGTGAAATTCATCGCCGGGGCCGTTGGGATCCGTTCTGCACAGAGCGCTGCCATACCTGCTCTCGTCTGGTGTGTGTACGGGCCCCTGTCAGGCGGTCCTAGGTGGACGGAGTGATGGACGGAACAACCGTCCGTCCGTCAATCGGTCCCTGCGGCCGTCCTAGTGAGGCTTTTTACACATCCGTCCTCCGCCGACCGGTGTGTGTGGTTCGTACGTCTCCGACAGACATCTGGTTGATCTTGCCAGTAGTCAAATGCTTGTCTTAAAGATTAAGCCATGCATGTCTAAGTTCACACTGTCTCGCGGTAAAACCGCGAATGGCTCATTAAATCAGTCGAGGTTCCTTAGATGACACGATCCTACTTGGATAACTGTGGCAATTCTAGAGCTAATACATGCTTACCAAGCTCTGACCCTCGCGGAAAGAGCGCTTTTATTAGTTCAAAACCAATCGTCGTTTCCCCTCTCGGGGTTGTGGCGTCCCCACTGGTTTACTCTGGATAAGTTTGTGCTGATCGCATGGCCTCATGTGCCGGCGACGCATCATTCAAATGTCTGCCCTATCAAATGTCGATGGTACGTAACATGCCTACCATGTTTGTAACTGGTAACGGGGAATCAGGGTTCGACTCCGGAGAGGGAGCATGAGAAACGACTACCACATCCAAGAAAGGCAGCAGGGGCGCAACTTACCCACTCCCGACACGGGGAGGTAGTGACGAAAAATAACAATACGGGACTCTTTCGAGGCCCTTTAATTGGAATGAGTACACTTTAAAACCTTTAACGAGGATCTATTGGAGGGCAAGTCTGGTGCCAGCAGCCGCGGTAATTCCAGCTCCAATAGCGTATATTAAAGTTGTTGCAATTAAAAAGCTCGTAGTTGGATCTCAGGCGCAGGTGGGAGGTCTGGCTCGCGCCGCTTCACTTCTCGTTGTCTCCTGCCCTATTTTCTGCCGGCTCTCTCTCTCTCTCGCGGGTGCTCTTCGCTGAGCGTCCCGGGTGGCCGGCGCGTTTACTTTGACAAAATTAGAGTGTTCAAAGCAGACCTCGGCTGCCTGAATAATGGTGCATGGAATAATGGAACAGGACCTTGATTCTATTTTGTTGGGTTTCGGAACAGGAGGTAATGATTAACAGGGACAAACGGGGGCATTCGTATTGCGGCGTTAGAGGTGAAATTTTTGGATCACCGCAAGACGAGCTACTGCGAAAGCATTTGTCAAGAATGTTTTCATTAATCAAGAACGAAAGTCACATGCGCGAAGACGATCAGATACCGTCGTAGTTCTGACCATAAACAATGTCGACTAATGATCCGCAGGAGTTGTTTCGATGACTCTGCGGGCAGCTTCCGGGAAACCAATGTGTTTGGGTTCCGGGGGAAGTATGGTTGCAAAGCTGAAACTTGAAGGAATTGACGGAAGGGCACCACCAGGAGTGAAGCCTGCGGCTTGTTTTGACTTAACACGGCCAACACTGAAATAATTGACAGGCCGAGAGCGCTTTCGTTGGGTCTAATATGGAACAGGTGCTGGATTTAGACCCTTGGAAATCTGGGGCTAAGCTCCCTGTGGCTCGATTTGCCCGCATTAAGTGTTCGATAAAGGAATTTGTCGGAAGGGCACCACCATGAGTGGAGCATGTGGCTTAATGTGACTCAACACGCCAACACTGTAAAACGACTGACAGACTGAGAGCACTTTCGTTGGGTCTAATAGGGAACGTGTGCTGGAGGACAGGTCAGTTTTACCCTCTAAATTAAAGAGCGTTGCTACGGTAATCCTGCTCAGCCCTAGAGAAATCGCAGGTTTCAGACACATGGTCATTGACAGACTAAAAAGCCCTCTATTGATTCGTTGGGTCTAATAGTGAACGGATGCTGGTATTAGACCCTTGGAAGACAGATCAGTCTTACCCTACTAAGGACAGGGCGTTGCTACGGTAATGCTGCTCAATTCGAGAGGAGTCGCATAAGCCAATGGCGCGAGGCTACCATGTGAGGGATTACGGCCGAACGCCTCTAAGCCGGAATCCCGCCCTAAATCTCCGCACCACTGTGATGGGAGGCTACGATATGGTTGGGACCTGGGGCTCGCGTCTCAGCGCGACCCGGTCGAGCCGCAGAAAGAGGTCTCTGCCGTACGCCGATCAAAGCTGGCGGGAAGCTTCTCGATATTCCCCCCATACGACGATGAGGTATGAAACCACTAGTAGAAGACTTAGTTCTCTGTCGGGGTGTCGTAAGCAGTAGATTAGATATCTCACTGCGAACTGTTGAGACTCAACCATTTTCCATGAGATATGTCCGCACAACAGGCGAACAACATCTCCGTGCCATGACCAGGCTTGTCCCCTGGTCAAATGCACTCCTTCGAGAGGAATCGCAGATCGCTGACATTTGGTCCACGTGCTTGGCTGAAAAGCCAATGGTGTAAAGCTACCATCTGAGGGACTACGGCCGAACGCCTCTAAGCCAGAATCCCGCCCTAAATCTCAGCACCGCTGTGATGGGAGGCTGCGACATGGTTGGGACCTGATGCTTGCGTCTCAGCCCGGCACGGTCGAGCCGCAGAAATACACCTGGTTAAATGCACTCCTGTCTTGCTCTTTACCTCTGTCTGCTATCAGTCATCCCAATGGACGCAGAAGAGATGCTGTCCAGCGGACATTGCACTCCCTGCCCTATTGTGACCGCCTCCCAGGTGGTGGGGAATGCTAGGCGTGCCATCACTGCAGATGAGCAGAGTAAATAAAGGGAGCAAAGAGATACCTCACTCACATGCATATGCTACGTTTCTGGTAGGACGTGACGATCCTGAGACACAGTCACACTGGACTGCCTCTCTTCCGGGATAGTACAAACTAGTACAAAGTACATTATATCATATCATTGCCAAACCCTATAGACTCAATAGTCCTGCAAGACAACTTCCCTAAGAGAGACAACTCTGACCAAAGACAACTGCTGCCTTGCAGTTAGGCTGGGAACAGCCAAAGGCTAAGGAGGGCATCCCTACAGAAACGCCTGTTGAAATCGAATGCACTGAGCCACAGGCTTAACAAAATAAAACAGTGCAACGTATATCGCTGTAAACAGCGTACTATGAAGAAGAAGAAGAAGGTCGTGGATTGTTTTTCCGGCTGCACTTCTCACACAACACATATCACAGTTATGTATCTTACTCTTGTGTGTTTCTAGTAAGGACCAAGATTGGCATTGGTAAGGCAATGTAGGAATAAACAACAGTTCATGTATCAGCATCCGCTTAGTTGAAAGAAGCAGCTCTAGTGTGTTTCAAAATTGGTGCAATTTGAGAGGGACATTGTTCGTCTTCTGAATTCTACGTGTGATCTATCTGTTCATTCTGCCGTCATCAGTGAACACACATCCCAGGTATTTGAACTATCTTACTTGCTTGAAACGTTTGCAACTGCTGCGAAAACTTCCCTGCACGTGTTCACCCGATATCCCCATAGTCTCGGTCTTTTCTGTGTTGATCTTTATGTCATATTCGCTACAACCCAAATTGAGATAGGTGACGTTTTAGATCGTCTCCATTTTTTGGTAAAAGATGCCTTAACCATCAGTAAACAACATTTCAGTTAATTTAGGGACTACTCGTGAGGGTTAGACAACTGTGTGATTTTATCTATATAAATTAGGAACAAAAGTGAAGAAAGGAGACACCCCAGTCGTACTCCACTCATCACTGAAAATCAGATTGTCTTACCGGTATATGTTCGTACTGCACCTTCGGTGTTTACGTACAAGGCAGGAATGCCATTTAGTATTTAAAGATCCACACCACATTCCTCAATTCCCTGGCACAGTTTACATCTGTTTTCGGGGTCAAATGCATTTTCTTGATCAATGAAGGCCAGGTGGAGTTTCTTATTGCATTATATGGTTTTTTTTCCATTTAACTGCCTAAGAGAAAATATATCATCTGTACATTCCCTGCTTTTCCGGAATTCTGATTGTGAATCACTGAGTAGTGCTTCCACAATAGCTCGTGCTCGCTGTTAAAGTATCAGTACGGAAATTTTGTTGATTTTGCCAAAGAGGGGTATGGTCTATGCAAACTGCAATTCTTTCTGCTTCCCTTGTTTTTCCAAAAAGGTACCATCACTTCTTTGCCAATCATCAAGTATCTTCCTTTCGATTCACGCCTGACTAAAGTTTTGTGTGATCCATCTTAGCCCTACATCGTGACAAGCTTTAACAACAAATGAACATATGTTGTCCACACCTGGGACCTTGTAGACACCTCTGTTACAGAAACATGTAAGCATCTTCAAAATGTCATACACAACACTGCACTTGCTACATTTGGAAGAAGAACTGTTAAATCAGATGATTGGTTTTAAGCGAAAGTGGAGGAAATGAAACCCGTCATTGAGGCCAAGCGCGCTGCTCTGATTAAATACAAGCAACTTTCAAATGCAGGTACTCTGTAGAACTTCAAGTCCACCAGAAGCTAGGTGCTACAAACAGCTCGTCTGTGTGCAAATCAATATTGGCTACAGCTTAGTGAAAACATCCAGACTGCAACATAAACAGGGAACATAAAACAAATGAACGATGGTATAAAGAAAGCTATTGGCTCTGTAAGTTTGAAAACAGCACCGCTCAAATTCATTACTGGTGAGGAAATAACAGATAAAGGAAAGCAGATAGAGCGATGGGTCGAACACTATTCTGAGCTCTACTCGTGTGTCAATATAGTTATTCCCACAGCCCTTGAAGCTGTCAAAAGTTATCCCAGTATGGACGAGCTAGACATCGATATAGACGATCTGAATAAAGCTATTCACAGTTTGGCTCTGAGAAAAGCACCTGGCAGCGACGGGATCCCACCTGATTTGATCAAACTCTGTAAAGATACACTTTTGCAACTGCTATATATGATGTTATGTCAGTGCTGGAAAGAGGTCACCGTACTTTAAGATATGAGATATGCACAGATTGTAACATTATACAAAAACAAAGGTGATAGAAGTGACTGTAATAGCTATCGAGGTGTCTCTCCGCTTAGTGTTGTAGGCAAAGTCTTCGCCAGAGTTATTTTACTAAGACTACAGAAATTGGCTGATCGGGTATCCGGTGTCACAGTGTGGATTCAGGTCTGGAAGATCAACGATCCACAGGATTTTCTCTTTTTGACAACTTCAGGAAAAATCATGTGAGCAGAGCCAGCCTACGTATGTTGCCTTCATTGACCTGACAAAGGCATTTGATTTCATTGGTAGAGATGGCCTCTTCAAAATCCTCTCTAAACTAGGCTGCCCAAACATACTGCTGCGACTAATAATATCGTTCCATGAGAGCATAAACAGTCCAATTTGTTGGCAGCATGACAGAACCATTTGAAATTCTAAGTGGTGTAAGCAGGGCTGTGTCTGGCCCCAAAACTGTTGGGAATATTCTTTGCTCTGCTACTGAAACATAAAAACAATGAATTTGGTAACGCAAATGAAGGAATCTGCCTTCACACTAGGTCAGATGGTAGGCTGTTTAACCTTGCAAGGGTCAAGGCCAAAACGAAGAGGAAGGAGATCACCATCAGGGAATTGCTTTTCGCTGATGATGCTGCAATTGTCACCAACAGTCAGCAGGAACTTCAGAGATTGATCGATCGCTTCTTCCAGGCATGCAACGATTTCGAGATCACAATAAGTCTCAACATAACAAATGTTTTCAGACATGAAGTAGATGCCACGCCAAATCTTAGCATCGATAATTATGAACTGGCAGCTGTGCATCAACTCACATACCTAGGATCCTTAATCAATGACAAGCTCTCTAGACCCAGAATAAGACAGTCGCATTGGCAAAGCTGCTGCTATATTTGCTCGCCTCACAACGCGTGTTTGAAAAAACCAGAAGCTGACAATGAAAACCAAGGCATGGTATACAATGCATGTGTTGTAAGCACACTTGTATATGGATAACTTATGCCAAACAAGAGCACATGGTTCACACCTTCCACCTACGGCGCCTGCGATCTATTCTTGAAATTACATCGCGGAACGGAATAACAAATGCAGAGGTACACTCTCCTACTGGTCTTCCAGGCATGTACACTCTACTTAGGCAGCGGAGACTACAATAGGTAGATCATGTTCGTCGCATTTCCAAAGATATCCTTTATGGAAGTTGGCGAATGGCACGAGAACAGTCGGCCGACCATAGTTCAGGTTCAAAGATGTGTGCAAGCGACTTTGTCACACTTGGGACACACATATGAGATGTAGACTATGGGAGGTTGGCAGGGGAGAGTGGTGGTCGTCGAGTGTTCTGTGTATTTGCGCAGCACGTTTTTTCTGACCCTCGAGGAAATATAGTAATTAAAAATTGTCAGCAATTGTGTGTTTTGCGCTCGGCCTCGCAAACCAGCGATGTCGGGTTCGGCTTGTCCTTCAAGGTCATGCTTAAATTAATCCTCGACCGATTGAAACCCCAAGCAGAGAACATTATTGCCGAGGAGCAAGCACGGTTCAGACAGGGAAGAAGCACTACAGAACATATATTTAATATAAGGCTGCTAAGCGAGAAATATCTAGAACAGCAGCAAACACTGTATCATGTGTTTGTAGATTTAAAGAAGGCGTTTGATAGGGTATGACATAAAGCGCTTTTGGGCAACCATGAGGTTGTATAATATCAACAGAAATATTAGAACGGTCCTTGAACACCTGTACAACAAGGCGTCTAGTGCAGTTCTTGTGAATGGGAGACAAGGAGACTGGTTTCGCAAATCAGTTGGTGTGAGACAGGGCTGTACACTCTCTCCAACTCTTTTCAATATATTCCTTAAAGGAATTATGAGTGAGGCACTTGGATGTCACGTTGGTACTGTCAAGATAGGGGGCCGAACGATTACCAACCTTCGTTTTGCAGATGATATCGACGGGTTGGTGGGTTCAGAAGCAGAACTCCAGGAATGGGTCAGAAGGCTCGATGAAACAGCTCTTGACTATGGTATGGAGATAAACGCTGGAAAGACAAAGCTAATGACAAACAACGCTACGGGCTTCAACAGCAAGATAAAAGCAAACGGTCAAGAACTCGAAGTAGTTGACCGTTTTAAATATCTTTGGTCGATTGTCAGTGATGAAGGATCAAAATGTGAAGTGTTGGCCAGAATAGCACAGACAATAGCGGCGCTTGCACGGCTTAACAAAATCTGGCAAGATAAACGGTTAGCACTACGCACGAAAATCAGATCAATGCGTTCACTGGTCCTGTAAATATTTCTCTATGCGTGTGAGACATGGACAGTTACAGCTGACCTTCATCGTAGGATATAGGCCTTGGAGATGAGATGTTTGCGAAAAAATTTAAACGTCACGTACAAAGATCGTGTTACAAACGAGGAAATCCGAAATAGAATTACAACGGTAATAGGGCCTTTCGAAGATCTTTTGGCAACTGTCAAAAGAAGGAAACTCATTTGGTACGGTCACATATCGAGATCAAATGGTCTTGCAAACACAATCCTCCGCGGGAAGGTGCATGGCAGACGACGAAGAGGCCGGCCCAAAAAGAGATGGGAGGACAACATAAAAGAATGGACCAGTCTCCGACCAGAAGAGTCACAGGCAGTGGCATCTGACAGAGAGGGATGGCGTGGAGTTGTGACGATGTCTTCTTGTGTGCCCCAACGACCTCACCGGTTACAGGATGACCTGACCTGACCTGACCAGCATTAATTAGAAGCTAATTATTAGTGCAACTGGACCAATGATCAAAACCAAATCACAAATTCATTAATTGGTCTAGAAAAATACTAGATATTTGGATTGCCATTTTAGTCGTTTTATTGATTGTGTTCCAAACACTTTTTTATCGGTATTAAAGAATGTCCTTCTAAGAGCTGTTTGGTCTTAATGACTCTGCCTGACACACTGCAATCACACAATGTGCAGCCATCGATGGGAAGAGAACCATTACTGAGGTACAAGAAAAAACAAGCAGCTCTAAAGGACAGAATGCAAGACGACCCAATTGCTAACGCTGTCCACGTGCGGTAGAAAGCAAGTTGCTTAGTCACACATTCCCGCACGTTCTATACACTTAAGTAGCGACATACGTTTTCTGCATTCAGCAAGCGGTAAAATGACAAAGATTGTTCATGTAATGGTGAAAAGGTTTTTACAAATTGTATCGATATAAAATCTTCTCGCTTATAATATGTATTAATATGTAAACGTGATAATTATTTCTGTCTGTTTTAAATAGGTTCTAATGGTGTCTTACGTCATGTTTCTGGGCTGTTGTTTGGTACCGGACGGACAAGCGGGGAAATTGGAAGCCACGCAGGACGATCAGTTTGTACAGGTCAGGCACCTGTAGTTTATGTTACTGTATTCAACAATCAAGAATGTTATCAGGAAGTCAGGTCAGGTCAGGTCATCCCGTAACCGTTGAGGTCGTTGGGGCACACATGAAGACATCCTCACAATCCCACGCAACCCCTCTCTGGCAGATGCCGCTGCCTGTGACTCTTCTGGTCGGAGACTTGTCCATTCTCTTATGTTGTCCTCCCATCTCTTTTTGGGCCGGCCTCTTCTTCGTCTGCCATGCACCTTTCCGTGGAGGATTGTGTTTGCAAGACCATTTGATCTCGATATGTGACCGTACCACGTGAGTTTCCTTCTTTTGACAGTTGCCAAGAAGTCTTCGAAAGGCCCTATTGCTGCTGTAATTTTATCTCGTATTTCCTCATTTGTAACTCGATCTTTGTACGTGACGTTTAAAAGTTTTTAGAAATATCTCATCTCTAAGGCATGGATCCTTCGTTGAAGGTCAGATGTAACTGTCAATGTCTCACACGCATAGAGGAATATTTATAGGACCAGTTTACGCATTAATCTGATTTTCGTGCACAGTGCTAACCGGTTATCTTGCCAGATTTTGTTAAGCCGTGCAAGCGCCGCTATTGTCTGTGCTATTCTGGTCAACACCTCACATTTTGATCCTTCATCACTGACAATCGACCAAAGATATTTAAAACGGTCAACCACTTCGCGTTCCTGACCGTTAGCTTTTATCCTGCTGTTGAAGCCCGTGGTGTTGTTGGTCATTAATTTTGTCTTTACAGCGTTTATCTCCATACCATAGTCAAGAGCTGTTTCATCGAGCCTTCTGACCCATTCCTGGTGTTCTGCTTCTCAACCCGCCAACCCGTCTATATCATCTGCAAAACGAAGGTTGGTAATCGTTCGGCCCCCTATCTTGACATTACTAACGTGACCTCCAAGTGCCTCACTCATAATTCCTTTAAGGAATATATTGAAAAGAGTTGGAGAGAGTGTACACCCCTGTCTCACACCAACTGATGTGCGAAACCAGTCTCCTCGTCTCCCATTCACAAGAACTGCACTAGACGCCTTGTTGTATAGGTGTTGAAGGACCGTTCTAATATTTCTGTTGATATTATACATCCTCATGGTTGCCCAAAAGCGCTTTATGTCATACCATATCAAAAGCCTTCTTAAAATCTACAAACACATGATACAGTGTTTGCTGCAGTTCTAGATATTTCTCGCTTAGCAGCCTTATATTAAATATCTGTTCTGTAGTGCTTCTTCCCTGGCTGAACCCTGCTTGCTTCTCGGCAATGATGTTCTCTGCTTGGGGTTTCAATCGGTCGAGGATTAATCTAAGCATGACCTTGCTAGGGTGGTTGATGAGGCTTATTGTTCTGTAATTTTGGCACAGCTTTGGGTTTCCAGACTTATGAATTGGTCCATAATTCCGGCCATTTTCCTGTCGCCCATATTTTGTTGCAGATGTGTGTCAGGCCTTCCACCACTACCTCTCCATCAGGAAGTAGTATATTCATCAATACGCTGTGTCACCACTGGATATCGCCACTGTCATCGTGACATTGCATAAAAAAAATACTTCTCAAGCAATGAAACAATCTACGATTGTATATATCACCTAGAAAAAAAAAAGAAATGAAACTCTCAATAATACATATCGAATGTGATAAATATCGCTTTGTTTATCTTCTACTCGGCCTGCCTCCACTTCTTTTACCAAGCATCATACCCCTCTAGCATCGTTTTATATAGTTTATTGTGACGTTTTACATGACCAAAGTGTTAATTTCCTAGACTTAATGTTGTCTACTAGCCAGTTTCGTTCTATATCAAGCTCCGGTAGGATTTCTGAGTTTTTCTGTTCTGCTATCCATGATATTTTGAGTACCCAACCGTAGAATTTTAGCTCGCATGATTTAATCTGCTTCTGTAGAATTTGTGTCGCTGACCATGTTTCGCATCCATAAGTTATTACTAAAAGTGGAATGTGTTTCATGTAGAGAGGTAAACACCAAGCATAAACAAGTGGGTAACTGAATTTATAGTTAAATATAGAAGAGCTAAAAATAAAACATGGAAAAAATAAAGAGAGACAGGTACATCGAAAGAAACATTTAAAATATTTGGACAAGCAAAACATAGCTCAGAAAGTGATTAAAATAGCAAAAAAACTTTCTAATAGGAGCAAAACTGATAGTAAAAGCTTCTTTTTTATGTTAGAAATAAACAAAAAAATGTGTTTTTTTTAGATTTGAGAAATTAAAAGTGGATAAATGTCCAGGTCCAGATGGCATCAATCTAAAATTACTGTTTAAAATTAGAGACCAACTAGTAAAACATTTAGCTATATTATGTTCTGAATCACTTGCAAAAGGAATTGTTCCAAGAGATTAGAAAGATGCAGGAGTGATCTCTTTATTCAAAAAGAGAAAGACATCAAATCCAACAAATTATTGACCGGTAAGTTTAACAAGCATAGTCTGTAAATTGTTAGGATCAATAATCAAAGAAAACATTGCAATGCATCCAGACAGGTTTAATCTAATAAGAGATATTCAGCATAGGTTTACTAGAGGGAGATCATGATTAACAAATCTATTGGAATTCATGGAGGATGTTACTAAAATGATAGATAAGGAGGAACCAGTGAATTTAATTTATCTAGATTTTCCAAAGGCTTTTGATAGAGTATTCCACATCGGAGATTATTGAAAAAGTTAAAATCACATGGATTAGGTGGGAAAGTTGCCCAAAGGATTGAAAATTAGTTGATCTATGAAAGCCACATTGAGTTTACGATCGTATTCGTTGTTTGTTACGCGTAGTTGTCTCTGTGTAGATAGAGCGCCTATGCAGATCCTACCTCGTCAGAAACTAAATTGTGCCCCACTCAGCTGCGGTTAAAGCATAGGCGGTCTTCTCTGTTTCAGAACTTTCGCGAACAGTTTTCCTTGTGGCCTAGAAGCGATATTCTCCGGCTGGTGTTGCAATATTTTTTTATGTCTTTGTTTTTCCAGATTGGCACAATGATAGCCTTTTGCGTGTCTTAATGGTGGTGGGGTTAAAGCTGTCGTCTCTAACTCTCATTGCTCTGAAACTTTTGGCTTGGCTTGGCTTCGTTCGTTTCAATCTCTCGCTACCAAACCCTGAAAGGGCTTAAGTAGCAGAATGTAGTCCAGAGAACGGAATGCCTTGTATCGTAGTTTTACAGCTTGACTGTAATATTTGCACCTTTCGATCCAAAACATCCGACTTCAGCATGCATTTATTGAGTACCGGGTTAGTATTCCCTCTTCGATTACTTCTCCTTAGCCAGCCTGCCATGCTGCAGCCTGTTATACAAGATCACTGAGTGGAGGTGTAGAAAGGTCTTGGCAGCTTTGGTTCGCTGGCCCTGACACTAGCAGTTAGCCAAGGGTCGCTGACCACTGCAGCTCATACGCTGCTCGGCATCTTGATCCCATTTTGATCTGACATGCAGTTTATTAGAAAATTGCTTCTGATCTTATTAATGAATTAAAATATAACTATAAGTAATAAATTAACACACAAAATACGATATTTCATTACAAAATTGCTGAACAACTTTAGCGATTTATGTTGAATAATCTCCTTGATAGAATGTAATTAAATGTGTGTAGGTATTAATAAAAGTCACGACCTTAAGAAAGTATTCTATGCCGATTTAAAACTGTACTCCTGTAAATTTTTGCTTATTTAGGATTAGTAAAATAATTTGGTATGTTTTGTTATACCAATAAAAGTTTTACAGTAACACATTCCGGTATAATTAATAATAAAGATTTCCAGGAATGTGTTGGAAAACTCATTTCTTCCCACCTCATCACCTTAGAACTTGTGTGGGTGGCAGTCAAAGCTCAAGTTTTCACACAGAACACGACTTTCAAACTGTGTGATGTTAAAGAATTGACACGTGGTGCCCTCTCTGCAATAGATATTGAGCACTGGAGTAAATGTGAAAAGAATGTGCTCCAAGAGGAAGAAACATACTGGCAACGAGATGGGTTGCATTTTATCCATTCCTTAGCAGTAGTTAATCTCTTCGAATCGTCAGTATTAGAAAAGGAGCAATTCACATGCCAATCTCAGTTGCTGACACCTCCACAAATTGCATCACAATATATTAAAAATTACATCTTTATGAATACAAACTTTATTACTACGTCCCAAGAAAGTACATCAACTGATCAAGACTGCAATAGTGACGATTCACTATCTTTACTGACTATCGATACTTTCAGTCACATTCGTGTCACCAAATACTACGATGTTTTTTCAGCGGTATGATCAGATAGAGTGGTCCTATTTTTTTATGGTGGAAAAACAACAGCAACAACTGATACATTATTTTTCAGCTTTGCACAACGAATCTTTCGTGGTCAACTTGAGTCATGTGACGATCTCAAAATCATAGTCTCGTTCAGGACTCATGTCTTAAAAAGAAGCAGAACACAATTCGTTAGCAAAAGAACATATAACTTCACGTAAAAGTCAAGTCATCCCGTCACCGGTGAGGTAGTTGTGCCACACATGAAGGCACCCCCACAAAGTCTCGCCACTCCTCCCTGTCAGTGGTCGCTGCCTGTGCCTCTTCTGGTTGGAGATCGGCCCATTCCTTTATGTTGTCCTACCATCTATGTTTGGGACGACCTCTTCAACGTCCACCTTGCACTTTTCCGTGCATGATCGTATTTGCAAAACCGTTTGATCTAGCTATGTGGCGTATCAAACGAGTTTCCGTCTTTTGACCGTTGCCAAGAGGTCTTCAAAAGGCCCTTTTGCTGTTATAATTCTTTCTCGTATTTCCTCATTTGTAACTCGTTCCTTGTATGTGCCGTGTATTGCAGGGAATAAGTAAACATACACACGCGAACATACGACTATTCTAAGGCAGATGTTAAGAGGATGAAAGAGGCAGCGAATCACATAATCTGGAAAGATATTGTCGTAGGAACAGATGTTGAACAGGAGTGGGAGAGTTTTAAAACAGTTCTAGAAACGTTAAAACCCCAAGCGTAAAAAGTGGAAAACTAGGTTTGTAGTGAAATATAGAAGAGCGAAAAATAAAGCATGGAAAAAAGTACATAGATGCAGGTAAATCAAAAGAAACATATTTAAAATATTTGGACAAGCAGAACATATCTCAGAAATCGAATAAAACAGCAAAAATAGACTTCGAAAAAAAACTTGCTCAGAGGATCAAGACTGACAGTAAAAGCTGCTTCTCTTATGTTAGAAATAAACAAAGAACGAAAGACAAAGTAGGCCCTCTCATAGACAGTACAGGGAAAATAATAAGTGAGAATAGGGAGGGAGCTAATCTACTAAATCAGTACTTTGGCACAGTCTACACAAAAGAGGACTTCTCCAAGATCCCAGATCCTATAGATATTTTTCAAAGAGACATGGATACAGTGGGATTAAGATCAATCTGTATTGCAGAGGAAATGGTTTTTAAAAAATTGCAGGGGTTGAAAGTGGATAAATGTCCAAGTCAAGATGGTATCCATCCAAAATTGCTGTATGAAATTATAGACCAACTAGCAAAACCATTGGCTATATTATGTTCTCAATCACTTACAAAAGGGATTGTTCCACGGGATTGGAAAGATGCAGAAGTGATCCCCTTTTCAAAAAAGGCAAAATAATCTGATTCAGCGAATTATAGACTGGTGAGTTTAACGAGCATAGTCTGTAAATTGTTAGAGTCAATAATCAAAGAAAACAGTGTAATGCATTTAGACAAATTTAATCTAATTAAAAAAAGTCAGCATGGGTTTACTAGAGGGAGATCATGCTTAACAAATATATTAGAATTCATGGAGGAGGTTACTAAAATGATAGATATGGGGAGCCAGTGGACGTTATTTATCTAGATTTTGCAAAGGCCTTTGATAGAGTACCTCATCACAGATTATTTCGAAAGTTAAAATCACATGGAATAGGTGGGGAAGTTGCCAAATGGATTGAAAATTGGTCAACGGGAAGAAGGCAGAGGGTGGGCATAAATAAGGAGTACATTGAGTGGTGTGAAGTGAAAAGTGGTGTGCCACAGGGCTCGGTTTTGGGACCAATTTTATTCTTGATATATATAAATGATTTGGACATTGATATGAGATCCATGATTGCAAATTTTGCTGATGACACAAAACTATGCAGTAGTGTCTCATCTAAAGCGGAAGTGGATTTATTGAAGTCGGATTTAGATAAAATTCTAGAATGGTCTGTAAGCTGGCAAATGGAGTTTAATGTAGATAAATGTACAGTCATCCACATGGGTAGAGCCAATATGGAACATAATTACAGAATGGGAAAGAACAATATTAGAATGATAGATAAGGAAAGGGACCTAGGGGTTATAATAGATCATACAGGAAAGGTGAGTGAGCAAGTTAAGGTAGCAGTGAAAAATGCAAATGCAATGTTAGGTATGATACAAATAAATATAGGAGCGAGGAAGTGATAGTCAAACTGTATAAAGCTTTAGTTAGACCTAGATTGGAGTACTGTGTAGAGGTGTGGAGTCCTTATCATAGACAGGATATAAACATGCTAGAACATTTTTTTTAAAAAGCGACAAAGATGATAGTGGGATTCTAGAATTACAATTATGAGGAAAGACTCAGAAAAACCGGCCTACAGTGTCTTGAAGAGAGAAGAATTCGTGGTGACTTAATACAGGTTTATAAGATGATCAGAGGAATGGATACATTAGACTATAACAATTCGATTTTTTTTAAATACAGCCACCCACCCACAACAAGAGGGCATAGCTACAAGCTGGCTAAAGAGAGGTCCAGATTAGATATTAGGAAATATTTTTTTAGTCAGAGAGCGGTGTCTGCTTGGAATGCATTGCCAGGGGATGTAGTGGAGGCAGGGACAGTTAATGCATTTAAGAATACACTGGATGCGCTTAGCTTTTAGAGCAAGGTGATGTAAATGTAACTGGTTGTATACAGACTCTGCAGGGTCTTCTAAACTAGTTTAAAGACGTTAAGTTAAACTTAACTTAAGTTAAGTTTAGAAGGATTCGTAAATATCTCATCCCCGAGGCCGTATCCTCCTTTGCAAGTCAGCTGTAATTGTCCATGTATATCAAGCATAGAGGAATACATACAGAACAAATTTACGCATTAATCTGATCTTCGTACATATGGCTAATCGTTTGTCTTGCCATATTTTGTTCAGCTGTGCAAGCGCCACTATTATCTGTGCTATTCTGGCCAATACCATTTTGATTAATCAACATTGACAATTGATCCCAGATATTTAAAATGGTCGACCACTTCGAGTTCCTGGTCATTAGCTTTTACCCCACCGTTGAAGACTTCGGCGTTGTTGGTAATTAATTATGTCTTTGCAGCGTTAATTTCCATAACACAGTCAAGATCTGTTTCATCGAACCTTCTTACCCATTCTCAGAGATCCGCATCTGTTATCCGTCAACCCGTTGATGGCATCTCTAAATATACTCGTGGAGTAAAGTTCCAACGCCTCATTAAATGTTGCCACATGTAATATGGATACGCCTCTTTGAAAACGTCGCCATCATTTAGTGTATTACTTTAAAATCTAAGGTTTAATTAACATTGTTTTGTGCATGTGCAAAATTATATTTTTTGAAACAGCTCTATGCAAAAATTACATTTTTTGTGAATTCGTTAAACATGAAATCTAAAGGTCGTAAGAAATGCAATATTGCTTGCAAAACAATTACGGTTATATGTTTAGTAGTTTTTTTATAAAATTGAGCGAGAATGTGTTTAAAATTTTGGAATGCACTATGGAAGTTATGGATGTGTACTAGAGGAAAATTACAAGTAAATGTGATTTACTGTAAATATTAGAAAACACGCGTGTGATTTAAAATATACAAGATTCAGTTAACTTATTGTCACGGATTTGCTTTTTTGACTAAGATCAAAGAAAGTTCACTTTCATTAATTTCTTTTCACATTTTTACTTTCAATATTGTCACATTTATGTTATTTTCCTTAGTTTAAATGCCATGTGTGTTTTTCTGCCATGTGTGTGTCTTTCTCGTTTGTCTTGTCCTTGATTAATACAATTTGTAGTTCGTACGTCGGAGCAAGTCTTTATTTTTCATATTTTAAAACTCAGGACAAGATTTAGAACCAGCAAAATTAATTTTCGGACGACATATCCTAAGAGGCTGTAGAATCGAGTACGTTCCTGACCTTAATGGAGACTCGAAGGCACTTTATGAGAAATATAAACTACTATTTGTAAGTGATCAATTTGATGAGATAACCATACAGGCTGGAGAATACCTCCTCCATGCCATCTCAGACTCGAATACAGAAACGTGGTGTCAACTTGTAGAAGATGGACATGGAAAAACGTAGTCGACGAGCCTGGAAACTTATGAAAAAGCCTCAGTAATGATTAAACAAGCCCTCCTATAGTGATAACACAAGTTACCCCCAACCAAATAGCCCACCAATTACTGATGAATGGGAAAGTCAATGACAAAACTGAGCAAAGACCCAACGTCAATGTGAGAATGAGAACGACGCAATGAACACACCCTTCTCCATAGAGGAATTCTATCATGCAATAAATCAAATGAAAAGCAAATCAAGCAGCTGATCCCGATAAACTAAGGACAGAACACGTTTTTAAAATTCGGACCAGAAAAAACTAAAATGGCTGTTAAAGTTCATGAACACGTGCATTGACAAAATGCAAATTCCTAAAATCTGGAGTAAATCTCGTGTGGTTGCGCTGATAAAACCAAGAAAACACAAACAGAACCTAAGAATTTCCGTCCAGTGTCGCTTCCTTGTCACATGTAAACGGTTTTAGAAAGGCTGATACTGAATCGCATCTCCTCCTTTATAGACAAGAAGCTGATCAAGTATCAAGCTGGTTTCGGACATGGACGATGTTGCAGCAGTCAAATCCTTAACCTAACACAATTAATAGAGGATGGGTACGAACTCAAACAGGTCACAGAAGTGGTCTATACTGACCTGCAGAACAGACGGTTCTATATCACGTTGGGGGAAAAAGACAGCAGATGGCGAAACCAAAACAACGGCCTGGAACAATGAATTGTCCTAGCACCCATGCTATATAACATATTTACTAATCACACAAGACAATTCCTCTATAGGGAGGACACAGCAGTTGCTGTCCAGGGAAAAAGGGGTTGAGGAGGTAGAAAACAAACTGTCAAGTTCTCTTAATGTCCTTACAGAATACTAGCACAAGAATAATCTTAAACCAAATCCCAGGTATGTGCCTACCACCTCAGAAACAGAAGCAAAAAGATAACCAGATTAGGTGGCAAGGGCAGGAACTTGAACACTACACGGCTCCAAAATATCTAGGTGTCAAGTTAGACTGCACATTGTCTTTACATAACGCACTGCCAGGAAACAAAGCGAAAGATACACGCAAGAAATAATGTCATCCGAAAACTGACCGGCTCAACATGGGGGGCACAGCCATCAGTCCTTCGGTCATCTGCACTTGCTTTGTGTTTTTCCGTAGCTGAATACGCTGAGCCAGTTTCGAAAAACTGCCCATGTGAAACTAATTGATACAGCAATAAATGAGGCGGGTCGGGTTCTCAAGATGTCTAAAACCCACACCCATTGATAAAATATACCCCATTATTGGCATAGCACCACGAGAAAATCGTGCAAAATGTGAAATGTTTGGACAGCAGGCACAGAGCACAAGCCTCAAACGTCGTACTGTAGTCCTCACGTTTACTTTTATTTGGCTCTTTTGTATCTAACAAGTTAGAAAACATTGTGACAACAAATATTTTTGATTGCATAAGAGATAGAAAACGACAAAGTATGTTTTTATGTCTTATTTGTGTGTACTCATAGCTTCGAAGTACAAACATTGACAGTGTATAACGTAAACAGAAGTTATCCACAATAATATGAATGATAGTGGACAAGAAAGCTTCAAGAAAAAGCTAATCACGACTGAAATGCGTTCACTTTACAGCTTTTGTACAACACGTAGAGTACTTTCCACTGAAATAAGAAATTCCCTTTACGGCGAGTCAAAAAGTAACATTATTATTCTTTGTTAGAAGGTTGTTACTGGCTCCTCCATGTACTTTAGAGAAACGGTTGCTTACAGGTTGGTGTGTTGAAACGTGATTGTGACTCTTTTATTCTCGGTTTTCGATAATTCTCAACATTAGCTGTTATTTGACTTGTCAGAAATTGTACGTGAACACTCTGAATACCACGCGAAACTGTTGTACTATTTTAAATATACAATTTGAGAGTAAATCACTAAGTAGGTCACAAATTGATAGCCAAAGCATGTAGTTAGTAGTTTCAAATGGTGTCATAATGTGGCAACAACATCCAGCTTTGTGGTTATTTTAGATAGCTAACGGTTGGTATAATATGCACGCGCGCACCTTAAATACCAAATGGTGTCAGTGATCACGGAGTGGACAATAAAAGTGCAGTGTGCTGTTGTGCGGGTTTTTGTGTGTTTTTTTTTGTGTGTGCCATTGCATCATCTCTGTCGGCATGCAGATGAAGGAGAAGACATTCTTAACAGGATTGTTACCGAGTGCATTATGGGTACATCAACAATAGGAACCCGAACCAAACCCTGCTTTAATATCATCGTTCTTCTCCTTCTGTCAAAAAATGAAAGGTTATGCCATCAGCATGGGAGGTTATGCCATCAGCATGGGAGGCTATGCCATCAGCATGGGAGGTTATGTTTACAATGTTTTGCGATTCTTAGCCCGACCAATCTACACCTGTTTGGCACACTGAAAACCAACCTTGGTGGGATATATTTTGTGAATGGCAAAAAAGTTGAACTTAAAGTGTATATGTGGCTGGGAAAGAAAATCAAAGACATATATACTGATGGTTTTGATGCGCCAATAACGCGATGGGATAAGTGTATCAATGTTGTTAGAAATTATGTTGAGAAATAACAGACATTGTAAGCAATAATAAATGGGTTTCAAGCTCGCATCTCATTAATTTGGGTTTTTGCAAATATCCATTTATGACCTATTTGCTGACTTGTTCTTGTATATATAATGACTTTGCCTCTAGTGTGCACTATGACGTTAAAGACCAAATTAGCTGTACTAATAACAACACAACAAACGCAACAAATAGTTGGACAATTGTTTTGAGTCATTGTCTGTCAAACCTAGAGTATTCATATAACTGTGACAGAGTGCTAGAGCAACACCACATACACATATCGAAGGAAACAGAAATTAGTTAGTCCATCACTTGAAAAAAGAGAACAAGAAAGAAGCATTCTGTTTTTTAGCTAATGTAAATATAATCTCTTCTAAATCTATCATGTGCATTTAACTCTCAAAATGTACCTGCGAAAGAGCAACAGAGCGATGTAGAAAACATAATTGTGACAATGTATGGCTGATGAACAGCCATAATCTATACGAAAATTGTGAAAGGCCACGAAAAACTGGCGGAAAACACATTGCCGGTGGCGGCCATTATTGTGAACCTGACGGCATGGATTCGATTTTCACTAAGACTATCACGTTTTTGCTGTTGATACCGTGGACGCAATTGCGTCCCTTCTAATGGCCGTCACTGACAGAACCCGCTCCAGTGTTTTTCTCACGCATGGGATTTCATCAAATTGTGGTGTATTACACACAAAAAACAGAGATTAGATACAGTGTGTACTATCTCTCCACGCGGAGGCCAGTTAGTTTAAAATTGAGGATTGCCAACGACATGTTAGTTCTTTTGGTAGTGTTAAGCTGACTGGAAACAAACACGCGGTCTGTTAACATTGTTACCGCGATGTGAATCTCTCACTACTGATCATGTCCCACTGTCGTGTTGGATACCTGTTCGCGGGAAAGGCTTCGGAGTAAACCATGTGGACAAATCCGGAGCTGGTGTCCCTAAAGCAGTCTAGTAGTGGTTTCATCGCTATACTGGCACATCCTGTGACGTCGTTATTTCCAGACTAATGTCGTTCCACTGAATCAATTAGCTACGTGGAGAGGAAGGACCGGCTGCATGGACACAAGCACGTACTCCATAGAAAGATGCACTAGAAAAGGCCTTCCAACTTCACCCTGTCTTGTCGACAGAACACATCCATCAACAGTAAAAATGGGATTTGCATTGTCCGTACCATGCTGAATGGGCTGTCGGTAACGTACATTATACAAGTGATGTCAGAAAGACATGCGAAATGAATGACACATTTTAATGTCTCGATGTGTACATTCCAGCACTTCAAGAGAACGACTACATTTTCTACTGGCAAGCAAAATACAGCAACGAAAAGAGAACTGGTGTAGGCTCGCTGCGACAAGTCTTTCACACGCATTGTTGAACTAGGCGAAAATTCCTCAGAGTACCTGCTTACACTCCGTCTACATAATTCAGTAGGTCCCGTCACTCTTGTGAATGCAAATGCACCTATCCTGTGCGCCTTACCTGAAGCTAAAGACGATTTATCAGTAGTCATTAACATGCACATTCAAGGACAGTTTGTTCTATTGGTGACTTCAATGTTAGAATGAGCGCTGATCACTATTCGTGGCCTTTATGCCTCGGCAATTTTGTTGTCAGCAAAATTAATGAAAATGATCAACGGCTCTTAGAGTGATTTATATGTCATGAACTCTGTGTGACCAACTTATATTTTCAGACAAAACCTAAAAATAAAGTATGGCACCAGCTTGATCTTGTTCATGTGAGAAGATACTCATTGAAATATGTACTTCTGACACTCTCTTACCACAGAGCGGGCTGCGGCAGCGATCATTCATTGGTTTGCTTTTAAATCAATTTGCGGCCAATGAAGTTCTGCCACACCTGAAACAAAAGTAACACACGTATCGAATAAGTAGTATGAGGAATCCTACGATGATTAAGAGATGTAACAATACGTTTGAGAAATCTCTCAAGATCCTGAATCACAGTATCACATTTACACAGACCTGGGAACATCTCAGAAACCGCCATTCATAACACTGCACTTGCTACCTTAGGAAGAAAAATTGTTAAATCAGATGATGTTTGATGCAAAAGTAAATGGTATGACATCCGTAAGTGAGGCCAGGATGGATGTTCGGATTGAATACACGCATCTTCTAAAATGCAAGTACTTTGCACACCTTGAAGTAAATTCAAAAAACAACTCGTCGTTGTGCAAATGAGTATTGGCTATAGCCGAGTGAAAGCATCTTGACAGCAGCTATAACAGGTAACATCAGAAAATAGTATGATAGTATAAAGAATGATATCCGTCCTCATACTCAAAACTATTACTGGCGAGAAAATAACAGACAGAGAAAAGCAGATGTGTCGAGCACTATTCTCAGCTCTACTAGTGTGACAATGTCGTCACACACACAGCCATTGACGCTGTCAGAAACTAACCCAGTATGGGCGAATTGGATAGCAAATTATCTCTAGAAGATCTCAATAGAGCCATTGACACTTGACAGATTGGACCTCTGGCAGAGCACACACTACAGTGCCGGGATAAGACTTAATGTGGCTAGGCACTGCTATGGTGCACTCTTGCAACAGCTTGTATAATGTTATGCCAGTAGTGAGAAGAAGCAATTATACTACAAGATATGTGAGGTGCACAGACTTTAGTATTATACAAAACAAAACGGTGATAGAAGAGACTGTAATAACTATCGAGTTATTAGCTTGCGACAACAATATACGCAATAAGTCAAGAGTTTGGATTAGACATAAACATAAAGAAAACTATGATACTTGAGAAGAGTGACAAGAAACCATGTATGCAAATAAAAATAAAATATAAACTACTTTAACAGGTACAGAGTTTCTCCTATCTAGGTCATATAATAACGGAAGAAGGTAGTTGTGAAAAAGAAATCAGATAATAGGTATGGCCAAGATGGTATTCGACAACATGCGACACATACTGACATAATAATAATAATAATAATAATAATATTCTCTTAAGCGTCTTAGGCCCGTTGAGGCCACATCCATGACCCGGAGCTGTGGCGTGGTTCCAGACCTCGTTCAGGATGGAGGAGGAGGCTGCTACTTGTTGGGGCCATACAGTTCGGGGACGGGCTCTTCTGCGTATCAAGCCAGTCTGGGTAAGACTTTTGGCGCCGAGGAACGACTTGTGTAGTATCTTGTGGGCAGGGGTTTCCTAGTCCAGCCGTACACCATGACCGAACAAAGAAACTCGGTGACGGTCAAGTGTTTCTGAGATTCGGGGAGGCCTGTTTTAGCAGAGACCTCCAAGTTGCGGATATAGTCATGCCATTGGATGCCCAGGATACGCCCCTGGTTGCGAATGTGAAAGGCTTCCAGTCTCGACATGTCATGTTTCAGCAATGTCCAGGTTTCGGAGCCATATAGCAGGACTGGGACCACGCAGGACTGGTAAATGCGGATTTGTGTCCCAAGGGAGATCTTTCAATTATTCCACACACGTCGGAGGTCGTGCATAGCGGACGCAGTCAGTCCCATCTGCCTTGACATATCAGGACCGCTGCACCCATCGGATGATATCATACTACCGAGATAGATGAATTCGTTGGTGTACACCGTAGTATGACCTTGAGTTTCAATACCTGGGGGGAAGATGCTGTCTCGAAAATGAGGTCCTGAACTTTGGTCTTGGCCCAGGATATAGACAGGCCAAGGGAGGGCATTTCACTGTTTAACATTTCAAGAGAGAGTTGCAGCGCAGAGCTGTCTGTGCCGAACAGGACAAATACTGATATCCAAACAGATAAATCAGAATCTCAAAATGCGAATTGTTAGGTGTTATTTATACTCGTCACTACTTTATGGCACAGAAACATGAACAATGAATAACAAGTTGGGGATCAAGATGCTGAGTAGCGTATTGGCATCAGTGGTCAGCTACCCATAGCTGACTGCTACCGTAGGGCCAGCGAAACAGAGCTACCAAGACCCTTCTACACCTCCATGCATGCGGTGATCCTAGATAACAGGTTGCATTTGCAAGGCAGACTGGCTAAGGAGAAGGGATCGAAGAGGGAAAGCTAGCCCGGTACTAAAAAAATGCTTGCTAAGGTCGGATGTGTTGGATCGAGAGGTGTAAATATCGCAGTCAAGCTGTAAACTACGACACAACGCATTCCGTTCTCTGGACTACATTCTACTACTTAAGCCCTTTTATTGTTTGGTAGCGGCAGATTGAGAACGAACGAAGCCAAGCCAAGCCAATAACAAGTTGGAAAAGAGTTTTGAAGCCTTCAAAATGTTGGTATATAGAAGATTGGAAAAAAAAGAAAACAAATTTGGAGGTATTGAAAGAGTTTGGGGTGAAAAGAGAATTAATGACCAAAATAAGGGTTAAACAATTACGTTATTTTGGTCATACTTCCCTGTTGAAGACCATACTAGAGGATAGGTTGGAAACATGTCGTTCAAGGCGCAGACAACGTTTTAAGTGGGTGGATCACATCAGTAGATGGTCTGGAAAACGCCTAAATTACAGCATTACGGAAAGGTACAGAGTTCACTAGAGACCCGTTGAAGACGACCTTCGATGCAGAGATGGCACTTGAACTGAATTACTATCGAGACATCTCTCTCTGTTCATTGCAGAGGAGTAAGTCTTCGCCAGGGTAATTTTACTACGGCTACAAAATGGGCCCTCGGGGAGGAACCTACCTCCTACCAGGCGCGTCAGCAGGGTTGCGGATTGCTGAAAGGCCTCCTAATTTGGAGGTTAGCTGCGAATAAATAAGTAGCCGTGGACAAAAACGGGTCGACAGGCATGGAGGCTGTAAGAAGGCAGCCGCTCCACCATGCAAAGACACAACAGGCTAATCACCTGTTTGTCTTTAAAAACGATTACAAGTCAAAACATAGAGAAAACCGGACTGACCTCAATGGCGACAAACAGGCGAGAAATAAGGACCACGATTTACGGAACATGGGATGTACGAAGTATAAACGGTAAAGAACATGAACTAATGGAGGAGATAAAGAGAGCAAAATTGACAGTCCTGGCACTTACAGAAACAAAGAAAAAGGGACAGGGCGTTCTGGACCATGACGATCATACTACAGCAGAGTTCCCATGAGTGAACGAGCCAGGGCAGGGGTTGGCTGGATAGTGGATAGTAATAACAAAGCAAACATTAAAGGATGGAAGTTCGTTTCAGAACGACTGATGGTTCTAAGTCTACAAGAGGAGGATAGTCAAATGGATATCGTCACTGTGTATGCACCAAACGAAGATGAGATCACTGACACAAAAGATGAATTTTATAAGCTCCTTCAAAGGACCATTGACGATTGCTACAATGAAATACTTCTCCTTGGAGACTTCAACGCAAGAGTTGGAAACCACTATTCTAGATGGGATGAAGTGAGTATGGAGAAGATGTCTTAAATAATAATGGAAAACGACTGCTGAGATTCTGCAGGGAACAAAACCTTGTCATTACAAATACAAGGTTTCCACACAAGCCTATCCTACACAAGATGCGAACGGGCAAGAAATGAAAGATCCATAAATGACTATGCAATAGTGAGGAAAACTGATTTCAAGTATGTAAAGGATGCTAGAGTGTTCAGAAGAACAGAGATAGGAAGCGACCACTACCTAGTTAAAATAAAGAGAGAAATTGAAAAACACTCTCCAGCCAGGCAACACCCATCAGCAAGCATGAAACATAACACACACGGATAAATAAAATTAAGGCTTACAAGCTACGAGAACCAGATGTTAAGAGGAGTTACCAAGGGCTCATAACAACAGCAAGAGAAAGGATAGAGGAATATAGAGAAGATATGGAAAGGCTCTGGGTAAAATTCAATGACATCCTCAAAGAGGCTGCAGTAGAGGCATGCTGTCAAACCAAAGAAGGGTGGAAGAGAAAGAATACACCATGGTGGACAGAAGAAGTGAAAAGAATAGTACGAGAAAAGAATAAGTCATGGAAGCAATAATTAGGGGCTAGGAATACAGAAGAACAAACAAAGAAATATAAAGAATATGTAAAATTTTGAACAGAAGCAAAGAAGACTGTCTTCAAGGCCAAACAGAAATCCTGGGAAGTATTTGGAGAGAAACTGACAAATAATGCTGGAGAAAACCAGAACTGCCCTACATGACCTTAAAGAACGTGAGGAAGGAAAAGGAATGCCCCCTGAAATTTGTTAAAGATAAACAAGGTGCGCTGTTGACTGCCACAGAAGAGGTAATGAACAGATGGAAAGAATATTTCTCAGATCTCCTTGGAGTGGAGGAAAACCAAGCACTGGAAGTAACAGTCCCAATTCAAAAAGAGGGAACCTAACAGGAAAACGATAATATCACAATGGAAGAACTAAAGGCAGCATTGGAGAAAATTAAGATTGGTAAAGTAGCAGGACATGATGGTATAACCCTAGAAATGGTTAAATACATGGGAGCGGCAGGAGAGATGCTATTCATGAAGATTCCCAAGGCAGCTTGGCGCCACAAGAAGATACCAAGAGACTGGGAGATTGCAATAATAATACCAATATTTAAAAAGGGCGACAATCGACAATGTGAAAATCACAGAGGTATTTCCCTTCTTAGTGTCCCCGCGAAAGTCTACTCTAGGTTTCTAGAACGGCGATTAAGAGGTCTAGCAGAGCCAAATATGGATAAAACTCAATGTGCGTTTAGGGCAAACAGAAGTACTCAAGACCTTATCTTTACACTCACACAGCTAAGTGAAAAGGCTCTAGAATATGATAAAGAGATGCATCTTTGCTTTTTGGATTTGGAGAAATAATTTGATAAAGTTCCTTGAGACAAACTCTGGGAGTGCCTGACAAGGAAGAACATCCCAGGACCCCTGATCTCTGCCATGCAGAGTTTCTATAAAACATGCAGAAATTGTGTGCGGACGTCAAATCAAAAGTCAGGAGAGTTCAAGACCACTAGCGGAGTAAGACAGGGGGACATTCTATCACCGTACCTTTTCATACTCCTCATGGATAAAGTCATCAAAGCCTGCAAGGAACGGACAAAAAAGTATGTAGTAGGGTACTGGAAGATGAGACCAAGTTACATATCGGAACTAGCATTTGTAGGTTATGTGGCCCTGATCACGAAATCCGAAGCACAACTTGCAGGTCTGGGAAGAAGAGTTGAAGAAGAGAGGAATGCACATCAGTAACTCCAAAACAAAAACCATGGTGATCGCCAGAGATGAAAAGAGACATCATATAACTCTGGGAACACGAGAACTGGAGCAGCCCAGCAACTTTAAATAATTGATAATAGACAACATGGGAGGAATCAAAGAGGAGTTAACTGCACGAAGGGCAGCAACAGGTAGACTTTTCCATGCAATAAACAGAGGTTTCCTCAGTAAAAGAGAAATAAGCGTGAAAACAAAGATGGATGTATACCGCTCAACATATGGATGTGAGTCATGGGCAATGACTACAGCCCAAGAAAGGCAATTACAAACTTCAGAAATGGGGTACCTAAGAAAGGCGTTTCAGGTGACGAAACGGGACAAGATCCGTAACCAGACAATACGTAGCAATCTGGAAGTTCAACCCTGCCGACACGAGTGGAGCAGTCCCAACTACAGTAGTTTGGCCATGTCTGCAGAATGGAAGAGGATCGGATACCAAAGCGGTCAGGGGAAATAAAAACTCAAAGACGCAGACCCCCAGGACGTCCCAAAGTACGTTGGGAAGACAACATACGACAGTCCCTAAGTGATTGAGGGCTGGATTGGAAAGATGCCAGGAAAAAGACGGCTGATAGAGCAGTGTGGCATTCTCTCTGGCAAACCTCTACACCTCACGGTTGAAGAGGAGCGACTAAGTAAGTAAGTAAGTACAAAATGGGCACCTTCATGAAAAGTCACGCGAGCATAATCTACTCTTTAAAGTGCCTTCATCGATCTGACAAAGCCATTCCATTTTGTTAGCAGGGATGGACTGTTCAAAATTGTCTCTATACTGGGCTGCCCAAGCAGACTATTACGATTATAATATCGTTCCGTGAGGGCATGAAAGGAGCAATCCTTCTTCTTCTTCTTCATCTTACGCTGTTTACAGCTATATACGTTGCACTGTTTTATTTTGTTAAGCTTGTGGCTCAGTGCATCCGATTTCAACAGGCGTTTCTGTAGGGTTGCAATCCAATATGATGTAAGCGTATCACAACCATTTGGTATTCGCAGTTGTGTTAAGCAAGATTGCGTCCTGGCCACATAACTGTTTGGAAACATCTCTGCGCTACTATTGAAGCATGCATTCCATAGCTCAAATTAAGGAATTTGCCTTAATACTAAGTCCTTCATACTAAGTCACCTGCAAAATAAATATGAAACAAAGGAGGTTGCACCTCCCCACGACATCTAACGACATAAGTGGACTGAAGATAGAGAGATAGTTTGTGTCCTTTGGTCGTTTTATTTAACCATGTTAGCATTACGTCTAGGAAATTAATATACTTCGGCCACATCAATCGTCACAATAGTATGTAATGAACAATATTTAGGATATATTACCTGGCAAATGTGGCAAAGACAGGCAGAGAAGAAGAACAAGGGGCATTATAGATTTTCTGGAGTTGACAGTGGCAGAGGCGGGAGAATTGACCAGGAGTCGAGTGTCTTACAGATCAGCTGTCATGATAGCAATGTTCTGCAAAGCACATGCTGATACGCACACACACAAACATTCGAACCTATTATCGAACCTACAATAGACCAAAAAATAGTAGTACTCTAGCTATAATGCGTTTCACAACGTTTGCCACGTTTTAAAATTGAATATCTCAGCTTCCATATGAACAAAATATTTCAAATGTTACGTATAACCTACAGATCACCATATCCCAAATGGTGAATACTTGTTTCTTGCCCACAAACATATGGTATACAATTGTCTTTCTTTAGGGTATACAAAAACCAGCCCTCTTATTGAAACCAGTCTTTTGAAATTGCCCCTTCAAAACTGAGTATTTTTGGAAATGACGTTTCCACGTGTTTCACGAAATCTTTCCAACTTCAACCCAAACCTCACTCACAGCCAACTGTAGTAGGCCATGGATCACAGGTTTTTAAAAGTTCTAGTGAGCCTTCCGGTGTGTCAATGTGTCAATAGAAATTGTGTCAAAGGCGTAGCTTAACTAATTGTAAACGTTCGCGACTACAATGAGCGCGAAAGTTAAGTTCTTTACACTCCATCCAATTGCGTTAAAGATGTATCAATATTTGTGTAGAGAAGCTAAGCGTTGTAAACTGTATCGGAGTATCTCAAAACCTGAAAAGAGAACTATTCACGCTTTGGTTTTAAGCAAATGGTCATTTGATCGTTTGTTCCAAGACTGTGGACGTTCGTGTTTTATCAAGACAAATACGCAAGAAAGAAAAAAAGGGTTGATATCTTTGACAGAGGTGATTAGAAGAGAGATTTGTAGAATGTTTGATCCTAAAGAAACAGTGACATTAAGAAAACTGAAGTCTCGTCTGAAAACACACAATGACATTGCTGTATCGACATTTACATAGTGAAGAACTGTAAGGGGTGTATCGACTTTACCTTTGGAAAGTTTGCTAGCGGGAGAAACGTGTGAGAAGCCACACAGTTGGGACTATCATACCATGATGAATGGAAACATATTTAAAGAGTGCATTGAAAAGACAGTTCTTGCGTCCCTCTTGTCTGATAATAGACATTGCACCATGCCACAACGCAGTGACACAAAAAGACAAAATCCCGACATCATCCAGTACAAAGGATGCAATAAAGATGTGGCTCACAAGAGAACACATACCATTTAACGAAACGTATTTAAAACCTGAATTGCTTTCCCTTGACAAACAAACACGAAAAGGAAATATATTTCACACAGACAAGTTGATCCAAATGTATCGTCAAATGTGTTTAAGGCTGCCACCATACCATTTACACTTAAATCCAATTGAACTCGTTTAGGCGAAAGTTAAGAACAAGTAGCAGCTGGGGAGAAAATAAAACTAGGCGATATGAAAGAACTAACATATATGCCCCCCTCTCAAACTATACGATATGAAAGAACTAACATATGCCACCCTCTCAAACTATACGATATGAAAGAACTAACATAAAGAACGATTATTATTCTAAATGTGAGGACCATGTCTTCAAAGAGGAAGAGGGCTATTTGACAAACGATGGACTGTTGTTCGTTCAGTCGAGAGTAATCTTCAATTTCTTGGAATCGTCCGACTCTGATTAAGTGTGAAATTAGCTTCCATGTTTGTTATCCAAGAAATATAAGTTTCCATCACTTTGGCAAAACGGCCATTTTCAGGGCCACTTTAGTCATTTAGAATATGGATCTCAGAACTGAATTATAACCATTTATTGGTTTGCTCCAGTATCTATTTATAAAACTGGACCAATCCACCTGAAGTATGTACTTTCAATGTTCAATATATCACGTGCTTGTACATCTTCACACATTCTTTCTACGAAATGTGCAGTTACTTCTTACAGTACCTACAGGACATGAACTACAGTAAAAAGGACATTATGTGGTACCTAATGTTGAAAATCTCATTCGAATTAAAGAGACGCCTGTGCATAAAGAGAATTATTTTTTTAAATTTACGGTACATTATTTTCTGCAGGGACAAAATAAATCCTTTGATAACAAAAATAAAATAAACTAGCCGCTTTAAAACAACGGCACTACCTCACAAAATGTAAATTATGAAGTCGTTGTGACATTCGATATATAAGACCATGTGTAAAAATTCACGTTTATCGGTGCAAGTGTTATTGAGATATTATATTGACCGCAACCGTTATGAAACAAAACTATAGTAAACAGTACTTGCCAAAACCTGTTTACAGTACTGCTGTTGGAATCTTTCCTAAACCTCCTACTATTTAAGCTTTGATACCAGAAAGTTATGTTCAGAGGTTAGGTAACAAAACGGAGTAAAAGTAATCACAGAACGTGTTGTTGTCGCCAAATGAAAGACTACATTTAGGATGGGTGGACTGAACCGACTCTGTGCATAAAAAATGTATACCTTGTTTTATGTTCTGAAACCGGAAACATTATCGGTTGTAAAGACCTGATTTCTTGACGAAATTGCAAGAGTCTGCCCAGGAAATGAAACGTTGTAAGACTGTCTGATGTGCTCCCGGTAGACATAAAAAAAGGAAACGGATAATCTCAATTTGTATGCTTTTTTTTCTTCTTCTACTTCTCCTTCTTCTTCTTTCTTCTTCTTCTTTTTCCTCCTCCTTTGCGGTCATGCGTCTCTACTTACACCAGTGAATTTTTGAAATATACAAAATACGTACTCTGCTATCAACGGACCGGAGCCACAGGCGCACAGTTTAATCTCACCAGTTCCAAATTATCTGTAAATATATCATCAAATTATTTTGTGTCCAGTGGTCAACCAGAACTTGCCCACTTGATCCTGTGGAGAGAACTAAGTGGTCTATCTCCCATGTTGATTATAACAGTTTCGGCTACTTCATGTGTTACTCTATTTCCTTTTGCTGTGTAAAGCCCTTTCTCGTTTGGCACGACTATCTGTGTTCTCATTGCCCAGAATGGCACAATAAGAAGTTATCCACTGAATTTACATACACATTTAAGAACATTGTACTTATTTTTCAAGGTTATTGTAAGTGTATTGGTGTTATACCAAACTTTTCTGACAAAAATGAATCGTTGTAAATTAAAACACAGCAACGAAAATATGATACCACTGATTAGTGTAACATAATATGTCATTATAAATATTGATTAAGCCAGCGATCATATTCTGATGCAGACTTTTATGCAATTAAACGTACAATTATTACAAATATCATGCAAAAGCAGCCGTTGGATTTTGGTATTTTATATGAAGAAAAGATTAGCGAGTGCCATGATAACACTACTGAGGAAACACCGAGCAACCACATTTTAAAATATTAGAACAATTAATCTAATGGTCACCACTTTGAAAATCAGTATGATGGTTATCTCACCACTTAGAAAACAATCCACCTCATGATTATCTCACCATTAAGAGAGCAATCCACCTCATGACTACCTCACCACTTAATACAATCCACCTCATGATTACCTCACACCTTAATACAATCCACCTCATGATTACCTCACCACTTAATACAATCCACCTCATGATTACCTCACCACTTAATACAATCCACCTCATGATTACCTCACCACTTAATACAATCCACCTCATGATTACCTCACCACTTAATGCAATCCACCTCATGATTACCTCACCACTTAATGCCATCAGGTACACTGGTGAAAGGCAATCTTGAAACAACGCAAACATTAGCAGTTGTATAGATAATTTGAGGTACAAAACGACAACGATTTTCAAGTAGATTTTACATGAAATGCGTTGGTCTGCTCATCTTATTGAGATATATTGGTGATGTTAATTTAAAATATATTTGTCCTAATGAGGTGCCTTTCTAAATGCACTTAACGTTTGCTGTCAGCTTTGAGTAGACTATCTGTGTCTTGGTTTAGTCACTGAGTAGTGTAACTGTCTTTGTGAGATTCACACGGTTGCATTAGTTTCTCTCGTTCGGGTACTTGTGTAACGGTCTCTCCATCAATCTCGTGGTATCTGTTAATTTGAGGTGGTTGGCATGAAGTTTCCTCTAATAGTGAATGAAATGACACCAATTACCGCCACAGATGCTCTCCATACGACTACAATTATTGACCATTGGTTGCTTTTTACTGTAAAACCCTGTAAACTAGCAACACAACGCATTTCGTTTTCCGGCCTACATCCTTCTACTTGCAAAGCCCTGTTTAAGGCTTAGTAGCCGGAGATTGAGAACGAACGCAGAAGACGACTGTAAAATTAATCTGCTGTATGATACACAACGACAGAAAGACGTATTTCTATGTGTACGCAAACATATAGTGTACAGGTTGGACCAATTGGAGACTAAATATAAAGATATTTTTCAAATCTAATAAATAGTCTTTTTGATTGTAAATTTTGTTTACTGGAATTTTCCTGGGGCGTCTTGGGTATTGATTGAGTGACGTCATAGTGTGTGCCATATTCTATTACTTTCGGTCTTTATATAGAAGTCAGATTTTCAAAGCTTCTACAATCAATTTCAGCACTATATACTGCCAATATGGCAAAAGTATACATTTCGTCGTTTATTGTATAATGTTAATAGCTTACTCTAGGTTGTCCACTGTGGACATGCAAATATGTCAGAGCTTTATATATATATATACATACATATATATATATATATATATATATATATATATATATATTTGTCTGCCTTTCGGATTAAGTTAAAGAGCTCATTCCATATTATCGATAAACCTTTTCATGTGTTAGTTCTTTCTGCATCCAGTTTTTTTTACCACGATATTATAAAATTTTTTTCCGTTAGAATATATTATTTTGTAACTCTCAGACAATTTTGCCTGAGCCGATCCATTTACTTTTACATCATAGTAATCTAGCATTGACAATCTTCATTTAAATCCTTAACGTTAGAAAAGTGTTCATGTTGCAGTAGAGTATACCCTTTTATACTCCAATCGTCATTACGTGTTTTTGTTGTTGCCTTTACTATATCATATTTTGATCAGCCACCTGCGAACCCACTCCAGGATTGACAGATGACGATGTGATCCTCGTGGATGCATCCCAGGTCTCACCACTGGCATCTTATCGATTGCGTCCTAGTCAGACGTCGGGACCGAAGTGATGTCAACATAACTAAGAGTGTGTGTGACGCGGAATGTTGGACTGACTATCGTCTCGTGATAACCAAGTTGATCCTAACTAATACTGTTAACTCTACAACGCTAAAACACATTGGTCTATCCACACGAAAGCGCAAAGACTGGTTCGACGAAACTGATGGCGAAATTAAGATTCTTCTCGACGCACAGGCTCTTCAAAATCACATCGTCCTTGTCCAAGAAAAGGGCATTCACTAGCACTCGAAAAACAGTTCAATAGAAACTTAGGGAGTTACACAATTTTTGGCTAAGAGTACAGGCAAACGATATAGAGACGTTTGCTGTGCGCCATGACCTCAAATAGTTCTTCGCGTCGCTGAAATCACTATATGGTCTACAGCCTTCTGATAACTCTCCAGTTGGCAACGCCTATACATTGCTGATAACAGAGAAAGCACAGCGCTGACGTAATACCAGCAGTTGTATATACAACAGCAGGGACATGCCTCATCAAAACGCTCACTGAACGTTTCTGCTCCATGTGGGCTGAAGGAGTATTCCAACAGGAAATGAATGATGAGTCGGTAGTGCACGTCTACAAATAAAAAGACAATTGCCAGGAATATGACAATCAGCACGGAATGTCGCTGCTTTCTACTGCCGGAAAGATTTTCGCGCGCGTGCTGCTCTACCGCCTAAACAAACATCGTGAGGTAAAGCACCACCTCCCGGAAAGTCAGTCTGGAACTAGAGTTGGTCGAGGAACTGTAGACATGATATTTGCAGCGCGTCAGTTGCAGGAAAAATGTCAAGAACATAGCCGTGAGCTCTATTTTACGTTCATTGACCTCACAAAGGCATTTGATATGGTCAGCAGATGTGGGATGTGGCAGATCATGTCTAAATTCGGCTGTACTAGCAAATTTTTAACTTTGGTGAAACAACTGTACTAGGGCATGCGCGCACGTGTACTTGACAGCTGCGAGACCTCCCCACCAGGCGAGATCAACAACGATGTAAAACAGGGATGTGTACTTGCTCCGACACTGTTCAGTACGATGTTTTCAGCTATGTTGACGGACCCCTTTAAGAATACCAAGTATGACATACCAATCAAGTACCGCATGATTGGTGGTCTATTCAATCTACGCAAACTGAAGGCGAAGACCAAGATGATGCTCTACACGAAATGCGAACTCTTGTTTGCGGATGACTGTGTTCTGAAAAGAAGCTCAGAACGGAAAATGCCCAAGGGTATGGACCGGTTCTTTGATGCTTGTGACAACCTTGGTTTGACAATTAGCACAAAGAAAACTGAGGTCATGTATCAACCGGCACTAGGCACATCGTATAAACAGCCAGTGAAGGCACAGAAATTACAAGCGGTTGAAAGATGTGTCTACCTCGAAAGAACGCTGTCGAGATCAGTGGCTATTGCTGATGAGTTGGCTAATAGAATAGCAAAGGCCAGCATAGAATGCGCTCAACAGTATGGGAACGTCGAGGTAGCAGAAAAATGACTAACCTCAAGGTCTACAGTGCCCCCATTGTCTCCACCCTGCTCTATGAGTGTGAGAGCTGGACTGTCTACGCTGGTGACGCCAAGCGGCTAAATCATTTTCACATAAACTGTCTGAGACGCATATTGCAACCACGCTGGCAGGACCATATCACAGATACTGAAGTGCCGTCCAAAGCCAACATGCACAATATTCATGCACTTCTGCAAAAATCCCAAATGAGATGGGTTGGCCACCTTGCCCGAAGGGTAAAACGAAAGGCTTCCAAAGAGGCTCCTGTATAGCGAACTAAGTGAAGGAGAACGATCACAAGGACGTCCTAAAAATGTTTCAAGGACAGTCTGAAAGGGTCCTTTAAGTGCTGTCAAATAGAGATTAACACCTGGGAGAATCTGGCTTACAATCGCTCAACATGGAAGATCACGGTCACAGACGGCATTGAACTCAGCGAGGGTTTCTGTATCCAGACAGCTCAGGATAGAGGTGCAATCAGGAAGTCAAGTGCAGAGAAAATTTGAGACAACTGCCGATTACATTTGCCAGTCGTGCCATATACTTTTCCAGGTTCGAATTGACTTGATCGCACGAGCGCACACACACACACTGTTTCAGTTGCTAAGAATCGACGTCACTGCACTCCGGGCATACCCATAGGTGCTTAGTCTCTCTCATCAAATGGCGTAAGGTATGGATGCTGATGGTCCCTGTAGCTCGCTGGTTGTACTCTCCTGCGCCGTCCTCTCATGCGCCCTACTCCGCTCGAACCACGTTTAATGTTGAAACTTTGCAGTCTGTGGATTGCTGCTTCATCTATTGCGGTGTCCTCATTCAGCAGGTGGTCATTGATTGTTTTCAAAATGTTACTTCTGTCCATCACCAATGTGCCCATAATGGGAGCCCGTGAAGCCAAGATGTCAGCTCTTTCATTGTCCTGAACCCAGTCATGAGCAGGACAGTAGATCCAGGTCAGCGCCTGGAGGTTTGAGGCCTCAACAGCAGCTATCAACTCGTACCTAAACCATCCCTTCTGTACTTTCTGAAGTACGGCTTGCGCGTCTGTCACAATGACTGCCTTTGTTTTAGAAGTTTTAGATATCCATTTCAGTGCTGAGGTCACTGCTTCCGTCTCCATTCTCATACTGGAGGTTGTTGACATGTATGCCCTACTGTGCTCACCAACGACCTCTCCTCTCACTCTAGCCGAGAAACCCCAGCCTGATGTCCTACTGCGCACGACTGATCCGTCGGTGTCTATGACAGCGTCACTCTCCTGGGTGTTCTCAGTTATCAGCTGATTTACCTCGTGCTCTGCACTCTCGTTGTTTCGTTCTTTGTATTCCTTGCCTAAGGTTATGATGACTCTCTGGTACTCTATCATTCTATCACCAGTGTAGACCCATTCTTCCGCTTTGGCTATCGTCTCAGCTGCAGTGACGTGTCCAATTGTTGTCTCAGCCTGTGCCATCCATGACCACCCTCTCTTGATTCTTGATCCCTTGATATCTGAGATACTACTGTGCAGAGGGTGTCGAGTGTCTGTGGTGACACGAATATAGACTTTGACTTGTGCCAGTTTATGTCTGGATGTCGCCGATAACAATCCTAACATGTACCGCATCATCACAATCGGGGTATCTCTAGTGCAGCCCAGAACCAGACGCATCCCTTCATTCTGGATGCGGTCCAACCTAACACACTGTGTTCTTGATAGTGTGAGGATGCCTAGTACGTAATCGATGACAGACAACATGACCTGACGAAATAGGATGTACAGGAGGCGTTGTTCCAAGTTGGCAGCAGCCATGGTCTTGACTGCTCCTAACCCTCTCTTGCATCTTTGTACGATGTGATCAACATGGCAGTTATAGGAAAGACTGCGTTCAAATGTCACTTTGAGGTATTTCAACCTGTCACACCTGTCAATGGTGCAACCATCAAAAGTGATGACCGGGAGTTCAGCCTTTACTATGGAATTATTCAAAGAGCACCACATCATGCAGGCCTTGTTCGGATTGATCTTGGAACTTGAGTCGCTGCACCACTGTGAGATTCCTTGCAAGGTTTCCTGTATGTCTTTAACCAACTCTTGTCTGTCTGTGCCAGTCCTTTACGTTAGGATGTCATCGGAAAATGTCAACGTTCGCCCTGTCCCTGTGGGTTGAATATTGGCCACTTTTACTGTGTAAATGTTGGACAGCACCGGTTAGAGCGGAGACCCTTGAGGCAGTCCTGGACATATTCGCCTCGGTTCTGATGTCCCCGATCCCACGCGTAGCGCGACTGTTCTTTCCATTAGAGCAGCTGATATCCAACTAACCAGCCACGGGTTTAAACCACACTGCAGCAGACAGGTAATTAAGGTCCCAAAATCGACACGGTTGTATGCGTCTTCCAAGTCGGGTGCCACCGCGACTGTTTCTTGCTTTGACTGAAACCCTCGTACACATCATACGCAAAATTTCCAGCGTTAACCCAGGTCCCCTTTTGCTGTTCTATAGCTGCCCAGAGTATCGGGTAGAATTTGTTCCCGCTCAAGGTAGGCAATTATTTTCCTGGCCACTATCTTCTCAAGCAATTTGCCATATACATTTTGTAAGGTGATTATTCGATAGCTGCTGAGAAGCGTGGAGTCCTTACCAGGTTTAGGCAGTGGGCATAGATAGCTATGAAGATAGTCCTCAGGCACATATGCCTTCTTTATAGTGTGGTTGAACTCCTTCATCATATCTCTTATATCTGTTTCATCCAACTGCTTGATATGACAATACTGTACTCCATCAAGACCTGGGGCAGTGATTTTTGCTTGTACGTAGGGTATTTGCTACCTCGGCCTCGGTGATAAGGTCTACATAAGCCTCTCCCCTGATGGCTGCGTCTAAGATGCCTTTCCGAGTTTCCTGACAGGCATCTCTGTCGCCTTTGTCAGTCTGGGCAACATATCGACTGAAAAAACTTAGACCCTTCTCTTCATCTGTCTTCATGAGCCTTCCTGTGGTGTCTTGAATGTTGGAAATAAGCTGCGTTGTAGTTTGTCCATTCATCTTTCGATGCATGTGCCAGAACTTCTGGAGGGTATTATCATTACCGACTCCTCTGATGAACTCCTCCCATTGCTCGCTTTTGGACTCCTAAACGAACGCTTTAAAGGAATTGGTAGCTTTGCGTTTTACCTCATCCTTCTCGTTCAATGCGTCGATATTAATACCAGCTCTCTTTCTGGTTTTACGCCAATCCTTTGTTGCCGCCTCCTTTTCTCTCCAGGCCGTATCAACAGCTTGAGTCCACCAGGGTGGTTGGACAAAAGGGGATCTAGTGGTCTTGCGTCCGATCGTCTGGCGCAGCTTGTTCACTACATTATCCTGTTCGCACGACACACTCAAGGTTGCATTATGAGATGTGCTGATGTTAGTGTCGTCATCGACGACGATAGACGGAAATTATTATATTAAATTAAATTAAATTAAATTATTTAATATTATATTATGTTATATTATATTATAATATATTATATTATGTTATATTATATTATATTATATTATATTATATTATATTATATTATATTATATTATATTATATTATATTATATTATATTATATTATATTATATTATATTATATTATATTATATTATATTATATTATATTATATTATATTATATTATATTATATTATATTATATTATATTATATTATATTATATTATATTATATTATATTATATTATATTATATTATATTATATTATATTATATTATATTTGTAGACAATACCTGAGGCACATAATTTCTACACTTGGGCGAGCTGGTTTTATTGGAATACAATACGCATTGACTGCATTTTTTGTTGATGTCCAACAATGTCCCAGCATTGTTTGTAATAGGAACGACGCGGCTACTGTATTTTCTGTACCTTCTGTTTGATCTTAGTTATTTACTTTCTGCTCGACTAAACTGTCTTCATGGGAACGTAGTTGGAGGGGACAAGTTCCCATGATTATTGAGACACCGAGTCTTACCTTACTGTTAGATATAAATATTATTCAACTCTAGTACATTCACAGATGAACAAGAACATTGATTAGCACGATCAATAATGTTCGCGTGGGTAGGTACTGGTACTAGAGAACTAGACCAGTAGTCTTTATTTTTAGTAATCCTCTTCTTCTTCTTCTTTCCTTCAGTGTTTGATCTAATGAGAACGTGTGACGTTCTGTCGTAGTTTACGGCGATTCTGCAATATCTGCACCTTTCGGCCTTTCACCTGCGGTTTCAGCAGGTCATATTTTAATCGATCCATATTTCTTTAGTAGGGCTAAATGGTTGCAGTCTGTTTCCAGGACCGACACTTGGAGACGAAATAGGGTCTTGGTTTATGTTTCATTGATGCAAATAACAGCCGTGAGTCGTTGGATGGTGTCCGCTAATTCACTACTGCATCTTTGGGTATGGAAAGCTAGTTTAATATTCTCACTTCAAATCAAACTTATCAAAATAAATTTCTTAGATAACCTATTCTTTCAATACAAATAACGACCGTATATCGACACAAATCACAGGCCAGTATTTATGTCACACTACCAACAACACACACATGGGAGTAACGGAATAAAAGACACAAGAGTGACAAACATAAAGAGACTACACAATGAACAAGTCAAGAAAGAGTTTTGCTGCGAGATTGACAGAGCATACCAAAGCATGCCAGATGAAGTACACGACATAGAAACTGAATGGGATTATTTAAAAAATACAGTTACTAATAGCCTAAAGAAGAACTGCGGTCTTCAAAACACAAGACAATGCAAACAGAAAAGTGTGGTGGAATGAAAAGGGGGGAAAAAAGCTGTGAAAAATAAAAAAAGAACTCTATAAAATATGGGTACAATCAAAAACAGAAGATGATTATCCACAATACAAGACAACAAGAAGAGATACAAGCAGAATTATACAGAAGGCAAAATAAAGTTCGTGGCAAAAATATGGCGAAACGATAACATACCTACACACAGAAACTCCAAGATAAAGCTGTTGAAAAAATGAGACTGAGAGACGAATGTTTTATCCCTTCAACCATCTTAAATAATGAACATAATGTCCCATTACTAAACGAAAACTTGAGAAAAAAACACAGTTGGGAGGAATATTTCAATGAACTTCTCAATCCGGCAGAATTAAGCGATAATGAAAAATTCACACCATGCCACAAGGAGAGAGAAGAACTACCAATCATAGCAGCAAAATCGAACAAGCTATAAAAAAGAGTCCACGAAACAAGGCACCAGGAATAGATGGTATTTACAACAGAGGCCGTGCAAGCCTGAGGAGAAACGGGAGTAAAAATGGCTGTCCAGAATAATTAATGTAGCAAAGACAACAATAGTTACTGAGGACTGGTAAAAATCAATAGTGATATCCATTTATAAGAAAAAAGGAAACAAAAGAGACCGTAAAGCATAAAGGGGAAAATCTCTCTTGAGACATATAAGTACAACAAAAAAGTGCAAAGATTCTTGAAAACAGAACAAGACCAATAATCGAAAGACAATTAAGCGACACACAGTTTGGGTTCAGAAAAAAAAAGAGGTTGCACAGACGCCAATTTACTCTAAGACAAATTTGTGAACAAACTATTGAGTTTAATCAGAAACAGAACATCGTCTTTGTAGACCAGGAGAAATAAAGTTTTTGACCGAGTGGATAGAAACAATGGGAGATCCTAGAGCGCAAGGACATTTATTAAAAACATATAATAGCAATGTATAAAATCAGCCGCAGTACTGTGAGAACACCACGCAAACTCACTAAGTGGTTTGCAGTTCAGACAGGGGTAAGACATAAATGTGTGCAATCACCACTTTTGTTCATTGTATACATGGATCCAATAACAGCTGAAGCAAAAAACCAGAAACCACCATAATGTACGAGTTCCTTTTTTGTGATGATCAGTCTCTTTCATTCCTATTCTTGTCCCTCCACGAACAAAGGGTGTCAACGGGTTTGGTCAGACCAAAAAAAACTGTGTACAGGTCACATTTCTGTTCTTGATATTTCTCTTGCAGTTGATGTGCTGCAAAAATCATCAACCGTCTAACGATCCGCACGAACCCCCCACTAACTCAGAGAGGAAACCCTGCTCAAGATGTACAGCTAGACGTTTGAGCAGGACTGAGCCAGGATTTTGCCTGCTATTGACAGCAGGAAGATACCCCTGCGATTACCACATGATTGACAATTGCCCTGTTGCTTGTACAGGTGTACAAGTGTGGCATCTTCCATCTCCTATGGAACTGTTTTGACTTTCCAAATACAACGAAAATGTTCCTGGTGAAGCACAGCCCCCCCCCCCCTCCCCCCCTCCCCCTCCCGGCTGGCTGGATAAATCTCTGCCGGGGTGGAATCAGAACCGGGAGCCTTGCCTTTGGACATCAAGCTGATAGCTTTTCTAACCTCTGCCTCGCTAAGCTAATGGTCAAGTCCGTGGTTAATAGTAACCTAGGGTATGCTAGCTATGACTTGTGCGATGATGATGGACGGACAGCTGAGAATAGCGTCACAATGATTCGCTCAGTGCTCCAAGATCTTAACTTTTTCCGTCAATAGTATCGTGCCGTCAGCACTACGAACAGCAAATGAGTGATGAGATGTAGGGCATAGACGGCCTTCAGAGCACAAACAAATCGTTTCGAGTCATTAGCATCAACATATTTGAAATTCCACCAACTTGTTGTGAAGCCTGGCACCCGGCATGTATGTTGCAGAATGTAGACTTTTTGACTGATGAGGACGGGTGACTTTGGAACAGTCCGAACAGGCTGTGCTTTTCAACCAGCATCATTTTCGTCGAACTTGTCAGATCTCCTGTGAGTAAGATGACCACATCACACATTTGTAGAGAGGTGGATAGCATTCCTGAGTAAGGCCCATCTATCGTCTACAGTGCTTAGTGGGGACTGCTCTTTTGTCAGATGAAAGTTCAGGTGAAACTCAGGACTGTGCGTGAAACTCAGGACTGTGCGTGAAACACGTTTTGTAGCTTGGAGATGTTGAATCTATTCACAGGCCCCCGTTCCCGATGACGACGCATATGCTCCACATAAATGTTGAACTTATAGACAATAAGGATGTGGTTTGTCCACCACTCAACACTACTCATAGTCTTAGTCCCACGTATGTCTCGTCTATCCCTCCGGCGAGTGAAAACACAGTCGATAAGATGCCACTGCTTACATTGATAGTGCATCCACGAGGTTTTCTTTCGGGTTGGCGTGGTATTTGTGAGGGAGAGATCATGGAAGGCACATGGGCTCAACAATAATTGGTCATTATTGCCCACCCCCGCACTCCCGAAATGATGGTCAGAACCGACTCTAGCATTGAAATGAACAAGGATTACGAGTTTGTCGGAGTGGGGACGGACAGAATCAGAGTGAGGAGATTCTCCTAGAAAGACTCCTTTGCCATATCTGGGTTGGTCATTGTCGAGGCATATGCACTGCTCAAGGTAGCCTTGACGCCCCTGGGGAGCACAGTAAGCTCTCGCATGAGGCGACATTGGACATCGAATCCAACACCAGACTCACACGTCTTTCAGCCAGAAACATGTACACCCCCGCCCCCGCCCCCCTCCCCCCCCCCCCAATTTATGTAAGCTGACCTTCCTAAGATATCTAGTCTCACTAAGGACAGCCACGTTCACCCGGTGACGAGCACACCTTTTGGCTATGAGTGCTGTTCTTCGTACCGGAATGCGATGGCAATATCCAGCATGGTGCGTACGTTCCAAAAACCGAAGATAAAAACCTTCATTCACGCAGATTTACGTATGGTGCTGTAGCTGGTGCTTGAATTAATTAAAGTGGACAAAATTGCGTCAATCCCACTCTCTCGTCCCCTGCTACCTCAATCCAGTGGCAAAACGTAGTCATGACGACTAGAGGTAGCAAGGAATGCAGATTTTTCCACACGGTTTACTCCCGAAGTTTCACCGTAAAAAGGTGACCAATAAGGCAGCAGGCATATGAACATCTATATGGTCACCCAAAGATAATACCTATATACAGCACATAATTATTAATGAAAAGTAAAAATAACACACACAAAACTATGTTCAAATAATGTTCTAATGTGTTGTCACAAAGTGAAGTGAAAACCACATAATAAATGACAGATGCATTAAGCTTAATCCAGTTAGTATTCCAGGCAAATGTCCAGTTAGTATTCCAGGCAAATGTCCAGTTAGTATTCCAGGCAAATGTCCAGTTAGTATTCCAGGCAAATGTCCAGTTAGTATTCCAGGCAAATGTGAAGTACGCGAAGCAAAGTTCCTTAACTCAGTTCCTTGAGTTCCTTAACAAGAAAGAGGTTCTAAATATTGACATCCTTGACTCAGGCAGTTTAAAAAAACACCATTATTTTATGTACGCAATTCCTGTAACACGTTGTATTTTTTCCGATGGATAATTTGACATTGATTCTACATTCACAGACAAATACTGGCTTGGTGCCAAATTCGAAGTCAAGGAAAGAGGTGATGCTGATGTTTTTGGGCTCACTTTTACGTCTAAAGAATCATAGTGACATCAAGGACGAACACCCTGCTGACACGGTTCTGGAAGACGATCTCTACCAGGCTTACTCAGATGTGATCTCAAGTAGACAAGACGAAAACAATAACAGCTGGATGCCACCGGTAGACAAGAAACAGCGGCCATGCTTTTGGTCGGTTATTACATGCTATTGATTGTACTAAAATAGATTGATCAGGTTTTCTTTATTGATTCCCTTGGTTGATGCTTTCAGCGAGTGTGTGAAAGTATGTTGTATTATTCTACCACTCTTGAACTGTATCTATATATTTATTTATTTTAAGTACTCTTGACGTTTAAAAGTTACATGTTCTATTGTGAATGCGTGAAACACTACTTCTGTATTTTATCTTCCAATCAGTTGAAACATATTAAGATATGTGAATCGTCCAACACTTGTAAAATATCAATGTCACTGTATTCCGCTACTTCTTTAAGTCCAATACCAATCGGAATAGTCGAGCACGTCTCTCCACTTTCGGACCAACTAAATTGTTTTAGGATTAAGTACATATACCTATGCTGCTACATCTGACACTTCTGAAGAAGAAATAATAGACTGTGTAAATTATTGCTCATGAGGTTACAATTTTCGAGGCTGATCTCAAGCTTTGTGGGAGGGAAGAATAACATGCATAACGGGACTTTTTTGGTTTGGGCAGAGAAATGAAAGAAGTGAGATGTAAATAAAATTTGCTAGAATGAATAATGGGTCTGTTGAGAAAAAGAACTTGGTTTCAACAACAACAAAGACGGGGAAAAACTGAAATGGCTTTCAAAAACCTGATTGACGTTGTTAGACTTTGCTGTATCGGAACTATCATAGCGATCACATTAAATTTTCGACCAATTAAGATCAAGCCTAAAGAGAATCAAGCAAACAGCACACCATGTTAAACTTGATCTTGCTAAAATACATTCTGAAAACAACATAAGAGAACATTTTCAAATCGTAATAAAATACAGATTTGTTGCTTTAGGGAATATTATGTAAAGGTTCATTGGTAATCAATTAAATCATCAATCCAAGTAACGACGACACAGACAATCTTAGCGAAAGAGCAAATTCAAAGCAAGCAATGTCTGTCCGGTGGAATTTTATCAACTATAGGCAGAAGGAAATCAAATAAATGGAATAATAAGTACATATCATTATGCTTATTAATAAGAGAAAAACCAGAAAATTTGCGAAAGAGAACTGGAAATGCAGAATTATAGAGTTAAACCATCGAGAGAACACCAATGAAATATATAAAAACGTTGAAATATCAGGGAAAACACTACACTTGACGGATGCATACAAGCAAACAAATCGGTCAATGTTATAATAGATAGAAATAAAATTCAGGCAAGGTAATCAGAATACATTAAGGACTAAATTACAATGAACATATCTAGAAACTTAACCTAAGGGTTCAACAATTCTTAAATCTGAAGTAGAAAACATTTATAAACATCCAACACAAGATTAAAACAGCTCCTTTATGCGATATTAATTGTGTAATGATGCTGGTTCTGAAAGAAGTTGACCTTGGCGCTGTAACAAACGTCATAAACAACATTTGTGAGATGGAATAAATTCCATCAGAAATTAAATAAGTTATTATAGCAAAAAAAAAAGAAATCCTGTACAATATAACATAAATAAAATAGAATAATCAGTATGATGAACCATATCACTAACATTCTTGCAAGAATAATCACTGTACGACTAAGGTAAAGTTTGAAATATTGAAACCAACAACAAATTTACTAAATCAAAAGATACTACTTGTGCTTTGTTTTTGTTTGCTTTTTTACCAAAATTTTCTATTAATTATCTTGCCATTTGTTTCTAGTTATTGTTCTTTAGCTTGACATCACGTTGTAAATGCTCTCCACCTTAGAGAACAATAACTGAGGTACTCAAAATATAAATAATAATAATATCGCTGAAGTGGACACCCAAGAATGCACAATAATATACTAATAAATGAATGACATTGAAATGTGCTCGCCATTGTTAAAATCTGCTTCGTGGGAACTATGATAGCCATCACATTAAAGTTGTCAACCAATTAAGATCAAGCCTAAAGAGGATCAAGCAAACAGCACACTATTAGATCACTTTAACTTCAGTGTTCTTGTTCTCCACATCTTGTTTTAATTACAACTGTACTTGATGTCCGGTTCTCCACATCTTGTTTTAATTACAACTGTACTTGATGTCCGGTTCTCCACATCTTGTTTTAATTACAACTGTACTTGATGTCCGGTTCTCCACATCTTGTTTTAATTACAACTGTACTTGATGTCCAGTTCTCTGCATAAGGGTCGCTGTAGTGGAAAGTTCTTCAAACCTATCAAACAGCTTTGAATGGAGATGCGTCTCCGTGGGCCAGTGCTTGGTGCATAATTGGCTAAGCATATAGCAGTCTTGCAGAATATGTTCAGCTGTCTGTGCTGCTTTTCCGCACGTATACATGAGTGATGGAGGCAATCTTTTCCAATCTGTTATATCCCATTCTCATGCGAAATAGCATCACTTGCTCAGCTCGAACCAGTTCGACACGACTTGGGAATTCTAGACAGAATGATCTGTGAAAATTTCACTCCGCTAGAACTTAACATCCCCGAGTATTGTTCAAGACGGCCAAACAAATACATGCATTTGTATTATTATAATGCAGATGATGTTAGACATAACACATGCGTTATAGGTCATATGTACTTTATTTCTTTTTACAACAGAACAGATACAACATAGGGTTGTTTGACCAGCATTCTTGCACTTCATTTATTACATTAATTTTTTGACTGTTCTGGCGAGGGGGAGAGGGGGAGTTAAAAGCTTTCTGATTAGTGGTATTTGTGCCAGTTGAGACATCTGAATTATAACACAGACATACAATTGAGAGCCCAAGGAGTAAAGAAGTAATTCATATACAGAAGCACGGAAGAAACTGTTTACTTAGCAGATAACACTGAGCTTTAGACTGTACTTTGTCAGAGACTGTGGCAATGTTAGAGAAACATACACAGAGAGATTGCAGTGTCTGTCGAATTTTGAGAGACACGTTAGCTAACACTGACATGCATCAAAATAATAATAATAAATAATAAATAGCATGATACAAGAGTCTTCAAGGGTTAGAACTTTTACAAATTGGGTCTCAATTTCCCTCTTCTCCCACCCTCACCTTGGTGCCAGGCCTGATTCTGATCCACGGCTTCGTCTAGTTATCCGTTCCATCACTTTCCCATCAGACAGAGGTCATTTGACTTTCTCTCTCTCTCTCTCTCTCTCTCTCTTTGTCTCTATCTCTCTCTCTCGCTGTCTCTCTCTGTATACCTCTTTTAAATGTAGCCTACACTACTCTTATCATTATGATTATGTAAACCAAAGACATATTGCATTTACTCTCATTAACACTCGCTTTCACACTCCAATACGCTGGTAAGTTCTACATTCTTCAAATCAACCTTTCATCCTCAACCAATGTCCATTGAGCACATATCAAATCACAAGAAAACTGTTATACGTACATGCCACATTATGAGTATTTTCACGGTCAATGTATTTACATATACATGTAAGCAGTTTATCATAAAGTGTAGTAAAACAGAACTCGAGCAACAGTGTAAAACAGTAAAACAGTGTAGTAGAACAGACAGTAAAGTAGTGCACTAGAGGAAACAGTAAAATAGTACGATTAAGTTCACCGTAGAAAGCCATATATTATGAGAATTGTCTATAGTGAAGGTCTTGCAGGTTAATGCCAACTACTCGTCTTTATAATATGCTGTATATCAACTGTTTGTAGTCTAGAAATGAAAAACAAAAATATACAGATGTTATAATAGAACACCAACTGCAGTTAAGAAAAACTCGCGGTTACGTAATTTGGACATGTGTATGTGGGACATTTGCAAGGAAAGATAATACGAAAAAACGAATTACATGCTATGATATGTAGAGAGTTGAAAAACAAAAAACTTGAATTAGAACTTCACAATAAAACGTGACTGCCAAAGTGTGTTAGGGGAGCTGACCAATATTAAGAAGTTAAGTGACCACCAATGTAACCCAAGATAAAATATTTGTTTTTCTAAAACTATACAGTAATATTCAGACCATGAACTACCATGGCTGTCCACACCTTTAACATGTCAACATTGTGGCACAATATTAGGTACAGCAATGGTACATCCATTATGGTCCTTTTTTACATTAATAAAATCATTAATGTTACCATTGCCAAAAACATTGTTGTCGCTGCTGCTTCTGCTACTGTCGACGTTATTGTTGCTACCGAGCACAGCTAGGTTACTGTTAGACCTGTCTGTTGGACTTGGCTGGAGGTTGCTATTACCGTTATTGCTGTTTCTTTGGTTGTTGTTGTTGCTGCTGCCAAATCCAGCAAAAGCCGCGTCACTAGGTACGAAGTTTTGTAGAAATGTTGGCACAAATTTGTCCAGAAGTTTTCCAATGGCGTCACACTCCGATGGCAACAGGCGTCCACCTCGCGGACTAATTTTGAAAGGAACTGTCTCTCCACTTCGCACAACATTGCAGGCTGAGGAAATAGTACCACAATATATTATTTGCATGTTATAAGGATGCCTAAGGTAACCATAGGCAGTGCTCTGAGAACGTGATGGCATGTGTATATATATATATATATATATATATATATATATATATATATATATATATATATGAGGAATAAATTTTGGTGAAGACCTTATCAGTTAATAAATGTATAACATGAACAATTATATATTTAATCAACAAGTATTTTTCCACGTGACACAAAGTATATAATGTAGGACTTCAGAACATGGAGTGACTTTTCATTACGACATTCCTCACGTTTAAAATAGTGGTTGGTATTGTTGTTAATGTTGTTGTTGGAAGTCAACAGTACTGAGTTCATTTATATCTTGATGACGTTCTGTGGTGATATGTTACATTGGCTGTTTATACATCTCGATGTGTACTCAAGAAGGTAGGCCACTGTACTTCTGTGTGTGGTAAGCTCACAGGGAGCATAGTATATGTCAGGAACTGAGGTTTAGTCTTTATCACCATATTTCACCTGACTCTGATGGTACTCTTCACCTCCTTCAGCGTATTGGTAAATTAGCCCTTTTGGTGTCTACTGGATGGAGCATTTGATTACATTCCTGGCAAAGTGTAAAAAATTACAAAATCTATGGTTTTAAAACATTTTTTGGAATAACACATTAACAAAAATAATGTCACATATTTAAAGAAAGTGAACATCAGAATATGAATAAATTTGAAAAGCTGCGGTGGTATGGCAATATGTTCTGTAGGAAAAGTCAACAATTATTGTCATATGGCATTTTGTCACACAGTAGTATAATCACAACACTGTTTTTCAAAATTTCTAAATAAATATACAAATAACACATGCTAGAAACTGACTTTAAATAATATAATGAGCTATATATAAAGACAAATATAAGTTATTAGCATTGCTACTTATTTCAGATGCCTTATAGTAGTAATTATAAATTACAGACAGTAGATAATATTGATGCATATACAAGTCAACAATAAAATAGCAAAGAAATTAGAATTACTAACAGCAGTTTATAATTGCATTCATATTTGTATGTGCATGTATGTATGTATGTATGTATGTATGTATGTATGTATGTATGTATGTATGTATGTATGTATGTATGAATGTATGGGTGGATGTACGTACGTACGTACGTATGTATGTATCTATGTATGTATGTATGTATGTATGTATGTATGTATGTATGTATGTATGCATTTATGTATGTTGGTATATATGTATAGTTAGTTAGAAGCGTTAGTTATAAACGTGTGTCTCTGTGCGTGCTCAAGGTGGCGCTGATCAGTTAAAGGCTGACATAACAAGAACGCTAGAGTGTATTAAACAAGTGATACCCCGACGGATGGACTGGGGGCTGTGCTCCACCCATTTCCTAGTGGGATAGCACGGGAGTCCATAAGGCTAAGGGAGAAAACCCCGACAGAAAATCTCCACTTACTTCTGGGTTAGCACGGTAGTGCGCAAGGATAGGGGAGTAAACCTCGACCGAAAATCAGGAGGTAGGGACTCTAAAGCAGGAGACCACGCGTTAGAGTCATCATCTGTCATCCCCTGCTGTTTCCAAGCGTATCGACTCTGTCCTTCTGTTAGATGTCATCAGCTGGGACAAGAGGGGGAATGTGCAAAATGGGCAAGGCACTTTCTCCATATCGGCTGTTAAACGGCTGCCCAGGTAAGCTAGGTCAAAGTACAGTGGGGAAGGACACATCACCTTTGTGTACAGATCGAACACAATTCGAAAGGTGAAAATGCACCATAAAAACTTGGAACGTGGAATGTGTCTTGGAATGGACATTCACAGAGTTACTCAGGACACATACACAAGGTCCCTCCAGGACACATGCAGCCCCCGCCATCTCTACAACAGACCAGCTTACTGACCGTCTGTCAAGACGCAGAAGGCCACAATTAACCGTACAATGTGTCTTTAAAGTTACTGTGTTCACTATTAATATACGTTCATTTGTACAAATTGTACAACGAAAGGGGGCGGGGAAGGGGAGGGGGGGGGGATAGCGAGGTATGTGCTGGACGTCACGCACATTAGTAACGTGAACCGTCTATTACAGCCTCTGCTTTCCAAGTGTAGAGATCGTCGCTGGATTCACTGTTCGGATTGCCGTGCAGAAGTTTCCATGCCAATGGCCTCACCTACATTATTGTGTCCCCAGCAGCACCTACATTTATGCTCTTACCTTTCCTGCTCTTGTTGGCTATTGATTGGCTATAGATATACTGTTTCAAACAGAGACTGCTGTGAAGCGCGGCCGAGTACCCGGCGGTATAACTGGGCGGGCAGATTGGGCGCATTAGCTTTGGTTGGCAGCCAATCTAAGAGAAGGTAAACTCTTACTTTAAACCCGGGTAGATGAAGCTAGTTAGCCTGTTCAGAAAGTTCACCTAGGAGATAGGGAACTCTGATTTTAAACCCACATGTTTTCAGGAAGTTCTGGCTAGTACTGTGACAATGAGAGTATCATCGGATGTCTTGAGTAACTAGCATCTGCGGAAAATGACTCCACTGTCTTGTGGAAACCTCGGGAAAGGATAGGGCTACATGAGTAAATCCAGACAGAAAATCCGTAGTGGCAGCGCCTAAGGCGGTTGGTTTCAAAATTGAGAAATCATTTCGGCAGCTCCTGCAACTGAGCTGGTGCTAAATTGACACACGTTGCATTCCTTTGGATTACACCACTAAGACCGAAAGGGGGATCCTGCAGTTTGCGCAGCCCATATTTAGTGCCCAGACTTGGGCCCTGCAGAGGCTGCTTCAGCCTGGCTCTTGAGTGAGAACACAACACGGAAGCTGGCAGTTTACGGGTTATTAGTCCCACCCGATTGGCGCGGGAAAGGGATCATCGCATCCCATTGGTTGACTAACGCCCGCCTCAGCCGGGCAGCCCCCGGTCAGTGGGTGTCGACTGCCAACATCTGCCTGCTCCAGTGGGTGCCTGGAGCTTAGTGCATGCATGACAAGCGGATGTTCATTTTGTACCAAACAATACCAAAATTAAAAAGAAAACTCCAGGGCTTTGATTTGCAAGCTGGAAGGTGATTTTCGAGAGGTTGGAGATGTCAGAAAAACAGCCATCATTGATAGGGAGCTCTCTCGATTCAATGTGGACATAGCTGTCCTACAGGAAACCAGACTTGCCTCTAGTGGCTCACTAAGAGAGAAAAACTACACTTTGTTCTGGAAGAGTCGTGAACCTGAGGAATCTCTACAGCATGGTGTTGGTTTTGCTATTAAAAACACACGTATGGCCTCAGTCGATCCTCCTTCGGAGGGATCTGAGAGGTTACTGGCCTAATCACCGCTACAGGTCATATTAATATCCTCAGCGGCTATGCCCCAACCCTGACAACTCCGGAGGAAGCGAAGTATCAATCCTATAATCAGCTGAGGGAAATGATCAAGAACAGCCCCATGGAAGAAGCACTCGTGCTTCTCGGCGACTTTAATGCTAAAGTAGGTGGGGACCACATAGCATGGCCCACTTGCCTTCGACATCATGGTATTGGTAGAGTAAATGAAAATGGCCAGAGGTTGCTGAAGCTGTGCACTGAACAAGACCTATGTATCACAAATACTTTCTTCAAGGGCAGGCAGCAACATAAAGTATCCTGGAAACACCCAAGGTCACATCGATGGTATCAAATCGACTTGGCAATAGGAAAACGTAAGATGAAAAAGGCACCTGGGCCCGACGCAATAACAAATGAAATAATAACACACTTGGGACCAATAGGCAGACAGCGATTCGTGGACCTGATAAACCAATCGTGGACTCGGGGATTGTTCCCAAAAGAATGGAAGGAGGCAGAAATAATCCAAATCCTCAAAAAGGGAAAACCAAAAGAAAACAAAACAAGCTACCGTCCAATCAGCCTCCTTAGCTGTCTGGGAAAGACAATGGAAAGGCTAGTGAACAATAGGATGCTAACTTTCCTTGAGAAAAACAAAATCCTGGACAAGTGCCAGTCTGGCTATAGAAAATACAGGAGTACCGACGACCAGACCGCTTATCTGACCCAGGAAATCGAAGATGCCTTTCAGAGGAAATGCAAACTATTGTCCACATTCTTTGACCTGACTAAAGCTTTTGACAAAGTCTGGAAGAAAGGACTAATGCTAAAATTAGCGTGCTGCGGAATAAGGCGGAAAATGCTTGACTGGATCAAAGACTACCTCCACTCACGATGTGCGAGAGTCAGGCTGGAAGAACACAGGAGCAAAATGGTCAAACTGCATGAGGGCGTTCCCCAGGGAGAATCACTATCCCCTACCTTGTTTATCCTCTTCATTAATGATCTGACAAAACAGTTCAGAACACACACCCACAAGGCACTCCATGCGGATTATCTGGCCATATGGACCCAGGCAGAAAACATTGGAACTGCAAAAGCAAGAATGCAGGAAGCAATGAATGCAGTAAAGAAATGGGCAGACTCATAGGGTGTCACAATAAACAAAAGCAAGACCCTCCAAACACTCTTCTCGCTCTCTACAAAGCCAGAGCAGGTCAACCTATATTTATTCCTAAAGAAAACAATCCTACATACCTAGGAATGAGATATGGTAAAAGATTAACATGGGGCCCACACATAGAGGATACTCAAAAGAAGGCCACACTCAGACTAAGGCTGATGAATAAACTGGCAGGGACAAACTGGGGCGCAGATGCAAAAACAATCATACAGGTCTACACTGGATACGTACGGCCAACACTGGAATATGGCATGGGTGCCTATGCAACAGCGGCAAAGACCAACCTACAGAAACTAGACAAGGCACAGAATACCGGACTCAGAATTATTACCGGAGGTCTACGGAGCACCCCAATTAGAAAACTGGAAGCGGTAGCAGGCCTCCAGAGAAAAATACTAAACCTGACAGAAAAATACAAGCGTATGAATAAACATCCAATGCAGGGAAAAGTCAATGAATTAACAAAAAACCGCATAAAAAGAACAATCTTCAATCATCTATCAAAAGCCCTTACAGTCAGGAACAGTGACATCATATCAAAATGTCCAACAACATGGGAAATGATACAAGTATATTAAAATACAGACCAACAGCCAAACTTCACTGTGGAAGCGAAAATACCAGGTATCGATAGAAAGGTGGAAGAATCAGTCCATGCATTGAGAGAAAAAACCCTAAAGCATATTGGAGACGCCTATCCTCAACCCATGTGGACGCACATCTACACAGATGGATCATCAGAGGAAGCATTGAGGAAAGGAGGGGCGGGACTCGTCATATTTCTACAGGAAAAAACCGTTATAGAAAAAGCAAGTGCAGCCGGGGAGCCCTCGACAAATCTAAGAACAGAGCAACAGGCAATAATTGAAGCAGTCAAACTATTGGATGAAAAGGGGTTAAAGGATAACAAATTAGTGTTTTTGTGCGACTGCATGGAAATTTTGCAGGCCACACAAAGAGAACCACGAAATAGTATGGACAGGGAACTGATATACCAGCTAAACAAACTCAGACCACAGTAAAATCACCCTCCAATGAATTGCAGCTCACTGCGGCATACCTGGAAATGAATGAGCGGACAGGCTAGCCAAGGAGGGAAGACAAAGAGAACAATTCACCCACCCAGTGTCACTGCCAGAAGTCAAGGCAAACATTAAAAAAAAATATAAACAACAGTGGATAGAGAGAACAAACAGTAAATATCCACAGGACCCAATCAATAGACTGAATAGGAAACAGTAAACCACAACCTTTCGCCTCAGAACAGGTCATTGCAGACTAAATGCACATATGCATAAATAAAAGCAGCACTGACTGCACAATGCACGTGTCAGAGAGGAGCCCAGACTCCAGAACACATCCTGCAAACATGTCCCCTGCACCAAGACTCCCATGAGAAGACCTGGCCCGAGGAGAGAAACATACAAGGCAAACTGTGTGGAACCAGTGAGGACCTGCGACTGACGTGTCACTTCATGGATGCAGCCCGTCTGGTGGCATAAAACGAGCATACGAAACCAAACGCAAAGAAGAAGAAGCAGAAGAAATAGAAGAAGAAGAAGAAGAAGAAGAAGAAGAAGAAGAAGAAGAAGAAATCGACTTGATTGTCACTAGATCTTCAGCTCTAAACATGGTCCTCTCCACTAGAAGCTATCACAGTGCAGACTGCGACTCTAACCATGCTCTTGGATATAGCAGGGTACGCTTGCAGCTTCGCAAAATATGCCGCTCCAAACAAGTGAGGCATTCCCGCAACAACACTGTGCAGATGATAATTCCTTTCAAGGCCGAGAGGTTTGTGTTTGACCTGCATCTTGCTCTTCAGGGAGGATCTGAGTGTGACGCCACAGCTAAGTGGAACGTTATGAAAGGTGCCATCTATAATACAGCACTAGCAACATTCGGCGTGAGGGACGGACCAATCACAACTGGTTCAGTGCACATCTCGCAAGAATGGAACCTGTAATGAGACCAAGCGAGAAGCTTTCATAAAATATAAAAACGTCCAAAGGAAAGGACGCGTGTTGCCCTCAGATTAGCCCGAGGCATCAAACAACGAGCTAGACAATGCGCGAATGAGTACTGGCAGCAACTGTGTGAAGAAATTCAGCTAAATGCAGAGACGGCAAATATCCAGGGCATGTATAGAGGCATAAAGATGGCACTGGGCATTACTGCGAGAGGTGCTGCCTCCCCCCCCCCCCCTTGAAATCTCTGACGGGTGCGAGAATCATGGACCATGATCAGCAGCTGGCCATATGGTTGGAGCACTACTCTGAGCTCTACTGTCGGGAAACGGTGGTCACTGATGAGGCCTTGTGCAAGCTACAGACCCTGCCAATTATGGACGAACTTGACAAACACCCTGCTCTGGATGAGCTTGATAAAGCTATAAACTACCTCTCAAATGGCAAAACACCAGGGGGAGATCGTACCCCATCCGAAGCCAGAAAATGCGGGAAATCAGCACTAGCTCAGCACATGTTTGATCTTCTATGCGTCTGCTGGGAAGAAAGTGCAGTCCCCCGAGATATGCGTGATACCACCATTGTGACTATTTACAAAAATAAAGGTGACCTCAGGGACTGCAATAATTATAGAGGGATCTTGCTCCTGAGCGTTGTAGGCAAAGAGATGCTACTAAACAGGTTGAGACTGCTCGCGGACAGAGTATACATAGAATTCCAGTGTGGCTTAAGAGTAGGTAGATCAACAACGGATATGACTGTCTCGCTTCGTCAAATCCAGAGAACAAGATCCGCCGCTCTTTATGATGTTTCTAGACCTGACCCAGGCCTTCGAGCTGGTTAGTAAAAAAAAGTCTATTCAAACTCCTTGAGAAGATCGTCTCCCCCACCCCCCTCTTCCCTCCCTAAACTGCGTAGCATGATAATTTCTATTCACACTGAAATGAAGGGCTCAGTTCTAAACGATGGATCATCGTCAAACACTTTTACCACCAAGAGTGCACTGAAACAGGGATGTGTGCTCTCTCCGCCCCTCTTTGGGATCTTCTCCATGCTCCTATCCTACGCTAATGACACATCTGTGGACTGTGTTTATCTGCACACTAGGTCAGATGCGCGGCTGTTTAATCTATCCCGGCTGCGTGAGAGGACCAAGGTGAGGACAGTGCTCATTTGGGAGATGCTATTTGCTGATGATGCAGTTCTGGTGACGAATAGTGAGCAGGCCTTGCAGAGACTGTGAGACAGATTCGCGGAGGGGTGCAATCAGTTTGGTCTCACCATAAGTCTGGAAAAGACAAAGGTCTGCGCATAGGGCATTTCCACTGTGCCATCCATAAAGATTGATGGCGTCACTCGGGAGGTCGTCAACAGTTTCACTTATCTAGGGTCTCCCATCAGCAACACTCTCTCGCTCGAAAAGGAGATAGACAGTAGGCTTGGCAGGGCAAGTACCGTCAAGACCCGAATGGCGAAGAGAGTCTGGGAAAACACTGCGCTGTCTCACTAAACTAAGGTCCAGTTCTAACAGACTTGCGTTCTTGGCACTCTCATGTATGGAAGCGAGACTTGGAGCTCTTACTCTAAACAGGAACGGCGGCTGAACACCTTGCACAAGAGATGTCTACGGCGTATATTGGGGATTGGGTGGCAAGAGGGTCACATAATACGGTCTTACAGAGAGCAAACACTCACAGCGTGTGCTCGATGTTGAGCCAGCGGCATCTACGGTGGTTGAGATATGTTTATTGCATGGAAGACAAGAAGGCTGCCAAAGGATATCCTTTAGGACAGCTAACCATTGGAGTTAGAAGAATCGGCCGTCCCACACTGCGTATCAAGGACATAGGCAAGAGGGACATGAAGTCACGCGACATCCCATCCGAGGGCTGGGAAGAAATTACTCAGGATGGAGCTATCTGGAAACAGTCAGTTGGAGGGGGCAAAGTAGCTGATGACGCTAGTAGAGGTTTTCTGGCTGCAGAAAAAATAGAAAGACTGAAGAGATCAAGGAACAGCCAGGCAAGCCAGCCTCCGCAGTACGGATGTACCATCTGTGACAGGGACTGTCACTCGCGGTTCAGAGAGGAGGAACTCTGAATTTAAACACACAAGTTTCAGAGAGTGCTGGCTAGTCTTGGGACGATGAGAGTATCATCGGATGTCTAGAGTAACTAACATCTGCGGGCAATGACGCACTCAATATAGGTTTGAATTCGCCGGTTAGTATTTTGATTTCTTTGAAAGCGTCTCTTTCTTTCCTTTGTTTTTTTAACGCTTCTATTCTGGTACACGAGTCCAATACGTGTTGTTTCTTGTCCTTCCAAATCTCTCTTCTAATTTTTGTTTATGTATTTCAGACACTGCGCTCTGTTCAAGTTTGCTTTAATTTTTTTTTTCTTCTATGAGTCTCATTGAATTAACAATATATTAACAGGAAAGCTAATTACCCACTAGACCTATTGAGAACAGGAAATCGATTGCTGGAGACAAAGTTGAGACCCACAGTGGTGCAGCCGCCTTGAGGAACGGGTCATCAAGTAATAAAGTAAGGAAGTATGTATACATATGTTTTTTCGGCCACATAAGGCGCCATGACGGACTGGAGAAAGCACTTATGTATGGCATTGTTCAAGGAAGACAAGTCAGAGGCCGACCAAAGCGTGAATGGGCACAATACATCAAGTACACTCTAAACATGAGCATGAAGCGGGCAGACATACTGACTGCTGATCGAGAATCTTTCCGAATGCAGTGACGAGAGTGATGTTCTGCCAACAAGGAAATGCTACATGATTTTGATGGTGTATATGTGCCATCTCTACCAGGTGCTTTTACGATTGGCGTGAAGTCGATAGCTTTTTCCAAATCTGATATGTTCGGTAGAGAGGGAATTCCAGCAGAAATCATTAAATGCGGGGGGAACGCACTTCTTCAATATATGTATGAACATATTTGCCAGTATTGGAGTGAGAGGGCGATATCACAGGACATGAGAGACGCCAACATAATCACGCTTTACAAGTAAAAGGGAGACGAAAGAGACTGCAACAATTACAGCGGAATATCGCTCCTGAACATTGTAGGCAAAGTGTATGCTCGCATCATCCTGAGCAAGCTGCGAAAGCTGGCCGACAGGGTGTATCTAAAGTATCATTGTGGTTTTGGCACAGAAAGGACCACCGTTTAAATGGTCTTTTTACTGAAAGAATTGCAAGAGAAATGCCGAGAACACTGACCACTATTTCTTGCCTTCATCGACCTCACCAAGGCATTCGACCTGGTAAACAGAGAGGGTCTTTTTACAGTAATGTCTAAAGTTGACTGGCTGCCTAAACTACTGAGCATGATTAGGTCTTGTCATGTGGGCATGAAAGGTACAGTGCTGTATGACGGTCGGAAATTAACAGCAAAGTTACTATTCGGCATTTGGAACTGCCACAGAGAGGTCTTTTTGCATACTAGGTCAGATAGGAAACTGTTCGAACAAACCAAGCTGCAAGCAAAAAGTAAGAGAAGGGAGACTATCATTCTGGATGTGCTCTTTGCTGCCCTCGTCGCCCACACCGAATCCAAATTACAGATCCTCATTAATAGGTTGACAAGATCTTGTCATCTGTTTGGACTTACCATCAGCTCACAAAAAACAAAAGTGATGGCTTAGAATGCAGATCCTCCAGACATTGTCTTAAACGATAAAACTGAAGATGGTAAATCACTTCAACTACCTCGGGTCTATCATCACCGACAACCTTTCACTGGACGCAGAACTGGATCTATCATCACCGACAACCTTTCCCTGGACGCAGAGCTGAAAAACGATTAGGAATGGCCTGATCTGCACTTGCCAGGCTCTGACACTCTCACAGAGAATGTGGAATAACAACAAAGATTGCTATGTACATATCATGTGTGAATAGTACCCTGCTCTATGGCAGACTCCAAACGTTTGCGGCGAAAGCAACAACTTACTGTCCTCTCTCTGTCGTGAAGTCTATTGGCTCTCAAGACTGACAGGATGCCAATCAATATATATGCACACACACACACACAACATACACACACACACACACACACACAAACTCAATGACAACCGAGTTACATGCATTGGGATTGTACGTAATGCTACCTGCTAAACACACAAGTTACCTTTTTATACTTACATTGCTTATTGCCAGCTACAGAGTTTGGCAGACCTTGACCAGGTACCAGTGGCACGTTGCTAATAAAGTTGGCCAGGTTTGGTCCTAGAATGTCCCGAAGAGATCCACGGATGAGAGCACTTCCGTCGCTGTTAATGATTGGAGGAGGCAAGGATGAAGGCGTCAGTGGGGACAAGAAAATGAGATTCACAGCGTCACGCCCTGTCGCCGCTGCTGTAATACAACATAATAACAGTTAATAAAGAAAAGATCCATTAGACGTCAGTCAGACTTGACCTCATTCATACAATATATTATTTGTGTAAATCGGATACAAAACATGACAGACTACATTTCAAATGAAACATTCGAGCACCTACCTGTGTTTTGATTGGTCAAGCCTGGAGCCAGGGGAATGAATCGGTTGTTGTTGTTAATGTTAGTTCCCATATTTAACCGCCTCGCTGGTCTTCTCCTGGCCGTGACTGGTAAGATTGGATTTCCCTGAAGCGTCACTAAGAACACAACAATACGGTGAGGTGAACATAATTTTACAAACCCTAGCAGAATTGATGGGAAACGTATACTTTTTTGTCTATCTTGTATTATTATTGATTGAGCTATAAGTGTACGTTTCCAGTTCATGCTTCTATCATTGCCTTATTACTCTAAATGGTACGCCTATTTTTCTTTGTGCACGCTTTCAACAGCTCTGATATCAGTCCCACCGAAACAGTTATCGGCAGGTAGTTATTATGTTTAGTTTATATATTATGTGTAATCTGAATATGTTGTGGCTTGTGCAAAGTCTGAAGAATATCACCTGTTTGCCACTGTTGAGATAGAAATATGAATATCACCTGTTTGCCTCTGTTGAGATAGAAATATGAATATCACCTGTTTGCCTCTGTTGAGATAGTAATGTAAATATCACCTAATGAGATGGTGAGATTGTAATATGCATCATCTTTTGTTGAATCCCATGTATTTATTGCTTGTAAAACGTGTGACCTCTTCACAAGTCATACTTGAGGTAGGATAGATTATACAGTTTTTGGCTTATTCATTATGTACTCTTCAGTACTATCACCACTGAAAGCACATTTATGAGATGCTATTTGTCTCTCTCTCTTTTAGAAGAAAATTTCAAATTTGTGCGTGTGGCTCATCCAACTGCGCATGCTTGCGCGTGTGCGTGAATACGTGCGTGTGTGTGTATGTGTGCGCGCGTACGTGTGTGTATGTATGTACGTAGTTATGTATGTATCAGCGAAAATACATCAAGCAAAGAAAAGAATAGATGACTAGCGAAATTTTACACTTGATGGACGATAGAAGAAAGAGGAAACATGATGGGGGGAATACGACACGTTGAATTAAGAGATAACACACGTGTAGGCAAGCAAAAGAAATATTGCTAGACCAGAACTGCCTAGAACTCGAAGTGCATCCCAAAACTTGCAAACTCCATGTACAGCCGAATAATTGGACTAACAGGAAGACGACCAGACACAATCACTGGATATTTAAAAGCAAGAGATGGAGAGATACTGATGAGGAAGGATAAAATAATTGACAGATGGACAGAATACATCAGCGAGTTATATGACAACAGACCAGACCTAAATGAACAGGTTTAGTGCGAAGGGCCGTCAATGCTTCGCCAGGGGTAAAAGACGCTATACAACATACAAACATCACTAAAGAGAAAATTGTGGTCACGTGAGATATTGGATTAAAAGTTATAACAACATTACTAAACGATAAATATGATTGTGAATACATTCCGAATTGCTTGATGAAGTCAATATTCGTAACACTACCAAAGAAACCACTAGCCATTGGATGCGAAGACCACCGCACTATTAGTCGTATGATCCACATGACGATGATACTTCTAGAAATCATCCTGAGAAGATTTGAAGAACTTCTTTCGGTTGACCTGAGACCCACAGTAGAAGGTAAGATTTTCAGCCAAAATGTGTTAATGCGCATGAACCAGTCAGAAGACACACGTTTTTTGTCAATGGCGCTGACAACTGAATATGTGAAGTAATATTTGAACGTTGCGCGTATGATTCTGTCTCCACACAATCTGTGACCGTGGTCAAAACAACTTTTTGATTATAAATGATATTTCCGTTACAGACACAGGCGTCCGTGATGAAATGATAGAGACCTACTTAAATTAGGTTATCCCCTTTTAAGACGTGAGGTGATCAGATGCATGCTTCATCTGTGGGTGTATGTTCAATATTCGCTTACAACTGTTCATGTCTCGTTGTTACCCTATCACTCATTGTGCATTCGGTAAAAGCAAATGAAAACATTAGGTGCCGCCATAAAAGTGACATAAGTATTGTCAACAGAGTCAAAAGCTGTTTTAAAATGTTCCTGCATTGTCAATGGAATAGAAGCAGTTAGTTACACTACCAATTTGATATCAAATTGGAGTGATAGAAAGTTTGGCGATCAATAAGTCATGTCCAAAACAAGATTCTACGGCGAAAAATCCTGAGCCACCACTGTAGTTAATTATATTTCTTTCTTTTCGCTTTTTGTCCTGTTAGTGTCTTTCAGTGTCAGGATTTTTCTTTTTCTTTTTTGTGTTCGCCTTATTTATATATTTCACAAGGCCGTGTGCACTGGGGTTTTTATTTTTGCGCTTGTCGGCCCAGTGCATCCGACTTCAGCATGCATTTTTATGTAAGGGCCTGCTTCCTCATGCATTTTCTAAGGGTGTGCTTTCCTGGGGTTACGGCCGGTGCTGTGATGGGGATCGAACCCAGCACCTTCGGTTGTGAGCCGTGTCACTTAACCACTAGCCCATGTCGTTCTCTAGCGTCAGGATATGAAGAGGTTTCTTGACCGGGACTTAATATTGCCTCGTACATGTACACTGCCTCTGTTATTTCTACTATCCATCTTTTGCGTGGTCAGCGCTTTGTTTTGTATCCAGTGTATCTGTACAGCATTGCTTTCTGTGGGATGCTTTCTGATGGTTGACGCGTCACGTGACTGAACCATTTGGTTTGCTGTGTCTTGTTGAGGTCTAGTATTGTCTACTAATATCTTCGTTTCTCATTCTACCCATTCTTTTTACTCCAAGCATTCTACACTGGCAATTCATCTCTATTGCTACGATGTATCGTTTATCTTTGTTTGTTAATGTAAAATGCTGGCACTGACAGCACAATGTGGTTAGGAATATTTGAGTGTTGTACGTGGGTGTTGTACGTGGTTATTTATATATGAGATATTAAGTGCCTTGTTTTTCTATTTCTATGTGTTGATGGTTATTGGTTCTATTGCAATTGTAATTGTTCCTTTTATCTACGCTAGAAATCCATTAATTTTATTTAAGGGAATATCCTTCTGCGTTCGTTCTCGATTTCCCGCTACAGGGTTTTGCACGTAGCAGGAAGTAGTCCGGAGAACGGGTTGCGTTGTGTCGCTAGTTTACAGTTTGACTGCGATATTTGCACCTTTCGGTCCGACACATCCGTCTTCAGCAGCATTTTAAGGAATAGTTGCATATGCTTGATGCTGCAGAAATAATTCGATCCATTTCTCAGTTCAGTGGAGTTCAACCTGATCTCCACAATCCTGCTCGATTTCTCTCTGACTGCGGTTGTTTGTGTCTCCTCGCGTTGTAGGTCAGTCCATTCATAGATGCTGTCTTCCCCCCGTTATCTCGGTTGTCCTCGCCTTCGCTTGCCTTGTATTGTGTCCTGTAGTATCCTATTTGCAAGGACCTTTGATCTCGAGACGTGGTTAAACCAAGTATTGGGGGGCAGGGATAATTAATGCATTTAAGAATAGATTGGATGAGCATAGGTTTTAGAGCAAGCAAATGTAAATTAAACTGGCTGTTTACAGACACTGCAGTCTTCTAAACCAGTATAACAACGTTAAGTTGAGCTAAGTTAAGTCGTCGTACAATCCACTTGCATTCTCAATTCTTCGACGTACTTCATCCTTTGTGATACGGTCTTTGTAGGTGACATTGAGAAGTCTTCTAAAGACATCTTAACTCCATGACTTTCTTCTCTGAAAGTATTCTGTAATGGTCCATATTATGCAGGCGTAGAGGAATATCGAAATAACCAGTGACGCATTAGTCTTACCATTATGGCGAGTAATACTATTTTATTTTTCCATATATGTTTCAATCCAGCAAGCGCTGCAGATGCTTGAAGCTGTTCACTGATTCGAGCTCATGTCCATTTGCTTTGATCACGGCGTTGATTCCTTCGGTGTTTTTGGTCATTAACTTTGTCGTTTCTGCGTTTATCTCCATGCCAACTCTGTGCCGTTTCATTCAGTATTCGGATCAATTCCTGAAGTCTGTTTTAGTACTCGCCAGTCCGTCAATGTCATCTGCCAATCGTAAGCTAGTAATCGTTCTATCCCATTTCCTAACGGTGCCAACATGAACTTCAAGGACATTTCTATTCCGGTGTAATTGTATGCAGTAATTCTTTAGTACATCCGAAAAATCGTACAATGTTACATTGAAGATAAAAACTCTACAGGCGTTAAAAGTTCTTACATGCATTGCCAATAATAGCCACTTGAAGATTTCCTGTTGTTGGGTCTTGTAGGAAGACGGGGTTCCCTGTAGCCGTTACAACAAGCTGACCTACAAAAATAATCATAAGTTAGAAGGGAATGTGGCAGTGATATGTGTACTATCATCTAACCAATAAAATAAGGCATTACTTTGAATACTATCATCTTACCAATCACATTTGGGATTACTTTGAAACATTTAAGCACAATAACTTCGCAAAACATGAACATTTCAATGCTCACACAAGTCAACAGGTGACTATGTAATACAGCTGCTCTGCCATTACTTGCTTCTATCAGTGTGTGATTATAGGAAGGTAGGGATGGCTCAGACGGTTGGACAGGTGACTCCATTTACAACTTCAATGAAAGAAGAAGTTTAATCTATACTGAGTAGAAAAAAATACCAGACTGCTAAGAGTCAATATGACCATGATAGGGAATGTAGTATATAGTGCAACTAGAAGTTAGATTTTAAAAGCCGATAAGCGATAGCAATCAGCAACGTTATGCTGGTTTGTATACAAATGTAACTGCGTTGAGAAACTACCGTGGAAATGATCTGCTACCCTTAGAGGAGGATCGGAACATACACGGCAACAACCTCCTGCCAAAGAGTTGAGAATAAACAAAATAATTTCAGCTCTAATGTGGATATCTGATACAAAATTAGTCATGACGGTAGTCATGCAGGGATCAAGTTAGTACACTGGCTTCAAAATGCGTGTATTTGGAGTCGTAGAAACAGGTACAAAAATGGGGGGGGGGGGGGATTTCTGCAAATAAACAATGAACACCTATCCATACAGCAATGAGATAATGAGATATCAACGTTGTACACACAGCAAGTGTTTGTAATAAAGCGATAATTATGAGGCACTCCCAGGTGGGAGTGTGGGAAAAATTGGCTGAATGCCTTGAATGTCAGTTTTCAAGCAGGAGGACATGTTTTCAAGATAGACATCTTTTGTCGAACAAATATAAACCTAACTGTGCATGGCGACTAAAACAGCCAGCGGCTTTTATTCCCCCGCACTATAAATCCGTTCTGTGGACCTCAACAACGGTAATAAACAACATAATGATAGTCTTTTTTCACATGTGAAGACAGATAATGAGTGTGAATATAATAGAGATACATAACCCATTAATGTCCACACTGACTGCTTAAAAACACGGTCCACCTATTCGTCTAGCAGGAGTGCGTTTTGTAGCATTACAGCTGCGCTAATATTCATGTGCTAGTACTAATCGTCCACTTCTGCCTTGCACTTCTCACCTTGGAGCCATCAACCGATCCTCTTCAAGCAGACCTGCATTGTACTATTTTATCCATTTCTTTCCAGGTTCTCCTTGTTTTTATTGTATAGGCCTCTCTTCTCCATTCGTCTGTTTGCCTTCCTTTGCCCATTTGTTATTGGGGGTTCTGTGACAGGAATTGCCTGATGTTACTGGCTTGCCGCTCTCACAGTTTGGGACCTATCCTGCTCTACGTTCGTCATAAGATGTCCTGCCTCAAATGTCTTTATTCTGTTCTCTACCATAATCTTTCGTGTATGACCTTGTAGAACTATTGCAGACCAAGAATCTGTTTCAGGAATTTGTTGATGAAGCAATGTTATCTCTGAATATTGTTTGATCATTCGCAATTTGCTCCACGTGCTGATATGGTTCGCGCCCCAATCATAGCACCGGTTGTTACTTAGGATAAGCAGATTCTTAGAAATTGCAGAAGGAAGAAGACCCTTACGTAAAATTCATGCAAAAGTCGGATGCATTGGGCCGACAGGAATACAATAAAAACACAGTGCAACGCACACCGCCTTGGGGAATAGAGAAATAAGGCCAGAACCAAAAATAAAACCACAAAAAAACATGCATGCTGATGAAGGGAACTCTGGTCCTCTATGCTTGGCTTCATCTGCCTGGAGCTCATTACTGCAGGGAACACATCGATCCACATCTCGTCAGCCAGACTGCCGTGTAAATAGCCTGTTTGCTTGAAACGTTACATGGAAGAGATATTGTGGTCTTGGTCAGTGCATTGACCCTGACGCGGCGTCCTGGTCAGTATGTTGTGCCTGACTAGACTAGTGTCTCAGTTCTCCATAAACATGTTATTGTGATTGCTTTTTTCCTACACGCTCACGTGTATTACACGTTTACGATTATGTCTGAACACTTTTTAATGAATAATTGTCTTTGCCTGGATGTCAAATTTGTGTGAATCAACCGTTAAATGGCGGTTTCTGTAGAAATATTGTTGGGCATATGGGTGTGTTCAAGAAGTATCCAACTTTAATTTTTGTCACGGAAATAAATGAACCATAGGTGTTGTCCTTCTGCAGGGCGGTATAGGAGACTGTCATTCGCGTATGTGAATTTTTTCCGGCCCGCATTTTGCGTCAGTAGCTGACAGTCAGCCTTTAAGTGTAGTGAGAACCTGTTGGGTTTTCATTCACCACGGTGCATAACAGTTTCAAAGTCATGTTGAACGTTTTCTTTGACTTCAATAGGGTTGTGCATCACGAGTACGCACATCAAGGTCAAAACATTACCAAGGAGTACTACCTGGAGGTCATCAGTCAACTTCTTGAAGCTGTTCGACGCAAACAACCGGCCATGTGGACAACAGGAACTTCGCAGCTCCATCAAAACAACCCACCCGCGCATTCTTCGAATCTGAGTCAGACTTTCTTGGCCAAACACAACATTCCTTTAGTTCTCTAGGCTTCCTTTTCTCATGACATGGTTCCTTGCAAATGCTGGCTGTTCGTATTCCTCAAGTTGTAAATTCCGCTGAAAGGGACCTGATTTGATTGAAGAGAAAATATTATGTGGAATGCGACGACCCAGCTGTACTCCATTCCCAAAGAGGCCTTTCTTAAATACTTCCAACAATGGCGTGACCGCTGGGAGAAGTGTATGGAATTCCAAGAAGAGTAGAGTACTTTTAGTGGGATTCGGATTTAAAACCTCCAGGTGAGTAATTGCAATTTTCTTTTTGAACACAACTCGTACACTTACTATCATTATGATGTACGCAATAGCTGGTATGAACCTACCAGTGGTCGGATTTATGGATGTCTGCGCCGGAGTAACTTGCTGTCCGGTGACAGGATCAATAACTACAGCCGGTTGACCCGTTGCTATGTTCACAAATTGTCCGTTCACGATCTGAACGTTGGGCACATTTACTGTGGGTGTGTTCACATTTCCGTTTCCGGTTAGTAGTGACAGAAGCACCAACTTTTTAATGAGATCATCTTTATCTCCACTTGATCCACTTTTCTCTGGTGAAAAATTTTTAAAAAAACATTATTATAATGACATATATGACCGTACCAATCTGAGATTGTTCAGCAGGAATTATACATGCATAAAATGTGTTATGGACTTTAAGGTCAGTAAATAAAGCTAAAGCCTATCATTTGCTGAAAATCTATATACAGTATTATTAAAATTAATGCACATTTTTTAAAGAAAATTATTTACTTCTACCCGTATGATAAATAAAGATATTAATGCGGCGTTTAATGTACTTTCAATTACCGAACCCCTGAAAAAGGTGTTCCGTAAATAAATGAAAAATGTGGGCCTAATGGAAATAACAAAGAAAACGTTTGTTTTGATAAATCCGAACAGCCTACATAATATTTATGCATAATACATTACCGTCATGATGAAAATATCAACAATTCTGAATCCCCTTAAGAATAGGGGAGAGAAAGTTACGTGTTCCTAACAAGAAAATCGGTCAAGTGAACCAGATAAATGGTGTAAATATACCTAGTCTGGCAGGTACGAGAGAACGGGGATCTTAAGAGACAAAGTCACACAAAGAACAGTGTTTGAGAATTGGGAAGACAAGCGTCGCGTGCACAGAGGATTAAGATATGACAACTACTAGAATGGAGCGGGCCTAGGCAGTTGTGTGAGACAAAAACTGTTGGTGAGCTATATCAACACGCCTAAAGGGGATACCGAAAATATGGCTAGACAGGAGACGTAGGCTGAGGGAAGTACCCCAACATCAGGAGGTGATAGGACAATTAGTTTTACCTCCAGACTTGGAAGAAACTTACAATAACTACGAAGCTAATGAAGAGAGAGTCGACAGAGGATCTATGCCAACACCGACCCAGTTTGGACACCCCCGGGGCCTAGCAGCATGCGGGAATTACAATAGTGCAGAACAGTAGAGCGGTGAAAGCATTTGGGGAAGCCTTTGTCGACGATGCACAGGAGTACATAGAAGACGAAATATAGGAATATGCGCCCTGTAAAACAAACCTGTTGTAGCCAAATGAGGAGGGTCGTTAAATAAAGTAGAACATATTAAACGTCTTCGATGGAAATTGGCTCATTCGGGTAGCCATTCCACTTCCGGCAAGACTGTATCCACTGTCAAACCAAGAGGAAATATTAAATATGGCAGTCGCATGGAAATCATACGCCAACTAACACCGAAGGGGCTAGCCAGGAGGAATCATAACGCAGTGTCGGCTTTGAATTTATTTGGAGAGGACGATGGCATAAACTATGAAAAGAGGATATTTCTGATAAAGAAAAAAAATAATGATGACGTTCATGAAATCCATAGAGAATGTGCTGCGGCAGATTAAGGATAGGGCATAATGATACCATAGTTATAAGTAGTCTACAAGTTTCCATAGAAGACATGGCATTAGATGCCATTTTACCACAGTGGTTTCACGGGAGAGGATATGTTGCACAGAGCCGAGAATATGACACCTCCATCAATGATAGTATGTCGTAAGGAAGTGAATAACAATGCTGCCATGACGTTAGATGGTCATTATACGCGAGTGGTTTCGCGAAATAAGCTCTGTGTTAGAGTCGAGAATATGTTCACTGTTACACTGGTGGCATTACGTAAGAGTTGAAAAATAGTGCAGACACGGCGTAATATCGGCCATTATCTACCTCAGTGGTTTCACGGAAGATATTCTGTTAGAAAGTCTGAATATGGTCACTGTCACACTGATAGCCAGCCGTAACAGACTAATAGTACAGTTGTGATTATAGATCAGCCATTGATGTTCGATGTTTTAGGACGAACTCTAAGTGACAAAGAGCCGGCCACTTTGCGAAATTAGGCGGCTTTAGTGAGAGATGACACATTCCATGAGGTAGCCGATTTATTTTGGAGGGTCTTGATCTGAGACAATGCGATGAAAAGTCGTAAAAGTGACAGACATAAACTATAAGGTTTGATGGATGAGACGACCCATAGTTTGTGAGTATATATATCTATTTTTAATGTGTATTTTTTAAAATCTAGTAGCTCTAATTATTTAGAGATATAAGCAGAAGGAAGTATAAAACGTCTGCGTAAGATGTTTTGTGATATGAATATTTACTGAAATATGTGGAACCATGTTTACTGTGGAGGGGGAGAGGAGATGGCTACCGCCCTCATACAGCCGAGCCTGTGAAATGTGACATCTCTAACACCTCACACTTCTACGGCAGTAATGCTATGGGTTACCTTTCTATGAAGTTTGATCTAGCTGCAGTTTCTTCGGCGTGTGTAACTAGAAAGTCCATGTAGATTCTCTTGTCTACAGTAATGTTTTTGACTCCCTTGTTTACTTTTTGTCTTTCTCAACTTTGACTTTGGAGACCCTAATTTTGCTGTTTAATAAAGGCACTTTTATGGCTCGTCCTTCTTCCATTGTGTTAGTGTTTTTGCCGTTATCTTTTCCATCTTACATAAACTTCCACTGACTCCTTTTTCAGATCTTAAATAATTTTTCCAATTTTTCGTAAATGCAGGCCTGTGTGTTTAGTTACGTAGTGCTTGAAATATGTTGCTGAGTGTAATGCTGAATTCCTTGTTCTTCTCATGCCACATTATAGAGATGTATGTTTACTTGAAATGTTCAGCTCTTTCGCAATTTAAGCTTAAATCTAGACCATCATATTGTCTGAAGCCATATCTGCTCCTCTGAAGACCATGATATTCTGTAAAGATCACCTACGTTTCCTATACTGGTGTGTTTTATTTGGTCCCGCGTTAAATGATCAGGATATGTTAATGTTTCCTTTTGAATTTTCTTGAATGGAGACATTCATCTCTCCACTGATCAGTTTGTTTTCTTCCTAAAAATTTGCAAATATCTCACTATTCTCATATTTTTCATCTTCTTCTTCTTTCCGTTCGTCACATATTTGATTATGTCTGCACAAGAAGACCAGTGCTATGGATAACAGTTGTTGTGGAGAGTTCTTCAAGGCTTCCAAACAACTTTATGAGGACGTTTCACTCCTTGGACCAGTATTTAGTATGCAATTACCTACGCATATTAATGTTTCGTAGGATTTGTTCACACGTTACCAAATATGATGGAGTCAATTTGATCATGTACTAGTATTCATTCAATCTGCTATGTCCAGTCTTCCTGCGAAGCAGGATCATTTGCTCAACTAGAATAAGACAGTGACAGTTGTCTCTCGTTTGGTCGACTTTCCTTACAGCTTGGATAAGGATCCTCTTTACTCTCAAAGTGTTTATTTGTTCGTTTTGTACTCGTATTTCTACGTCCTTGATTTACTTGTCTACTCTCTCATTTTCTGTTACGTCACTATGAGATGACATCGGCCATAGCACTGCCTTGATCTTGGCTTTTTGTTCATTTAAAGCCTTTTTAAGCTCTGGCTGTTAATCATTCTTGAAACTGACATTGAATCTGTAAGGATTTACAACCTGCTCGCATTGCCTTGTTGTCTTGATAATAATTTCTGCAGCATTAATTAGTGTACTTGAGTCAAGTAGTTTGAAAAGAATTGTCCAGTGGGTGAACTAGTGATTTGGTTTTTCTTTATCTGGGTAAATACCCTAGAATTCTGAACCTCCATTTTTTCCTGCCGTGGTTGTTGATACAATTTTCATTCATTACACCAAATATCATATTTCACGAAGTCAGTAAGTTTGTTTTGTGGACATCTTTCTTAACGGCAGAAAGCGTTTCTTGTCAACATATTTAACTTGGACTACAATGGCAAAATAGTTCACAACGTTAATATGCCTGCTGTACCAACATGTTTAACATCAATATGTCTGTTCTGTCAACATGATTCACAACATCAATATGTCTGCTGTGTTGGCATATTCCATAACGTCAATATGCCTCCTGTGTGATCATGTTTCTTGAGGCAAATATGTCTTCTGTGTGATCATGTTTCATGAGGCAAATATGTCTTCTGTGTGATCATATTTCATGAGGCAAATATGTCTTCTGTGTGATCATGTTTCATGAGGCAAATATGTCTTCTGTGCTATCATGTTTCATGAGGCAAATATGTCTTCTGTGTTATCATCTTTCATGAGGCAAATATGCCTTCTATGTGATCATGTTTCATGAGGCAAATATGTCTTCTGTGTGATCATGTTTCATGAGGCAAATATGTCTTCTGTGTGATCATGTTTCATGAGGCAAATTTGTCTTTTGTGTGATCATGTTTCATGAGGCAAATATGTCTTCTATGTGATCATGTTTCATGAGGCAAATATGTCTTCTGTGTAATCATGTTTCATGAGGCAAATATGTCTTCTGTGTGATCATGTTTCACGAGGCAAATATGCCTTCTGTGTGATCATGTTTCATGAGGCAAATATGTCTTTTGTGTGATCATGTTTCATGAGGCATATATGTCTTCCGTGTGATCATGTTTCATGAGGCAAATTTGTCTTCTGTGTGATCATGTTTCATGATGCAAATATGTCCTCTGTGTGATCATGTTTCATTAGGCAAATATGTATTCTGTGTGATCATGTTTCATGATGCAAATATGTCTTCTGTGTGATCATGTTTCATGAGGCAAATATGTCTTCTGTGTGATCATGTTTCATGAGGCAAATATGTCTTTTGTGTGATCATGTTTCATGAGGCAAATATGTCTTCTGTGTGATCATGTTTCTTGAGGCAAATATGTCTTCTGTGTGATCATGTTTCATGATGCAAATATTTCTTCTGTGTGATCATGTTTCATAACATCAATATTTCTGCTGCGTTAACGTGTTAATATGTATGTTGTGTCAACATAATTCATAGCGTCAATATATCTGTTGCGGAGGAATGTTTCATGAGGTCAATGTCTGCTGTATGAACATGTTTCATGAGGTCAATATGTCTGATGTGTCAAAAGATTTTCCCTATATCAGTACGTCCACTTTGCCAACATATTTCGTAGCGTCAAGAAATTACTCCCATAATTTGTAATCGTATTTATACATCTGCAACATTATTAAACAAAAATATTTGACTTCCAGATTAGAAATGTTTATGGTTATACGAAATATGGTTTCATTACATGTGATACAACGTATGGGAAATTCATTTTTCTTCTTTTTATTGCAGTTTTCAACAATACTAAAAGTGTTTCCACAAAATGACCTGTTCTGTTTTACTTTTTGAGATATCTTTTATTCGCAACTGAATAATAACGCTAAACTGTGTTGATAACGTGAAAGGTCAACCTTCACTTTCCATAAACTTTAATTTATTGACTGCTTTATCCATTTCGTGTATTGCAAGTAATAAAGGGCATAAAAATATGTTGACCTGGCTAGTGATATTCCAGACATTAACCGATTAAAGCTGTTTTTAATAAAGTGTACGACGAAAGAGAGCTGCATGCTAAATGGCAGGTCTACTTTAATGTAATATTAACAATTAGGGGCTTACAACATCTAATGACATCTAAACGTGCATGAAATGTATACCTCCGCTTGTAGCTCCACCAGGTTTGAACTTGGACAAGAGTAGAGACGTTATCAGTAGCTGCTGGCCTCCGTTGGCGCCGCCTAGAAGCAGCAGAGGAAGGAGGGAACCAATGTCACCAAGGCCTTGACCTCCTTTGCCTTTTGTCTTTGTGCCACGGCCTTTGTGATCAAAGTGAATAAACCCTAATTCCTCGTCAGTGACCTAAGAATGATATTGAAAGTGGATCATACAAGTTTCAAACAGTCAAGCAATCTAAACTAAACTACATGTATGTGTCATTGAAATCAGGAATTTCATGTAATTATATTAGTTGTTGTTCGTCCATCACGCATGATGAGGATCTTTCCAGTCAAATATTCTGTAATTCTGGGTTGTTGATGGGTGCGGAGATAGCTGACAAGTCTGATTTGGGATCTGCATACTCGCAGGCAGTAGGGGCATGGAAAGTTCGCTTCGCGAGACTGATGTATCACGGGCTTTTCTTACCTTTCTCCGTTGTTCTTATGCAGTCTTTTTAGAAGCCTCGCATGACACTGTTCTTCTGCGAAGAGCTTTGCGCCAGCTTGTACGGTATTTTGAAGCATCTTCTCATGTACTGAGATTTATGCTGAAAGCTTTTAAAGACGTTTTTAGTGTGTCTTTAAAGCTATTGTTTTGCCTCTTTGTGGACGTTCGTCCTTCTGCATCTCGCCACAGAAGATTGTTTTTGGAAACCGATAGTCTGGCATGCGAACCACATGAATAGCCCAGAGAATCTGTGATTGCATCATGATGGTATCAATGCTAGGGATACCAGCTCTCTCAAGAACAGCAGTGTCCGGGACCCTGTCTTGCCATTTGACATTCATCACCCTCCTGAGACAAAGTGTGTGAAAGTGATTCAGCTTCTTTGCTGACGTCTGTATACAGTCCATATGTAACTTGCATATAGTAACACAGGGACCACCACTGCTCTGTATACCTTCAGCTTCGGCTGGAGGCTGATGCCATTTCGACGCCAGACGGTTGAGTGTAGTCTGCCAAATGTGGCGCTGGCTTTGGCTATTAGTAACAATGCACAAACAACAAATATGTTAATTTCTTCTTCCTTTTCTTCTTATTTTTCTTTTTCGTCTTCTTCTTCTTCTTCTTCTTGTTCTTCTTCTTTTTCTTCATGAGCTTGCAGACTTTAAATTGAATATATCTAAAGAAAGCAGTGTTTTCTTCTTCTTCTTCTTCTTCGTACGCTGTCAGACGTCAACCTGTATTTTTTCGAAAAAAGCAGCGGTCATCCTGAGGCTGTCGACACTGCCATAGAGCTTGTCTAGTGTTGCCACTGGTAATGGCCACATCTGCTTTCTCTGATCCACGTATGTCGGACAGTTTTGCAGTAGATGTTTAGCGGCCATTTTCCCAGTACCGCATGTGCATTCGTCAGTACCACCTATCTTCAATTTATTGGATAGGTGGTACCTCAGTCTATTGTGGCCAGTGCGAAGTCTGAAGACCACGACCTGCTCTCTTCTGTTCAACTGGTAATAGGCATCATTTTTTGTGTAGCTAGTATGTTCTGTTTCCCATTTGGTCATGTATCTAGCTCTAATAAGCGTTTTTGATTCTTCGTATGTTACACCAGTATCTGGTTGTGGTAGTCTTGCACCTTCTTTTGCCAGTCTGTCTGCCTCCTCGTTGCCTTGAATGTTACAGTGGGATGGAACCCACTGTACCACTACTCTTTTTGGTGCAGCCTGCTGGCATAGTTGACAGAGTACTGCTCTTAAATCATTAAGTTCAGTATTTTTCTGGCTTTTTAGTGTTGTGACTACGGCCAGGGCATCTGTAAACAGGACTATATGGCTTTCATTTCTTTTGCATGTCACCATTTCTTCTACTGCAGCCCTCAGGGCCTCTGCCTCCGCTCTGAAATTGCTTGAGTATTTTCCAGTTGCCACTGACAGTGTTATTTTTCTACCATTTGGTAGGCTCAGGAATACCCCTGCCCCTCTGTGTTGTGTTTGTTACAGAACCGTCGGTGAATGCATGGGTCCAGTCCATGCTTGGGTCCAGTTCATGCTTGGGTCCAGTCCATGCTTGGGTCCAGTCCATGCATGGGTCCAGTCCATGCTTGGGTCCAGTCTATGCATGGGTCCAGTCCATGCTTGGGTCCAGTACATGCTTGGGTCCAGTCCATGCTTGGGTCCAGTCCATGCATGGGTCCAGTCCATGCTTGGGTCCAGTCCATGCTTGGGTCCAGTGTTTTAATCTGAGGCTATTGCTATCTCCAAAGTGTTTTTCCAGGAATTGATGATGACCTTCACCTTGTCTGTACCGCTTATGTTGGACAACTTTGAAGCAGATGCTCAGCAGTCATTTTGTCAGTGCCGCATACACTTTCATATGTATATCATATTCTTAGTTTGTTGAACTGATGTTATTTCAATATGTTGTGGCCTGTGCGGAGTCTAAAGATTACTTCATGTGAACTTGTGATATGCGTTATTTGGTTGATGATCTGTGTGCTTTGCTTCTTAATTGTTTCTGTATTTCCACCTGCTTAGCTCCTCCATAAGTTATACTCATATCAGGATGATATAGCTTTCCACCTTTCCTTGACTGTCAGTCACTTTATTGCAAAACATATTGCAATGAGATACCTCTGTATCACAACTCTCTTGAAATGGTTATAGTTTATGAGTGCCACTTTTAGTTCCTTTAGGTCTGTATTTTTCTGACTCTCCAGTGCCACACCCACTGACAGCGTGACTGAAAAGAGTATCACTTGTCTCACTGTGTTTTTACCTCCATTATAATTTCCGCTGCATCTTTCAATTCATCTATCTATGCTCTGAAGCTACTTGAAAATTGTCCAGTGGCCAAAGACAGCTATCTTTGTGTTCTGCTGTGCAGGCTTAGAAAGATCCATCCACCTCCATTCTTTGTTGTATTAGATGCTAAACCATCTTTATATACATAAGTTCAGATGTTTCCTGAGTAGTGATGGTCTGTGTGTTTTACAGTTAGGATTCTTCTTTCTGTTCCTGTCTGGTTGCTTTATTTTTTTTTTTACATTCTGTTGGGAATGTCTTCTATCAGCTCTGGTGAGCGCTATTTTCTCACGTGTGAAGATTGTGTGTAATGTACATGGGATTTATTTGTGATGTGTCATTTGTAGGATCTGTTCTGCACTTTTCTTTCACTATCTGATGCCACAAAGTTGCTCCACTTGAGTCTTCCCTTTCCAAGCCCATTTATTATCCGGTAGATTGAGTACACAAAGGGAGTAAGACAGGGATGTATCCTTTCACCTTATCTATACAACATATATGCGGAATGTATAATGACAAATGTTAGATAACATTGAAAGTTTTGATACATTTACGACTGGCGTGTACGAAATTCCAGAGTTACGATACGCAGATGACACAGCGGTACTATTAAGAAGTAAATGGACACAGTAAAGATCAAAACCTGTTAATAAACATAAATAAAACAAAGATAATGACCACCAACAAAACACAATGTCAACATAAATTTACAGTGGGTGGTGAGGAAATAGATCAGGTCACGCATTTTGAATATCTGGTCTCCAGAATTTAAAAAAAAATGTTGACTGCTCCAAAGAAATCAGAAGAAGACTAGCTATGGCAATGAGATACTGAACAGCCTGAAGAAATTATGGCAGTACCAACAAAACGGGAAAAGTAAACGTCTTGAGAGCTTGTGTTTTCTTGTGACAGCTTATGGCTGCGAATCATGGACGATTACCAAAACTTCTAGACATAGAATCGAATCATGCAAGTCAAAATATTACAGAAAGATCCTCAGAATACCCTGGACAGAAAATAAAGACAAATGTAGACATTCGGCAAGAGTTGAGCATAGAGAAGAACTGGTTTATCAATTCCATTATGACCAGAAAATGTAAATACTTTGGTCACATCAAGAGACACAACGGTCTTGAGAGAACAGTGATGGAAGGTATGGTGCCAGGTAAACTAGACAGAAGTAGACCAAGAAGATAATGGCACCACAATATCCAGGAATGCCTGGGTATGACTGTGGCGGAGGCTGGAGTTTTGGAAAAGGAAAGAGTTTCTTTGAGACAGACTGTGATGGGAGCGACGCTATATAAAGGCCATGCTACATGATGATGATGATGATGACACTGACTGGTCGTCAACTTTCTGAATTTCTCCCTTTGTTGTTGGGCCATGCTGTATCGTTTTCTATCCTCCATTAGTTGCAGGTTTGTGATTTTTGTCAAATTCTCCAAGGCGTGGTCCTCGTGCCCCCTGTTATATTTCGCATTACTCGGTTTTGAACTCCATTTATTTTGTCAAAGCTTGACTTAGCAGCAATTATTCATGATTATATGATATATTATAGGATTGGTCTCACACATCCAGTGTACAGCTTCTTTAATACACTTACATCTGCACCCTCCTTTACACCTCTACCCCCTCCTCGAAGTTGTTCCAGCAAGTTTGTTTTTCTTTATAAATGCCATTTTCTGCCTTGAATGTACCCGGTTTCTCTCTAACTATGTTTTCCTCAAAAGCCGCTGATCAAAGGCATAAATGGTCATGGTTCTGATCAATGTACAGAATATTCTCATTTAGTTTTAGAGCTTTGTGGTTTAATTGATGATTCAAAGAGGAAAGATTATAAATGCAGTTTTTTTCTTCATTAGCCATTCCTTGGCCAACTGCTCCAGCGATGTTAGAGAGTTCTGCATCCGAATGCTTGTTGCTGCTATGTTTTCTTTTTTTAGTTCCCCACGGAAACATCGTCGGCAAAAACAAAGATGTTTATACTTTTTTGGAAAGTTCTGCGTTATGTCATTTATGCATATAGGAATAACGTTGGTGACAGGACACCACCTTCGGATGCCCCCTGCTCTAATGTCCTCATTATGCTAAATATTTCCTTGGACTTGCATTCAAGCGGTTCTGTTTTCAAGCAAGCGACTGATCCATTTGTAGAGTTTCACGCAGAATTGTCGCCAACGCAGCTTTACTTTTTCTAAATTCACCTAAACCACCAGTGAATGTTTTTTTTCTTTCTTGGAAGGCATGATCAACTTCATGGGTAATGTAGGTGATCAATTGATTGCTGTTAACTTAACTTAACGTCTTTATACTGGTTTAGAAGACCCTGCAGAGTCTGTATACAACCAGTTACATTTACATCACCTTGCTCTAAAATCTATGCGCATCCAGTTTATTCTTAAACGCATTAACTGTCCCTGCCTCCACCACCTCCCCTGGCAATGCATTCCAAGCAGACACCACTCTCTGACTAAAAAAATATTTCCTAATATCTAACCTGGACCTCTCTTTAATCAGCTTGTAGCTATGCCCTCGTGTTATTGTAGGTGGCTGTATTTTAAAAAACTTGTTATAGTCTAATTTATCGATTCCTCTGATCATCTTATAAACCTGTATTAAGTCACCACGAATTCTTCTCTCTTCGAGACACTGTAGGCCCGTTTTTCTGAGTCGTTCCTCATAACTGTAATTCTGGAATCCAACTATCATCTTTGTCGCTCTTTTTTGTATTCTTTCTAGCATGTTTATGTCCCCTCTATGATAAGGACTCCACACCTGTACACAGTACTCCAATCTAGGTCTAACTAAAGCTTTATACAGTTTGACGATCACTTCCTTGCTCCTATGTTTAATATTTCTTTTTATCATACCTAACATTGCATTTGCCTTTTTCACTGCTACCTTAACTTGCTCACTCACCTTTCCTGTATGATCTATTATAACCCCTAGGTCCCTTTCCTTATCTATCTTTCTAATATTGTTTTCTCCCATTCTGTATTTATGTTCCATATTGGATCTACCCATGTGGATGACTGTACATTTATCTACATTAAACTCCATTTGCCAGCTTACAGACCATTCTCGAATTTTATCTAAATCCGACATCAATATATCCACTTCCGCTTTAGATGAGACACTACTGCATAGTTTTGTGTCATCAGCAAATTTTGCAATCATGGATCTCATATCAATGTCCAAATCATTTATATATATCAAGAACAAAATTGGTCCCAAAACCGAGCCCTGTGGCACACCACTTTTCACTTCACTCCACTCAGAGTACTCCTTATTTATGCCCACCCTCTGCCTTCTTCCTGTTAACCAATTTTCAATCCATTTGGCAACTTCGCCACCTATTCCATGTGATTTGAACTTTCGAAATAATCTTTGATGAGGTACTCTATCAAAGGCCTTTGCAAAGTCTAGATAAATAACATCCACTGGCTCCCCTTTATCTATGATTTTAGTAACCTCCTCCATGAATTCTAATAGATTTGTTAAGCATGATCTCCCTCTAGTAAACCCATGCTGACTATTTCTAATTAGATTAAATTTTTCTAAATGCATTACAATGTTTTCTTTGATTATTGACTCTAACAATTTACAGACTATGCTCGTTAAACTCACCGGTCTATAATTTGCCGGATCTGATTTTTTGCCTTTTTTGAATAAGGGGATCACTCCTGCATCTTTCCAATCCCGTGGAACAATCCCTTTTGTAAGTGATTGAGAACATAATATAGCCAATGGTTTTGCTAGTTGGTTTTGTTGTTGGAATCCAGCTTGCTGTGGAAGTAAAAGATGTGTGTTTTTTTCAAAGGCCATATGAGTCTGTTATTAATCAAGAGTTCCATCAGTTTTCACACACAGCTAAGTAAACTGATCGGCATATAGCCATTTGGATTTGTAAGTCTTTATCTTTCTTCTGAATTGGTATCAGTATAGTCTCCTAAAATGCCAAAATTACAGTTTTCTTTTCCATATGCAGTTTAGGACTGCCAGGAGCTTCTTTTTTGTCCAGACTTGTTCACAATGCATTCGTTATCCCATCATTTCCTGGTGATGTTCTTTTCTTTATTGACCATAGTTACCAACATTTCGTCCATTGTTAAATTTGCTATCATGTGCTCTCTTGGCACAATACTTGTTTTGTGATGAGTTGTTGTTCGCTATCGATGGTTTCGTATGTTGTAACATCCGCGTGATTTGCACCAGCATTGTGTAGCATATTGTATTCCATAAATAAGGAGTACTCTGAGGGGTGTGAAATGAAAATTGGAGTGCTACAGGGCTCGGTTTTAGGACCAATTTTGTTCTTGATATATATATATAAACGATTGGACATTGCATGCAAAATTCCTGATGACACAATACTATGCAGTAGTGGCTCATCTGAAGCAGAAGTAGATATATTGAAGTCGGACTTAGATAATATTCGAGAATGGTCTGTAAGCTGGAATATGGAGTTTAATGTAGATAAATGTACAGTCATCCACATGGGTAGATCCAATATGAAACATAATTATAGAATGGGCGAGAACATTATTAGAATGATAGATAAGGAAAGGAACCTAGGAGTTATTACAGAGTATATAGGAAAAATAAATAAGCAAGTCCAGGTAGCAGTGAATAAGCAAATGCAATGTTAGGTATGATGAAAAGAAATATTAAATATCGGAGTAAGGAGGTGGTTGTCAAACTGTATAAAGCATTGGTTAGACCCAGATTGGAGCACCATGTGCAGGTGTGGAGTCCTTATCGTAGAGGAGATATAAGCATGCTGAAAAGGATACAAATAAGAGCAACAAAACCGAAAATAGGATTCCAGAATTACAGTTTCGAGGAAAGATAATGAAAATCCGGCCTACGATGTCTTGAAGAGAGAAGAATTCGAGGTAAGTTAATACAGGTTTATAAGATGATCAGAGGAATGGATAAATTAGACTATAACAAGTGTTTTTTCTTAATAAAGACACCGCCAGAAAAAAACAGGGCATAGCTACTAAAGAGACGTCCAGATTTGATATTAGGAAATATTTTTTTAGTCATAAAGTGATTAATGTTTGGAATGCATTCCCACGGAAGGTAGTGGAGGCAGGGACAGTTAATGCATTTAAGAATGAACTAGATGCGCATAGCTTTTAAAGCAAGGTAATGTAAATGAAACTGGTTGTATACAGACTCTGCAGAGTCTTCTAAACCCGTATAAAGACGTTAAGTTAAGTTAAGTTAAGTTAGATGTGCAGTTGCAGATTTTTGTTTCCCATCATCAAAATGTCATCGCCCTTGATTGTAGCATCCTTAGTTATTCAGTGCGTTAGCTATTATAGTCCACACCAATCTAATCTTCATGTAGTCGTTTTGATAGTGGTATTTATTTTATTCGGGACACCCTTCGCATTTCTCTGGTGTGCTTGTTCTTGAGTGTTCTTGGTGTTTAGTCATTAGCTCTTGTCTCTAAACCGTGACTTCACAAAACAGAGAAGGGTGACCATCAGTAGCGTTGGGTGGACCCCTTCATGGCCAGGATCCGGCACTCTCACCACATGGTGGGACTCGACGGAATTAGCACCAAGCTGATTTCTCTTTATTTGTGACATCCTCATTACGTCTTACGCATTGCATCATCATCATTATCATCTTCTATCCACTTGTGTAGTTAAACGTCATGGGAAAGTGTAGTTTTCTGTTGTGTGACAGCTTTGTCGCTCATGTTGTTGTCACTCCATGCTTCTTCACTGTATCACTAAGACCATCCATCCATTTTTTGTGGCTCTGCATCGTGTTCTGTAACTTTGATGTGTATTGTAGTTACGCGAAGATGAGACCTTTGGTTGCGTTCTTATCCGTTTCAATTGATCTTGGGGAAGGCGTAAGCTAGTTGTTTAGTGACACGGCTCTCAACCCGAAGGTGCTGAGTAAGCTCCCCATCACAGCACCTGCCGTTACCCCGTAGAAGCAAACCCTTATAAAATGCAGGAGGAAGTAGACCTTTACATAAAATGCAGGCCGAAGCCGGATGTACTGGGCCGACAGACACATAATAGAAACACAGTGCAACGTACACTGCCTAGGAAAATAGACAAATAAAGAGAACGAAAAATAATACATTGATCTTCAATGATCTTGTCTCTGAGGAATTCCACACTGAACTGCCGTCTTTGGTTATTCGTTCTTGTATACCGCTTAAGTTTTATCTTTTTTCGGCTACCAGAAGATGGTGGTCTGCTGCCACGTCTGCTCCTCTAAACACATTTACATATTGTTACGTTGAACTGAATATCTTATATATATATATATATATATATATATATATATATATATATATATATATATATATATATATATATATATATATATATATCACAGATGAGACTCTGCAACCAATATAAGAACGAAGGAGATTAAGGCAAACATGAATAGAACACAACAGTGGCTAATACACATTCTACATAAGATAAATCAAGAGGAAGATCAGAAATGACAAGAAACAATATATACCAACCACATGCAACAAAATAGGAGATCTTCAACGACAAGGGAAGGAAGGATAATTATTCAGAGAAATTATAACACTGACGGGATAATTCAAGCCGCCTTCACTACAAGAAATCAACGATGAAAATGGCTATGAGATGACAGAGAGCAAAGTTATACTTAAAAGATGAAAGGAGTACTGTAGCGAGATGATTGAAGACAATACAAAGAATAAAGACTTGATTACAAGTGATGATGGGAGATAGCCAGAACCCACATTGGACGAGGTTCGTGCATCAATAAAAGCACTGAAAAAAGGGAAGTTTCCAGTTTGTGACGCTATACCAACTGAACTAATACAGACAGGAGGAGATGTATGCATCCGTTTGTACCACACATTATGTACAAAGATTTGGTGCAGTTCAGAATGGCCCACAGCATGAAGAAGATAAATAAATAACCCAATACCAAAGAAGGGAAATCTAAAACTATGCACCACTACCGCACTATTGCCCCGATAAGCCATGTCAGCAAGATCTTATTATGTATAATCATGAAGAGACTGGGAAAAAAGTCAGCGTATGAAATGCAAAAAACGCAGGCAGAATTCAGACAAGGCACTCGAGATCACATCTTCAATATGAGACACATCTTCGAGAAGTGCAAAGAATACAATGTAAATCTCTATACGTGCTTTATAGACTACACCAAGGTTTTCAACTCTATCCAACATCAGCAACTGTGGCAAATAATGCTGCATAATTTCACCTTATTTATTTAATATCTACGCAGAAAACATCATGCGAAATGTAAAAACAGATGACAGCTACGGGAATTTTGATCCAATCACAGTAGGAGAGAGGGAGATTATAGAGTTAAGGTACGCAGGTGACACAGTCATGCTGTCAAACAGCAGCCAAGGGCCTGGAACAACTGCTCATGTCCGTTCAGAATCACAGTGAAGCTCAGAACCTTTTCCTGAACATTAAGAAAACTAAGATAATGTCTACTGACAGAACAGGACTGCAATCCCAGATTGTTACTAATAATGACTTACTTACTTACTTAGTCGCTCCTCTTCTACCGTGAGGTGTAGAGGTTTGCCAAAGAGAACGCCACACTGCTCTATCAGCCGTCCTTTTCCTGGCCTCTTTCCAATCCAGGCCTCTATCACTTAGGGACTGTCGTATGGTGTCTTCCCAACGTACTTTGGGATTTCCTCGGGGTCTGCGTCCTTGACTTTTGATCTTCCATGACCGCTTTGGTATCCGATCTTCTTCCATTCTACAGACATGGCCAAACCACTGTAGTTGGGACTGCTCCACTCGTGTCTGCAGGGGTAGAACTTCAAGATTGCTACGTATTGTCTGGTTACGGATCTTGTCCCTTTTCGTCACCTGAACCGCCTTTCTTAGGTACCCCATTTCTGAAGTTTGTAATTGCCTTTCTTGGGCTGTAGTCATTGCCCATGACTCACATCCATATGTCAGGACAGGCACATAGGTCGAGCGGTATACATCCATTTTTGTTTTCCTGCTTATTTCTCTTTTACTGAGGAAACCTCTGTTTATTGCATGGAACAGTCTACCTGCTGCTGCCCTTCGTGCAGTTAACTCCTCTTTGATTCTTACCCTGCTGTCTATTACCACTCCTAGATATTTAAAGTTGCTGACCTGCTCCAGTGCTCGTGTTCCCAGGGTTATCTGATGTCTCTTTTCATCTCTGGCAATCACCATGGTTTTTGTTTTGGAGTTGCTGATGTGCATTCCTCTCTTCTTCAACTCTTCTTCCCAGACCTGCAAGTTGATCTGGAGATGTGCTTCGGTTTTCGTGATCAGGGCCACATCGTCTGCAAATGCTAGTTCCGATATGTAACTTGGTCTCATCTTCCAGTACCCTACTTCCTACTTTTTTGTCCGTTCCTTGCAGGCTTTGATGACTTCATCCATGAGGAGTATGAGAAGGTACGGTGATAGAATGTCCCCCTGTCTTACTCCGCTAGTGGTCTTGAACTCTCCTGACTTTTGATTTGATGTCCGCACATAATTTCTGCATGTTTGATAGAAACTCTGTATGGCAGAGATCAGGGGTCCTGTGATGTTCTTCCTTGTCAGGCACTCCCAGAGTTTGTCCCAAGGAACTTTATCAAATGCTTTCTCCAAATCCAAAAAGCAGAGATGCATCTCTTTATCATATTCAAGAGCTTTTTCACTTAGCTGTCTGAGTGTAAAGATACGTTCTTGAGTACTTCTGTTTGCCCTAAACCCACATTGAGTTTCGTCCATATTTGGCTCTGCTAGACCTCTAAATCGCCGTTCTAGAATCCTAGCATAGACTTTCCCGGGGACACTGAGAATGGAAATACCTCTGTGATTTTCCCATTGCCGATTGTCGCCCTTTTTGAATATTGGTATTATTATTGTAACCTCCCAGTCTCTTGGTATCTTCTTGTGGAGCCACGCTGCCTTGAGAATCTTCATGAATAGCATCTCTCCTGCCGCTCCCATATATTTAACCATTTCTGGTGTTATACCATCAGGTCCTGCTGCTTTACCAATCTTAATTTTCTCCAATGCTGCCTTTAGTTCTTCCATTGTGATATTATCGTTTCCCTCCATGGCTCCCTCTTCTTGAATTGGGACTGTTACTTCCAGAGCTTGGTTTTCCTCCACTCCAAGGAGATCTGAGAAATATTCTTTCCATCTGTTCATTACCTCTTCTAGGGCGGTCAGCAGCGCACCTTGTTTATCTTTAACAAATTTCAGGGGGCATTCCTTTTCCTTCCTCATGTTCTTTAAGGTCCTGTAGAACAGTTTCTGGTTTTCTCCAGCATTATTTTCCAGCTTCTCTCCAAATTCTTCGCAGAATTTCTGTTTTGCCTTGAGCACAGTCTTCTTTGCTTCTGTTCTGAAATGTACATATTCTTTATATTTCGTTGTTTGTTCTTCTGTATTCCTAGCCCCTAGGTATTGCCTCCATGACTTATTCTTTTCTCGTATTATTGTTTTCACTTCTTCTGTCATCAGGGTGTACTCTTTCTCTTCCACCCTTCTTTGGTTTGACCGCATGCCTCTGCTGCACATGTCTTTGAATTTTACCCAGATCATTTCCAAATCTTCTTCAGATTCCTCTATCCTTTCTATTGCTGTTGTTATGAGCCCTTGGTATCTCCTCTTAACATCTGGTTCTCGTAGTTTGTAAGCCTTAATTTTATTTTCTCCGTGTGTGTTATGTTTCATGCTTGCTGATGGGTGTTGCCTGGCTGGATAGTGTTTTTCATTGTCTCTCTTTATTTTAACTAGGTAGTGGTCGCTTCCTATCTCTGGTCCTCTGAACACTCTAGCATCCCATACATGCTTAAAATCAGTTTTCCTCACTATCGCATAGTCAATTATAGATCTTTCATTTCTTCCCGGCTCGCATCTTGTGTAGGCATGGATACGCTTGTGTGGAAACCTTGTATTTGTAATAACAAGGTTTTGTTCTCTGCAGAATCTCAGCAGTCGTTTTCCATTGTCATTTAAGACATCTTCTCCATATCTACCGATCACTCCATCCCATCTAGAATAGTCGTTTCCAACTCTTGCCTTAAAGTCTCCAAGGAGAAGTATTTCATTATGGCAATCGTCAATGGTCCTTTGAAGGAGCTCATAAAATTCATCTTTTATGTCAGTGCTCTCATCTTCGTTTGGTGCATACACAGTGACGATATCCATTTGACTATCCTCCTCTTGTAGACTTAGAATCATCAGTCGTTTTGAAATGAATTTCCATCCTTTAATGTTTGCTTTGTTGTTACTATCCACTATCCAACCAACCCCTGCCCTGGCTCGTTCACTCATGGGAACTTTGCTGTAGTATAGCATGTTGCAGTCATGGTCCAGAACGCCCTGTCCCTTTTTCTTTGTTTCTGTAAGTGCCAGGACTGTCAATTTTGCTCTCTTCATCTCCTTTATTAGTTCATGTTCTTTTCCGTTTATACTTCGTACATTCCATGTTTCGTAAATCGTGGTCCTTTTTTCTTGCCTGTTGCCGTTGAGGTCAGTCCGGTTTTCTCTATGTTTTGACTTGTAATCGGTTTGTTTTTTAAGACAAACAGGTAATTAGCCTGTTGTGTCTTTGCATGGTGGAGGGGCTGCCTCCTTACAGCCTCCATGCCTGCCGACCCGTTTTTGTCTACGGCTGCTTATTTATTCGCAGCTAACCTCCAAATTAGGAGGCCTTTCAGCAATCCGCAACCCTTCTGACGCGCCTGCTGACTGTTCCTCCCCCAGGGTTATTAATAATGAAGAAATTAAAAATGTCACACATTTGGAAACATTAGCTCGACGTTATCCAATGACGAAGATTGCTTTAAAAAAATTAAAATACGATTGGCCATGGCGATTCAGAACCTAAACAACATGCATAATCTATGGCGTAATACTAACAAGCAACTAAAACTGAACATCCTTAGAACACCCATATTCTCTGTAGCAATGTATGGGTGCGAGACATGGACTATGACACAAGCAGCAAGGAAGAAAATGGAGCGTTCGAAACAAAATGTTGCAGAAGAATCCTAAAAATTCATTGGATAAAGAAACTGACAAATAAAGTCATCCTCGAAGACCTTAATGATCATAAACATTGTTATGTTACGAAAATTATATTTTTTCGACCACTTCAAACGTTGAAACGGACTGGAAAGAACGGTCCTGGAGGGCATGGTACTTGGAAGACGAGGAAGGGGTCGACCAAGGCGAAGGTGGGTGACGATATCAAGAAAACTCTAAACTGTAACTTGGAGCAGGCGGGAAGATTGACTGCACACCGAGATTCATAACGGCTGGCTGTGATTAGAGCGACGATCTACAAAGGACACGCTTCATGATGATGATGATTATCAATTGGATTTTCAGTCTCTTAATCTGATGATATCTATGTTGCATATGTCGTTCATGAAATGAAAGCAAATAGAATGTGAATGACCGCCTTCCCATTCATGAAACAATTTCGTATAAGACAGAATGAATGCAGACAAGTAATAAGTTTGAATGTAGGAATGGGAGATCTTACCTCAGAATCCTTTGTATATTTGGCATTGGACTTGTAGCCCTTCCTGCAAATATAAATGTTTGCAACAATTTGCACAGCATTAACAATAAATGTTTACGTGAAATATACTTCTTTGTTATTCGCTCTATAGTGTGTCTGATACGATGTGTAGAATTTTATAATGGCAGTGATGTCTACGCCTTTTGGTCCAGTACATCTTTTTCTTTTTTTAGTTCTCTCACTAGCTTTTGGATCATTCCACTTTAAATAGAGGTAGCAGAATGTTTAAAGTCAGTCTTCCTGCGTCTCGATGAGCTGCCTTCCAATCTAGCTAGTTTTGAAATGAAAGTGGTCCTTATCACTAGACAAGCTTCGTCATTGTCTGTACTTATTGTATTTGTTTGACAAGCAGTCTCTTTTAGGGTCGTTTAAATTCAACATCAAGATGGAAATACTGAATGCATCATTGGATCAACTTAAAGTCGACAAAGCAGCTGACAATGAAGGTATACAACCAGAAATGGCCAGGGAAACGGTAGGCTAGTCCTTGCCATGCAAATCTTCATGCATGGGTACTCTTCCTGGCAGACAGGTCATGTTGTATCAAACGCAACTTGACTGAGTTTTTCACATCATGACTGGCGCATCCATCTTCAGCACGCATCTAGCAGGAAATGATTTCCTACATTTAGGCTGTTCATATTTCACCTGCAACGAAGCTGGTATTTGTTGTCAGAATTGTCGTTTCCAGGAAAGCTGTCTTACTTAAACTTTCTCGTTTTTTCGGATTATGTTTGGTTTTTCCTTCTCCTGGATGATGATGAGATTTCCAGCCCCAAAACAAACTTCTTAACTTACAATATGCAAGGAAGGAACACGTCCTTCCTTTTCTGTTTGTGTCACTCCGGTGATGTATTCATATATATATATATTTGTGTGAATGTATGTATGTATGTATATATATATATATATATATATATATATATATATACATATATATATATATATATATATGTAAATATATATATATATATTTATGTATGTATGTATGTATGTATGCATGCATGTATGTTTGTAGGTATGTAAGTATATATATATATATATATATATATATATATATATATATATATATATATATATATATTGTAATAATAGTAGATGTTAATTGTTGTCGATGAGGAAAGCAGACATCATCCTTGTCACAGCTTATCTTGATGGGTGTGGGAGCGTATGTGGCTGAACAGGCCACGAAAACGAAAACGAAAACGTCTGTTGCATGACGGGCACACGATTTATATAGAAGGCGTTGGTGATCACGCTGTTCGTGGTTTCCAGGTTTTGCGTCTGCTTTGGGCGTTCACAACACGTTGGTCTTCGCTGGTAGCTACGCCCACTTTGACTGACCCTCTCCAGTTAGATATGTTTTGGGCAAAGCATTACCAGGTGATGACATCTATCTGACGACATTTAAGTTAGTCCATCAAACTTTTTTCAAATTATTTCTTTGATTCATCTCTGGCGCCACCCGTTCCCCAGCTCGCTGTAAAGTATCTTCTTTGGAAGACGCTCGTCTGACATACGTACGAGGTATCCGGCCCATCGTAGTCGTTATTTTTGTAGCAGTACATGGATGCTGGGCATGTCAGTCATCGAGAGAACCTCTATGTCAGTGACACGATCTTGCTATCGGATGTGGAGTATTCGCCAAAGGCAACTTGTGTGAAAGTGATTTTATTTCCTTGCATATCCAGCGTATACAGTCCAGCGTTTACAAGCGTAGAGTAGGGTTGGAATTATGTTGGCACGGTAGAATTTGAGTTGACGATGACGCCACGACGTTCCCACGCCATCGAACGCATTCTACCAAAGGCTATGCTGTCCTTTACTTTTCTGCTTGCCAGCTCATCATCGAGGCTGACAGATCTCGACAGTGTGCTGCCCAATTAAGTGAATTTGACTATGACATTCAACGTCTGCTCGTTGACTGTAATCTGTGGTTTTGTGTACGGCATACCTCTGGTACTGGTGTTGTTTTCTTGACGTTTATGGTCAGGTTAAAATTATCGATGTATGGGACAGAAGTTTACATCATATTAGAAACGACAATCAAAACTTAGATGAGAAAAAAAACGTCTTGGATTGCATCATCGATGTTGTACTGTTCTTGGAAGGATGTGGTTTGATTCGAAACTTTTACCCAACAAATGTTATAAAAGTGTTTTTGTTTTGTAAAGGTCAGTACTAAACCTATATTTTATATTTTAAAACACGTTTTACTAATTATTGATTACTTCTTCCGATCAGATAAGCATTGCAATATTAAAGACTGTTTCAGTGTGAATTCTTTCTCTGTATCTGTATTGTAGCCTAAGCAAAGATCTTCACATTAATTGTCTATTCTTCTCCCTGTCTCACTTTTTTAAATTTTTCACGCAAGGACATCAGATGCAGAAAATCAACAAAGTCCTCCATTCCACCCATCTTCCATATCCTTTTGACTGCACGAGCTACAGCTTTTAACATAAAGAAGTAATGGATAAACAAAACCAGGATGACTAGTGGAGGAACACGAAAGACATTTTGTACCACCTGGCATAACTCCTGTCGAAGACACTGCAACATCCTACTCCAGTTTAACTTTATTCGCCCAAAGCAGAGTTCCCTGGGTTTCCATCATTTTGACAGCTGGACCATGGCTGGCACGACAATCCATTTCGAGTTACAGGGAGGGACAGGTCGATAAAATCTTATTTGAAATAAATAAGTGAAAACTTAGATAAAGAATAATGTATAGAAAAGATGGTTATATTCAGTTTTGCGACAATTCTTCTGGAAGAATGTAGAGCCGTAAAAAAGAGAAGAAGGAAATTTCCTGGTTAGTAGCTGGACGACCACACACTACAATTGTATTTCTTGAGGTGGCCAGAAAAGAACAATGTCGGCAAGAATGGCGCTGAAAACGTCCAAACCACTTACATTTATTCGATGACTCTACATGAACTGGCATATGTACGAATCAAGCATATGCCTGTGCCATTTTTGAGCTTGCCATTTAGTTTGATTATTAAATCTAGATTTATTAGCAATCCCGTTATAAGCGTAATGTTTGACATCCCCACAGTTAAAAAGTGGACTATTATGTGACGTCCTGACCTCAAATCCGGTGATAATAATAAATATTTTTGCACACGATGCTAACATTTGACATTATATGTTTGGGGTGAATTAATGGACAGGTACCCTGATGCTAGTTATAATAAACTGTCAAGTTACGTGGATATAATTAGAGAATTCACAGATCAGGTTTGAACTTACCTGTTATTGTAGTTTTTATCGACGGAGACCAAGTGCTGAACATGCCCGCTGTTTTTGACGGGGGCATATCCGTAATCGTAATCGTTGTCGTAATCGTAATAATATTTTTCTTTGTAATCGTAGACGTCTGACAGCTTTTTCTGCTTGTATTTGTCGCTGTTACCGTTAGCGACATAATAGTAATTGAAAAGTCCATTTTTGTTGTCCTTACTGAACCCGTCCTTTTGGTTTTTGTTGTCATTGTTTTTGTTGTTGTCATCGTAGTAATAATAATAATACCGCTTGTTGGCGTTGTTATCAGATTTGCTTTGGCTAGGAATATCTTGCTTTTGCCTGTCAGATAAAATTACCAACGAGAATTTGTGGTTAAAAGATAATGATTACATGATTACACAAATATAACTAAATGTGAGCTCAAACATAACTAAATGTGAGCTCAAACATAAATAAATATGAGCTCAAACATAAATAAATATGAGCTGAAATAAAACTAAATGTGAGCTGAAACATAACTAAATGCGAGCTCAAACATAACTAAATGTGAGCTGAAACATAACTAAATGTGAGCCAAAATATAACTAAATGTGAGCTGAAACATAACTAAATGTGAGCTCAAACATAACTAAATGTGAGCTGAAATATAACTAAATGTGAGCTCAAACATAACTAAATGTGAGCTTAAATATAAATAAATGTGAGCTCAAACATAACTAAATGTGAGCTGAAATATAACAAAATGTGAGCTCAAATATAACTAAATGTGAACGGAAATATAACTAAATGTGAACGGAAATATAACTAAATGTGAGCTTAAACATAACTAAATGTGAGCTCAAACATAACTAAATGTGAGCTGAAATATAACTAAATGTGAGCTCATAACTAAATGTGAGCTGAAACATAACTAAATGTGAGCTAAAACATAACTAAATGTGAGCTGAAACATAACTAAATGTGAGCTCAAACATAACTAAATGTGAGCTTAAATATAAATAAATGTGAGCTCAAACATAACTAAATGTGAGCTGAAATATAACAAAATGTAAGCTCAAATATAACTAAATGTGAACGGAAATATAACTAAATGTGAACGGAAATATAACTAAATGTGAGCTTAAACATAACTAAATGTGAGCTCAAACATAACTAAATGTGAGCTGAAATATAACTAAATGTGAGCTCATAACTAAATGTGAGCTGAAACATAACTAAATGTGAGCTAAAACATAACTAAATGTGAGCTGAAACAAAACTAAATGTGAGCTCAAACATAACTAACTGTGAGCTCAAACATAACTAAATGTGAGCTGAAACATAACTAAATGTAAGCTGAAACATAACTAAATGTGAGCTGAAATATAACTAAATGTGAGCTCAAACATAACTAAATGTGAGCTCAAACATAACTAAATGTGAGCTCAAACATAACTAAATGAGCTCAAACATAACTAAATGTGAGCTGAAATATAACTAAATGTGAGCTCAAATATAACTAAATGCGAGCTCAAACATAACTAAATGTGAGCTGAAACATAACTAAATGTGAGCCGAAATATAACTAAATGTGAGCTAAAACATAACTAAATGTGAACGGAAATATAACTAAATGTGAGCTCAAACATAACTAAATGCGAGCTCAAACATAACTAAATGTGAGCTGAAACATAACTAAATGTGAGCTCAAACATAACTTAATGTGAGCTGAAATATAACTAAATGTGAGCTGAAACATAACTAAATGCGAGCTAAAACATAACTAAATGTGAGCTGAAACATAACTAAATGTGAGCTAAAATATAACTAAATGTGAGCTGAAACATAACTAAATGTGAGCTCAAACATAACTAAATGTGAACGGTAATATAACTAAATGTGAGCTCAAACATTAACTAAATGTTAGCTCAAACATAACTAAATGTGAGCTGAAACATAACTAAATGTGAGCTGAAACATAACTAAATGTGAACGAAAATATAACTAAATGTGAGCTGAAACATAACTAGATGTGAACGGAAATATCACTAAATGTGAGCTCAAACATAACTAACTGTGAGCTGAAACATAACTAAATGTGAGCTCAAACATAACTAAATGTGAGCTCAAACATAACTAAATGTGAGCTGAAATATAACTAAATGTGAGCTCAAACATAACTAAATGTGAGCTCAAACATAACTAAATGTGAGCTCAAACATAACTAAATGCGAGCTCAAACATAACTAAATGTGAGCTGAAATATAACTAAATGTGAGCCGAAATATAACTAAATGTGAGCTCAAACATAACTAAATGTGAACGGTAATATAACTAAATGTGAGCTCAAACATTAACTAAATGTTAGCTCAAACATAACTAAATGTGAGCTGAAACATAACTAAATGTGAGCTGAAACATAACTAAATGTGAACGAAAATATAACTAAATGTGAGCTGAAACATAACTAGATGTGAACGGAAATATCACTAAATGTGAGCTCAAACATAACTAACTGTGAGCTGAAACATAACTAAATGTGAGCTCAAACATAACTAAATGTGAGCTCAAACATAACTAAATGTGAGCTGAAATATAACTAAATGTGAGCTCAAACATAACTAAATGTGAGCTCAAACATAACTAAATGTGAGCTCAAACATAACTAAATGCGAGCTCAAACATAACTAAATGTGAGCTGAAATATAACTAAATGTGAGCCGAAATATAACTAAATGTGAGCTAAAACATAACTAAATGTGAGCTGAAAGATAACTAAATGTGAGCTGAAACATAACTAAATGTGAGCTGAAATATAACTAAATGTGAGCTCATAACTAAATGTGAGCTGAAACATTACGAAATGTGAGCTGAAACATAACTAAATTTGAGCTCAAACATAACTAAATGCGAGCTCAAACATAACTAAATGTGAGCTGAAACATAACTAAATGTGAGCTGAAACATAACTTAATGTGAACGGAAATATAATTAAATGTGAGCTGAAACATAACTAAATGTGAGCTGAAACATAACTAAATGTGAACGGAAATATAACTAAATGTGAGCTCAAACATAACTAAATGTGAGTTGAAACATAACTAAATGTGAGCTCAAACATAAACTAAATGTGAGCTCAAAAATAACTAAATATGAGCTGAAATATAACTAAATGTGAGCTCAAACATAACTAAATGTGAGCTCAAACATAACTAAATGTGAGCTGAAACATAACTAAATGTGAGCTCAAACATAACTAAATGTGAGCTGAAATATAACTAAATGTGAACTCAAACATAACTAAATGTGAGATCAAACATAACTAAATGTGAGCTGAAACATAACTAAATGTGAGCTCAAACATAAGTAAATCTGGGGTAGTTGTCTCGCCGCAGCGACTCAATTTCATCCAGTGTTCGTAAAGCGATCTCAGTCCCGCCAGGCGGAGCGATAGCGCGGGCTTGCGGAAAACGCTCGCCTGCCTTTCCCCGTAGTGCGAATTGGGTGCGGTTTGTGGTAGTGGCTCCTCCACCGAGGTGCGCTAGTCTGGTCCGTATCAGGAAACGTGGTCCGTCCCTGGTTATTTATCTAAGGCTTATAGCAGAGCTCGACAGTACGTCTCGCTGGTGGTCCGACTCTCGCAAAGAGCTTGTGACCGGCAAATGGAAAGCAGGAATCGTTGCCTCGAGGCCCTGCGTTCTCTCCCTACGGAGAAGGGCAGGCCAAATTGTGTCTCTAGTCCCAGTGAAATTCGTCGATGAGGTCGTTGGGATCCGTTCTGCACAGAGCGCTGCCATCCCTCCTCGAGCGAGCCCGGTCGGTCGGTCGTCTGGTGCGTGTGGGAGGCCCCTGTCAGGCGGTCCTAGGTCGACGGAGTGAGGGACGGGTGGAACAACCGTCCGTCCGTCCCGTCAGTCGGTCCCTGCGGCCGTCCCAGTGAGGCTTTTTACACACCCTTCCTCCGCCGACCTCTGTGCGCAGTACGTACGTCTCCGACAGATATCTGGTTGATCCTGCCAGTAGTCATATGCTTGTCTCAAAGATTAAGCCATGCATGTCTAAGTTCACACTGTCTCACGGTGAAACCGCGAATGGCTCATTAAATCAGTCGAGGTTCCTTAGATGACACGATCCTACTTGGATAACTGTGGCAATTCTAGAGCTAATACATGCTTACCAAGCTCCGACCCTCGCGGAAAGAGCGCTTTTATTAGTTCAAAACCAATCGTCGTTTCCCCTCGCGGGGTTGCGGCGTCCCCACTGGTGACTCTGGATAACTTTGTGCTGATCGCATGGCCTCATGTGCCGGCGACGCATCTTTCAAATGTCTGCCCTATCAAATGTCGATGGTACGTGACATGCCTACCATGTTTGTAACGGGTAACGGGGAATCAGGGTTCGATTCCGGAGAGGGAGCATGAGAAACGGCTACCACATCCAAGGAAGGCAGCAGGCGCGCAACTTACCCACTCCCGGCACGGGGAGGTAGTGACGAAAAATAACAATACGGGACTCTTTCGAGGCCCCGTAATTGGAATGAGTACACTTTAAACCCTTTAACGAGGATCTATTGGAGGGCAAGTCTGGTGCCAGCAGCCGCGGTAATTCCAGCTCCAATAGCGTATATTAAAGTTGTTGCAGTTAAAAAGCTCGTAGTTGGATCTCAGGCGCAGGCGGGCGGTCCGGCTCGCGCCGGTTCACTGCCCGTTGTCTCCTGCCCTACCGTCTGCCGGCTCTCTCCCACGGGTGCTCTTCGCTGAGCGTCCTGGGTGGCCGGCGCGTTTACTTTGAAAAATTAGAGTGTTCAAAGCAGGCCTCGGCTGCCTGAATAATGGTGCATGGAATAATGGAATAGGACCTCGGTTCTATTTTGTTGGTTTTCGGAACTGGAGGTAATGATTAACAGGGACAAACGGGGGCATTCGTATTGCGGCGTTAGAGGTGAAATTCTTGGATCGCCGCAAGACGAGCTACTGCGAAAGCATTTGTCAAGAATGTTTTCATTAATCAAGAACGAAAGTCAGAGGCGCGAAGACGATCAGATACCGTCGTAGTTCTGACCATAAACGATGCCGACTAGCGATCCGCAGGAGTTGCTTCGATGACTCTGCGGGCAGCTTCCGGGAAACCAAAGTGTTTGGGTTCCGGGGGAAGTATGGTTGCAAAGCTGAAACTTAAAGGAATTGACGGAAGGGCACCACCAGGAGTGGAGCCTGCGGCTTAATTTGACTCAACACGGCCAACACTGAAATGATTGACATGCCGAGACCACTCTTCTGGAGTCTAATATGGAACTGGTGCTGGACTTAGACCCCCAGAAATCTGGGGTTATGTCCCCTGTGGCTCGGTTTTGTCTGCATCCAGTGTTTGATAAAGGAATTGACGGAAGAGCACTATCAGGAGTGGAGCCTGAGACCTAAGTTAACTTACCACGCCAATACTGCAGATTGACTATCAAAAAGTACACCTTAGTGGGGTCTAATAGAGAACATGTGCTGGAATTAGACCCTCGAAAATCTTTGGGGCTACCCTTTAAGAAACTTGATTATCTCGCTAAGGGAATTGACGGAAGGGCACCACCAGGTGTGGAACCTGCGGCTTAATTTGACTGAACACGCCAATACTGTAGAACAACTGACAAATTGAGAGCACTGCCGTTTGGGTCTAATAATGAACGTACGCTGGTATTAGACTCACGGACGACAAGTCAGCTCAAATGAAAGAACGCTACGGAAATCGTGTTTAACTCCGCAGATTTCAAATACCTGGTCATTGACAAACAAAAGCCCTCAATAAATTCGTCTGACCAAATAGTGAACGGGTGCTGGAAATAGATCTGAAGACAGGTCAGTTTTACCCTACAAATGACAGGGCGTTGCTACGGAAAACCAGCTCAAATCGAGAGGAGCCGCAGACACTTTGGTTCACGTACCAGGCTGATAAGCCAAGGGCGCGAGGCTACCATGTGGGGGATTACGGCCGAACCCTTGAAAGCCGCAATCCCGCCCAAAATCTCAGCACCACTGCAATGGGAGGCTCCTACATGCTCGGGACCTGGGGCTTGCGCCCAGCCCTATCAGGTAGAGCCACAGTAAGAGGTCCTTGCCGCCCGCAAATCAAAGCGGGCGGAAAACTGCTTGATACTCACCCTATACGGCGATGGGGTGCGAAAAACACCAACCAAAGACTTAGAACCTGGTCGGGGTGTCGAAAACAGTAGAGCAGCCACCACACTGTGAACTGTCAAGACTCAACCACTGACCATGAGAGTTGTCCGCACACCAGGCGATCAACATCTCTGTGACATTACCAGGCTTGTCCTCTGGCTAAATGCACTCCGGTTACGATATCTACCTCTGTACGTTATCAGCCATAACTATCATGCTGGACGCAAAAGAGATGCAGACCAGCGGACATTGCACACCTGCCCCACTGTGTCAACACCCCAGGTGGCGGGGAATGCTAGGCGTACCATCCCTGCATAGAAGCCAAGAAAATAAAGGGAAAAAGAGATACCCCACTCACATGCAAATGCTACGTTTCTGGCAGGACGTGACGATCCTGGGATACAGACACACTGGACTGCCTCTCTTCCGGGTAAACCAGTCCATCTCATATATCACATACCATCATTGCACCCTATAGACACGAGTAGTGAAGACTCGATAGTCTGGTAAGACAACTTCCATAGGAGAGAAAACTCTGATCGTAAACAACTGCTGCCTTGCAGATAGGCTGGGGACAGCCAAAGGCTAAGGAGGGCATCCCTACAGAAACGCCTGTTGAAATCGGATGCACGGGGCCGCAAGCCTAACAAAACAGTGCAACGTAAATCACAGTATGATGGCAGCACAACCTATTCGAAAAACGTATGGCGCTCATCCTGAGGAGACCCGCCAGGCAGCGATAGCGCCGGGCCCCACGCCTCGAAGGGGCCCACCCTTGACTACTGGTGGTCACCCACCCATGTGTCGTGGAGTCAAGGCACATGGCTATGGGGAAACGACTATTGGCCAAAACCTCAAGACCCTCAGAATATTACAGTGGAATGCGGAGGGAGTCATTAACAAAAAACTTTCCCTAACACATCACCTGCATGAAGGTAAGATTGACGTGGCATGTATCCAGGAAACGCACCTCAACAATAACCATAAATTCTCAATCAGAGGATACCAGACTTTCCGTCTAGATAGAGAAGGCCACAAAGGAGGGGTCCTGATACTGACCAGAAACAGCATACCGAGTAGCGCGGTACCTGTCAATCACACCGGACAAGCAGAAATTGTAGGAGTTGACATAATGGCTCAAGAGACGAAGCTCCGCATTTTCAATCTGTACGGACCACCAAACAGAGACCTATCGCTCTCGAGTATGGAGGTCAGAGACTCCAACTGCATAGTGGTTGGAGATTTCAACAGCCACTCGGAGAGATGGGGATACTCTGACACAGACAGCAGAGGTGACGAAGTGGAAGATTGGGAGATAGATGCAAATCTCTCCCTAATCAATAGGCCGGAGGATAGCCCTAGCTTCTATTCAAGAACATGGCATACCACCTCGACTCCAGATTTGGCCTTCTCCACACAGGACATACACTATAAAATAGACCGCCAGGTACTAAACCAACTGGCAGGTAGCGACCACAGGCCGATCAGGCTAACCATTGACATGGAAGTAGGCCCACAGGAAACAAAACCGCTCCCACGTTGGAATTACAAACGAGCCGACTGGGACAGATTTGCAATCCTGACAGATGGGCTGTGTGAAACCATCAACACACGAAACACCAAAATGAAGCCCATGGTAGAGAGCCTAAGCAAGGCAATAATGCAAGCCGCCACTGAAACCATTCCAAGAGGAGCTAGGAAAAACTATAAGCCCTACTGGAATGATGAGTTACAGAAAGTGGAAGATGCAGTAACAAATGCTAGGAACATGGCAGAACGAGAAAAATCCGTGGAGGCAAACATCGCCCTCAAAGCCGCCGCGGCGAAGTACAAACACACTCTCAAGCAAACAGCAAGAGAAAGTTGGAAAAATAAAACGGAAAGTTTAAACCTGGACAAAGAAGGGAACAAGCTATGGAAGCTAGTCAGAGCCATGAACGACGAAACCCCGTCAAATAAACAAATTACTATCAAGCAAGGCGAGAACTTGATCACAGGTAAGAAAGCCGCAAACGCCTTTGTCGATCACTATGCCAGAGCAAACCACATCGAGGTCCCTGCAGATAAGCATACAGACATTAGCGAAGAGCTAAAGGGGCACGAAAACATAAATACGGCTCCTGAAGAGCACATGATGGCCAAACTAACAATGCGCGAAATGGAAGAGGCTATGAGAACACTAAAGAGAAGGAAATCTCCCGGAAAAGACGGGATAACAAACGAAATGCTGATGGGGCTGGGCCAAACAGCGAAGGAAAAACTACTATCAGTCCTGAACCAAAGCTGGAAAAGGGGTATTGTACCCCAGGCATGGAAAGATGCAATACTGGTACCAGTACCAAAAACAGGAAAGGACAAAACAGATCCGAATGGATACAGGCCCATAAGCCTACTGAGCTGTGTCGGCAAGCTGATGGAACGGATGATAAACACCAGACTGATGTGGCATCTGGAAGAAAAACGAATACTAATTCCACAGCAAGCCGGCTTTAGACAGCACAGATCCACTGAGGACCAGGTCATCCTCATAGCCCAAGAGATAGAAGATGCCTACCAGGCACAGAAACACACAGTAGCTGTTTGGGTGGATCTGGAAAAGGCATTTGACAAAGTCTGGAAGGATGGACTTAGAGTCAAGCTAAGAAGAAGTGATGTTTGTGGGAAGATGTACAAGTGGATCAACCACTACCTCAAACAAAGAACGGCCAGAGTCCAAGTACAAGGGCAGATGAGCAAAAAGGTGACACTCGAGCAGGGAGTACCCCAAGGGGGAGTACTGTCACCCACACTCTTCCTGGTATATATAAACGATATTACAGAGAATATACCAAGAAGAGTCCATAGCTCAATGTTTGCAGACGATCTGGCTATGTGGACCTCTGAAAAGAATCTCACCATAGCAAGAAATCGGATGCAAACGGCCCTAACATCGCTGGAAGAGTGGGCGAACTCATGGCTGGTCAAAATAAACGAGGAGAAAACCACGTGCACAATATTCTCGCTCTCATTAAAACCCCAAAGTACCAAATTAAGCCTAAATGGCAAAATCCTGCAGCCAAACGACAACCCAACCTATCTGGGAGTCACATTTGATCGGCGCATGACATGGAAAAGTCAGATTGAGAGAAACCGAATGAAAGCCAGAGAAAGAATGGCGATCATGAGGAAACTTGCTGGCACAAGCTGGGGAGCAGACGAAGGCATACTAAAGAAACTGTACACTGGAAGAGTGAGACCAGTTCTCGAGTATGGCATCGCGGCATGGACAACAGCAGCGAAGGCGAACTTCGATAAAGTTAACAAACTTAAAACCAAGCCATGAGAATCATAACAGGTGGCATGAAGTCAACGCCAATTGTAGAACTTGAAAAGATTACAAAACTGCAATCCATGACCGACAGAAGAGACTGCAGAGCCCAGCTGCAGTCAGAGAAACTCCGAAGACTGACGGACCATCCAATGTACCAGAGGCTAAACAATTTGGGAACTGGGAAACTAAAGCGGAGAAACTTTGCAGAAATAGCCAAAGCAAAGATGCACGAAGATCCCATAAACGCACTAACAACACCAAAACCCATCACTACTGTACGAAAACCTACTTGGAGGCAGGATATATTTCCAGAGGTGGTAGAAAATATACCAGGTATTGCAAACAAAAACTGCCAGACCGAAAAAGAAAGGAGAGACACTACCCTAAGCTTCATAACGAAAAGCTACCCAAGCATGGACTGGACCCATGCATACACCGACGGTTCTGTAACAAACACTACACAGAACGGAGGGGCAGGAGCATTCCTGAACCTACCAAATGGCAGAAAAATAACACTGTCATTCGCTACTGGTAAGTACACGAGCAATTTCAGAGCAGAGGCAGAGGCACTGAGGGCGGCAGTGGAAGAAATGGTAACACACAGTGAAAATGAGAGCCATATAGTCCTGCTGACAGATGCTCTCGAAGTAGTCACAGCGCTAAAAAGCCAGAAAAACACTGAGCTTAATGACTTAAGAGCAGCACTCTGCAAACTGTGCCAACAGTCCGCACTAAAAAGGGTAGTGGTACAGTGGGTTCCGTCACACTGCAACATCCAAGGCAACGAGGAGGCAGACAGACTGGCAAAAGAAGGTGCAAGGCTACCACAAATAGATACCAGTATGACGTACGAAGAGTCAAAACGGCTTATCAAAGCCAGGTACATGTCCAAATGGGAAACCGAACATACTGGTTACACCAAAAACGATGCCTATTACCAGTTGAACCGAAGAGAGCAGGTCGTTGTCTTCAGACTTCGCACTGGCCACAACAGACTGAGGTACCACCTCTTCAACAAATTGAAGATAGGGTGTACCGACGAATGCCCGTGCGGTACTGGTAAAATGACCACTGAACATCTGCTGCAGAACTGCCCGACATACGAGGATCAGAGAGAGCAGATGTGGCCATTGCCAGTGGAACTGCAAGACAAGCTCTATGGTAGTGGCGAGAGTCTCAGGATGACCGCCGCTTTTTTCGATAAAATAATGGTTACTGTCTGACTGTGTACGCAGAAGAAGAAGAAGATAAGTAAATGTGAGCTGAAATATAACTAAATGTGAACTCAAACATAACTAAATGTGAGCTGAAATATAACTAAATGTGAGCTGAAATGTAACTAAATGTGAGCTGAAAAATAACTAAATGTGAGCTGAATCATAACTAAATGTGAGTTCAAACATAACTTAATGTGAGCTGAAATATAACTAAATGTGAGCTCAAACAAAACTAAATGCGAGCTCAAACATAACTAAATGTGAGCTGAAACATAACTAAATGTGAGCCAAAATATAACTAAATGTGAGCTGAAACATAACTAAATGTGAGCTCAAACATAACTAAATGTGAACGGTAATATAACTAAATGTGAGCTCAAACATTAACTAAATGTTAGCTCAAACATAACTAAATGTGAGCTGAAACATAACTAAATGTGAGCTGAAACATAACTAAATGTGAACGAAAATATAACTAAATGTGAGCTGAAACATAACTAGATGTGAACGGAAATATAACTAAATGTAAGCTAAAACATAACTAAATGTGAGCTGAAACATAACTAAATGTGAGCTAAAACATAACTAAATGTGAGCTGAAACATAACTAAATGTGAACGGAAACATAACTAAATGTGAGCTAAAACATATCTAAATGTGAGCTGAAACATAACTAAATGTGAGCTCAAACATAACTAACTGTAAGCTGAAACATAACTAAATGTGAACGGAAATATAACTAAATGTGAGCTCAAACATAACTAAATGTGAGTTGAAATATAACTAAATGTGAGCTCAAACATAAATAAATGTGAACGGAAATATAACTAAATGTGAACGGAAATATAACTAAATGTGAGCTTAAATATAACTAAATGTGAGCTGAAACATAACTAAATGTGAGCTCAAACATAACTAAATGTGAGCTGAAACATAACTAAATGTGAGCTGAAATATAACTAAATGTTAGCTCAAACATAACTAAATGTGAGCTCAAACATAACTAAATGTGAGCTAAAAACATAACTAAATGAGCTCAAACATAACTAAATGTGAGCTGAAATATAACTAAATGTGAGCTCAAACATAACTAAATGCGAGCTCAAACATAACTAAATGTGAGCTGAAACATAACTAAATGTGAACGGAAATATAACTAAATGTGAGCTCAAACATAACTAAATGTGAACGGAAATATAACTAAATGTGAACTCAAACATAACTAAATGTGAGCTGAAATATAACTAAATGTGAGCTCAAACATAACTAAATGTGAGCTGAAATATAACTAAATGTGAGCTGAAATAAAACTAAATGTGAGCTGAAACATAACTAAATGTGAGCTGAAACATAACTAAATGTGAGCTGAAACATAACTAAATGTGAGCTAAAACATAACTAAATGTGAGCTGAAATATAACTAAATGTGAGCTCAAACATAACTAACTGTGAGCTGAAACATAACTAAATGTGAGCTCAAACATAACTAAATGTGAGCTCAAACATAACTAAATGTGAGCTGAAATATAACTAAATGTGAGCTCAAACATAACTAAATGTGAGCTCAAACATAACTAAATGTGAGCTGAAATATAACTAAATGTGAGCCGAAATATAACTAAATGTGAGCTAAAACATAACTAAATGTGAGCTGAAAGATAACTAAATATGAGCTGAAACATAACTAAATGTGAGCTGAAATATAACTAAATGTGAGCTCATAACTAAATGTGAGCTGAAACATTACGAAATGTGAGCTGAAACATAACTAAATGTGAGCTCAAACATAACTAAATGCGAGCTCAAACATAACTAAATGTGAGCTGAAACATAACTAAATGTGAGCTGAAACATAACTAAATGTGAGTTGAAACATAACTAAATGTGAGCTCAAACATAACTAAATGTGAGCTAAAACATAACTAAATGTGAGCTGAAACATAACTAAATGTGAACGGAAACATAACTAAATGTGAGCTAAAACATAACTAAATGTGAGCTGAAACATAACTAAATGTGAGCTCAAACATAACTAACTGTAAGCTGAAACATAACTAAATGTGAGCTCAAACATAAATAAATGTGAACGGAAATATAACTAAATGTGAACGGAAATATAACTAAATGTGAGCTTAAATATAACTAAATGTGAGCTGAAACATAACTAAATGTGAGCCGAAATATAACTAAATGTGAGCTGAAACATAACTAAATGTGAGCTCAAATATAACTAACTGTGAGCTGAAACATAACTAAATGTGAGCTCAAACATAACTAAATGTGAGCTGAAACATAACTAAATGTGAGCTGAAATATAACTAAATGTTAGCTCAAACATAACTAAATGTGAGCTCAAACATAACTAAATGTGAGCTAAAAACATAACTAAATGAGCTAAAACATAACTAAATGTGAGCTGAAATATAACTAAATGTGAGCTCAAACATAACTAAATGCGAGCTGAAACATAACTAAATGTGAGCTGAAACATAACTAAATGTGAACGGAAATATAACTAAATGTGAGCTCAAACATAACTAAATGTGAGCTGAAATATAACTAAATGTGAGCTCAAACATAACTAAATGTGAGCTGAAATATAACTAAATGTGAGCTGAAATGTAACTAAATGTGATCTGAAACATAACTAAATGTGAGCTGAAATATAACTAAATGTGAGCTGAAACATAACTAAATGTGAGCTCAAACATAACTAACTGTGAGCTGAAACATAACTAAATGTGAGCTCAAACATAACTAAATGTGAGCTCAAACATAACTAAATGTGAGCTGAAATATAACTAAATTTGAGCTCAAACATAACTAAATGTGAGCTCAAACATAACTAAATGTGAGCTGAAATATAACTAAATGTGAGCCGAAATATAACTAAATGTGAGCTAAAACATAACTAAATGTGAGCTGAAAGATAACTAAATGTGAGCTGAAACATAACTAAATGTGAGCTGAAATATAACTAAATGTGAGCTCATAACTAAATGTGAGCTGAAACATTACGAAATGTGAGCTGAAACATAACTAAATGTGAGCTCAAACATAACTGAATGTGAGCTCAAACATAACTAAATGTGAGCTGAAACATAACTAAATGTGAGCTGAAACATAACTAAATGTGAACGGAAATATAATTAAATGTGAGCTGAAACATAACTAAATGTGAGCTGAAACATAACTAAATGTGAACGGAAATATAACTAAATGTGAGCTCAAACATAACTAAATGTGAGTTGAAATATAACTAAATGTGAGCTGAAACATAACTAAATGTGAGCTCAAACATAACTAAATGTGAGCTGAAATATAACTAAATGTTAGCTCAAACATAACTAAATGTGAGCTCAAACATCACTAAATGTGAGCTCAAACATAACTAAATGAGCTCAAACATAACTAAATGTGAGCCGAAACATAACTAAATGTGAGCTAAAACATAACTATATGTGAACGGAAATATAACTAAATGTGAGCTCAAACATAACTAAATGTGAGCTGAAATATAACTAAATGTGAGCTCAAACATAACTAAATGTGAGCTGAAATATAACTAAATGTGAGCTGAAATGTAACTAAATGTGAGCTGAAACATAACTTAATGTGAGCTGAAACATAACTAAATGTGAGCTCAAACATAACTTAATGTGAGCTGAAATATAACTAAATGTGAGCTCAAACATAACTAAATGCGAGCTCAAACATAACTAACTGTGAGCTGAAACATAACTAAATGTGAGCCAAAATATAACTAAATGTGAGATGAAACATAACTAAATCTGAGATGAAACATAACTAAATGTGAACGAAAATATAACTAAATGTGAGCTCAAACATAACTAAATGTGAGCTGAAAAATAACTAAATGTGAGCTAAAACATAACTAAATGTGAGCTGAAACATAACTAAATGTGAGCTGAAACATAACTAAATGTGAGCTAAAACATAACTAAATGTGAGCTGAAACATAACTAAATGTGAGCTTAAACATAACTAAATGTGAACGAAAATATAACTAAATGTGAGCTCAAACATAACTAAATGTGAGCTCAAACATAACTAAATGTGAGCTGAAACATAACTAAATGTGAGCTCAAACATAATTAAATGTGAACGGAAATATAACTAAATGTGAACGGAAATATAACTAAATGTGAGCTTAAATATAACTAAATGTGAGATGAAACATAACTAAATGTGAGCCGAAATATAACTAAATGTGAGCTGAAACATAACTAAATGTGAGCTTAAAAATAACTAACTGTGAGCTGAAACATAACTAAATGTGAGCTCAAACATAACTAAATGTGAGCTGAAACATAACTAAATGTGAGCTGAAATATAACTAAATGTTAGCTCAAACATAACTAAATGTGAGCTCAGACATAACTAAATGAGCTCAAACATAACTAAATGTGAGCTGAAATATAACTAAATGTGAGCTCAAACATAACTAAATGCGAGCTCAAACATAACTAAATGTGAGCTGAAACATAACTAAATGTGAGCCGAAATGTAACTAAGCGATGTGAGCTAAAACATAACTAAATGTGAACGGAAATATAACTAAATGTGAGCTCAAACATAACTAAATGTGAGCTGAAATATAACTAAATGTGAGCTCAAACATAACTAAATGTGAGCAGAAATATAACTAAATGTGAGCTGAAATGTAACTAAATGTGAGCTGAAACATAACTAAATGTGAGCTGAAACATAACTAAATGTGAGCTGAAACATAACTAAATGTGAACTAAAACATAACTAAATGTGAGCTGAAACATAACTAAATGTAAGCTCAAACATAACTAAATGTGAGCTTAAACATAACTAAATGTGAGCTGAAATATAACTAAATGTGAGCTCAAACATAACTAAATGTGAGCTCAAACATAACTAAATGTGAGGTCAAACATAACTAAATGAGCTCAAACATAACTAAATGTGAACTGAAATATAATTAAATGTGAGCTCAAACATAACTAAATGCGAGCTCAAACATAACTAAATGTGAGCTGAAACATAACTAAATGTGAGCCGAAATATAACTAAATGTGAGCTAAAACATAACTAAATGTGAGCTGAAACATAACTAAATGTGAGCTCAAACATAACTAAATGTGAGCTCAAACATAACTAAATGTGAGCTGAAATATAACTAAATGTGAACTCAAACATAACTAAATGTGAGCTCAAACATAACTAAATGTGAGCTGAAACATAACTAAATGTGAGCTCAAACATAAGTAAATGTGAGCTGAAATATAACTAAATGTGAACTCAAACATAACTAAATGTGAGCTGAAATATAACTAAATGTGAGCTGAAATGTAACTAAATGTGAGCTGAAACAAAACTAAATGTGAGCTGAATCATAACTAAATGTGAGTTCAAACATAACTTAATGTGAGCTGAAATATAACTAAATGTGAGCTCAAACAAAACTAAATGTGAGCTGAAATATAACTAAATGTGAGCCAAAATATAACTAAATGTGAGCTGAAACATAACTAAATGTGAGCTCAAACATAACTAAATGTGAACGGTAATATAACTAAATGTGAGCTCAAACATTAACTAAATGTTAGCTCAAACATAACTAAATGTGAGCTCAAACATAACTAAATGTGAGCTGAAACATAACTAAATGTGAGCTCAAACATAAGTAAATGTGAGCTGAAATATAACTAAATGTGAACTCAAACATAACTAAATGTGAGCTGAAATATAACTAAATGTGAGCTGAAATGTAACTAAATGTGAGCTGAAACATAACTAAATGTGAGCTGAAATATAACTAAATGTGAGCTCAAACATAACTAAATGTGAACGGTAATATAACTAAATGTGAGCTCAAACATTAACTAAATGTTAGCTCAAACATAACTAAATGTGAGCTGAAACATAACTAAATGTGAGCTGAAACATAACTAAATGTGAACGAAAATATAACTAAATGTGAGCTGAAAACATAACTAGATGTGAACGGAAATATAACTAAATGTAAGCTAAAACATAACTAAATGTGAGCTGAAACATAACTAAATGTGAGCTAAAACATAACTAAATGTGAGCTGAAACATAACTAAATGTGAACGGAAACATAACTAAATGTGAGCTAAAACATAACTAAATGTGAGCTGAAACATAACTAAATTTGAGCTCAAACATAACTAACTGTAAGCTGAAACATAACTAAATGTGAGCTCAAACATAAATAAATGTGAACGGAAATATAACTAAATGTGAACGGAAATATAACTAAATGTGAGCTCAAACATAACTAAATGTGAGCTGAAATATAACTAAATGTGAGCTCAAACATAACTAAATGTGAGCTGAAATATAACTAAATGTGAGCTGAAATGTAACTAAATGTGAGCTGAAACATAACTAACTGTGAGCTGAAACATAACTAAATGTGAGCTCAAACATAACTAAATGTGAGCTCAAACATAACTAAATGTGAGCTGAAATATAACTAAATGTGAGCTCAAACATAACTAAATGTGAGCTCAAACATAACTAAATGTGAGCTGAAATATTACTAAATGTGAGCCGAAATATAACTAAATGTGAGCTAAAACATAACTAAATGTGAGCTGAAAGATAACTAAATGTGAGCTGAAACATAACTAAATGTGAGCTGAATATAACTAAATGTGAGCTCATAACTAAATGTGAGCTGAAACATTACGAAATGTGAGCTGAAACATAACTAAATGTGAGCTGAAATATAACTAAATGTGAGCTCATAACTAAATGTGAGCTGAAACATTACTAAATGTGAGCTGAAACATAACTAAATGTGAGCTGAAACATAACTAAATGTGAGCTGAAACATAACTAAATGTGAGCTGAAACATAACTAAATGTGAGCTGAAACATAACTAAATGTGAACGGAAATATAACTAAATGTGAGCTCAAACATAACTAAATGTGAGTTGAAATATAACTAAATGTGAGCTGAAACATAACTAAATGTGAGCTCAAACATAACTAAATGTGAGCTGAAATATAACTAAATGTTAGCTCAAACATAACTAAATGTGAGCTCAAACATCACTAAATGTGAGCTCAAACATAACTAAATGAGCTCAAACATAACTAAATGTGAGCTCAAATATAACTAAATGTGAGCTCAAACATAACTAAATGCGAGCTAAAACATAACTAAATGTGAGCTGAAACATAACTAAATGTGAGCCGAAACATAACTAAATGTGAGCTAAAACATAACTAAATGTGAACGGAAATATAACTAAATGTGAGCTCAAACATAACTAAATGTGAGCTGAAATATAACTAAATGTGAGCTGAAATGTAACTAAATGTGAGCTGAAACATAACTTAATGTGAGCTGAAACATAACTAAATGTGAGCTCAAACATAACTTAATGTGAGCTGAAATATAACTAAATGTGAGCTCAAACATAACTAAATGTGAGCCAAAATATAACTAAATGTGAGCTGAAACATAACTAAATGTGAGCTGAAACATAACTAGATGTGAAAGGAAATATAACTAAATGTGAGCTCAAACATAACTAAATGTGAGCTGAAACATAACTAAATGTGAGCTAAAACATAACTAAATGTGAGCTGAAACATAACTAAATGTGAGCTCAAACATAACTAACTGTGAACTTAAACATAACTAAATGTGAGCTCAAACATAAACTAAATGTGAGCTCAAAAATAACTAAATATGAGCTGAAATATAACTAAATGTGAGCTCAAACATAACTAAATGTGAGCTCAAACATAACTAAATGTGAGCTGAAACATAACTAAATGTGAGCTCAAACATAATTAAATGTGAACGGAAATATAACTAAATGTGAACGGAAATATAACTAAATGTGAGCTTAAATATAACTAAATGTGAGCTGAAACATAACTAAATGTGAGCCGAAATATAACTAAATGTGAGCTGAAACATAACTAAATGTGAGCTCAAACATAACTAACTGTGAGCTGAAACATAACTAAATGTGAGCTCAAACATAACTAAATGTGAGCTGAAACATAACTAAATGTGAGCTGAAATATAACTAAATGTTAGCTCAAACATAACTAAATGTGAGCTCAAACATAACTAAATGTGAGCTCAAACATAACTAAATGAGCTCAAACATAACTAAATGTGAGCTGAAATATAACTAAATGTGAGCTCAAACATAACTAAATGCGAGCTCAAACATAACTAAATGTGAGCTGAAACATAACTAAATGTGAGCCGAAATGTAACTAAGCGATGTGAGCTAAAACATAACTAAATGTGAACGGAAATATAACTAAATGTGAGCTCAAACATAACTATATGTGAGCTGAAATATAACTAAATGTGAGCTCAAACATAACTAAATGTGAGCTGAAATATAACTAAATGTGAGCTGAAATGTAACTAAATGTGAGCTGAAACATAACTAAATGTGAGCTGAAACATAACTAAATGTGAGCTGAAACATAACTAAATGTGAACTAAAACATAACTAAATGTGAGCTGAAACATAACTAAATGTAAGCTCAAACATATATAAATGTGAGCTTAAACATAACTAAATGTGAGCTGAAATATAACTAAATGTGAGCTCATAACTAAATGTGAGCTGAAACATTACTAAATGTGAGCTAAAACATAACGAAATGTGAGCTGAAACATAACTAAATGTGAGCTCAAACATAACTAATTCTGAGCTGAAACATAACTAAATATGAGCTGAAACATAACTAAACATGAGCTCAAACATAACTAAATGTGAACGGAAATATAACTAAATGTGAACGGAAATATAACTAAATGTGAGCTTAAATATAACTAAATGTGAGCTGAAACATAACTAAATGTGAGCCGAAATATAACTAAATGTGAACTGAAATATAACTAAATGTGAGCTGAAACATAACTAAATGTGAGCTCAAACATAACTAAATGTGAGCTGAAACATAACTAAATGTGAGCTCAAACATAACTAAATGTGAACGGAAATATAACTAAATGTGAACGGAAATATAACTAAATGTGAATCAAATATAACTAAATGTGAGCTCAAACATAACTAAATGTGAGCTGAAATATAAATAAATGTGAGCTCAAACATAACTAAATGTGAGCTGAAATATAATTAAATGTGAGCTGAAATGTAACTAAATGTGAGCTGAAACATAACTAAATGTGAGCTGAAACATAATTAAATGTGAGCTGAAACATAACTAAATGTGAACGGAAATATAATTAAATGTGAGCTAAAATATAACTAAATGTGAGCTGAAACATAACTAAATGTGAACGGAAATATAACTAAATGTGAGCTCAAACATAACTAAATGTGAGCTGAAATATAACTAAATGTGAGCTCAAACATAACTAAATGCGAGCTCAAACATAACTAAATGTGAGCTAAAACATAACTAAATGTGAGCTCAAACATAACTAAATGTAATTTATATGTGCTTTGTTTATTCGTCCTCAGTGAACATGAATGTTCTACTGTATTTTATTTCTAGTATAAAGACGGCTCGAAAGTACATCATATCATCTATAGGTGCTTATGTATGAACTGATTTGTAACACATAATGAGGGTGCTAGCTCCCCATTAATATCTCTTCGTCCATGTCTTTAGCATCGCACTCTCTCTGCTGCAGCCGTCCTATTCTTTACTTCATGATATTGAGCCACAAGATCAATTAAGGTATGCATATATGTCAACATAGACACATGGGCACAATATAAACACCAGAACCTATGACTACCACATTACAATGACACAATATAACAACCTGAATCTATGATTACCACATAACATGGACACAATATAACAATCAGTCTATGACTACCACATAATATGGGCACAACATAACAACACGAGTATTTAACTACCACATAACATGGACACAATATAACGACACGAGTATATAACTACCACATAATATGGACAAAATATAACTAACTATCAGTGTATATGACTACCACATACCATGGGCACAATATAACCATATGTGTCTATGACTACCACATATTATCGACACAATATAACTATCAGAGTCTATGGCTGCCACATAATTTGGACACAATAAAACCATCAGAGTCTATGGCTACCACAAATCATGAGCACATTACAACAATTGGAACTTTAAGAAATGGTAGCATACAAGCACCAGATACTTGCACATTGTATCACACAGCGATCCTGGTAGTCTGCACTGGTACTTACACGGGTCCACTTTTCTTAACGATCACTTTTGTAACTGTCTGCACACTGTTCTTCGCGTCATCGGCTATCGCTACTGGCTGCACGGAACTTGTCTGCGCCTTTGACTCGCTAGAGGTAATCTTTTTTGTCTCATCTGTAGATTCTTCTTTCTTTTTACTGGGCTTTTCATCATAGTCTTCTTTATCATCTGAGTCATTAGAGTCATCTGGTAGTTGGCTTGTTTCGTAGTCTGGTTTCATGTGTTTGTAGAAAGGAGATTGACTTTGACTAGTGTGGAAAGGTATGAATGGATGGTACATTGGAGACTGCATCACTGGAATCAGTGGGAAATGGAAGGTGCTGAATGGTAAGAACTGATGCGATGTCATTGGTTGGTAGGATGACGCCATGGGATAAGGAAACGAGCTTGGTTTCTGTGAGAATACAACCTTGTCGTCATTGTTGTAATATTGAGTCGACTCCTTCTGAGATTTTGGCTCATAAACAAATGTTGGCTTTCGGTAAATTGGTTTTTCGTAGCTATCTGTATATTCATGCATAGAATGTGATTCTACTGGATTAGGTTTTGGTGGTGCCATCAGTCTTGGATGAGAATTGGACGTAGATTTCGGCTTGTATTTATTGTTGTACTGATAGCTTGTTTCACTGTCAGACTTGTAACTTTTTCCGTAGGTGGGTTTGTTGTTTGGTTCATAGCTCGTCTTGTAACTAGACTGGTACTAAATGCCGAATGAGAAGATGGTAAAGAGGAAATTAGTTTAAAACGTCAAAGACATAACAGCTTAATTTAATAGAGTTCCACAAAACTGTAGAAAACCGCACAGAACTTCTGGAACCTACACCGTAAGTAGACACTATAAACTGCAAGCCGACCCATTTCCTATATACATAACTACACATCGATCTCCTTCAATAGCTGAAGTAGAGATAGAAACAAAGATTTATTGATGTGAACAACACAGAAAATAATCACAAATGTGTAGGCAGGATAAAAACTAAATCATTCTTGTATAAATTGTGGCGATAATATTCAGACTTTCAGTGGACCAGCTTAGAGAAACAGCAGACAAGAAACGATATCTGCACAGGACCACTACCACCCCCCCCCCCCCCCGCCCCACCCTAAATTAAATAAAAAGACTGGCAATTGGCAGATATATGCATGGTGAGGTGGGAAAGGGAAACTGCAGTTGAGATTGCAAATTAAAGGCGTAGCTTGCTTTGGCAGTAGCTATAAATCATACTTGCTGCATGCTGAGCAGCGCATGAGCTGCAGCGGTCAGCGACCCATAACTGGCTGCTAGCGTTGGGGCCAGCGAACCAGAGCTGCAGCGGCCAGTGACCCATAGTTAAGTGCTAGCATTATGGTCAGTGACCCATAGCTGAATGATTGCGTTAGGGCCAGTGAACCACAGCTGCAAAGACCCTTCTACACCTCCACGCGGTGATCCTGGATAATAGGCTGCAAGAGAGCAGGCTGGCTAACGAGAAAGGATCGAAGAGGGAAGACTAAGCCGGTACTGAAAAAATTACTGCTGACGAAGACGACACAAAGCATTCCGTTCTCCGGACTACATCCTGCTACTTGCAGAGCCCTGTTCAGAGATTGGTAGAATGAGATTGGGAACAAAAGCAGAAGAAGAAGATAATTGCAGCGAAATAAAATGACATGCTGTCCAGCGTAAGTAAACCTTATGTGTGGTGGTAAGCCCTCTTTCAGTCTCTTGACGTGATAAACCACGTTGACAATGTACGTATGTGTGTGTGTGTGTGTGAGAGAGAGAGAGAGAGAGAGGGGGGGAGTTAGAGAGTTAGAGAGAGAGGGTTTATTTATCGAGATAATTTTTTAGTATTTATAATTAATGTGAACTGGAAATGTAAGTAAGATGAAGTTTTGCAGTACTATGTCCAACGGGTATTGTTTATTGGTGTGAATGGTTGGCTATAAATAAATAAATAGAAAAATCACTTGCACCCACAGAAATACAGTTCCTGGAAGATAATACTACACATTTCATGGACAGAAAATAAATACCATACAGATATTTTACTAGACAACTGCATTTAACCGCTGTTAAATGTTGACCAACAGATAAAAGTCACATGGCCCATTTTTCGAACACATACCCAGAAAGACGGGCTGAAAACCCTGGGGTCCACTGCTCCCAATAGTATGTTACAATTAGCGACTAATGAGGAGGTTTCTGCAAATGTGCCAGCAATCTCTTTATGTATAATAAAATGTTATGAAAACCATCAATATAGAAGCATATAAATGTGTTTTGATGCAGACTTTCCGCATTGAACCTTCAAATATGGTGACTGTATGCTTCATACAAGCCAAATGAAGAAGGAGGAGAAAAAAAAAAAGAAGAACTATGTAGATTATATGCTCTTAGTCCTTCTGCATAGTTGTTTGAAGTATTTGTAATGTGCAGTGCTTGTGCAATTTATATTTTTATTTTATTGTGCGTATTTTATTTAGTTTGTGTGTTCTAAATGAATATTTATACTTGCGAAATGTACATCAACCTTGAAATGTCCCTTTGTGTGTCTTTACCTGTCTAATATTTGCTTGAAGTTTTGGTTTCGCGCATGATCTTTTCTGATAACATTTGTGCACAACATACAACATTTTGTTTTAAACATTGACATGACAAAAACTTGCCGAATAATCGTTAGAACAGTCGACATTAGACGGCCAGTCACAGACATCTAGGTGAGTGTTGAAGTACAAACCACTTGGGCAGGTAAATAGGAATGGTTTCGAGTGGGCACACTGGTAGAATTTGGTGCACTCGAACGGGTGAGCTATGAACTTCACCTGCAGATTGCAAACTTTGTTTTAGCAGAGATACTTATTAAATTACACTTATTAAATAGGTCAAGTGCCCACGCAGATGTCCACATTAACACACACACACACACACACATACACATACACACACACATACACATAGATGTCATCTTTACTGTTCCTGCTCGCTCTTGTGAAATTTAGGGCTGAGACTATTTCAAATAACGATATCAGTCCATCGGCCTCTTCTGCCTGCTCCAGTCTTCAATGCATTCCGATCTTTCTTTTAATGGCTTTTTTTCTCGTGTTCTCTCTAGACATCAATTCTCTATTTACTTAACTGATTTAGCTATTTTTCTGGGAGTATGAGCCACTTTCTATATTTAACCTCCATCGGTATTGAGTGTCCGCTCTTTGAGACCAGAAAATTTATAAAATACAGTACATATGTGCACTGTGTATAAAATAATTTAAAATAAGAATATGTCGTGTGTATAAGATTTTAACATGTCAGAATATGACTTCTGTATAACTTATTTAAATGTGAAAATATAAGAAATGCAAGTGTGATAATATGGCGTGTGAATTCCCAGAATAATGCAAGAATTTGCCATACATGCTCTCGAAAACGGACAAAATGTAGTGGTAGGTGGTGGGAAAACTACATGGAAGTCTCTCCTTTGAGAAATATTTGTAAAGATCAAATAATAAAAATCAAGCCTAAATTAATTTCTGCCAAGTGAAGAGCAGTGCAGATTTAAAGAGAGAAGAGACTAAAAGAGTAATTTGCTTGCATTAACTGTTAAATATCACGTCGACCTGATAAAATCAACAGAAATATAATATTGAAAGTTGTTTAATACTATGACCAGCTTTTTGGGCAACGGGAGAACAATATATGAAAATAGCTATTGGCCTATGAGAAACTAATATAGACTTATAAATGGATTTGAGTCATATGTACTCTTTATGCATTTTGTTATGTAGCATTGGACAATCCAAAAGAGAAAGCACAGAAGAGAATACAAGTGATGGAAAAATAAGAATCAAAGTAACAAATACAAATATACCGATTGAAGAAAAATTAAGTTTAAATGACATACGACATCTTGAGCCAAATGAAAGAAAGAAAAGAGCAAAACAAGTTGCAGAATATATGGAACTGAACAATAGCATATGCATTTTTCCTCCTTGTAAATGAACTGTGGGTAGAATCAAAATGCAATGTAATAGAGAACATATCAAGAGAACGTTGCATAGAGAAATAAAGTATCCTTCAAACCCGACAAGGACCGCTCACGGTGAATGATTAAGAACAGGATCATGTTCGATGAGAACGATATTTCAACCAAATGGTAGGAACATACGTGAACTATTCGACAACCAAGAGAGCTGACAAACCATCAATATTCAATAATTCAGGGATCAACATTCGCAGATCGGTAATAGAAAACACAGTAAAATATATGAGCAAAGGGCATTGACATCATAGTATAGACAAATGGAATGCCCTTGAGGAATTTGGTGTAAATAAAATCACTTATATGTGTAGTGACATCTATAATACAGAATGGAGGAACGAGTGGCCGAATGGTTTAGATGCCTGCTTGCTGAAAAGAGGGGCATCAGATCGTAATCCCGTTAAAGCATACGTTGTTTTTCTATTGGGAGTAAAATAAATAAACATAGCCAGCACACGATGTGGTGACAGCAATGGCGAGGCCGCCTGTACTCCTCAAACCCTCGACTATCTCAGCTATTGGATTTTTTGTCTAATACATAATCCATACCATGTGACCTGATTACAAAAGTCTTTAGAAAAATTTCCAAGAATTTCAATGCAATCTAATGTTCCGATTGAAGAACAATCTGCCTAATGAGCTATACCATTAAGATCCAGAACAAACTTATTAAGGGAGAGCATTCGGAGTAAACGTCGACAGCCTAGAAACTAATTTCATGTCCGAAAAACCAGATATGGATGAAAAATACTTCAACATGTACAGTAACGTGTCTTGAAGCAAATTGCCACTGTTAAGTCTCTCAGTTTTTAACTCTTTACAGTTCAAGTGATTTACAAGATGTTAGTCTTAATGTCCAAGACAAGAAGTCATAGTTGTGTTTCAATGGTAACAACAACAACAAAAGACATTAAAACTGAAATTATTATTTTTTTATTTCTTCTTCTTCTTCTTCATCGTACGCAGTCAGACAGTAACCATTATTTTTTCGAAAAAAGCGGCGGTCATCCTGAGGCTGTCGACACTGCCATAGAGCTTGTCTTGTGGTTCCACTGGTGATGGCCACATCTGCTCTCTCTGGTCCTCGTATGTCGGGCAGTTCTGCAGCAGATGCTCAGCGGTCATTTTCTCGGTACAACACGGGCATTCGTCGGTACCACCTATCTTCAATTTGTTGAATAGGTGGTACCTCAGTCTATTGTGGCCAGTGCGAAGTCTGAAGACAACGACCTGCTCTCTTCTGTTCAACTGGTAATAGGCATCGTTTTTGGTGTAGCCGGTATGTTCAGTTTCCCATTTGGTCATGTATCTGGCTTTAATAAGCCGTTTTGACTCTTCGTACGTCATACTAGTATCTGTTTGTGGTAGTCTTGCACCTTCTTTTGCCAGTCTGACTGCCTCCTCGTTGCCTTGGATGTTGCAGTGAGATGGGACCCACTGTACCACTACCCTTTTTGGTGCGGACTGCTGGCATAGTTGACAGAGTGCTGCTCTTAAGTCATTAAGCTCAGTATTTTTTAATTTAAAGATACCTTTTGTTAATAAATCACATTTAGTTAAAGAATAAGAAATGGTTGATATTTAACATGTTGTTTCAGAGAAATCGGACTGTAAGTTATGCTACTGTAGTTGACTGAAATTGACAAATTCGAGTCTAACGAATCAATCACGTTGTAAAAAATGTGAATAGGTGAGGTCGACTAGTATGGGTACTGCACAATTGTCTGTTTAACATTTACACATGTTTCAATAGATAGTGAAAGAGTCATATCCGTAGAATATCAATAAATAATCTCATATAAGTATATTTCAACAATGCTGCTGACTAAAAGTGAAAAATAATTAAAGTGATTCAAATACAGAGCAAAAGTCAGATATATGGATTGGACATTAACATTAAGACCATATAATTAGCAAAGTAGTCTCAAAATCGTTTATAAAGATAACAATGGAACATTGGAGCATTGAACCAGGTGAAGAGCTTCGGCTATCTTGGACATGTATTAACGGAAGATGGAAGACATGAAATGAAGAAAAGTATTGGGATGGGCTAATATGTTCTCACCAATATGAGTCACAGATTCACATGCAGATAACAAATGAGAGCAAGCACGCGTTACTCCTTCTTTAAAATATGAAGTAGAAACATGGACAATAAACGCACGATTATATAATTTAATTGATCCATTTGAAATGTTGACATAAGGAAGAATATGGACATCTTGTAGAATTAATATAAAATGAAAAAAAGAGAATCTTGGAGAAATTCAGGGTACAATGAGAATTGATTAAAGAAATCAGAATCATGTAGTTCAGATATTTTGATGACATCATAAAAAACATAAACACCATGCTGAAAACAATACTGATAGGAAAGGTAGAGGACAACGTGGGCAGACGTTGTTTGCGTATGCCCACAATGAGTAGGTTACTCTCTTGAGCCCTGAAAAGGACTTTAAGTGGTGGGTTACAGTAGCTCTCCTCACACCACGAGCGTGCTTATGAAGGTGGCCTGAGGTCCTACAGGCGGTTGTGCTATGCATGGCCTCATCTGCGTGTCGCTCACTACCTCTGGGATCACATCGATCCATCACCTAGTTAGCCAGGCTGCCACGAAAACAGTTCGTTTCCGGGAAGGGCTACGAGGAAGCCAAGGTGAGAGTCTTGTCCAGTATGTTTTACCTGAACCTATCTAAGACGTCTGATCAGTATATTTTGCCTGAACCTAACATGTCTGATCAGTACATTTTGCTTGAACCTGACTAACATGTCTGATCAGTATATTTTGCCTGAACCTGACTAAGAAGTCTGATCAGTATATTTTTCCTGAACCTGACTAAGGTCTGATCAGTATATTATGCCTGAACCTGACTAAGACGTCTGATCGGTATATTTTGCCTGAACCTAAGACGTCTGATCGGTATGTTTTGCCTGAACCTGACTAAGACGTCTGATCAGTATGTTTTGCCTGAACCTGACTAAGACGTCTGATCAGTATGTTTTGCCTGACCAGTAGTTCGTCTTCCTTTCCGTTGGCAGACGTAAACAACGTTTTATGTGGGAAGATTACATCAAAAGAAGAACAGGAAAAAGCCGGACAGAGAGGGTCATCAAGGCAAGAAACCGAAGCCGTTTAAGATCTCAATTGCAGTTGGCTTTCGCTGTGCAGAAGGCACTGTGATATAAAGTATGACAGTCTGACGTGTACACACATGATGTTAATATGAGAATATGACGTGCGTATAACAGACACAAATATGAGAATATGACGTGTATATAACAAACAAAAATATGACAATATGACGTGTATATAACATACACAAATACAAGAATATGACGTGTGTATAACAGACACAAATATGAGAATATGACGTGTGTATAACAGTTAAAATTGTGAGATTATGCAGTGTATATGCAAGATAGCAGTGCGTGAATATGAGACGTACATGCACAATACGAAAATATGTGAATATGACCTGTTTGTGCAAGATACGAGTGTGTGTATATGACGTGTGTATTCTAGAAAAAGTCTGTGTCTTATTCGACATGTACGTCTAAAGTGGCGGATGCCTCTGTGCAGGCTCAAATCTGGAGTGAGCTGAATATAGCCGAAGGAGGATTTTTCGGGCTAGCGGGCTAGGCTTGATCAGCTTTTTATTTCCGCAGCGTTGGGACAAGTGCCACGGAGGGTGGTTAACCAATGTGCGAGTTCATCTTAATAGACTCAAACACTAGAGCAAAGTAGACCCGCAGCCTGTTAGGTGTCTTCTATGATGCTCTTAGCTAACCACTTAACCATGGCGGTGGTATGGCATGTCACACAGTCGCCTCTTACTATAAGCTTTCTGTGGGGCAGTGGTGCTATTCTTGTCTTTGCCATACACAAAAACCCCGGCAGGCCATTCATGTGAAAAAGTATAAGATACAAATATGCCTTTTGAATCGTTAATAATAATGCAGAAATGTGTGGTTTGTTAACTTGTTTAAAACAAAGATAGCTCGAGGGAGTAGACGATACAACATCAAGCCGACAAGCATTTGACTTACTCCGTAGGAGCACGTGACATCAGGAACTCTGTTAGCTAAAGAGTTGTATGAATGTCCGCTGCTAGTCTTTTTGGAGTGTTCTATATCGCCATCGCTGCCATCTTTGCTGTCTTTCTTGCCCTCATCAACGTCATATCCACCGTCGTCATATTCTCTTTTGTAACTGCTGTCATAATCTAATCCCCACTGGCTAGTCTTTCTGCTGGAGGAACTATCAGTGTCATACTGTTTGTCCTGATCATTGACGTAGTCAACACTTTTGTCTTCGGTATATTTCTCACTATCTCCAAATAACTTTGAGCTTTCTAATCCAGACGTTCTGCTGTGCGTAATATGTTTGCTTCTACCTGACCCGGACCTACTCTCTGGCTCTACGAAGTGTTTGTCTGCAACATATCTATTACTTTCAGAGTTCTTTCTGACAACATCTTGGTCGAGCTCAGTGTAAACTGGACTGAAAACTGAAAACAGATAATTAATACAGTATCGACAAGCTGCACGATCTAGGAAATCATAATCCTAAGTAGCAGACAAATTATGTGCATATAAACAAAAGCAAAATATCCCTGAACCACATTACAGAAAATGAGAGAAGGGTAAAGAAAACCCCCATAAAATTTTTACCTTTGCTAGAGAGTTTAATTGTGATTATTTTCTTAAGGGTTAAGGGACGAGTTAGCAGAGATGTACGACGCTCGTCTCTCAACAAAATAGACGATTCAAGCATGAAACAGTGAGTGTTCGAAACTTACGTTTAAAATTACCCCTGAACTCAATGGAGATCAGCTCGAACGTCTAGTCCTATCGGAGACGGGCGATAAACACAGAAGTCCCGTGTACGTGTTGTGGGTTTAAAAGAACCTTTGCCAGTCAAAATTATCAAGAGCGTGCTGTTAGCCGCTGAACCAGCAAACAAAGCTATACATAATAAAATTCCTACCTTATATTCCATTTACCTACCCCAGGTATAAGTCGCAAAAAGAACCTACCACGGATTGGCTTTGGCTACTTGGCAACAGGCATATACCTGCTTGTTTGAATATCAGGATTTTTGAAGTATTCCACGTAAGAGGGTTTAACGTACTTTTGGCGAAGATACGGCGCTTTCAGCCACATCCAGAGACTTATGGTTATATTATTTCCCTTTAATGAGAGGCAGAATGAACAATTAGTAATTAGAGAAAATGATACCTGAAGGAAGCAAATAAGTCTAATTAAATAGAAACACAAGCTCACAAACTGGACAGAAAGAATAAAAGAAAGATAGAGGTGAGTGAGAGAGTCAGGAGAGAAAATGAGAATCAGAGATATGTGTAAGCCCTTACCAGCACTTGTGAGACACAAACAAAAAATTAACTTTCGGTCCATTTTTGAATGGACACTTTCAGACTTGGAAGCACAATTAAACAAAATGGCAATCTTAAGAATGGTTCTAAGCTTAACAGACATGCGTATTTGGAAGTAGCCGGACACGTCAATCAAGTCACTGTGACCAAATTTGTTTACTCCTGTTTAAATACAGCTCAGTATGAGCTCAGAAACTGTCTACGCCGTCGCTGGAGGTTGTGAACCGGACATAGAACGTGAGAGCGAAGATAGCCTAATCCCTTGAGAAGCATCAAGTGTCATGGCGGGGAAAGTAGCAGGAGAATGAGAACAGGTGCGTGCCGTTTCCTTGTCAGGATACTTCTATTGTGACTACCACAATTTTGTAAAGTGTGTGTGTGTGTTAATGTATAAAGGTGTGTGTTAATGTATATGTACATGTGTGTGTGTGATTAGGCTTGCGTATGTTGCAAATGTGTGTGTCTGTGTGCTTGTTTGTGTGTTTGTGTGTGATTGTTCTTGTGTGCGTTATTTGGTGTGATAAGTGTGTAGACACTGGTATTTTCTCATTTGAACGTTAACAAAACAAGCATTCATTCTGTCATTATAGACGCCTTTATTTTTTTTTCAATTTCATTTTCCAATTATCTTGTTATTGTCCTTGTTCCGTCTTCTAGACCTCATTGCTAACGTCATCTCTGTAAATGTGTGGTCCTGATATGTGGATAAACTCTAGCTGCCAGAAAATACGTAATCAGTTGACAAACATGCTCAATGTGCGTTACAAGATAAGTTTAGAAAGTACGTTTTGACGATTTAGTGCCCATGTTGAAAACTTCCAATTGTCTTTGTCAATTTGTTTCTGTCCCGTGAACATAGGGCTGCAAATGGGACCTATCGTTAGCTCATATTTTGGACTATTATTTATGGCCCACAGCCTTGTATCTTCTGCTACTCTAACTTATCTTCATATCTTTTATTTCCATGTGTTCTTCCTTTCCCCTTACTTTTGTTTTCTCTGTTTTTTAATCCTGCATATGTTTGGCATGTCGTTAGATGGCATATATATTTGTGTGTGTATGTGTGTGTGTGTATGTGTGTGTGTGGGTGTGGGCCTGCGTGTGTATGTGTGTGTGTGGGTGTATGTATGTGTGTCTGTGTGCGTGCGTGCGTGTATCTGTCTCTTCTTTCTCTCTCTCTCTCTTTCTCTCTCTCTCTCTCTCTCTCTCTTATTGTCTCCATGTTATCTCATTAAGTTCAATCCGTTTAGCTTAGTCGAAGGATCAACGTCACTTTACACGGTTTAACCCATAACTGCTCTGTTCTTTACATATTTTTGGAGAATCTCGGCACAATGCATGAACTCAGTATGACAAGGATCCCTTAATAGATTGGGCAGATTTTTAACATAATTTTGAATTTTGCCGGCAGCGACCCTTTTCAATTTTCCACTAACCATGGATTTTTGACGAGCGTGACACTCCACACACGCGTCCAATTTCTACTACCGAGAGATACGGGCAAATACCAGATAGTCCACGTGAAAAAAATTCCGGTCTGCACCGTGATTTGAGACCACGATCTCCAGTACACGAGTCTGACGTCTTACCTCGAGACCACTCAGTCCGTAATGTGTGCAAACCGGATATACCAAGTTTTGTTTTATAACATTCCCAATCCAAAGAACATGCCCGATATGTACATTAGGACACCCTTTAAAATACTTTTATAATTATTTAATTATTTTACGTTGAAGATAGTTACAAGGGCCATCACTAAGCCTAAAATCGGTAAATGGGTGTTCGTTGGATTTGTCTGGATGGGTTTCAATGAGGTCTCATTTCAAAATTTGAATGGCTTGTTCGTACTTTTTTGTTTCCTAATTTAAGAACATTGGTTACAAGTGACTTTTCAAAACAACTAATTGTTTTTGTCAATTCGTTGTTGTAGATGTAAAAAATGAAATATATGCTTCTCTACGCTTGCATATTGAGTCCATAGGTATCTGAGACTTAAGTAGGATAGCTCACTCAGCCAATCCAGCATCAAGCATCGTGTTTTCAGTTCATCCAAATATTTCTAGTACACAGGTAAACAGTTTCCTCTATCTAAGCTGGCCATTTCTACGATTTGAGGACACTAAATACACATTGCCATTAGGACGCAAGTTGTCATAAGCGTGTCAGGCAACAACAACAAAAATACGCAAATACTTATTTGTTATCTATTTGACAAAGCACTAGCTTGTATAATTAAGAAAACATTTTGGTAAAACCTGTTTTGTTGCCATAATTTGAATAGCATAAAAACATTAAATGTGGAATGAATTTTTAAAATATTTTTTACACATTTCAATTTGAATTCATAAAACTGAACTGTTTGTGTTCTATATAAATTTAAATACCGTTTTTAAAATATTTTGGAACTTGCCAGGTCAATCCCATCATCTGTTAGTCTCTAGAATATACGATCGCCTATTTTTGAGAATCGTGGAGATGGAAGCATAAATTATAGCAAGATAGACCTGCAGACTGTCTGGCGCCATTTAAGCCGCTCCGCTAACCACATAACCAAGACATGCTGTTATGGCCACACAGTCCCCTGTTTTGCGACATATTCTCTATGGGTCGAGAATGCCTAGAATAATTTGAGTAGATTTTTAACGTTTTTTGCCTGAGCAGCGGCCATTAGGCCTACTCTTTTCCAACTGCTGGGGTATTTTTAACGTGCGTGCCACTGTACACGGGTATCTGATCTCACTATTCAGAGAAATTCAGGGGAAATATTTGCCGGATGATCAACTTGAAAAAAATCCCGGTGTCTCCACCGTGATTTAAACCCGCGACCTCCAGTACCCGAGGCGACCACCTTACCTCGAGACCACTGGGTCCCCCGAGGATTAAACACCATAGGAAATGGCTAGCAGAAAACAAAAAGAAAGGAGAAAATAACAAAGAATCACTAAACTAAGTGGTGGGTTGCAGTAGCTTTCCTTCCATGCCGAGCGTGCTACTGAATGTGGACCAGGGACCTCCAGGCTGTTGTGCTATGCTTGGCTTCATCTGCGCGTCACTCACTACTACGGGGTTCACGACGATCCTTCACCTCGTTAGCCAGGCTGCCATGAAAACAGCCCGTTTCCAGTGAGGACTACTAGGAAGCCGAGGTGAGGGTCTTGGCCAGTATGCTTTGCCTAACCCTGACTAACATGTATGAACAGTATATTTTACCTGACCAGACGTTAGTCTTCCTCCCCGAATAGGTATTATAATAAGAAATGTAAATAATAGCATTGAAAGGACATGCCAAAACGCACTAGTGAGAGACAAACAAAGGCAGATAAACTGTGATGAAATAACACATTTGACAGATATGTCGAAAATTGTATAGAAATCTAATACCAACAATGAACCAGGTTCCCTCTAATAGTAACATTGCCCACTAAACAGGAGATCAGACACGTGATTAAACTAGTGAAAACTGAGAAATCTGCAGAATTAAATAGATTTCCAAAAACTGCCATGAAAAAAAAAGTCATTTCACCCAACAAAGTTATTCTAACCAGTTCCTCAATAATATATGGAGTCAGGAATCAATTTCTAAAAATGGAAAGAGGGACACCAAGTAAAATACCAAAGAATGACAGCCTCACTGAGATAGCAGCGAATAGAACTGTAGCCTTAATTGACGACAAAAGCATGCAGGATTTCATTCATAAATGTCAAAGAGTAAACTAATTTTTTGCGAAGAAAACTGTATGTAAGACATTATGACATTATCGCAAAGACGCAGCAAAGATTGCGCCGTTCCTGGCTGCGAGTCTAAATTGTTCTGCTGTTTTAGTTCATTATGGATGACGTCATACCACGGATTTGCCATGAATTCACCCTAGTCGACTACTTACACGAAAACGTGATGTTGTTTTCCATTTGGATTGGTTAATTTGTTCGATTTTTGTATTTTCTTTCGTTGATTATCCTGGAATGGACATCGGCTATTTGAATAGCACTACGCTTAAACCTGCGTTGTATTTCACGGTCTAGTTCGCACGGCTAAACTCCGCGAGATTGATATCCTTCGCCCTATCTGCAAACAGCGTCGGTTTTGGTGTGTGAAATTTAGACACAACTATAATGGACTAGAATAAAGTCTGGGAGAGATGCCCAAGTCACTCATACGCTGAGTGATGTCCCTACAACCTCTTATGGTTATGGGAACGGCATCGACACACAACGTTAGATGTCACTATCCGTCAACTACCTGCAAAGCATAGATCGTCAAGATTGCCAATTCTACCTGTCATGCCATCATTCCATCTCTGTCCTCGTCATTTCTGCCAATTTTTAGTTTGTCTCAACCTTCCTTCCTAATAAGTGTTTATTTATATAATTAATTTTCCTGCCTTGCTGATATCAAAACAATGACTGCCTAGTAATGTTATCAGCTTTTTTTCAGTAATGTGTTGCATACTCAGAGTCATATCTATATTTCTCCTCCGAATAACATCAGGCCGGCTCTTTCCCACAGTTCTATATTACTGACTTTACCATACCATGTTATTACCTCTATACTGCGCAGGCATCCATTGATAAACGCTTGAACCATTTTAATTGTGCGTTTCGTTGTTATCACGTCACAGAACTAAACAATAATATAGACCTTACATTGGAGCAGAAGATTTGTAGTGTTGTTACGCCTTCATTTATTTCGATTTCCACAAACTCTCTATAGCAATTAAAATCTCTTTCGCTATTTGTCTTCTTAATTTGAAATCTTTAGGAGTACCTCCGATCTTTCCTATATCGATACTAAAATGATTGAAGAAATCTAAGAACGCTGCAATACAGCAAATACGCTATACCATCGTCCAGTAAATATTCCTACAGATGTTCAGTCTGAGGATCTTAATGTCTCTCACAAAGATGAAAGAAGCGGCGATCTTATATCTTCTCTTTGCTGATGACTGCGCTATAAACATGTGTTCAGAACAAGACATGCAGACAACTGTGTATGAGTTTTCAACTGCATGCACTAACTTAATTGCAAGCACGTGACAATAATTATCAGTTTTATACAACACGATTTTTGTTCCCACACTTTTGCTATTAATGCCAAAACTGGACGCTAACATCAAATGGAAAACAATACATGGCAACAGCAGAAATGAAATGCCTGCGAAAAATATTGGGCGTAATAGGTGGAAGACATGATTAGAAACGATGACATAAGGAGACTAGTAGGAACAACACCAGTATTACACTACATCAAAAGACAGCAAGTAAAACGGTATAGGCACGTAACATGACCACCACCACACAGCACCCACTCCCCAACCCCACCCCCACCCCACCAAACAAGTAATGCTATTTAGATTCAACGGATTCAAAGCCAACGGGTAACCACGAAGAAGATGGCTTACATAAATATCTGAGGCAGAGAATGTACATGAAGCACACGGGCTTGTTCTTGAGATCTCTTCATAACCTGGCGCTGAAAGGCATAACAGGATAAGCGAAAAGAAAGAAAGAAATCACTAACTTTGGCCTTAAGGTCAACAATAAGAAAACGGAGGTAATGTTCCCCTACCCCACGTGTACCTCCTCCCTCTCCCGCCCCAGGCCTACCCCGAAAAAAACACTGTACAAGGCAACTTTTCCGTGTGTTCATACACTGTTTGGAAGCCGTTATCTACAATGAAACCTAATAATTCAATGCAAGGTTTGGCTGTGTCTTCTAAGTCGTAAATATTTACCAGTTTATTGTGCAGTGCTATAAAGTTAAACACCTTGGGGTATGTGTTTTTAAGTTGGTTTTTTTTAAATTGATTGTCAGGTAAAGATGTTTTTAACTGCGCTAGTTTTGCATGGTTTAGATCCGTTCCGGTTAGATCTTCCCCTAACCAGTGAGGTCGTTGAGGCACACTTTAAGACATCCCCACAACCCCACGCCACCCTTTTCTGTCAGCGGCTGCTGCCTGTGCGTCTTCTGGTCGGAGATTGTTCCATTCTTTTATGTTGTCCTTGCACCTCTTTTTTTAGGACGCCTCTTCGTCGTCTGCCTTGCACCTTTCCGTGGAGGATCGAATTTGTAAAACCATTTGATCTCGATTTGTGACCGTACCAAGGGAGTTTCCTTGTTTTGACAGTTGCCAAGAGGTCTTCAAAAGTCTCTATTGCTGTTGTAATGCTATCTCGTATTTCCTCATTTGTAACTCGATGTTTGTACGTGACGTTTAAAAGTCTTTGATAACATCTCATCGCCAAGGTCTGTATCCTTCGCTGAAGGTCAGATGTACATGTCCATGTCTCACAAGCATAGAGGAATATTGACAGGACCAATGTACGCATTAATCTGATTTTCGTGCATAGTGCTAAACGTTGATCTTGCCAGATTTTGTTAAGCCGTGCAAGCGCCGCTATTGTCTGTGCTATTCTGGCCAACACCTCACATTTTGATCCTTTATCACTGATAATCGAACCCATATATTTAAAACGGTCAACCACTTCCAGTTTCTGGCCATTAGCTTTTATCCTGCTGTTGAAACCATCGGCGTTGTTGGTCATTACTTTTGTCTTTCCAGCGTTTATCTCCATACCATAGTCAAGAGCTGTTTCGTTGAGCCTTCTGACCCATTCCTGGAGTTCTGCTTCTGAACCCGCCAACCCGTCGATGTCATCTGCAAAACGAAGGTTGGTAATCGTTCGTCCTCCTATCTTGACAGTACAAACGTGACCTCCAAGTGCCTCACTCATAAATTCTCTCAAGGAATATATTGAAAAGAGTTGGACTGAGTGTACTCTCACAACAACTGATGCGCGAAACTAGTGCCCTCGCCTTCCATTCACAAGAACTACGCTGAACGCCTTGTCATAAAGGTGTTCAAGGACCTTTATAATATTTCCGTTGATTTTATGCATCCTGCATGGTTTAAGAGTTAAACAATCGCAACTTGGAAGAATATAAGTAGAATAATCGTTCCTCTAACTAAACTATGATAGGGTCAAGAATTTCAACTGCAACGCGTCTGTGAGTTTCAACAAAACCGTGCTGTTGGAAGTCTGCCTGATAGTTTATGTTCAGCAACAAGATCTCTTGAAGGCACTCTTGTAAAACATTATCTGAGCGTTTGGACGAAATGTTTGATCTGACAATTCTTATTTCATTGATGCATTAGTTTAAATCATGTATTCACTTAAATAATAGTACCGAGTCCAACTGGTGCGCATATAAGTGCACACACATTTTTTGGTGGTATTTTAGACTTACGATGGCTTGCACTCCACTGCTATAACCAACCATTATCGATGCTCTATCGTATGTTTAACAAATAAGCTTTACCTCCATTTTGTATTTCTCTATGACGAAAATAACTTTCTTGGGCAGCACTTTAGCAATTTTATCGCTCGAGACATCATAAAATCATATAAAACGTTCTTCAATGCTTTGGCAAAGAACATACCTAACAATAAATGCTGGGTTGTGCCTTTACGGAAACGTCAGTAGTTTAATCGTCTTGTATTGACACAAAAATTGCCTTATTTATTTCACTTCGAATTTTCTGATTTATGGCAATAGTGACTGATTCGATTAAATTATTCTGAATATTCACTTAAACAACGGTCTGCTTTGTCCATTATTTACCCTTCCTCCATGGCAAGCAAATTTCAAGGTTCCTAAATAGTTTCTTTCATTGAGAGAATCTACGGTCTTATTGTGCCTCCTGAAAGCTTGCTCTTGTTTTCTTAATTCACACAGCCCCACGAACGGGACCCCCCTATAATTTTTGGATTTCACAAAACAGCACTGTTATGTTTAACAGTTTCTTCTTCTTCTTCTTTGTACGCAGTCAGACAGTAACCATTATTTTTTCGAAAAAAGCAGCGGTCATCCTGAGGCTGTCGACACTGCCATAGAGCTTGTCTAGTGTTGCCACTGGTGATGGCCACATCTGCTCTCTCTGATCCTCGTATGTCGGGCAGTTTTGCAGCAAATGATCAGCGGTCATTTTCCCAGTACCACACGGGCATTCGTCGGTGCCACCTATCTTCAACTTGTTGAATAGGTGGTACCTCATTCTATTGTGGCCAGTGCGAAGTCTGAAGACCACGACCTGCTCTCTTCTGTTCAACTGGTAATAGGCATCGTTTTTTGTGTAGCCAGTATGTTCTATTTCCCATTTGGTCAGGTATCTAGCTCTAATAAGCCTTTTTTAACTCTTCGTTTATTTTGACCAGCCATGAGTTCGCCCACTCTTCCAGCGATGTTAGGACCTGCTGCATCCGATTTCTTGCTATGGTGAGATTCTTTTCAGAGGTCCACATAGCCAGATCGTCTGCAAACATTGAGCTATGAACTCTTCTTGGTATATTCTCTGTAATGTCATTTATATACACCAGAAAGAGTGTGGGTGACAGTACTCCCCCTTGGGGTACTCCCTGCTCTAGTGTCACCTTTTTGCTCATCTTCCCTTGTACTTGAACTCTGGCCGTTCTGTTTTTGAGGTAGTAGTTGATCCACTTGTACATTTTCCCACAAACTTCACTTCTTCTTAGCTTAACTCTAAGTCCATCTTTCCAGACTTTGTCAAATGCCTTTTCCAGGTCCACCCAAACCGCTATTGTGTGTTTCTGTTCCTGGTAGGCATCTTCTATTTCCTGGGCTATGAGGATGACCTGGTCCTCAGTTTAACAGTTTGAATGCGAGAACTTTCTGAAATTCAAAAATTAATTATGTATCGTCCAAGGTTATGAATTCTCTGCTTTTTTAAGGTGTAATTTGTTAGTAGCATGTTTTGAAGCTTTAGGTTCAAAATTTGTAAATGTCGAATGACGATTTGTACTACAAGATTCCTCTCCACCAAACATTAGGCAATAATTACAATGATACGTTTGTTTTATTTTGTTTCCCGTTAACATCTGTACTTCAAGTAACCCTTTTCTTGAAACGTTATTGTATAATTCCCATCCTTTTGTGAAATATCAAATTTTTGTGTTGCTATTTTTCTTTTCAGATTCACTTTTCTTTCAAAAGACCTGAATCGAATGAATCATTGCTGATGTATACAAAGACTTCCTTTTTTTCCTCCGGCATTTTTACTAAATCCTGAAATATTATTGATATTATAAAACGAAATTTGAGACAACTTGAGAAAATTGAATACAATTTTTTAAAATTCAAACAGCAATAACAAAACGAAACAAAATTGCACTGAAATAACATTTGAAACACACTTTGAGAGCTTGGAATTTGAGAATTACTAGCGAACGGTCCACCCGAATTGCTGCATCAGTTTTAGCAATGACATCTTCTGACGCAACAATATGCGCCTGACCTGGTCTGGGAAAATCTTTCGTTAACTCACGTCCTTCTTTATACATCGTTGTCCAGTTCTTTACTGTTGTCTTCGACACACTTTTGTCATCATACACTGCCTGCATTCTGCAATGAATATCAACTGGTCGACATCCTTCAGCTGTTAGGAACCGAATTACGGCTCGCTGATAAACTCAAGACGGATTCCGTATCACACCCGCCATGTTTTCAATAGGTTTGCCGAGGAAACTATCAGTCAGAGGATAATTATATTTTGCAAACTTGATGGTTGGTATGTGCTGAAGTGACGTCGTCATGTACATCGTACGTATGTCCACTGTGCAGTTAGGTCCGGTTGCATTTGAACATGCCTCGTAATAAACTCACAAGTTCACATTGCCGTTAAGCGCCTTTGCCAACATGTCACTACAAAAAATGACCATTACAATTTCATTTTCTAATTTATTTCACATCTGTGTTAAGCAAAGGGTGTCTTCTTTAATTCTTCAAAACCGTTTTGGATAGCTAAGCATATCGTGTCTATTCTAACGCTTTACTAATAAGTACACTCACCAATGAAACGAAAATAGACTCTGGGATCCACAAGAGGATTGCCAAGGTAAGTGCTGCGCTTGGGAGACTACGGGCAAACATTTGGTGCAGCAAGGACTCAGTGATGCCACCAAGATAAGGTGTATCGTGCTGCTGTGGGCACGCGAAACATAGACATTGTATAACATACATGTCAGGAAACGTAATCTTTTCCGTGTAATCAGTTCCCGCAGGCTGCTAGGGACCAACTGGCAGGATGGAGTGCACAATTGTAGTACTCTGCAGGGCGAGACTATCGGGTATCCATACGCTACTGCAGGGAGCCCAGATCATACAAACGCCATGTTGTTAGCATGTCAGATGAGCGTCTTCCTAAACAACTGTTGCACTATGAGCTCAGAATAGGCGAGCGCTGGTCGAGGGGACAGAAGAAACAATACAAAGACACTCTAAAAGATCCTCTAAACAGTTTGTCCATTGATGTTGCCGTCTGGAAACTGCTTGCTCTGAATTACTCAGCCTGGCGCACTTCCATCACACATGATACTCGCATCACTGAGAAGAGAACTATAACTGAGGCGTAGGAAAAGCAAGCTGCGAGAAAGGACATAATATAAGATGGTACAATTACAAACGCTGTACATGTCTGCCCTAGCTTGTTGCGCTTGATCGGACTGTACTCCGTCATGGTGGAGTACATATCTTTTTCTGACCAAGTATTGAGGGCGCAATCGTTCACGAATAGGAAATCCAAGATCGTGACCTCACTCACCTTGATTTCAGGCTCCTAGGGATGAACAGTTGGCACTGTGTCATGTATCTGATATGCAGTGAGCATTGCTGCAAAGATCATGCTAAAGAGTGCCAGAACACAACCATGTTTGACATCAGTGGTTGCTGGAAAGGCTGCAGACAATTCTCTCTCGTGCAGTACACGAGCCATCATGCAATCATAAAATTAGCGAACAATCGCAATGAATTTGCAGAAACTTCGCTATGATTTGCGAGAGTCCATTCCTATTGAAAGTGTCAAAGACTTTGGTCAGATCGACAAAAACTGTGTACAGGTCTCTTGACATTTCTCTTGCAGTTGCAGACTGAAGTATTTGAGTGAGGATACGCCCACTCCAGAAAATGTGTAACCACAACCAGCCTCTGAAAGCTGACCTTCGTCAGATTATCTAGCCTCACTTAGGGAAGTAACGTCTAGCTTTCTGACTATGAGTGTTGTTCGTATCAGCCTGTCGGCCCTGGCAATGTCCAATTCCGTGCGTTCGTTCCAGGAACCGAAGACAACACGCTTCATTCTCGCAGATTTACGTTTGGTACAGTAACTGTTGCTTGAATTGATTAAAGGGGAAAAGATTTACGCGCCAATTCCACTCTCTCGTTCCCTGTTATCTTAATCCAGTGGCAATACACAGTCAAGACGACTACGACTCAGACGACTCTGAGTGGTCTGCGGTAACAAGTGAAGTGCCACATGGCTCGATTTTTGGGACCAATTTTTGTGGATACATTTAAACGATTTAGACAATGACATCGGAATCAATATTGCAAAATTCACGGATGACACAAAACTATGCAGAAGTATCTCGTCTAAAACATAGGTGGGTATATTGAGGTCTGATTTAGACAACATTCGGGAATGGTCTGAGAGCTGGCAAAAGGAGTTTAATGTAGATATATGTACTATCGTTCACTTGTGTAGATCCAATATGGAATATAATTTCACAATGGAAGAAAACAATAATAGTAAGATGGAAATGGAAAAGGACCTATGGGTTATAATAGATCATAACCTGCCGAGGACGGATGTGTCGGACTGAAAGGTGCAAATATCGAAAGTTGTAAACTAGCGAATCAACGCATTCCGTTCTCCGGACTTCATTCTGCTACTTGCAAAGCCCTGTTTAGAGCTTGATAGCGGGAGATTGAGAACGAACGCAGAAGAAGAATAGATCATACAGATAAAGTGAATGAGTAAGTTCAGGTATCAGTGAAAAGGCAAAGTTAGTTATGATAAAAAGAGAAAAGATCGAGCCTAAAGTGTCTAGAAAATAGAAGAATTCGTGGTGATTTATTATAGGTTTATTCAATCAGCGGAAAGTATCAATTGGACTATAATAAGTTTTTGTTTCAAAATATGGCAGCCTACAGGAACAAGAGGACACAATCACAAATTAATTACAGATTAGATTCCAGAAAAAATAATCTTAGTCAGAGAGTAGTGAATTCTTGAAATGCATTGTCACAGAAAATAGGGAGGACAGGGTCAATTAAAGAATTCGAGAATAGATTAGATAGAAATAATTATTTGTATGTCAAGTGAATATAAAAGAAACTGGTTGTATACATATTCTGCAGTCTTCTGAATCAGAATAAAGACGTTACGTTGGAAGTCAATTCGAGCTTTCGGCAATACAGGAGTAAATTGGATGACCAGCATTTTCTGAGTCAAAACTGAAATGGCAAAAGGCCATAATAGTGCCGATTTGGAAAAAAGACAATAAAAAGAACTATGACTAAATAGACATCTAGCTCTTAAGCTACAGTATAGAAATTTAGGCAAAAATCTTAGAACAAAGAAGAAGACCAATCTTAGAACCGCAAATTAAGTAATGCGCAGTTTGGATTCTGAATGGGGATGGGATGTACAGATGTTGTGTTTATCCTAAGACAAGCAAGCGAAAGTACATTAGAATACGGTAGACCACTAAATATAGTTTTTATAGACGAGGAGTTTCCATAATAAACTGTTAAGGTCTACTTGTGTTCACCTAGTCTCTATAACGCATATTCTGAGATGACGATGGCCAAGGTTAGACGGAGTTGTAATATGGGTGTGAAAGTTATTGATATGAAGGTTAATGCCATCAAATGTGCCGATGACCAATCGATAGTGGGAGAATGAGTAGCAACGTTGCAAATGCTGCTTGAAAAAATTAATAGCACAATCAAAGAATTTGGCATGGAAATAAACAGATTGACGACAAAGAAAGAAATGATTCCCAAGATGTAGCACAAGAAACAGAGCTATATAACAGAGGGAACACAGAAACTCATTGAAGAAAGGAAACAATTAAAACAACTGGGAAGTAAGGGGACCAACACAGCATATAAAAACTGCGCAAGAAAAGTTAGAAGAAACATAAGAAAAGATAAAGGAAGATACATAGTGGAAACGTGAAAGGATATAGAAAACCTACAGCAACAAGGCAGAGAGAGAAATGCATTTAAGGCAATAAGAACACTGACAAGGGAGTTCCGTCCGGTTTCACATGTCATAAATGACAATGAGGATAACACATTAACAGAAACCAAAGACATACTGAAAATATGGAGAGAGTACTGCAGAACTATGTATTGAGATAGCACAAAGCGCTCAGTTACAATCCTACCACAGGACGAGAAAGAACCTGAACCAACATTGGAAGAAGCACGCTCTGCAATGAAAAGCCTGAAAAAGGGAAAGTCCCCATGATGCGATGATATCCCAGCAGAGCTAATACAAGCAGGAGGGGAGGCAAGTGATCGAGTCTATCACAAGCTGTGTAAACAGATATGGCACAGTGCAGAGTGGCCAGAAGCATGGAAGAAATCAATTTAAATTCCCCTCCCCCAAAAAAGGAAGCCTGAAGCTGTGCACGAACTACCGAACTATCGCGCTGATCAGCCACGCTATCAAGATACTCTTGCGAATACTATTAAGAAGGATAGAGAAAAGGTTTGAATCTGAAATTCACGTAGTCCATGCAGGTTTTAGGAAAGACAGAGGGACCAGGGACCACGTATTCAATTTAAGGAAAATCTACGAAAAATGTAGAGAATGTATGTAACATGTACACATGTTTCATTGATTACACCAAGGCCTTCGCGACACGGTAAAACATCAAAATATGTGGAGAATCGTGAAGGAAATTGGGTTTCCCTTGCATATAGTCCATCTAATTGAAACATTATACCAAAATCAACAAGCCGCTGTCCGAGTATCTGGGCAAACATCAGATTGGTTTGCAGTACAAAAGGGAGTCCGACAGGGATATATCCTCTCACCTTATCTGTACAACATATATGCAGAATGTATAATGAGAAATGTTCGAGAAGACGAGAACTTTGAAAGTTTCGACCCATTTACGATTGGGGGTTACGAGATTCCAGGGTTACGATACGCAGATGACACAATGATACTATCAAGAAGTGCAGAAGGGATAGACCAGCTACTTTCATCCGTTAATGGACATAGTAAAGATCAAAACCTGTTCATAAACATAAACAAACCAAAGATAATGACCACCGACAAAACACAATGTCAGCATAAATTTACAGAGGGTGGCGAGGAAATAGATTAGGTCACACATTTTGAATATCTGGGCTCCAGAATTGACAAAAACGGCGACTACTCGATAGAAATCATAAGTAGACTAGCTATGGCAATGCAGAGACTGAACATCCTGAAGAAATTATGACAGAGCACCAACTAAATGAAAAAAGTAAGTCTTGAGAGCCTGTGTTTTTCCTGTGGCCGCGTATGGCTGTGAATTCATGGACGATTACCAAAACTTCTAGACAAAAAATCGAATCCTTTGAGTCAAAATGTTACAGAAAGATTCTCAAAATACCCTGGACAGAAAAAAAACACAAATGTAGACATTCAGCAAGGGTATGGCAAAGAGGAGAACTGGTTTATTTATTCCATTTTGGCTAGAAAATGCAAATAATTTGGTCGCATCAAGAGAGACAACGGTCTTGAGAGAACGGTGAAGGAAGGTATGGTGCCAGGCAAAAGAGGAAGAGGTGGACCAAGAAGACGATGGCACCAAGATATCCAGGAATGCCTGGGTTTGACTGCGGCGGAGGCTGGAGTTTTGGCAAGGGAACGAGGTTCTTTCAGACAGACTGTGATGGGAGCGACGTTTTACAAAGGACATGCTACATTATGATGAAGACAAAGACTTTTGTAATATCCAAACATAACATACCATAACATCAGGAGTAAACCATGAAACTGTAAAAAGTGAAGACCATGAGTCGGACAGGGAGTTACTATTCGCAGACGACCAATGTCTAATTCACGAAGATGAAAGTGACTTACAAGATCATACAGATATCCTTAATACAACTTGTGCGAGATACAACATGGAGATTAATACATCAAAGACATAAGCTATGACAATCAACAGATCACCAGCCTTCTAACCATACATGCCAATGGTAACATGCTAAAGCAGGTGTACAAGTTCAAGTACCAAGAAAGCATTTTCACTAATAATAGACGATTGGGCAGAGAAATAGAAACCACATGTCAAAAAGCAACTGCAGTAACCTATTAACTGTCACCAGTACTCAAACATTGGAATATCGGTATAGAAGAACTGTCGTAAAGTGGGGATTAGTGTCACTCGGGACCACAAGAGAGGCAAAAGACAAATACATAGCACGACACTGGACTACAACCCGGCAGAAAATGAGACGACAAAAGAAGAAGTATTGAAACAAATGGTTACTGATAAAGATTATTTTCTTACAAACTATGTCCTGTCAGTGTCAAACCTGGCCTATGTCCAAAGCACAGGCAAAGAAAATTGCAACCTGTGAGATGCGAGGCCTGAGAAAATGAATCAACATAACCAGTAAAGACATGAAGAAAATGAATCAACATAACCAGTAAAGACATGAAGAAAATGAATCAACATAACCAGTAAAGACATGAAGAAAATGAATCAACATAACCAGTAAAGACATGAAGAAAATGAATCAACATAACCAGTAAAGACATGAAGAAAATGAATCAACATAACCAGTAAAGACATGAAGAAAATGAATCAACATAACCAGTAAAGACATGAAGAAAATGAATCAACATAATCAGTAAAGACATGAAGAAAATGAATCAACATAACCAGTAAAGACATGAAGAAAAATTGTAGAATAATTGGTGGAACAACAACCTCCCAGGAATTATAAGTGGTTTGGCCATCTCTTGAGTATTAAACCAGACCTTCTGCCATAAAAAAGCATACAACTACTCAGATCAGGATTTCGAGCCAACAGAAGACCGCGAGGCAAAGGGATAGACAACATTGTTTTAAATGTCCGATGCCAGTATCGGCTCACAGCGGCCAGAATAACACATCTGGTCCAAAAGCGAGATCTACAGCTCCCTACAACTCTTAATGACATCAGTGGAAGAGTCAAGTAAGTACATACAGTAAGTACATAAATTAAGTACATAACGTAAGTACATAAAGTAAGTACATAAATTAAGTACATAAAGTATGTACATAAAGTATGTACATAAAGTAAGTAATGAATGAATAATCACACAGACTTCCTAATGCACCAAGATACAGTTATACAAAATCCTATGAACGCACTTTACACAGTCTGTGAAAGATATAGTATGAAGATTATTCAAATATCTGGGATGTATTTTTACAGCTGATGGAAGGCCTGATACAGAAATTGGAACTAAATGTTACCAAATGTATGGAGTGATCTATCAATTGCCACCACAGCTTAAACACCCGAACATCACACTACTAAACAACAACTGATAAACAGCATATTTTTATCAACACTGTGCTACCAGTGTCCATCCTTGTCCTTAAAGAAGACGCAGTAGACGATAATTTCAATTTGTGAAATGAACAGTTTTCTCAGACTCATCGGTGTCACCAGGGCAAATAGAATTAGAAATGAGAACATTATTAATGTAGTAGAAACTTGTAGACAGAAAATAAAATGGTTCAGTCATCTCATGAGAATGCCCGCTTGCAACACAGGACGATCTGGTTACGTGGTACGAAGGAGGGCAAGTGGCTTACAATAAATGGAACACAGTTAGTCCAGGAAAGACGGGTTAAGCTTTCGCGACGTTCAACGGCACAAGTTGATGAAAACTGAACTGAACTGAACGCACGTCCTACATACATATTAAACCACACACAATTGTAATGTATTTGTTTTCATATTGAACCTCAAAGTTATGATAAGTGCACAGATCACTCGTAAAACAAACAAGGACCTGATTGTCAGTACACACATGAATGCTGAGAGCAGGAAAAACAGCAGCTCAGTGGTTCTCTAGACTTGGTTATCTCTCACTGAAGAGACAAGCGTCTACACTATGACCAATCATATCAAACACGTCCAGGATTATGCTCAGAAAAAAAGTGTAGTATTCACTAATATACCGGCAGCTTCGGGTACGATTTCAAATTCAGATGTATTACTTGTTATAAGGCTTTCGATAGAGTAGACAGAAATAAACTATGGGCCATCCTAGACGACTACGGAGTACAGGGGCAGCTATTATAAAATATTAGAGCACTGTACCAAGGGTGTCAAAGTTTAGTAAGAACAACAGATGGTCTGACTGAAACAATGAAGATAACAACCTGGGTGAGACAAGGGTGTGTGTTGCCGCCACTACTCTTCAACACATATATGGACACAATTACGCTTGAGACTAAATTGGAGTTTCAAGAAATGCATAGGAAGAATGGACAGTGGCTGATCGATTAAATGAACTCCTTTTTGCAGATGATTAATGTCTGCTTTACGAGAGTGAAGATGATCTGCAGCAACATCTGACTGCGCTCAACTATGTATGTAAAAGATAGTATGAGAATTAAGACATCCAAAAAATAGAAACTATGCAGATAAGCAGATCGTCTAAAAACATGAATATTACGGTAAACGGGACCAAAATTAAACAAGTGTAGGAGTTCAGGTACTTGGGCAGTGTTTTCACACAGGATGGAGGTTTAGATAGAGAGATTGAGAACAGGTGCTAAAAAACAAATTCGATTACATACCAGCTGTCACCATTATTGAAACATAATTATGTCCACAAAAAGAATGCTAGTCAACAGTATATCCATGCCAACTCTCTGTTACCAGCGCCAAACATGGAATTTAACAAAAACTCTAGAGAGAAATATCACAACATGTGGGATGAGGTGCCTCCGGAAAACAATCAACGTAACTAGGAGAGACAGAATGCGCAATGAAGATGTGAGAAGAATAGTTGAAGCAAGACCCTGCTCTGAATTGATGAATCGAGAATAAATTGGTTCGGCCACCTAATGAAAATGCAACCTGACCAACTACCCCTGTGCACCTATAACTCACGACGTTCGGGTTTTCGCAACCGTGGCAGACCTAGAACTAGATGGATAGGAAATGTTGCGGATATTCTAAATCGTCATAGGATGACAACCACTTCAGCGACACGTCTGGCCCTGGACAGAAAACGACGGCTTCCCACGCCACCTCACGACACAATGGATAAAACAAGACAAGACTTGTGATAATGCGTATAAATGTTCTGTAAGATGAGGTGAACGAAGATCATAATGTTGATAACAATTAAAAGGATTGTTTAGATGATTAAACATAATGTTTTCATCAGTGAATAGTAATCTAAAAAGACATTACAGTACTAATAACGATTAAATTATGTTTTGTACCTTAAAAATGTTGTCCCTGTGAGATAACTCAGGTAATTGTGTGCAGATCGACTGGTGTGCCAAAAGGGGAGTAATATTGCATGGTTGCTTACCTGTGCATTCTACTTTCACTTTGAGTGGTATGCGTGGTCGTTGATCGAAGTTAGAACGCGAAGCGACTACATGTGTAATTTGTTGAGTTACATCAATCAATCAATCATAGCGTTTCAACTCCCTGAGGAGCATAGATTCTCAACAAGTACTCGTCAAGTCTTCCTGTCACTCATCACCATTTCCAGTTCTGCCGGCGTCTTTTCTGCCTTTTTGATGTTTGTCTCGACTTCCCTTCCCATAAGTGTTTAGGTCTACTCCTACTTCTTATGCCCTGAGAAATTCAGAACCTGTTCCAAAACTGTATTTGAGTTCTACTTGTCTATGTTTTAAAACACATTATGTATATGTATCGATAAAATGTGATGAAATATTCATGCCATCATCATCATAGGCGTCTGAGTCTCTATAGACCATACTCGTGGCGCCCTCTAAGATTTGTCCAGCTCTATCTCCTGTATTTCGCCACAGAAATATGCATGGGGCGTTTGCAATTACACATGAAATGCGTTATATACTTTAAACATTCTAGGTTACAATTAGATCATGCTGCTAAGTAATCACGTGTGTTCTTGAATGAGAAATAATAAAACACCCGAGTCACAGACAAGGAATGAAACCAATTACATGAAATGAGGACAACCCTGTCGAAATGAATATTAGTGATCGAAAAATCAATGATTGTGTGTATAGAGCATGATTGTTAGTTACAGTGCCACGAAGAGTAGTGTGGATAATGACTGTCCGTACGTAAAAGACGATGACGCCAAGATATCCAGGAATGCCTGAGTATGACTGTAGTGGAGGCTGGAGTTTTGGCAAGGGAAAGAGTTTCCTTCAGACAGACTGTGTGATGGGAGCTATATTCTATAAAGGACATGCTACATGATGATGATGACATGTCTAAGAGGAAACACTACCACTAGGAGCAGGTATTAACACAGTGCATACTGAATACAACAGTTAAAAGCACACACAAAAAATAGATAACGTCATGAAACTTAAATAATATACAGAACTCGAATGTAAATTGTGCAAGTAAACTGTAAAGCCGTTTTGATATCCAAAACATAGACTAACACACAACTACAGGCATGGGTGTATAAACGCCGGAGGAAGATACTAGACAGTTGGTTATATATGAGAATCAAAAAGGACATTCATGGCAGAATAAATTCAAAAATAAACGGCACAGCAGATTAACATACCCTAGACAACTGGCCACTGACCCAAATCTTGCAAACTGACATGAAATTCTTTGGAGCAGAGGTGTATGAAAGTCCACACAGAGGATAAGGTATAAACATAATAAATGGGAAAGTTAATGCTGGATTAAATGTATATGTATGTCACAGGAAATGACAAGCGAGAATAAGGACACTGTCTGAACTGAACTGAAGGTGAGCAGCGTGTGTTATGTCCTTGTATGTACTTCACACACACACACATACATGAATGTATTTGTGTATGTACGTATGTTTGTATGTACGAATGTATGTATGTATGTATTGATGTATTTATGTAAATGATTGAATGCACATATGTATATGTATATATGTACACACGATGTGTAGGAAAAAAAGCCAATATAAATTCATCATAAAAGTTAATGAAATGAATAAAAATTCAGTAGTAGCTGTTTCATCCTTCTTTTTGAATTGCACACGATCGTGTGATTTTGCTTGATGCCATCATTCGATCCGTCTGCTCTTGTTGTTGGGTTTGGTGGTGTTTAATGCCTACAGTGAGTATTATTTGATCTTTTGTGCGCCCTGGAGCGTGCTGATGAAAGCGGACTAGGGTCCTGCAAGCTGTTGTGCTATGTTTGGCTTCACTACTTCGGGGATCACATTGATGACCACCTCGTTAGACAGACTGTCATGGAACAGCCTGTTTCTAAGGAAAATCGGATGGTAGTGAGATGGGATCTTGATCAGTTTATTTCACATGCCCTAATATTGTCTGATTAGTATGTTTTATCTGACCAAACGTTTGTTTCCTTTCCCCATACGTCTGATCTAAAATGGCGCTCACTCCAGAAGAAAGACACATCAGAAGATTTTATTGTTTATTTACTGATTAAAGGTTTTACTTTCTTGATTTTACTGGCGAATGCTCGTCGCTTTCAACCCCAGACTTCAGTCTTTTAGGTTATATCAGAACGTATCGGCCAGTGTATGGATGCGTCCGTGTATCTGTGAGTATTAATCGGCTATCGTTTATGTGGGGCAGACGTGATGTTGATTCGGTGAACTCTCGGTGATTCTTCCATATCGTTTATCCAATTTATTATGGTTTCTGTTTTAACATTATATGTTCCCCAGATATCATGGAATAAATCTATTAAATCTATGAAAATCATCCAGCAACATCAATAATACACATCTCAATAGACAGCGAATTCATAAAGTGGAGACAGACGGAGTGGTATGCAGCTGGGCCGAACTTGTGATGTCATCATCCCAGATCAGTACTGGTCCTATGATCAGGAAAGAGCTGGCCAATTACAAGCCCCGAACAGCCCAGACCCCTACAGCGCTAGCTTGACTGCGGGTGGCATGAACATCCCAATTGTCCGCTGGTCTCTTCTAGGCCAAAACACGCTACTGGAATGCAACACTGGTTGTCTACAGAATCTGCAGTCTTCTGTGGTTGCTGTGGTCGAGAGGACAGGCACTTGCCTCCCAAAGCGATGAACAAACACTGTGGACTTTCGAATCCCACAAGTATCATAGTGGCCCCTGGTCTCACGGGTGGTGGGATCAGAGTGCCTGCATCCTGAGTTACCAGCATCCAGTCGTCTTGACTAATATCCTGCCACTGGTTCAATGTAGCTCGGAACAAGAGTGAGGTCGATGGCAAGCGCAGTTTCTTCCTCACTATAATCCGCATACAGCGCAAGTTACAGTATCAAGACAAAATCGTCTGTTGATGTGGCGATCATCGCTTGCGATGGGCAACTAATATAATATAATCATATATGTTCTTCCTTTGACGTACACCATCCGGCTCCTGAGGTTAAAACTAAATATAGTACTAATTATGTATGACCATTTCTAAGGGGATGTTAGGTACCAACACTTTTTTGGTTAAACAAATTTGAGAACATTTTTTAAAATAAAAAAATAAAAATATTTGTTGAACCTTTCTTTGTTTTGTTTTTTTCTCATATTTTTCAGATCATCAAATCATCACATTCATTTGTTTGATTCTTATAAACATTTTGTTTAAAAGAAATGAAAAGAATGAAATGACAAATTAAATAAAATTCATTGAAAGTGAAAATGACACCAAAAAATACATAAAACTGAATCGATCGCGCTAAACGGTAGAAAGCTGTTCACGAGATCTTGTCTTATCGTCTTGATAGTTCTGGAACTCTAGTGATTGTTCTTTCCTATTGTGTTATGGTCACCTCATCCAGGTGTCCGACCTTTTCCAGGTGCACGGGATTTCCTTCCTTTCTAAGAGATTGCCAATTGCAATAGCAGAGGCTATTCAACCACGAGGAAACTTTTGCAGATTACCAGCAAGCCAAAAAAAACTGTAAATTTGTGGATTCTGTGTTTTCCCTATGTCAGTATACGAAACATGGACAGTTACTCAAACCTCAATAAAGATAATTGAGTCATTGGAATGGAAATGTTATGGAAGGGTCTTCAGAACATTATGGACTGAAAAAAAAGAAGAATGCAGGTATCAAACAAGAGTTGTGCATAAAGATAAACTGGTTCATAAATACCATTATAAACAGAAAATGTAAATACTTTGGCCAGATCAACAGATACAACGGTCTTGAGAGAACGGTAATGGAAGATCTGGCACCGAGCAAGAGAGGCAGAGGCAAACCAAGACGGCGATGGCACCAAGATGTCAAGGAATGCTTGGACATGACGCTGGAGTAGGCTGGAGATTCGGCAAGAGATCGAGGATTTTTCAGACGGACTGTGATTGTCGTTACGATCTACAAAGAACATGCTACACGTTGAGGATTTATATATATATATATATATATTTGCCTCCTATTTATTATGGTGTCCCACAACGTCAGAAGTGGATCTTTGTAGTATGACAGTGAAGTTTGAACCTTACCTCTATGCGGAAATTATTGCACCAATTGACATTCTTAGACGCTTACTAAACTATTCCGGAGACCAAACAGTGAATGTTTGCACAGTGAGGTTGTTGGTTGTGCGTTTCAACAATGGTGAAAGCGTGATAAAGGACACGCCAGATTCGATGCATAGCTGTCACACCACGCAATAAAAGAACGTCACGATCAGCTCATCCGCGCAAATCAAAGGATTGCGACCAAGGACATGTCTATGGAGCTGGAAATCGGCTTCAATATGTTGGAAACGATGGTAGCAACGTTATAATATCACAAAGTTTGCGCGAGGTAGGTCCCATGAATGCTCACACAGAAACAGAAAGAACATCGCTTGCAAGTTTGTCATGACCTCTTGAATCATGACGAAGATGAAAGTGTCATTCTCACTGGTGATGAGATGTGGGGCCACCACAACGATCATGAGTCAAAACGGCAATTTATGGAGTGGCGACATGTGAATTCCCCATCAAGAAAAAGTTCAAGAAGCAGACCTCAGCGGGTAAAGTGATGTGCACTGTTTTTTTGGGATATTTTTTTTTTCTTTTTTTTTTTGCGTTCGCCTTATTTATCAATTCCCCAAGGCGTGTAATGCGTTACACTGTTGTTTTTATTTTACGCCTGTCGGCCCAGTGCATCCGACTTCAGCATGCATTTTATGTAAGGGTCTGCTTCCTCCTGCATTTTCTAAGGGTTTGCTTCCCCGGGGTAACGGCCGGTGCTGTGATGGGGATCGAACCCAGCACCTTCTGGTTGTGAGCCGTGCCACTTAACCACTAGGCCACGCCGTCCCCTTTTTGGGATATGAAAGGGGTAATCCTTCTGCATTTCCTGGAACCTGGACAAACCATCAACTCTGACCGTTACATTGAGACGCTGTCTAAGCTGAAGGCTCGAATTTTCAGGGTCAGGCCAAACAAGAAAACAACATGTCTTTTGCAACACGATAACTTCAGGCCCTATGCCAGTTTGAAGACCTTTGAACACATTGTCAGTTTTGGCTGGACTGTCCTACAACACCCACCGTATAGTTCGGATTTGGTGCCTTCTGACGTCCATCTGTTCGGACCAATGAAAGATGGACTGCGTGGGCAACATTTTCCTAGCAGCAACAACGTCATAGTAGTTGTAAAACTATAGGTCACGTAGGTTGATGCAAATTTTTACGAGCGCGGCATGCATGCTCTTGTTCATCGTTGGAGAAAATGTATAGTCAAAGGTGGTGACTATGTTGGAAAATAGTTTTTTGAAGGCAAGACATTACTCCATCAAATTGCGTTAGTGTGCTGTTTTTATTTGTTATGGTTTTCAAGGAATAAAATATGAGAGACATAACTTTCGGATACACACATTTATATATATATATATATATATATATATATATATATATATATATATATATATATATATATAAAACCTGTAACTTGTAAACCTTGTATTCAATCAGACATTGGATGTCTCATGCCAGGTAGCCAAATGACGTCTAAATACATTTCTGTTCTTTGCCTTGGAGAATCACATTATACCAAGAACCTCTCGCAGGCCATCTCTCTATCTGATTGATGGACGTCCTGGAAGCCGTCGAAAGTAGTAGGGCCACCAGTACATAACTCCATATGTCCATATCGGGTGTCAGACAAGCATATAACATGACCCGCGCATCTGTATTTTCTTAATGAACGTCGTTGAAAGAGGTCTGGCGCCTAATTTCAGTGCTGTTTATGGGGTCTCGTGGTGAGACTGACAGTTTTCTTTGCTCCATCTCTCTTTGGGTCACTCGAAGTCTGTCAGCATCTGTTTTTCTGAGGTTTCAGACCTCATAGCCACATATCATGGCATGGTTGGCACGGTTAAAAAAGGTGACAGGCTTATCACAAACTTCCGATTTGCTGATGATATTGATGTATTGGCAGGCACAGAAAGGGAACTCCAGGAGTTGATTGGAAGATTGGATAGAGCGGCCCAGAGTTTTGGTATGGAAATAAATGCAGATAAAACAAAGCTCATGACTAAAAGCATAGAAGGGTTTAAATCTGTAATAGAGACAAATGGGCAGGTACTTGAGGTGGTACAACGTTTCATATATCTGGGATCATTGATCAGTGAAGAGGGATCGAAGCCAGAGGTAATTGCAAAAATAGCACAAACAATAGCGGCGCTTACTCGGCTGAATCATATATGGCAAGACAAGCGGCTCGCCCTCGGCATAAAAGTTCGACTAATGCGCTCTTTGGTGATATAAATATTTATGTATTCCTACGAGACCTGGACCATTACAGCAAATATCCAGGGCAGAATACATGCAATAGAAATGAGGTGCTATAGAAAACTCCTAAATATTGCATATAAAGATCGTGTCACGACCGTAGAAATACCACAGAGAGTTTAAGATGCTATTAGTCCTTTTGAAGATCTGTTCACAACAATCAGAAGACGAAAGATGGCCTAGTACGGGCACGTCGCGAGGTCCAACGGAATTACCAACTCGATACTCTTTGGTTCCGTTCCAGGACAGAGAGGGCGAGGACGTCCAAGGAAGAGATGGGTGGACAACATCACTGAGTGGTCAAGCCTTCGTCCCGGTGAGATACGGCAGGCGGCGGCAGACAGAGAAGGATGGCGTGGGTTTTTGGGAGTGTCTTCAAGTGTGCCCCAACGACCTGATGAGTTACGTGATGAACTGAACTGAACTGAAATATTTGATTGATGGTGAATAGGTGTGGTCATTAGTCCTGTATATATATATGTAGCTACCGGCGAAGACGACCGTGTTGTGAAAGCCCAGCGGGAACACCATCACCTTCTACAAACCTCGTATACCCGATATGTAGCGGATGTTTTCGTGCCCTCATTGGCCTGTTGAGCCACATGCGCACCCACACCCAACAGGAAAATCTGTGAACACGGATGATGTCGGCGGTCCTCATCGACAACGATGGACAGCTATTATTATATATATATATTCTCTTGTGCGTGTGTGTATAAATGGTTATCATTATTTGTTCACATTTCAGATGATATCTCAGTTACTTATTAACATAAGCATTGAAAATAAATATCACTGTTAAAAACAATTATACCTAAGAAGTTCATTGTTTTGAATGTAGAGACTGCAGTTGTAAGGAAAATTGTTTCACAAGATAGTAAGAGAGAAAGCAAGAATCACCTATAGCTGTGACGAGCATCATGTGATATCGATGAGAGTGTAGTTCTCTCTGCGATTCTTATCCTTGCTACGATAGATTCAAACATTGCCTTCTCACATTCGTCTCAATCTGAGTCACTCTAGTTTGATCAGCGGGATGTGTGGTTAATGTATGCGTGAAAGCTATGAATTAATTGCTTGTGCATGATGATTGCGTGTATTTATTTTTGAATGAAGACTGCTTTTACTTTATGTATAAACATTGTGTTTTTTTTTACCTTGTACGTAAAGTCTGTTTTATTTTCTGTTGAAAGATATAATTTTTGCCATCTGTGTGAAGACTGTTTTTTTGTTGTTGTTGTTGCAACGTTTGAGTTTATCAAAAATGTCAAGTCTTTTTCTGTGTATTCATCTTGTGCGTAAAGTTTACATATTAGCATCTTAAGCTTAAAGAGTGGGTGATATTGTATGTGTGTAAAGATTGTGTGATATCTTATATGTGTTTCATCATCTTCTGCATATCGACTGTCTCTTATCGTCTTCTATGTAAAGATAATGTCCTTTCATCTTCAGTATAACGAATGTGTGTTTGTGTCGTCTGAGTGAAAACTGTGGTATCATCCTCTGTGGGAAGACTGTACGGTAATGTGTCAAAGTAAAGACTGTGGTATCATCCTCTGTGGGAAGACTGTACGGTAATGTGTCAAAGTAAAGACTGTGGTATCATCCTCTGTGGGAAGACTGTACGGTAATGTGTCAAAGTAAAGACTGTGGTATCATCCTCTGTGGGAAGACTGTGGTATCATCCTCTGTGGGAAGACTGTGGTATCATCCTCTGTGGGAAGACTGTGGTATCATCCTCTGTGGGAAGACTGTGTGGTATCATCCTCGGTGGGAAGACTGTGGTATCATCCTCTGTGGGAAGACTGTGGTATCATCCTCTGTGTGAAGACTGTACGGTAATGTGTCAAAGTAAAGACTGTGGTATCATCCTCTGTGAGAAGACTGTGTGGTATCATCCTCTGTGTGAAGACTGTACGGTAATGTGTCAAAGTAAAGACTGTGGTATCATCCTCTGTGGGAAGACTGTGTGGTATCATCCTCTGTGTGAAGACTGTACGGTAATGTGTCAAAGTAAAGACTGTGTGGTATCATCCTCTGTGTGAAGACTGTACGGTAATGTGTCAAAGTAAAGGCTGTGTGGTATCATCCTCTGTGGGAAGACTGTGTGGTATCATCCTCTGTGTGAAGACTGTACGGTAATGTGTCAAAGTAAAGACTGTGTGGTATCATCCTCTGTGGGAAGACTGTGGTATCATCCTCTGTGGGAAGACTGTGGTATCATCCTCTGCGTGAAGACTGTACGGTAATGTGTCAAAGTAAAGACTGTGGTATCATCCTCTGTGGGAAGACTGTATGGTATCATCCTCTGTGTGAAGACTGTACGGTAATGTGTCAAAGTAAAGACTGTGTGGTATCATCCTCTGTGGGAAGACTGTACGGTAATGTGTCAAAGTAAAGACTGTGTGGTATCATCCTCTGTGGGAAGACTGTACGGTAATGTGTCAAAGTAAAGACTGTGTGGTATCATCCTCTGTGGGAAGACTGTACGGTAATGTGTCAAAGTAAAGACTGTGTAGTATCATCCTCTGTGGGAAGACTGTGGTATCATCCTCTGTGGGAAGACTGTACGGTAATGTGTCAAAGTAAAGACTGTGTGGTATCATCCTCTGTGGGAAGACTGTGGTATCATCCTCTGTGTGAAGACTGTACGGTAATGTGTCAAAGTAAAGACTGTGTGGTATCATCCTCTGTGTGAAGACTGTACGGTAATGTGTCAAAGTAAAGACTGTGTGGTATCATCATCTGCATAAAGACTATATGGGATCATCTTCTGTGTAAAGATTGTGTCTTATAATCTTCTGTGCAAAGATTTGTGTTATCACCTTCAATTGTAAAGATTGTTTGTTAGTATCATATGTGTAAAAAGTGTAATATAATGTGCAAAGATTGTATATTATAATCTTCTGTGTAAAGATTGTGTGTTATCTTCTGTGTAACGAATTTGTTTTATCATCTTCTGTGTAAAGATTGTGTGCTATCTGTATAACGACTGTTTGGGATTGTTTTATTTGTGAAAACTATGAATTTTTAAAAAGCTAATGCAATCAAGTAATATAGTAGACAGACACCAATCACAAATAAAAACGTTCATTTATTCTATAACATTCTGTTCCTAAGAATCGACATCACCTCGCTTCGAGCATACCCATAAGGTGCTCAGTCTCTCTCAGCAAATGGCGTCATTCCTGCATCTCGTTGGTTGCACTTCTTCTTAGTCTTCTTCACAGGGTAGTCCGCTTAAACCTCGTTTGATATCAAAGATCTGCAGTCTTTGAAATGTTAATTTATATATTGTTGTCCTCATCTAACAGTTGGTCATTGATAGACTTCAAAATGTCACACATATTCATTCCTAGCGAACCCATAATTGGTGTTTTTGAAGCAAGTATGCTCGCTCTTTCGTTGTCATGAACCCTAGGATGAGGACATTACATCTACACCATTCCCTGCATGTGTGGCGTCTTCACAACTGGCATCGCCTTAATCTTAGCCGTCCCTTCTGTACCTCTCAGTGTGAACCTTTTTGCCTCCCTTGACTATCGTCTCATTTGAGGTCGTTAGTCTAATTGTTCTCTCTATATGCGCCAGCATTGACACTCATCTCTTGATTCATGATCCCTTGATGTCTGAGGTATAATTGTGCAGTAGGTGCCGCATGGTTGCCACAGCTTTGGCCTGTGGAAATTTACATCGGGATGTTACAGTCGGAATTCTTAGCATGTACCGCATGTTTAAGATTGGGCTATCTTCAGTGCATCCCAGAATCAATCACATCCCTTCATTTTAGATTCGTGCTAACCGCTCACGCTATTATCTTGATAGCGTGAGAATGCCCAGTTTGTAATCTACAAAAAACAATGCTAACTAACCGAAAATGGGTGAAAAGCAGTCGTTGTTCCAAGATTGCCGTTGCCTTGGCCTTGACAAACATCTGGGTAACCTATGATCAAAGTCTCTCAATGTAGATACCACGTCGAACAAACTATACAGACTGTCCATAAAACTTATAATCGCCAATTAAAATGATAACAAATGTCTATCAAAATCGTCAACGTGAACTATTATCATTAATACCACAAGACTAGTATTCTTTATGTCACAAGTGTATCGGCTGAAGACATGTGCTCCATAGGTAGCTGAGTTGATTGATTGAATATTCTATTACTACGTTTTTGGATGCTGTTCTTAGAATTTGCAAATTAAAACCCCCCACCAAAAAATGGACAGAAAATAAAACATCTAAGTAGAACTTTTGATTAAAAATGTATAATTTTAATTGGCCAGCCTGAAACTCCACTTGGAGAATATGGATATAAAAATAGACGGCGAAATGCTTAATCATCTACGGTTTGCTGATGACATAATTATCCTCAGTAACAGCGTCATAGAAGGGAATGACCATGCTGTCAAATATGTGAGATCACGTCTTGTAATTTTTCATCTGCTGAAGGATGTGTATGATTTTATGAAAATTGAGTCAAATTGCTATTCTCCTTAAAATATCTCTATTCAGTTGATGAGAATTCATAATTTCCTCGCCCAGGTAGATGTAAGAATTTACGTTTTTGATCGAAACATTTAAGGACAATATATATTCAGCATGTACTGGTTTTTTTTGTCTGTTTTAGTCTAAGACCTACATCTATGCTAGCTTCTTAGCTCATTTAGGCACCTCTCAGCATTTCCATTATTCTCTCCAAGAATATATTGAAGAGTGTTGAGGAGATAGAGCGGGCTAAAGTACATAGCCCATTATGTCTAGTTTTTATGAATTTAAAAAAAAAGCGTTTGATAGCATCGAAATGACTGCAATTACAAATGTCAAAATCAAGGTGTTCATGACCATGATGTTCAATTCATACTTTACTGTTTAATATTTTACTTTTCAATACTTTACTGTTTAATATTTAACTTTTCAATACTTTACTGTTTAATATTTTACTTTTCAATACTTTACTGTTTAATATTTTACTTTTCAATACTTTACTGTTTAATATTTTACTTTTCAATACTTTACTGTTTAATATTTTACTTTTCAATACTTTACTGAAAAATATTTTACTTTTTAATACTTTACTGTTTAATATTTTACTTTTCAATTCTTTACTGTTTAATATTTTAATTTTCAATACTTTACTGTTTAATATTTTACTTTTCAATACTTTACTGTTTAATATTTTACTTTTCAATACTTTACTGTTTAATATTTTACTTTTCAATACTTTACTGTTTAATATTTTACTTTTCAATACTTTACTGTTTAATATTTTACTTTTCAATACTTTACTGAAAAATATTTTACTTTTCAATACTTTACTGTTTAATATTTTACTTTTCAATACTTTACTGTTTAATATTTTACTTTTCAATACTTTACTGAAAAATATTTTACTTTTCAATACTTTACTGTTTAATATTTTACTTTTCAATTCTTTACTGTTTAATATTTTACTTTTCAATACTTTACTGTTTAATATTTTACTTTTCAATACTTTATTGTTTAATATTTTACTTTTCAATACTTTACTGTTTAATATTTTACTTTTCAATACTTTACTGTTTAATATTTTACTTTTCAATACTTTACTGTTTAATATTTAACTTTTCAATACTTTATTGTTTTGTATTTTACTTTTTTGTATTCTATCATTTAATATTTTATTGTCTAATGTTCTATTATTCTACTGTTTAATATCTTACAGCTTTGAATTTTCCTATTTAATATTTTACTGTTCAAAATGTTACTGTTTAACAATTTGCTAATTGCATTTTACTGTTTAATATTTTACTGCTTTGTATTTTACTATTTAATATTTTACTACTTTGTATTCTACTGTTTAATATTTTACTGTTTAATATTCTGCGTCTTTGTATTTGTTTTGTATTTTACATTTTTGTATTTTACTGTTTAAAATTTTACTTTCCAATATTTTACTGTTTAATATGTTACTGTTTTGTATTGTGTTGTTTATTATTTTGCTGTTCAATATTTGGCTGTTCAATATTTTGCCGCTCAATATTTTGCTGTTTAATATTTTACTGCTTTGTATTTTACTGTTTCATATTTTACTACTTTGTATTTTTCTCTTTAATATTTCACCGATAAATATAGTACTTTTGTAACTGTAAATCTTACTGCTTTGAATTTTGCTGTTAAATATTTTCCTGTTCAAAATTTTACTGTTTAACATTTAACTGTTTAACATTTTGCTGCCTGCATTTTACTGTTTAACATTTAATGCTTTGGTATTTTACTATTTAATATATTACTGTTTTGTATTTTGCTGTTAATTATTTTAATGTTATATATTTTACTACTTTGCATTTTACTGATTAATATTTTACTACCTGCATTTTACTGTTTAATATTTTACTGTTTAATATGTTACTGTTTAATATTTTACTGCCTGCATTTCACTGCTCTGTATTTTATCGTTTAATATTCTACGTCTTTGTATTTTACTGTTTATTTACTGCTTTGTTTTTTACCGTTTAATAATATTCTACTGCTTTGTATTTTACTATTTAATATTTTACTGTTTAATAATTTACTGTTCAAATTTAACTGTATTGCATTTTGAAGTTTTGTGTTTCATTGTTTCATATAGTTATTATTTAGAGCGCAGAGTAAAACATGGATCAGTTGTTGTTGTTTAATGCATACAATGAGTGCGTTGACCTTTTTATGCGCCATGAGAAGGGCGTTAAGTGGCGGGTTGTATTAGCTTTCCTCGTATTCTGAGCATGCTAATGATTGCGGACCGATGTCTTCCAGGTGGTTGTACTATGCTTGACTTCATCTGCGTGATACTCACTGCTACGGGGATATCTGGATCAGTTGAAACAATATAATCAAGGCCTACCTCTTACCATCCTGGCACTCCCGGAAACAGCCTTTGTTAAATAAGCCAGGTGAGGAACTACACTGTGATCCCTATAATAGTGAAAGAATGAAAAATTACCAAAGAGTCATCATATTAGGCAGGAAATGCAGAGTGATGCAATGGAAGGACAGAACTCATGGCTAACACTCCGAATAGTGATGCTATCATAGATACACATTGACTGGTGCTATACAATGAGATGTCTAGTTGGGGCTTCACTCCTGGAGAATTTACTTTTGCATATACTTAAAGGCAAAATTCAGGAGGAAAAAAGAAGAGTGCGTCCAAGAAAAATGGTACATCACACAGGCGTGCAAGAACATCGGAATGCAGACTTATGCTGGGCTAAAGAGTTCTGCCGAGAACAGAAGATAGTGGCATGGCATGATCACACAGACAAACAGGGTCTATCCTAGTCCCAATGACAACATTAACCGCTTTACGGTAGTGGAAGAGGGGAGGGGGGGGGGGGGGGAGGTCTCTCTGAGCACAATGTTCCATTTTAATTACTTCTCGCCTCAAAAGAATTCCCCAACAGCATACAGCAAAATGGCAGCCATTCTGAAACTCAATTGAAACGACTAACCTCTGCAAGTGCCCATCAATCAATAATGTTAATTGAAGCGTTCAAATGCTGCCAGATAAGTAGTACACAGGAGCACTTCTTCTTCTTCTTCTTCATCGTACGCTGTTTACAGCTATATTGACGTTGCACTGTTTTAATTTGTTAGCCTGTGGCTCACTGCATCCGATTTCAACAGGCGTTTCTGTAGGGTTGCCCTCCTTAGCCCTTGGCTGTCCCCAGCCTAACTGCAAGGCAGCAGTTGTTTTTGGTCAGAGTTGTCTCTCTTAGGAAGTTGTCTTGCAGGAATATCGAGTCTTCCCTACTCGTGTCTATAGGGTTTGGCAATGATATGATGGACTATGTACTAGTTTGTACTATCCCGGAAGAGAGGCAGTCCAGTGTGACTTTGTCCCAGGATCGTCACGTCCTGCCAGAAACGTAGCATATGCATGTGAGTGAGGTATATTTTTGCTCCCTTTATATTCTCGGTTCATCTGCAGTGATGGTACGCCTAGCATTCCCCGCCACCCGGAAGGTTGTCACAATAGGGCAGGAGGTGCAATGTTCGCTGGACTGCATCTCTTCTGCGTCCATTGGAATGACTGATAGCAGACAGAGGCAAAGAGCGAGGAAGGAGTGCATTTTACCAGGTGCATTCCTGCGGCTCGACCGGGCTGGGCTGAGACGCAAGCCCCAGCCATGTCATAGCCTCCCATCACAGTGGTGCTGAGATTTAGGGCGGGATTCTGGCTTAGAGGCGTTCGGCCGTAGTCCCTCAGATGGTAGCTTATCAGCCAAGCACGTGGACCAAATGTCAGCGACCTGTGATTCCTTTCGAAATAGTGCATTTGACCAGGGGACAAGCCTGGTCATTGCACGGAGATGTTGTTCGCCTGGTGCGGACATATCTCATGGTCAAGGGTTGAGTCTCAGCAGTTCGCAGTGAGGTAGCTGATCTACTGCTCAGGGCACCACGACCGAGAACTAAGTCTTCTACAAATGGTTTCATACCTCATCGCCGTATGGGGTGAATATTGAGCAGCTTCCCGCCCGCTTTGATCGGCGGACGGCAGAGACCTCATTCTGCGGCTCGACCGTGCGGGGCTGGAGCGGGAGCCCCTGGTCCCCACCATGTCGAAGCCTCCCTTTGCAATCGTGCCTAGCTTTTGGGCAGGATTTTGGCTTAGAGGCGTTCGGCCGTAATCCCTCACCTTGTAGCCTCGCGCCGTTGGCTTATCAGCCTAGTACGTGAACCAAATGTCTGCGGCTCCTCTCGAGTTGAGCACGTTTACCGTAGCTGTCATTAGTAGGGTAAACTGACCTGTCTTCCGAGGGTCTATTTCCAGCACCCATTCAATATTAGACCGGACGTATCAATAGAGGACACAGGAGCACAACAAGGCAGATTCAACTTCTGACATCTTTCTACACACTCTTGTTTCATTTTACTCTGTCAAGCAATCATAATCTTGCACAACTTTCACACCCGCCTTCAGGATGAGGCCCTTCCATTGCACATTGGTTGGGCTGGCTTCTGAGAGCGCACAAACCTAGCATACGTACATGCAGACGCACTCATGCATCCAAGTACTGGTTTATGCATCTTAATATCGCCCAATTGACTACGGTCTGGGGTGGGATAGGCGCGCCTCCGCCAGTAGAAACTAGTGAGGCAAACACGTACAATAAAAAATAAAAAAGTAACCAGGTTGGGGGCTTGCTATGGTCAGAGGAGATAAAGCACTTACCTCTGAAGATAATGAACGGAAACGATGGACGATTGAATCCCACAAGTTTTAAGCGACCACTAGTCTCAAGGGAGTCTCAGCGCAGTGTCTTCCTCACTATAATCCAAATACAGTGCAAGTCACATCATCAAGACAAAACAATCTGATGATGTCGTGATCATCACTTGCGATGGGCAACTAACTAACTAGCTTGAGTGAGAGGTGAGGCTGCTGCTGAACATACAGAACAATAACTTCCAGCACGAGAAAGAGATGGGGGCAGTTACTGCAGCCCTGCGATAGCAATCGGAGACATATTTAACGCGGGTAATGATCGTGTCAGACTAGCACTTCTTACTTTGAAAGGCAAAGAAGGGTTGGCTAAGGTGTAAATGGATGTCATCTGTAAAGTCCTTATATGTGCAGGAGTCAGTGTGGATATACTGCCCTAGTCACGAAGGTGCAACAAAATAGCGGACGTACTGGGTTCACAAGCACCAATTATGGGCTAACTAGATATGGATTTGAGCAACATTTTGAAGTTTGTCAATGACTGCCTGTTGAATAATGACACAGCAATAGATTAATCTACAATTTACAGACTGCAGAACTTGGAAATCGAACTAGGTTTGAGCGGACTAGAACTAAAGAGAGGACGAAGATGAAGTATGTACAACCAGCAAATCACAAGTATCCACACCCTTCGCCATTTACTAATAGAGACTGAGCACATATGATTATGCCCGGAGCGCAGGGTCGATGCTTTGGAATAGAACAGAACAGAACAGAATGTTGTTGTTTTAATTGTACTGTTTTAGAATTTTACTGTTTTAGAATTTTACTGTTCTGGATTCTCTCTTTCTGTATGAAACTCGGTGCACTATTTCAGCTAGTGTTGGGCTTAAGACGTGTTCTGTACAAAATACTATTTTGTTTTTGTTATTGTCAAACATTAATATTGTGTTTGTATTAGCCTTGTTCCGCGTAAACATGTTGTCGTTGTGACATGCAATTTATTATTGTCTTACGCGTAATTCATTCTTTATTGTCGTCAGTTGATGTTTTTCTTAATGTCTTTAATTTTTATTTTCTACATATATTTGTCCTAGTAAATATCAATTTGATGAACCTATTAGAGGAAACCAATATAGTTTACATGTATCCAGTACCCAAACCACAACTATTTGACAAAACAGAATCGCTATATTTTCAAAAATCGTTTACTGAAACACAACAAATTAAGTTATGATTCTTCAAAAATCAATTTCACAAAAAATCTTTTGTAAGAAACAAAGAGAATAAGTCTGAAACAAGTAAAACGAAATGTAGTTCAATCTAAAATAATGAAGGTGTTCATCATATCAACAGTTTCCACTAACATAATAACAGCACGCATCAGAGGTCCTTTACAAGGAACAGTGTTAAACATATTGTCAACAATGTTCACAGATCTACGAGAGTAGGTCAGTAAATATGTCACATAATGGCTACTTAAAACAACAGAAGGAGATACGAACTCGAAAGTAATTTATTATTGCATTTATATTATTATTAATTTCTCAATATACTTTCCACCAATATTGAAACATTTATCCCATCGCTTTATCGGGGCACTACAATACGTAGCAAATTAGTTCTTTGTCTGCTGTCTCAATCACGTTTGCATTTCAAGCTCAACCTCTTGGTCATTGAGAAACGTCTCCCTCCAAGTTAAGTATTTAGTGCACCAAACAGGAACAATCGTTAGAGGCTACGTTGTAAAGTGGATTTTCAAGAAAGGATAATTTTGTGTTTGTCCGTCAGTCATCAGGGTACACTTTCTGAAAATTCTAATGATCAAGAATTATGGTGCAGATTAAACCAAACGAACGCCTAATTGAAGTTGCTGTACTGTCTATGATTACTCGTCAGCTCGAATCATCTACCCCACCCGCCTTAAAGATAGTGCTGTTGCAATCTGAACAGGACAACCAGGTCGGGTTACATTGGTAATTGTTGAGTATCCTTGAGAAAATGTGTCGATTTAGTTATGGACCGCTTTAGGCGACCAATCATCTTACCGCAAACAGAAAACATTTCCTTTTGAATATACTTTGCAGAAAGTCATTATGTTACAAAACTATCAAACCTATATTTGGTTTTAGTATTCAGAGTGCAACACGATGCTCGTGTCGCCGAGCAGAGATTTATTGATGGGTGACACAAAGAGCGGGTTGCAAGACAGCCTATTTTACAAACGCAGTTCACACGTGCCCCGAGTCCAGTAAAATGGGTCGCATTTGGATCAGACTGTTCAGATATGTGTGGCCACCCCTGACTACCTGTATCTGCTGATCATATCTCCTGATGGTGAACAACTAAACTAAGATTGCGTAGATACAATCATATTATTGGCTTATAAAACATGCAAAGACGATTCTTGCAAATGACTCGTTTTTACGTTTGTAAACAAGATTTCACATACAAATATGACAACTGAGTGAAAATGAAGAATACTGAGCATGTAATGAGCAAAATTTGCAGTTTTCTACAATATCGTGGCAGTGACTCTAGCTGCGAGGAACAAAAGAAGGCATACGCACTTGTCCCGAGCTGTTCTTATTTTCTTGTCTTACCCCATTAAGTCGCTGATGTACATTAGTATATTTGGTCGAGTTCTACTGTCTTGTTATTCGCGATGACATTTCAGTGGGACACATATGTTCTCATGGAAAGCAATCACAGTCCTATTGTATCCATCTCTCGTGTCATCTGGCAGATAGCGCAAGGCTCGCAGCATAGACTCGTGAAGAAATCTTTGATAATAGATCCCTGCCAATTGTTACAATAAAGAGTATACATTAGTTTGGGAATTACTGCATGTATCAAAATCAAACTACATGAGTGTGTGAATTACTGCATGTGTCAATATCTAACTACATTAGTGAATGAATTATTCAATGTGTCAATATCTAACTTCATTAGTGAATGAATTACTCAGTGTGTCAATATCTAACTACATTAGTGTGTGAATTACTCAATGTGTCAATATCTAACTACATTAGTGTGTGAATTACTCAATGTGTCAATATCTAACTACATTAGTGTGTGAATTACTCGATGTGTCAATATCTAACTACATTAGTGTGTGAATTACTCAATGTGTCAATATCTAACTACATTAGTGTGTGAATTACTCAATGTGTCAATATCTAACTACATTAGTGTGTGAATTACTCAATGTGTCAATATCTAACTACATTAGTGTGTGAATTACTCAATGTGTCAATATCTAACTACATTAGTGTGTGAATTACTCAATGTGTCAATATCTAACTACATTAGTGTGTGAATTACTCAATGTGTCAATATCTAACTACATTAGTGAATGAATTACTCAATGTGTCAATATCTAACTACATTAGTGAATGAACTATTCAGTGTGTCAATATCTAACTACATTAGTGAATGAACTATTCAGTGTGTCAATATCTAACTACATTAGTGTGTAAATTACTGCATGTGTCAACATCTAACTCTCAATGATGAAGTAGACTAAATGCAAGTACATCCCCCCCCCCCCCTTCCCCAATCTATCCTCCATCGATATTCAGTTATTGTATCTGAAAACATTTAATTAATTCAGTTCTTTATCTGAATCGTACGTCACTTAATGAGCTTAATCTAGCTGGCCATTAAACATACAGTATGCGTTTGTTTACATTCTTCAACATAAGAGAAATGTTCCTCTTTGTGGTTTATGACATAGGATTATCCTAAGGGAACAGAAAACCTTACAGAGCAGTTCCGATCATATATATTATATAAGCGATCTCGCCCAATTGGTATTTTCCCCAGCCAGCGCTAGTTATTGTCAACTGTTTCTCCAAGGCTTTCGTTGCTCTTCATGCCCTTTCGGGTCTACTTGGTTTCAGTATTTCATACATAAAAGTATCCACTAAACCTCTTGCATTCACCTCCACGGCTATGACTTTGGTTATAACTCCTTTTGTCTCAGAAACAATAGCAGGTCAATGCATTTCGCAATTCTGAAAATATGATGGTTATCTAATCTCAATATATATGGCACAGCTAAGTTCGATTACGTTTTCATTGATACAACGGATGTTGCTGAATACAGCTGTATGCCTAGTCACTTTAAAGACTACGTAATTGTAGTACTACCTACATACCAAGCTACCTAAATACCAACACACACACAGATTTATATTATATTATATATATATATATATATATATATATATATATATATATATATATATATATATATATATATATATATATATAGGCGTGTTCAAATAAAACCGAACCCAGTGGCTTTATTACAAACATATGAAAGTTACATCATCTGGTGTGACAGAATTACATATAGCAATTTTTATGAAGCAAACATGCAACAGGGTTAGTTAGAAAAAGTCGCCATACGGATTCAGGCACGTATCCTACTCTTTGTGTAGACGGCGGATGCCGTCCGAAAAAAATTACTTTGGTTGCTCTTTGAACCACTTGGTCACCGAAGCCATGACGTCTGCATCGGAGTCGAATCTTTATCCCTTCATAAATTTTGTTAAGGGTGAGAACAAATGGAAGTCACAAGGTAACATATCGGAGATATAGGATGGGTGTGGCAGTACTTCCCACCTTTTCTGTGCTAACGCTTTCTGTACAATGTTCGAGACATGTGGATGCGCATTGTCGTGCAACAGAATCACACCACGCGAAAGCATGCCGGGTCGTTTATTCTTGATTGCTGTATGCAGCTTGTCTAGTGTGGCATTGTAGCGGATGACATTGATGTTCACGCCAGGCTCTTTAAAGTCTACCAACAAAAGTCCCTCATGGTCAAACAACGCTGTCAGTATGACCTTACCAGCGGAAATGTGTGACTTGAATTTTGTTGGTTCCGGTGATCCGGGATTTTTCCATTGCATGCTAACAGTTTTGGTGCTATGCTCAAAGTTGTGGTACCACGAATCATCACCCGACACTATGCGTAAAACAAATGAATCACTCTCCTCTTCGTATCGCAACAAGTTGTTCAAACTCAATCCCATGCATTCTTCCTTATGGTGATTGGTCAGCAACCAAGGTACCCATTGCGAACACACCTTCCGATACTTCAGTTTCTTGCTAACCACCATTTAAACTGTCCCTAGCGACACATCGAATTTCTCTGCTATGGAACATAAGCTCCGGCGACGGTCCACTCGAATTTCTGCATCAATTTTGCCGATAGCATCTGACGCAACAATATGCGCCTGACCTGATCTCGGAAGATCTTTCGTTAATAACTCACGTCCTTCTTTAAACGTCGTTGTCCAGTTCTTCCATTCTGCGATGAATGTCAACTGGTCGATATCCTTCAGCCATTATAAACCGAATCATCGCTCGCTGATCAACTCTGGACGGATTATGTATCACACCTGCCATGTTTTCAACGGTCTGCTGAGAAAATTATGAGTCGGATGATAATGACATTTTGCAAACTTGACGGTTGGTATGTGCTGTATACACCAGAAGTGACGTCATCATGCACATCGTTAGTATGTTCACATGTTGCAGTTCGGTCTGGTTTCATTTGAACACGCCTCCTATATATATATATATATATATATATATATATATATATATATATATATATATATATATAAATATATATAGGAGGCGTGTTCGAATATAGATATATATATGTATGGCTCTTTTCGTCTTTACAGACGGTTCTAAACATATACGGTTTAATTTTGGCAGCACTTTTCATAACTGATCATGTCTATTTCAAACAGGCACACTTTGCCACGATGAGTGCAGATCTTGAATATATATATATATACATTTACTTTTGCGCTTTTTTTTCGCTTTCCAATGTGTTTTGTTTTTTTGAAGCGAATTCTCGAAAGTCCTCACACCTCTATATAATGTTGTTTTTCATGCAACCTCAGTGATCTCCACCCACTTTTGAAAGTCTATGGGACAGTATATAAAAAAGTATTTTATTGAGGTCTTACATATATCTGTGTACCAAGGTCTCCTCCCTTCCGAAAATTCTCAGAACAGCACATGTTTCGGTATGAAGTTATTTTCATTCTTCTCACATGTCCCAGCCATCTCGGTCTTCTACTTCTCATTGTCCCCATAATAGATTGCAGCTTATATCGATGCAATAACTCCGTGCTGGTAATTATGTCCTGCCATTACATTTTCATTATTTTGCTTAGACAACGAAGATGAAAGACGTCGAGATTCCTCTCGTGTCCGGAGAAAGTGGTCCATACTTCGGTGTCATACAGTAAGTTTCTAATCACGCATGCCCGATCTATCTGATTTTTCGTTTACATCGTTAATTTATTATTTTCCCACACTCTTTAGATAATCTGCAAAATGTAGTAGCTGCATTTCCTATCCGTGTATTGATTTCTTCGCCAAGTGAGAGGCTGGCAGTGACATTTGACCCCAAATAGCAGAATTGCTGTGTTTGCGCAATTACGTTATCGTTTAAAGTGATACTTGTTGATACACACATACACTTGCTAAGAAAAAATATAAATGTCTCATTAGCTGTCAAAAAAGTGCCAACATTGACAAATTTATACTTCAAATAAACTACAAATAAATTAAACAAAAAATGTTATTAATGACAGGTTAACGTTGTCGTTATATCAGATAAGAAAACAAGTGCATGATTGACCAACATAATATAATTGTACACGCCTTAAAGAGACAAACTTGGAGATTAATTTAACATTATCGTCTAATCTTCGTCTCGTCCGTCCCTTAACCTTTGATGGCGTTCTGGCAAACATTTCAATGAATTATGAATTGTTTGTTTCCACTGCTGTCGATCGCAAGTGTTGCTCCCTTTTTCAATGCTTTCCCCATCCATTTCAAAACATTTTCTGTCCTGTGCATCCTGCGTATTCCCTATTTTGTATTTCCCGGACTGTTTCATTTTGTATAATGTTGAGTAGCTCAGTTGATCTTGGTACAATAAAGTACTGCTGAAGTTTGAGTGCCTTTACAAGTCAATGTGTTTTTATATGGTCCTATATTTCTATATATTATGAATGAGCGGCAAAGATGGCGTCCTACCGGCTGCGGGTTTACATTGGTCTGGTGCTTTATTTCATAATGGATGCCGCGAGGCCACGGATTTGTCTGGAATCACACTAGTAGACCACTTACACTTGTGTTCATGGAAACGTGTCGTTGTTTTCCATTTGAACTGGTTTATTCGTTCGTTGTTTGTGTTTTCTTCACTCCGATTAACCTGGCCTGGGCATCGACTATAGGAATTAGCATCACGCATCTGTGTCGTATTTTCATGGTCTAGTTCACACGGCTGAACTTAACGAGATTGGCGCCCTTCGTCCTAGCTGCAGACAGTGTCGGTTTTGGTTTAATTGTGAAATTTAGACACGATTATGATGGACTATAACACGGCACAGAAGAGACACCCAAAACATCATTCACACGCTGAGTGATGCCCCTATGACCTCTTGCGATTATAGGGAAGGCACGAAACACAACAATATATGTCAAGGCCCCCCCCCCCCCCCCCCCCCCGCCCACTTTTCGCTGTCTTGCAGGATACCTGTTTACGGGAAAGACTTCAGCCTTTAGGAAATATCTGCATCCTGTGTTATTTCCAGTCGTCTCTACAAAATCTTGCCACTGGTCAAAATTAGCTCAGTACTAGAGAGTGAGATTGGCAAAAGTCGCAGTTTCTTCCTTACTTTAATCCAAATCACCGCGCTAGTCACCCATTTCATCAGACACAGCAAGAGAAAATACCGTCCACGCGGCTGAACAAAGAGAGTGGTGTTCATAACATGTGATGGACGAGCATCATCTTCTGTTGGATTGTATTTTGTATTTCTTTTCTTTCTTTTTTTATAGCATTCGCCTTATTTCTCTATTCCTCAAGGCGGTGTGCGTTGCACTGGGGTTTTTATTTTGCGTCTGTCGAACCAGTGCATCCGACTTCAGCATGCATTTTATTTAACGGTTTGCTTCCTACTGCGTTTTCTAAGAGTTAGCTTCCCCTGGATAACGACCGGTGCTGTGATGGGGATCGAACCCAGCACCTTCGGGTTGTGAGCCATGTCCCTTAACCACTAGCCCAATCCGTCCTCATTTTGTATTTCGATATTTGAGAGATGATTTATGTACGTTATTCCGAGAACCTGTCTGAATCCTCATCTCCTTGGCTTGGATGTTTCTTTCATTTTGAGCATTTCTTCTTCTTCTTCGTACGCAGTCAGACAGTAACCATTATTTTTTCGAAAAAAGCGGCGGTCATCCTGAGGCTGTCGCCACTGCCATAGAGCTTGTCTTGCAGTTCCACTGGTGATGGCCACATCTGCTCTCTCTGATCCTCGTATGTCGGGCAGTTCTGCAGCAGATGTTCAGCGGTCATTTTACCAGTACCGCACGGGCATTCGTCGGTACACCCTATCTTCAATTTGTTGAATAGGTGGTATCTCAGTCTATTGTGGCCAGTGCGAAGTCTGAAGACAACGACCTGCTCTCTTCGGTTCAACTGGTAATAGGCATCGTTTTTGGTGTAAACAGTATGTTCGGTTTCCCATTTGGTCATGTATCTGGCTTTGATAAGCCGTTTTGACTCCTCGTTCGTCATACTAGTATCTGTTTGTGGTAGTCTTGCACCTTCTTTTGCCAGTCTGTCTGCCTCCTCGTTGCCTTGGATGTTGCAGTGTGATGGGACCCACTGTACCACTACCCTTTTTGGTGCGGACTGCTGGCACAGTTTGCAGAGTGCTGCTCTTAAGTCATTAAGCTCAGTATTTTTCTGGCTTTTTAGCGCTGTGACTACGGCGAGAGCATCTGTAAGCAGGACTACATGGCTTTCATTTTCACTGTGTGTCACCATTTCTTCCACTGCCGCCCTCAGTGCCTCTGCCTCTGTTCTGAAATTGCTTGTGTACTTACCAGTAGCGAATGACAGTGTTATTTTTCTGCCATTTGGTAGGTTCAGGAATGCTCCTGCCCCTCCGTTCTGTGTAGTATTTGTTACAGAACCGTCGGTGTATGCATGGGTCCAGTCCATGCTTGGGTAGCTTTTCGTTTTGAAGCTTAGGGTAGTATCTCTTCTTTCTTTTTCAGTCTGGCAGTTTTTGTTTCCAATACCTGGTATATTTTCTACCACCTCTGGAAATATATCCTGCCTCCAGGTAGGTTTTCGTACAGTAGTGATGGGTTTTGGTGTTGTTAGTGCGTTTATGGGATCTTCGTGCATCTTTGCTTTGGCTATTTCTGCAAAGTTTCTCCGCTTTAGTTTCCCATTTCCCAAATTGTTTAGTCTCTGGTGCATTGGATGGTCGGTCAGTCTTCGGAGTTTCTCTGACTGCAGCTGGGCTCTGCAGTCTCTTCTATCGGTCATGGATTGCAGTTTTGTAATCTTTTCAAGTTCTACAATTGGCGTTGACTTCATGCCATCTGTTATAATTCTCATGGCTTGGTTTTGAAGTTTGCTAACTTTATCGAAGTTCGCCTTCGCTGCTGTTGTCCATGCCGCAAGGCCATACTCGAGAACTGGACTCACTCTTCCAGTGTACAGTTTCTTTAGTATGCTTTCGTCTGCTCCCCAGCTTGTGCCAGCAAGTTTCCTCATGATTGCCATTCTTTCTCTGGCTTTCATTCGGTTTCTCTCAATCTGACTTTTCCATGTCATGCGCCGATCAAATGTGACTCCCAGATAGGTTGGGTTGTCGTTCGGCTGCAGGAATTTGCCATTTAGACTTAATTTGGTATTTTGGGGTTTTAATGAAAGCGAGAATATTGTGCATGTGGTTTTCTCCTCGTTTATTTTGACCAGCCATGAGTTCGCCCACTCTTCTAGCGATGTTAGGGCCGTCTGCATCCGATTTCTTGCTATGGTGAGATTCTTTTCAGAGGTCCACATAGCCAGATCGTCTGCAAACATTGAGCTATGGACTCTTCTTGGTATATTCTCTGTAATATCGTTTATATATACCAGGAAGAGTGTGGGTGATAGTACTCCCCCTTGGGGTACTCCCTGCTCGAGTGTCACCTTTTTGCTCATCTGCCCTTGTACTTGGACTCTGGCCGTTCTTTGTTTGAGGTAGTGGTTGATCCATTTGTACATTTTCCTACAAACATCACTTCTTCTTAGCTTGACTCTAAGTCCGTCTTTCCAGACTTTGTCAAATGCCTTTTCCAGATCCACCCAAACAGCTACTGTGTGTTTCTGTGCCTGGTAGGCATCTTCTATCTCCTGGGCTATGAGGATGACCTGGTCCTCAGTGGATCTGTGCTGTCTAAAGCCGGCTTGCTGCGGAATTAGTATTCTTTTTTCTTCCAGATGCCACATCAGTCTGGTGTTTATCATCCGTTCCATCAGCTTGCCGACACAGCTCAGTAGGCTGATGGGCCTGTATCCATTTGGATCTATTTTATCCTTTCCTGTTTTTGGTACTGGTACCAGTATTGCGTCTTTCCATGCCTGGGGTACAATTCCCCTTTTCCAGCCTTGGTTCAGGACCGATAGCAGTTTCCTCTTCGCTGTTTGGCCCAGCCCCATCAGCATTTCGTTTGTTATCCCGTCTTTTCCGGGAGATTTCCTTTTCTTTAATGTTTTCATAGCCTCTTCCATTTCGCGCATTGTTAATTTGGCCATCATGTGCTCTTCAGGTGCCGTATTCATGTTGTCGTGCCCCTTTAGCTCTTCGCTAATGTCTGTATGCTTATCTGCAGGGACCTCGATGTGGTTTGCTCTGGCATAGTGATCGACAAAGGCGTTTGCGGCTTTCTTGCCTGTGATGAAGTTCTCGCCCTGCTTGATGGTAATTTGTTTATTTGACGGGGTTTCGTCGTTCATGGCTCTGACTAGCTTCCATAGCTTGTTCCCGTCTTTGTCCAGGTTTAGGCTATCCGTTTTATTTTTCCAGCTTTCTCTTGCTGTTTGCTTAAGAGTGTGTTTGTATTTCGCCGTGGCGGCTTTGAGGGCGATGTTTTGCCTCCATGGATTTTTCTCGCTCTGCCATGTTCCTAGCATTTGTTACTGCATCTTCCACTTTCTGCAACTCATCATTCCAGTAGGGCTTATAGTTTTTCCTAGCTCCTCTTGGGATGGTTTCAGTGGCGGCTTGCATTATTGCCTTGCTTTTAGGCTTTCCACCATGGGCTTCATTTTGGTGTTTCGTGTGTTGATGGTTTCACACAGCCCATCTGTCAGGATTGCAAATCTGTCCCAGTCGGCTCATTTGTAATTCCAACGTGGGAGCGGTTTTGTTTCCTGTGGGCCTACTTCCATGTCAATTGTTAGCCTGATCGGCCTGTGGTCGCTACCTGCCAGTTGGTTTAGCACCTGGTGGTCTATTTTATGGTGTATGTCCTGTGTGGAGAAGGCCAAATCTGGAGTCGAGGTGGTATGCCATGTTCTTGGATAGAAGCTAGGGCTATCCTCCGGCCTATTGATTAGGGAGAGATTTGCATCTATCTCCCAATCTTCCACTTCGTCACCTCTGCTGTCTGTGTCAGAGTATCCCCATCTCTCCGAGTGGCTGTTGAAATCTCCAACTACTATGCAGTTGGAGTCTCTGACCTCCATACTCGAGAGCGATAGGTCTCTATTTGGTGGTCCGTACAGATTGAAAATGCGGAGCTTCGTCTCTTGAGCCATTATGTCAACTCCTACAATTTCTGCTTGTCCGGTGTGATTGACAGATACCGCGCTACTCGGTATGCAGTTTCTGGTCAGTATCAGGACCCCTCCTTTGTAGCCTTCTCTATCGAGACGGAAGGTCTGGTATCCTCTGATTGAGAATTTATGGTTTTTGTTGAGGTGCGTTTCCTGGATACATGCCACGTCAATCTTACCTTCATGCAGGTGATGTGTTAGGGAAAGTTTTTTGTTAATGACTCCCTCCGCATTCCACTGTAGTATTTTGAGGTTCTTGAGTTTTTGGTCAATAAAGGTTGCCCCATAGCCATGTGCCTTGACTCCACGACACATGGGTGGGTGACCACCAGTAGTCAAGGGTGGGCCCCTTCGAGGCGTGAGGCCCGGCACTATCGCTGCCTGGCGGGACTCCGCAGGATGAGCGCCATGCGTTTTTCTAATCGGTTGTACTGTCATCATGCTGCGATTTACGTTGTACTGTTTTGTTAGGCTTGCGGCCCCGTGCATCCGATTTCAACAGGCGTTTCTGTAGGGATGCCCTCCTTAGCCTTTGGCTGTTCCCAGCCTATCTGCAAGGCAGCAGTTATTTATGATCATAGTTGTCTCTCTTATGGAAGTTGTCTTACCAGACTATCGAGTCTTCACTACTCGTGTCTTTAGGATGCGATGAAGATATGTAAGATGATATATGAGATATATGATATGTACGGTTTACCCGGAAGAGAGGCAGTCCAGTGTGTCTGTACCCCAGGATCGTCACGTCCTGCCAGAAACGTAGCATTTGCATGTGAGTGGGGTATCTCTTTCTCCCTTTATTTTGTTGGCTTCTATGCAGAGATGGTACGCCTAGCATTCCCCTCCACCTGGGATGTTGACACAGTGGGGCAGGTGTGCAATGTCCGCTGGTCTGCATCTCTTTTGCGTCCAGCATGATAGCTAAATGGCTGATAACGTACAGAGGTAGATATCGAAGCAGAAGTGCATTTAACCAGAGGACAAGCCTGGTAATGTCACAGAGATGTTGTTTGCCTAGTGTGCGGACAGATCTCATGGTCATTGGTTGAGTCTCGACAGTTCACAGTGAGGTGGCTGCTCTACTGTTTTCGACACCCCGACCAGGAACTAAGTCTTATGTTGGTGGTTTCGCACCCCATCGCCGTATTAGGTGAGTATCAAGTAGCTGTCCGCCCGCTTTGATCGGCGGACGGCAGAGACCTCTTTCTGCGGCTCTACCGGATAGGGCTGGGGCGCGAGCGCAAGGTCCCGAACATGTAGGAGCCTCCCATTGCAGTGGTGCTGAGATTTTGGGCGGGATTGCGGCTTACAAGGGTTCGGCGGTAATCCCCCACATGGTAGCCTCGCGCCATTGGCTTATCAGCCTGGTACGTGTACCAAAGTGACTGCGGCTCCTCTCGATATGAGCTGGTTTTCCGTAACAACGCCCTGTCATTAGTAGGGTAAAACTGACCTGTCTTCAGATGGTCTATTTCCAGCACCCGTTCACTATTTTTCCAGACGAATTTATTGAGGGCTTTTGTTTGTCAGTGGCCAGGTATTTGAAATCTGCGGTTTCTGCGGGGCTAGACACGATTTCCGTAGCGTTCTTTCATTAGAGTGTTAGAGAGCTGACTTGTCTTCCGTGAGTCTAATACTAGCGTACGTTCATTATTAAACCCAACGGTAGTGCTCTCGATTTGTCAGTTGTTCTACAGTATTGGCGTGTTCAGTCAAATTAAGCCGCAGGTTCCACTCCTGGTGGTGCCCTTCCGTCAATTCCTTTACCGAGACAATCAAGTTACTTAGAGGGTAGCCCCAGATTTTCCAGGGTCTAATTCCAGCACCCGTTCTATATTAGACCCAACGAAAGTGCTCTCGGCATGTCAATCATGTCAGTGTTTGGCCGTGTTGAGTCAAATTAAGCCGCAGGCTCCACTCCTGGTGGTGCCCTTCCGTCAATTCCTTTAAGTTTCAGCTTTGCAACCATACTTCCCCCGGAACCCAAACACTTTGGTTTCCCGGAAGCTGCCCGCAGAGTCATCGAAGCAACTCCTGCGGATCGCTAGTCGGCATCGTTTATGGTCAGAACTACGACGGTATCTGATCGTCTTCGCGCCTCTGACTTTCGTTCTTGATTAATGAAAACATTCTTGACAAATGCTTTCGCAGTAGCTCGTCTTGCGGCGATCCAAGAATTTCACCTCTAACGTCGCAATACGAATGCCCCCGTTTGTCCCTGTTAATCATTACCTCCAGTTCCGAAAACCAACAAAATAGAACCGAGGTCCTATTCCATTATTCCATGCACCATTATTCACGCAGCCGAGGTTTGCTTTGAACACTCTACTTTTTTCAAAGTAAACGCGCCGGCCACCCAGGACGCTCAGCGAAGAGCACCCGTGGGAGAGAGCCGGCAGACGGTAGGGCAGGAGACAACGGGCAGTGAACCGGCGCGAGCCGGACCGCCCGCCTGCGCCTGAGATCCAACTACGAGCTTTTTAACTGCAACAACTTTAATATACGCTATTGGAGCTGGAATTACCGCGGCTGCTGGCACCAGACTTGCCCTCCAATAGATCCTCGTTAAAGGGTTTAAAGTGTACTCATTCCAATTACGGGGCCTCGAAAGAGTCCCGTATTGTTATTTTTCGTCACTACCTCCCCGTGCCGGGAGTGGGTAAGTTGCGCGCCTGCTGCCTTCCTTGGATGTGGTAGCCGTTTCTCATGCTCCCTCTCCGGAATCGAACCCTGATTCCCCGTTACCCGTTACAAACATGGTAGGCATGTCACGTACCATCGACATTTGATAGGGCAGACATTTGAAAGATGCGTCGCCGGCACATGAGGCCATGCGATCAGCACAAAGTTATCCAGAGTCACCAGTGGGGACGCCGCAACCCCGCGAGGGGAAACGACGATTGGTTTTGAACTAATAAAAGCGCTCTTTCCGCGAGGGTCGGAGCTTGGTAAGCATGTATTAGCTCTAGAATTGCCACAGTTATCCAAGTAGGATCGTGTCATCTAAGGAACCTCGACTGATTTAATGAGCCATTCGCGGTTTCACCGTGAGACAGTGTGAACCTAGACATGCATGGCTTAATCTTTGAGGACTGTATTTCTTGTTCTGATCAGATGTCAAGAGTGCAGCAAAGAATTGATCCAAGATAAATGGTGGTGTAGGACTGCATGCGCCCCGGATTAAACAGCGATTCCTTGTGTCATGTACCGGGTATGTGTATATGTGCCATGTACAGCTTCATAAATTATGGATGGAGAGGACCTAGGCTAGGACACATCCCTGTTTGATATCGTTGATGATCAGGAAGTTAGCAGACAATTCTCCGTCATGCTATACACGAGTCATCATATCAACATGAAACTGGTGGATAATTGTATTGAATCTGCTGGGATGGCCATTTTTCGCCATAATTTGTCATATCCATATTGAGAGTGTCAAAGACCTTGGTTTGATTAACAAAAACTGTGCACAGGCATTTCTGTTAAGATAACGGTCTACATAAGTAATGTTGATCGTCCCATAACCATCTCGAAAACCATAATGACATTCCTGGATAAGGCCCTGCTCAAGATGGTAAGTTACGCGGTTGAGTTAGAACTCGGATAGAATTATGCCCACAATTGACATGGAGACAAGAGTCCCTGTAATTATCACAGAAATTACTATTGTTTATTCACTTGTACAAGTGTACAAGTGAAGTATCTTTCAGGTCTTGCAGCATCTGGTTGTCATCCTAAATTGAATGGAATAGAATAGGTCTGTCAGCAGTGTGGGAGGTCTGTGGGATCTCCTGCTTTGTAAACTTCAACAGGAAGAACATCTCACCCAGAGACTAATCGCCAGACATTTCGCCAATTACTTTCTGGACCTCATCAAGGCTTGTGGCAAGTATGATATGGATTTTCACTGGTGGCCAAGTGAGCATTGAAGTGCACCGCTAAGCTCTCACGAACCTACATTTCTCGATCATTGGCGCAAGACCATCAGTATTAAGGAGATGATGTGGATTATTAGAATTAGGGTCATTAGCTGCCTCCGTTAGACAAAAGAATCGCTAACGATTATTCTTGTCTGCATATTTTTGATTTTCATCTGCTTTTTTGATGAGCCAAACTTTTGTCCTATTTCTAAGCTCGTTCTTAGCTACTCTTCGCATATCGGTGAAGACTGCCATTTTCGAGGCCGAGTAATGCACACGTGCACATAACACATATAACGAGATACAACAAAGGAAGAGATAGAGAGAATGGGAGGGAGGTGTTACCTTTATTCCAAAAAGAGTCCTGACCTTGACCCGAAGAGCAAATGTAGCGCAAGGTATTAGAGGCATGAAGGGGGTTTCGCCAAGCCGTGTAGCCAAGTTATACCGGTACACAGGCCAGCAACAGCTCATGGCAAGACCTGAGCGGAATACATAAGCAGGTCACTCATTCATTTCTCAGGGACTATCCAGCACACTCTCTCCACAACACTCTCTTCGTCACTCTCTATACCAGATTTTCTAGATCACAATCTCTCCATCACTCTCTTAATCACACTCTCTCATCACACTATCTCTACACACTTTCTCCGCACTCTCTCTAATCACTGTTTCCCGGTACTATGTCCTCATTGTATGACACCCATTACTGTACCAGCATGAAATGCATCTGTACCGGAGAATCCATAGAATCCATAGAATAGAAGCACGTGAAATAGGAAATGTGGTGTGTTTGTTTGTGAATCTGCTCATTATATTGTTATGGGAAGAGTACTGAAAATAAACCACACCAAAACCTCCACCACTCTCTTTTCACTTTCCCCCGAAAAGGAAACAATTACGATAAAGATAGGAAACCAACAAATACCCCAGTTAGACACACCCATTCCATGGAGTCACATTTGACGAGACTTACCTGGAAGTCAAATATAGAGAAATTCCAGACAAAGGGCCGTAAAACGACTCGTGGTGATAAAAAAACGGGCTGGTACATCGCGGGGGACCAACAACAAAATCCCCAAGCAAGTCTACACTGGTGCAATCAGACCAATCATGGAATATGCCTCTAGCATTTGGTCAACAGCAGCCAAAACAAACACAAGAAAATATGTTGAAAACAAGTTAAAAATATGGTTCTCAGAATTACCCTTGTGGCACTAAAAAGCACTCCAATTACAGAGCTGGGAAAAACAGCAAATATTGACCCTCTTGAATTAAGAAGAAAATATAAATCCCTTACTGTTTGAAAAACTAAAGGTTACCTGATCATCCTCTGCATCAGATTTCCAATAGAGAACAAAAAACAGACTACTAAGGAAACGCCCCAACCATCTGGCCAGAGAAATCCACAGAAAACACGCAGACATCCTTGAAGCTGAAACCTAAAAATGAGAAAGAACTCATTCCAGAATCCTAAACACGGGGCCAGGACCGGTCCAAAATAATCTTAGTGGTTCCAAGGTTAACGAAGAAAAGTGAACAGTCGACAACAGAGCCAAGTAATTCACGTTTTACATGAGCTAAAGAGACAGTAGCCTAGCAACTCTTGGACACACGTATACACAGATGGATCTGCCTTGGTGAGCGATAAAATGGGAGGCAGTGGAATTTATATTGAACACTCCAATGGCGACAAAGAAAATCATCCCATACCAGCAGGAGAGACTTGCACCAATTCTAGAGCTGAAGCAAGAGCTGTCCATGCAGCAACTTAGATTTTTATCAGCCAAAACATAAATACAAGGAAAACGGTCATTCTAACAGACTCCAGGAGTGTACTCCAAGCCATCTCAAGCCACAAACAAGATAGACTCTTACATGAAATAAAATTCAACATAGGATTGATGTCACAAAAACCAGATTTAGTCCTACAATGGATTCCGGCCTACTAAGGGTCCCTGAAAACGAGAAAGCAGATGAGCTCGCTAAAGCCAGAAGTAGTGGGAAGCAGATTCCCCATCCACAGAGCTATAAAGAAGCAAAGACACTCATCAAACGATCCGTGAGGACAAAATGGAGAGAACAGCACACAAAAATACAAGCCAGAAAATGACAGCATAGACAAACTTGGCAGAGATAGGCTGACAAAGATCTTGAAACTCAGAACGGGACATTGTAGACAAGGACCACCTCCACAGAATGGGTCTCAGAGACACGGCCACGTGCGATTGGGGAGCACCCAAACAAACACCAGAACCTATTCTGCAAGAATGCCATACCTATGCAGACCAAAGAGAAACAGTCTGGCTTGGGGGAGCGACCATACTAGAAAAGCTATGGGGGACCGGCGAAGACCTGAAACGCACAGTCTCCTTCGGAAACCTCACCGGACTAAAAGCATAGCATCAGTTGATCGATAAAGAAGAAGACTTCTTATGAATATTCTCTGGTAGTATGCTACTCTGGCTCTTCTTACGTCATGTAAATAGGTGGACCTAGATCCGCATATCTTTAGTGCATTCATAAACTTCTCAGTAGACTCCAAACAATTGAAATGCATCTCGTTGGCCAGACTAATGGAACACATTTTGTTTCCTGGTGCACAACATGGCGATTAAGAGGAGTCTTGGGATGAGGCTAACGTCTGGTCAGGCAAAACACACTATCAGACGATGTTAGCCTGGGTCAGGAGAAATATACTGGCCAAGATCCTCAGCTAACCTCCTCGTTGGTCGTCCTGAAAACGGGCTCTTGTCTAGGACAATAGTCTGGCTAACAAAGTGAGGTTCGACGCGATCCCCGCAATAGTGAGCGCCACGCAGATGATGCCAAGCATAGTACAACCTCCTGGAAGACCCCGGTCCACCGTCGTCAGCACGCTCGGGATGTGAGGAAAGCTACGACAACTTGCTACTTAACGTTCTTTTTAGGGCGCACAAAAGAGTAAACCTACTCATTGTGGGCATTCAACAACAACAACAACAACAACATTGGTCAGAATAGTGTGTCTTGGTAACCCAATTTAAATATGATAACTAAGACCGTCTGAACTGAAGTCAGACACGGCTATATTAATATGTATATCATCTGACTACTTGAACAACATAAGTAACTAATTGTTGCTCCTTGTTCTATAATTTCCAGGCTTGCTCTTTTTCCAAGTTACAGTTTTTTTTCAATCACAGCGTCATGTTGAGTGTAATAGACATTTATACCTAAACTCTTTCAGCAGCGCTGAAAGCTACTTAGATCTCAGAAAGAGTTGAAAACAAACAGATAGCAAAACTATTCAGTGAAATAGAGCCACATGATATTTGATATCAATGAACTAGAGTGCATTAGAAAAAAATATGTGAAGACTGTACTCACATGATCTACCTTCTCCCGAACACTGACTCAGACCAGTTGACCAATCACGTTCGCTATGTGCGTCGTTAAAAGGAGAATGGAATGATTTATCTGCTGGTTTTCTGGTGCTGGGTCGTGGCTGGTTGGCTATGACTAGTGACCTGTCCGCGTCATCAAGTGGCGATAGCTCAAACTGTGTGGCAATTGTGTCATTGGTGTCGTCATCATGGCATGGATCTGTTATGGAACCCCGCAGAACAATTTTACTGTCGCTCTCTGTGGAGCACAGATTTAACATGTTGTATGCATGCACAGTCAATTTTAAAACCAGTTTTGCAGAACAACACAAAGGGACTACCCATAAAAGATATTACTTGCGTCTTTATTCACACCAAACAGAGTTCCGTGGGTTCCCATCGTACGTATTTGACAGCTAATGCTGTAACGGGGCATTCCATTTCAGGTTAAGAGAAGGACAAGTCGATATAATTTTATTTTAAATAAATAACTAAAGACTTAATTAAAGATAAAAATGTAAAACAGAATGTTATATTCAATGTTGCGAAGGACTGGCGTTGGGGTTTGCGTTAGGGTTAGGGTTAGATAACATGCTTGTTATCTCATCGTCTGATAGCAGAATATTTTACCCCCAAAAGTTATTGTTGTTTCGAATGCCGACAATGAGTAGGTCTACTCTTTAGTGCGCCCTGAAAAGGACGTTAAGTGACGGGTTGCAGTAGCTTTTCTCATATCCCGAACATGCTGATGAAGGTAGATCGGTATCCTCCAGGCGGTTGTGCTTTGCTTGGCTTCATCTGTGTGTCGCTCAGTACTACGGGGATCATGTCGATCCATCAACTTGTTAGCCAGGCTGCTATGAAAACAAGCCGTTTCCAGTGAGGGATACGAGGAAGCCAAGGTGAGGGTCTTATCAGTATATTTTGCCTGACCAGACGTTAGTCTTCCTCCCCACCCCCATAAGTTAAAAAGTGAACTATTCTGTGGACGTCACTACCTCTTGTGCTAAAAATATATATTTCTTTTGTTTGTGGTTAATTAAGACGCAAGTATCTACATCCACATATAAGAAGTTGACAATTGTATACATGGGAGCAAGGGGTATTTAAGTTTAAAAGGGATGTTAAATTTTCACACCTCATGTCAGCTGCAAATCAATGGAGAGTAACAAAGTCTGCTCTATTTGAAAGCTTTATACCGTTCAGTTAAACCCAAATACACGTTCTTCTGATTGTGACTTGGCATTCCAATATTTCTAGACTCAAAATCTCATAACACAAAGAAATCTGAACTCCCATGCTCCTGTTCTCTCAAAAAACGGCTATATTAGTTACCTGAGGATCGACATTACAACTGCTGCGATTTCAAAATTAGAAAGTAGCAATAGCTAACTTTTCTAGACCAAATCATCAACTGTGCTTCGGCTATGTCCAGAAGTTACAATCATTTTCTCCTTTGCCGTTATCACCTTGAGACACATAGGCCATCAACCAATTCTTTCCTATCAGACTTGTCCTGCGCTATTTTTTCTATTTTTTTTTCAGCTTCATGTTCTCTTTGCAACAGCCTATAGTCTTTCTTTTTTGATTGATTTATATTCCTCGCCTTTTGTGTCCTAGCCAGTATAATCTCAGTGTTTGTATAGTTTTGAATGTTTATCATTGTCATCGAGGATATTGTCATTAGATCTTCTTTCTGTCCATTTCATTCGTTCCATTCTACATTAGCAACACATTTAAAATGCTTCCAAATTTGCGAGTTCCCCACAGGTTATCTTTCAGAACTTCATCTATCTTGCCATCGATAGTCTCCTCTATTTATTGAATAGAAATTTAGATACATGTTGTATTAAACTTATTGTTCTTAATTGGCTTCATTCTATTGCATTCGAAATTGTGTAATAAACAGTGTTAAAAAACAATTACTCGAGGATTATAATTTATACAATTGTTCTTAAATAACCAAATATCCTATTTGCTTATAAAGTTTTATGATATAATAATTGCTTTGCCTCATTAGTTGTCAAATTCATTTTTGGTTTATGTTTTTAATATTTAAAAATAATGTTTTGTGCCGGTTTAGAAGTGTCTACACTTAGGAAACCCACTTCATTATTTAAACACATAGTTTTTGCATATTTACAAACTTATACAGCTTAAGGGGAACTGAGACTTGTTAGGCAGATCATACTGACCAAGATTAGTGGTGTGAATGAAGATAAGATTACCAAGATTAGTGGTGTGATTGAATATAAGATTAACAAGGCTAGTGTTGTGATTGAAGATAAGATTACCAAGATTAGTGGTGTGAATGAAAATAAGATTACCAAGATTAGTGGTGTGATTGAAGATACGATTACCAAGATTAGTGATGTGAATGAAAATAAGATTACCAAGATTAGTGGTGTGATTGAAGATACGATTACCAAGATTAGTGGTGTGATTGAAGATAAGATTACCAAGATTAGTGGTGTGAATGAAGATAAAATTACCAAGATTAGTGGTGTGATTGAAGATAAAATTACCAGGATTAGTAGTGTGATTGAAGATAAGATTAGCAAGATTAGTGGTGTGAATGAAAATACCATTACCAAGATTAGTGGTGTGAATGAAGATAAAATTACCAAGATTAGTGGTGTGATTGAAGATAAAATTACCAGGATTAGTAGTGTGATTCAAGATAAGATTAGCAAGACTAGTGATGTGATTGAAGATAAAATTACAAAGATAGACGAGGTGTCCGGCCGATCCTAGTCGTGCTTTTTCTAGCACTGCATGGATGCTGGGCATGTTAGCCCTCGAGAGAACCTCGATGTCAGTGACACGATCTTGCAATCGGCTGTGGAATATTCGCCTCAGGCAACCTGTGTGGAAGTGGTTTAACTTCCTTGCGTGTCCAAAGTATACAGTCCAGCTTTCGCAAGCGTATAGTACGGTTGGAATGATAGTTGCACGGTAGACTTTGAGTTTGGTCTTGACGCTGATGCCACGACGTGCCCAGACCATCGAGCGCATTCTACCAAAGGCTGTGCTGGCCTTTGCTATTCTGCTTGCCACCTCATCGTCTAGGCTGACAGATCTCAACAGCGTGCTGCCCAGATATGTGAATTTGTCTACGACATTCAGCGTCTGCCTGTAGTCTCTGGTTTTGTGTACGGCATGCCTGGTGCTGGTTGGTACATGACCTCTGTTTTTTTTGGGCATTTATGGTCACGCCAAAATTGTCGCATGCGGCAGAGAACCGGTTAATTCCAACCTGCATGTTCAGTTCTGAGTTGTTCATTAGAGCGCAGTCGTCAGCAAATACAAGTTCCCTGATTATGTCGCCAGCCACTTTGGTTTTGGCCTTCATTCTTCTGGGATTGAGTAACTTGCCATCTGTGCGGTACTTTATGGGTATTCCAAGCTCCAGTGATCTGAAGGCGTCTGTCATTGTGGCCGCGAAAATCATGCTGAACAAAGTTGGGGCGAGTACACATCCTTATTTCACTCCGTTTGATACTTGAAACGTTTTAGAGATTGCACCGCTGTCCAATACACGAGCACACATGCCTTCGTGTAGCTGTTTCACCATTGTTATGAACTTGTTGGGGCAGCCAAACTTGGACATTATCATCCACAGCCCTCCTCTGTTTACTGTATCAAATGCCTTTGTCAAATCAATAAATGGGGTGTACAAGGCCTGATTTTGTTCCCGACACTTCTCTTGTACTTGGCGAGCGGCAAAAATCATGTCCACTGTTCCTCTTCCGGCTCTGAACCCACATTGGCTTTCTTGGAGATGATGGCTCTGTTCAAGGTGTTTGTTGAGCCTGTTTAGCAGTAAACGCGCTAGGATTTTGCCTGCTACGGAGAGTAGTGATATTCCACGATGGTTGTCGCATTCCTGACGGTTGCCTTTTCTTTGTACAGGTGAACGATTGAGGCGTCCTTTAACTCCTGGGGAATTTTTCCTTCAGCCCACATGTGGCAGAATAGTTCAGTGATCCTTCTAGTGAGGGATGGGCCAGCTGTCTTATATACCTCTGCTGGTATTGCATCCGCTCCTGGAGCTTTTCCTATAGATAGTGAACTGATTTCCCTGTCGATTTCCTCCTCAGTGATGACTTCATCTAACGCCAGGTTCAGTTCCACCTGCAGCATTCGCCGGATGGCCTCCTCATTTATGGACGATGGGTGGTTTAGTATTTTGCAGAAGTGGTCTGCCCATCTGTCTAGAATCTGAACTTTATCTGTTAGCAGTGCTCCATCCGCACTGCGAACTGGAGTATTACTAGAGGGCTGCGGGCCGTAGAGAGCTTTCAGTGCCTCGTAAAACCGTTTGGTGTCATGACGCTCGGCGAACATCTCAATTTCGTCAGCTCTTTTGCTGAGCCAGGAGTCTTGCATCTCTCTAAACCTGGTCTGGACAGCTTTGCGAGCAGTATTGAAGGCAGCTTCTGCTGCCAGAGATGGTGTGTACCTCTGTTATTCCCTGTGTGCTTCATGTTTTGCATCGAGAAGGCCTTGTATTTCTATCAAAATATATGTGGAACTTAAAATACTTTTACTACTAAATGTACGTGAAAGCCATTAAGTTTACTAAGATCATTGCTTTGAAGATGACATCACTAGTGCTTCTGAGCCAGAAGATAGATTTACCAGAATTTTTGAACGGCAGTTATTCTGTTCTGTCACCGCATTCTATGCAATACCATAGGTGGTCAGTTTCCTTCAACAGGTCACGAAGTATATGGAGACTGTTTCAGTAATCAGTTGGTTGCACATACTACTTCTACTTCTTCTGCGTTTGTTCTCAATCTCCCGCTACCAAGCCCTGAACAGGGCTTTGCAAGTAGCAGGATATAGTCCGGACAACAGAATGTGTTGTGTCGCAAGTTTACAGCTTGACTGCGATAATTGCACCTTTTGGTCAGACACATCCGTCTTCGGCAGCAACTACTTCTACTAATTCCTCTAAGCCACCCCTTTCTGCTTGATCTATGAGTGATTTTAACATTCTGCAGTCTGTGTACATCCATCGATAGTTTATTCGTTACAGTATCAATATCCAAACACAGGTCACAAGGGGTCGCTGTGGTCGAGAGGTAAACCACTCGCCTTTCAAAGCAATGAACGGAAACGTCGTGGCTTTGAGCCCTGCAGGTTTCAAGCGACCTCTGGTCTCACGAGAGGTGGGACCAGAGTGCCTGCATCCTGAATTACCACTAGTCGTCTTGTTATGTCTTGCTCTGGCCCAAGGTAGTTCTTCTTCTTCTTCTTCATCGTACGCTGTTTACAGCGATATTTACGTTGCACTGTTTTATTTTATTAAGCCTGTGGCTCAGTGCATCCGATTTCAACAGGCGTTTCTGTAGGTTTGCCCTCCTTAGCCTTTGGCTGTCTCCAGCCTAACTGCAAGGCAGCAGTTGTTTTTGGTCAGAATTGTCTCTCTTAGGAAGTTGTCTTGCAGGACTATCGAGTCTTCCCTACTCGTGTCTATAGGGTTTGGCAATGATATGATGGACTATGTACTAGTTTGTACTATCCCGGAAGAGAGGCAGTCCAGTGTGACTTTGTCCCAGGATCGTCACGTCCTGCCAGAAACGTAGCATATGCATGTGAGTGAGGTATCTCTTTGCTCCCTTTATTTTCTCGGCTCATCTGCAGTGATGGTACGCCTAGCATTCCCCGCCACCCGGGAGGTTGTCACAATAAGGCAGGAGGTGCAATGTCCGCTGGACTGCATCTCTTCTGCGTCCATTGGGATGACTGATAGCAGACAGAGGCAAAGAGCGAGGCAGGAGTGCATTTTACCAGGTGCATTTCTGCGGCTCGACCGGGCCAGGCTGAGACGCAAGCCCCATCCATGTCATAGCCTCCCATCACAGCGGTGCTGAGATTTAGGGCGGGATTCTGGCTTAGAGGCGTTCGGCTGTAGTCCCTCAGATGGTAGCTTATCAGCCAAGCACGTGGACCAAATGTCAGCGACCTGTGATTCCTCTCGAAATAGTGCATTTGACCAGGGGACAAGCCTGATCATTGCACGGAGATGTTGTTCGCCTGGTGTGCGGACATATCTCATGGTCAAGGGCTGAGTCTCAGCAGTTCGCAGTGAGGTAGCTGATCTACTGCTTAGGGCACCCCGACCGAGAACTAAGTCTTCTACAAATGGTTTCATACCTTATAGCCGTATGGGGTGAATATCGAGCAGCTTCCCGCCCGCTTTGATCGGCGGATGGCAGAGACCTCATTCTGCGGCTCGACCGTGCGGGGCTGGAGCGGGAGCCCCTGGTCCCCACCATGTCGAAGCCTCCCTTTGCAATCGTGCTGAGCTTTTGGGCGGGATTTTGGCTTAGAGGCGTTCGGCCGTAATCCCTCACCTTGTAGCCTCGCGCCGTTGGCTTATCAGCCTAATACGTGAACCAAATGTCTGCGGCTCCTCTCGAGTTGAGCAGGATTACCGTAGCAACGCCCTGTCATTAGTAGGTTAAAACTAACCTGTCTTCCGAGGGTCTGTTTCCAGCACCCGTTCAATATTAGACCGGATGTATCAATAGAGGGCTTTTTAGTTTGTCAATGGCCAAGTTTCTGGAACCTGCGATTTCTGCAGGGTTAACACCAGATTACCATAGCAGACGCTCTTTCATTCGGGGGTTAAGAGACTGACCTGTCTTCCATGGGTCTAATGCCAGCACATGTTCACTATTAGACCCCACGAAGGTGCTCTCGATTTGACAGTCATTCTACAGTATTGGCGTGTTAAGTCAATTTAAGCCGCAGGCTCCACTCCTGGTAGTGCTCTTTCGTCAATTCCCTTATCAAACACTGAATGCAGACCAACCGAGCCACAGAGGACATAACCCCAGATTTCTGAGGGTCCAAATCCAGCACCCGTTCCATATTAGACCCAAGGAAAGTGGTCTCGGCATGTCAGTCATTTCAGTGTTGGCCGTGTTTAATCAAATTAAGCCGCAGGCTCCACTCCTGGTGGTGGCCTTCCGTCAATTCCTTTAAGTTTCAGCTTTGCAACCATACTTCCCCCGGAACCCAAACACTTTGGTTTCCCAGAAGCTGCCCGCAGAGTCATCGAAGCAACTCCTGCGGATCGCTAGTCGGCATCGTTTATGGTTAGAACTACGACGGTATCTGATCGTCTTCGCGCCTCTGACTTTCGTTCTTGATTAATGAAAACATTCTTGACAAATGCTTTCGCAGTAGCTCGTCTTGCGGAGATCCAAGAATTTCACCTCTAACGCCGCAATACGAATGCCCCCGTTTGTCCCTGTTAATCATTACCTCCAGTTCTGAAAACCAACAAAATAGAACCGAGGTCCTATTCCTTTATTCCATGCACTATTATTCAGGCAGCCGAGGCCTGCTTTGAACACTCTAATTTTTTCAAAGTAAACGCACTGGCCACCCAGGACGCTCAGCGAAGAGCACCTGTGGGAGAGAGCCGGCAGACCGTAGGGCAGGAGACAACGGGCAGTGAACCGGCGCGAGCCGGACCGCCCGCCTGCGCCTGAGATCCAACTACGAGCTTTTTAACTGCAACAACTTTAATATACGCTATTGGAGCTGGAATTACCGCGGCTGCTGGCACCAGACTTGCCCTCCAATAGATCCTAGTTAAAGGGTTTAAAGTGTACTCATTCCAATTACGGGGCCTCGAAAGAGTCCGGTATTGTTATTTTTCGTCACTACCTCCCCGTGCCGGAAGTGGGTAAGTTGCGCGCCTGCTGCCTTCCTTGGATGTGGTAGCCGTTTCTCATGCTCCCTCTCCGGAATCGAACCCTGATTCCCCGTTACCCGTTACAAACATGGTAGGCATGTCACGTACCATCGACATTTGATAGGGCAGACATTTGAAAGATGCGTCGCCGGCACATGATGCCATGCGATCAGCACAAGTTATCCAGAGTCACCAGTGGGTACGCCGCAACCCCGCGAGGGGAAACGACGATTGGTTTTGAACTAATAAAAGCGCTCTTTCCGCGAGGGTCGGAGCTTGGTAAGCATGTATTAGCTCTATAATTGCCACAGTTATCCAAGTAGGATCGTGTCATCTAAGGAACCTCGACTGATTTAATGAGCCATTCGCGGTTTCACCGTGAGACAGTGTGAACTTAGACATGCATGGCTCAATCTTTGAGACAAGCATATGACTACTGGCAGGATCAACCAGATATCTGTCGCAGACGTACGTACCGCACACACCGGTCGGCGGAGGACGGGTGTGTAAAAAGCCTCACTGGGACGGCCGCAGGGACCGACTGACGAACGGACGGACGGTTGTTCCTCCCGTCCCTCACTCCGTCGACCTAGGACCGCATGACAGGGGCCCCTACACGCACCAGACGACCGACCGACCGGGCTCGCTCGAGGAGGGATGGCAGCGCTCTGTGCAGAACCGATCCCAACGACTCCGGCGATGAATTTCACTGGGACTAGAGACAATTTGGCCTGCCGGCCTGCCCTTCTCCAGAGGGTTGGTCCCCGCGAGAACACAGGGCCTTCAGGCACGATTCCTGTTTTCCATTTGCCGGTCACAAGCTCTTTGCGAGACTCTGACCACCAGCGAGACGAACTGTCGAGCTCTGCTATAAGCCTTCGAAAAATCACCACCGACTGTCAAAGTTTCTCGTTACGGACCAGAGCAGCGCACCTCATTTGAGGCCACCACAGAAAAAACCGCTTCATGATACTTCTACGGGGAAAGGAGGGCAAGTGTTTTCCGCAAGCCCGCGCTATCGCTCCGTCTGGCGGGACTGAGATCGCTTTACGAATACTGGTTGAGATTGAATCGCGGCGGCGAGACAACTACCCCAGATCCAAGGTAGTTCTTCTTCTTCTTCTTCGTACGCAGTCAGACATTAACCATTATTTTTTCGAAAAAAGCGGCGGTCATCCTGAGGCTGTCGACACTGCCATAGAGCTTGTCTTGTAGTTCCACTGGTGATGGCCACATCTGCTCTCTCTGATCCTCGTATGTCGGGCAGTTCTGCAGCAGATGTTCAGCGGTCCTCTTACCGGTACCGCACGGGCATTCGACGGTACCACCTATCTTTAATTTGTTGAATAGGTGGTACCTCAGTCTATTGTGGCCAGTGCGAAGTCTGAAGACAACGACCTGCTCTCTTCTGTTCAACTGGTAATAGGCATCGTTTTTGGTGTAATCTGTATGTTCGGTTGACAGTGTTATTTTTCTGCCATTTGGTAGGTTCAGGAATGCTCCTGCCCCTCCGTTCTGTGTAGTGTTTGTTACAGAACCGTCGGTGTATGCATGGGTCCAGTCCATGCTTGGGTAACTTTTCGATATAAAGCTTTGGGTAGTATCTCTCCTTTCTTTTTCAGTCTGGCAGTTTTTGTTTCCAATACCTGGTATATTTTCTACCACCTCTGGAAATATATCCTGCCTCCAGGTAGGTTTTCGTACAGTAGTGATGGGTTTTGGTGTTGTTAGTGCGTTTATTTGATCTTCGTGCATCTTTGCTTTGGCTATTTCTGCAAAGTTTCTCCGCTTTAGTTTCCCATTTCCCAAATTGTTTAGTCTCTGGTGCATTGGATGGTCGGTCAGTCTTCGGAGTTTCTCTGACTGCAGCTGGGCTCTGCAGTCTCTTCTATCCGTCATGGATTGTAGTTTTGTAATCTTTTCAAGTTCTACAATTGGCGTTTACTTCATGCCACCTGTTATAACTCTCATGGCTTGGTTTTGAAGTTTGCTAACTTTATCGAAGTTCGCCTTTGCTGCTGTTGTCCATGCCGCGATGCCATACTCGAGAACTGGTCCCACTCTTCCAGTGTACAGTTTCTTTAGTATGCTTTCGTCTGCTCCCCAGCTTGTGCCAGCAAGTTTCCTCATGATTGCCATTCTTTCTCTGGCTCTCATTCGGTTTCTCTCGATCTGATTTTTCCATGTCATGCGCCGATCAAATGTGAGTCCCAGATAGTTTGGGTTGTCGTTTGGCTGCAGGAATTTGCCATTTAAATATAATTTGGTATTTTGGGGTTTGATTGAAAGCGAGAATATTGTGCATGTGGTTTTCTCCTCGTTTATTTTGACCAGCCATGAGTTCGCCCACTCTTCCAGCGATGTTAGGGCCTGCTGCATCCGATTTCTTGCTATGGTGAGATTCTTTTCAGAGGTCCACATAGCCAGATCGTCTGCAAACATTGAGCTATGGACTCTTCTTGGTATATTCTCTGTAATCCAAGGTAGTTCGAGACCAGAGAGTTAGGTTCATGACCAGCGCAGCTTCTTCCTAACTATACTCCAAATTCTGCGCAAGTTACATCATTAAGACACAACTGGCTAGTGGTGTCGCCATCATCGCTTGCGATTGGCAACTAACTTTTGTATTTTTTTTTCTCAAAATATCACCTTTATCCATCCAAACAACGGCCATTGGCAGACTCCAGGGTATTACTTTTATCTAACCAAACTGTCACTGACAGACTTCAGAATATCACCTTTACCTATCCAATCAGCGGTCAGCGATATACTCCAGAATGTCGCCTTTTTCCATTCAAACAACGGTCATTGACAGACTCAAGAATATCATCTTTATCCATTTCAACAGTCATTGACAGAATCCAGAATATCACCTTTATTCATCCTAACAACGGTTATTGACATACTTCCGAATATCACCTTTATCCATTTAAAACAACGGTGATTAATAGACTCCAGAATAGTATCTTCATCCACCCAAAAACGGCCATTGATAGACTCCAGAATATCACCTCATCCATAACCGAAGTCCCCATTGTTGGTGTTTTTGAAGCGTTGGCGTCAGTTCGTTCAGGAATGCCAGCACGACAAGACATCCCTGAAAATTAAAGCCATATGTTCGCTTTCCAGGTATGCCATATGTAGCCCTTCTGTGCTTTCAAAAGCACGGACTAAGTCAACAATGATCACTGTCTTTCTTAATTAAAGTGGCTCTATACAGCCGCCAAGGAGCTAAAGTTTTTGACTTTATTGCCATTCTCATATGGAAGGTTGTTGTCATGTATCTATCGTTCCGCTCAGCTGCAACTTTCCCTTTAACTCCAGCAGAGAAAAACCCATCCCGATTTCTAACTGAACGGCACTGTTAACTTATCAGCCGGCCAACCTCGAGCTCTGCTGCTCCTTATCAGCCGGCCAACCTCGAGCTCTGCTTCCCTTTATCAGCCGGCCAGCCTTGAGCTCTGCTTCCGCTTATCAGCCGGCCAACCTCGAGCTCTGCTTCATCTTATCAGTCGGCCAACCTCGAGCCTCTGTTCTCTTTATCAGTCAGCCGACCTCGAGCTTCTGTTCTCTTTATCAGTCAGCCAGCCTCGTGCTTCTGCTCTCCTTATCAGCCGGCCAACCTCGACCTCTGCCTCCCCTTATCAGCAGGCCGGCCTTGTGCTCTGCTTCTCCTTATCAACCGGCCAGCCTCGAGCTCTGCTGCTTCTTATCAGTCAGCCAACCTCGAGCTCTGCTGCTCCTTATCAGCCGGCCAACCTCAACCTCTGCTTCCCCTTATCAGCCGGCCAACCTCAACCTCGGCTTCCCCTTATCAGCCGGCCAACCTCAACCTCTGCTTCACCTTATCAGCCGGCCAACCTCAACCTCTGCTTCATCTTATCAGCCGGTCAACCTCAACCTCTGCTTCCCCTTATCAGCCGGCCAACCTCAACCTCTGCTTCCTCTTATCAGCCGGCCAGCCTCAACCTCTGCTGCTCCTTATCAGCCGGCCAACCTCAATTTCTGCTTCCCCTTATCAGCCGGTAAACTTTGCGCTCTGCTTCCCCTTATCAGTCGACCAACCTCAAGCTCTGCCTCTCCAATGTACCACTCAGTCTTGTTTAAGTTTCTGTTTTCAAGAGTTGACTTCACTGCATTCCGGGCATACGCACAGGTGCTCAGTCTCTCTCAGCAAATGGCAAAGTGTCTGAATGCTGACTGTTTCCGTAGCGCACTGGCTGTACACACTACTTCTCCACCCTCTCATGCGCCCAACTCCTTTCGAACCTCGTTTGATGTTTAAGCTTTGCAGTCTGTCGATTGCGGATTCATCTATTGCGGTGCTCTCATTCAACAGGCCGTCATTGATCGATTTCCAAATGTCTATCCTACCTTTCACTAATTTGCCCATAATTGGAGCTTGTGACGACACGATGTCAGTCCTTTTTGTTGCACTAAACCGAAGCATTACCATGCCAACTCTTGGAGACCCCAACAGCTGATTTCCACTCAGCCATAAATTATGTACCTTCTGTATCCCAGCATGGGTGACGGTGATTTGAATGTAGTCTTTCATTTCATGGTCAAGGTGAATTCATTGTTTTACTATGATAATAATCTCATATGTGACCAATCTGTTCCTTTGCCTGTATCATTCATGCCATCTTCAGTTAATTCTTTATATACATAGATATGACGTATACTTGTACCGCGAATACCTCTTGTTCTCGGCGACTCGAATGTAAAGGTTAGTTTGGACCACATCATATCTACGTTGTAGCCTTAGCATCTATCGCATCTTTACAATATACCTTGTCCAACCCAGGACCAGTACGACTTCTGTGTTATGTAAACGTTCAAACCTTACATACTGTAACCGTCATAGAGTAAACGACAGCCGACAGGATCTCCTAATCATATAGTTGTCACCCAGTGTTACACTGAGTTTTCCTAGCATCATTCTACATAGCCCTTTTCTTGACACTGAACAGAGTGTTATGCCACTCCAGTTATTGCAGTCTGATTAGTCCCCTTTTTTTGGTATTTTGCAGTTATCATTGCATTGAGTGCTGCCATGCCTCACTTGCCTCTATGAAAGGTTAGGTCGACATGGTACTAACGTCACAGACTGCAATCGAATATGTTCTATCTATCTATTTCCGATCTTTCAGCGCCAAGCATGGCACATAAGCCAGAACGCAATGCTCTTCTGGTAGATCGGTCTGGTGCTACGTGCTGTAGTTCTTGTATGTTGTTGAGACCAATAATGATGACCTCTTTAGTCATTTTTCTGTGAAGTATCTCTTTTGGGATGTCTCTCTTTCTCGCCCTACTTGGTCTCCACATAATCGGTTAGACTGGAAGTGTGTTGCTGTTCATTCTAAGGACATGTCCGATGTTCGCCGAACGTTTTTCCGCAAGATAGTAGAAACATACTGCTGTTTGGTCCTCTAATCATATACGTGTGTGTCCTAAATTCTTTTCAGCCAATGTTCAATATGTTTCTAAAATACATCCAGCCTATATTTTTAAGAGTTTTAGTTATTTTCCAGCTTTCAAATTTATATGTTAAAAATGAAATTGTGTTGAAGCTGAACAGCCTGATGTTTATGTATTCTCTCATGTTTTATCCAGATGCTTGTTAATTGGTCAAATGCAGATTAGGCAAGCGCAATTCAAAAGAAGATTTTAGTTGCTGCATCTCTGTCCTGCTATAGTTTGCTGTCTAAGTAGGTGAAATATTCTACTTTCTGTAATGTATTTCAAACATTTTTTTAAAATTTGCCCTGCATGGAGTTCCGTTTCATTTTAGTAGGAATCTCAGATCTATTTTATTTTTAAATCATTTCAACGGAAAAGTACATTCATAAAACAATAATTTTTTCATGAGAATTAAAAACTTGTAATATCTTCTCACTTTTATCTCTCATTTTCTGGATCAAGTGTTCCCATTTTATACAGACAAACCATCAGAGAATGTTCTTCTATACAGACAAAACATCAGATAATATCATCCATTTCTAAATAACGATATGATGACTTCGAATAATTTATTAGCAATTGAAAACACTTTCTTTGGTCATCGGTTTAGCGATTGCTCGGTGGGTCTCTTGGACCACCAGAACATATTAAGAATAAATAAATACAATTTTCCGTTGACAATGACGAAAAATGTTGCAGTGGACATTCCAGACAGACGGTTTATGTGAGAGAAATTGTGATCAAAGTGAAAGACCATTTATTGTTCGTGGTTAGCACCCTAGTGTGCGCGCGCGTCTGTGCGTGTTCGAGCGTGTGTGTGCGGACGCGCAGCGGTTGGGAGGGGGGGGGAGAAGGGGGAGGGGTGAAAAAATATAAAGAGAAATTAGATCAACGGAAAACTGAGTGATATTTATCTTACTTAGGTGTGTTTTTATGTAACTACTATTATTATGGCACTTGACACAAGTCAGCGGCAGAAATTATAGACCGCACTGAAGACGAAGAGAAGTGGAAACTGCCTAGACCAATCATATCTGACACAAGCACATATCTTGTGGGTCAACGTTAACAGTAGAGTGGGTAGATGCCATCTCAACTTGCATGCTACCTACCGCTTAGCTTGACTTCCAGATCCTCCATGCTGGATCTACCATAGACCAATTATTAGCAAGCTTATCTGCCTGTGCTGGACTGTGTGATGACGTTCTGTAGACCTGGCTACCAGTGACTGCTGTTAATATAATATCAAGCTAGCTGTAAAACAAAATTGCAGAAATGTGGACATGTTAATAATAGGTAAGAGTTTCATGTTCAGATGTCAGGGAGGTTAACATTCGCGCTGCACGCGTACTAAATATCTCACACATATGTAGTACTTATCACACCTGTAAGTACAGATACTGTCTTCACATATACACTATACACATACACAGTCTCTCTCTCTCTCTATATATATATATATATATCGTAACTGTGGAATCTCGCTCCCGCCAACCGTAAATATATCAAAACTGCCAATGTTCTCGTCTTCTCTAACATTTCTCAGTATACATTCCGCAGATATGTTATATAGATAAGATGAGAGGATACATCCCTGTCTAACTCCCTTGTGTACTGCAAACCAATCTGATGTTTACCCAGATAGTCGGACAGCGGCTCGTTGAGCTTGGTATAATGTTTCAATGAGATGTATAATGTGCACAGGAAACCCCATTTCCTTCATGATGCTCAACAGATTTTGACGTTACGTCCAGAGTTACGATACGCAGACGACACAGTGATACTATCAAGAAGTGCAGAAGGGCTAGAGCAGCTACTTTCTGCTGTAAATGAACACAGCTAAGATCAAAACCTCTTTATAAACGCAACAAAGATAATGACCACCGACAAAACACAATGTCAACATAAATTTACGGTAAATGCTGAGGAAATAGTTCAGGTCACGCATTTTGAATATCTGGGCTCCAGAATTGACAAGAATGGCGAATGCTCGAAAGAAATCAGAAGAAGAATAGCCATGGCAATGCAGAGACTGAACAGCCTGAAGAAATTATGGCAGAGCATCAACAAAACGACAAAAGTAAATGTCTTGAGAGCCTGTGTTTTTCCTATGGTAGCTTATGGCTGCGAATCATGGACGATTACCAAAACTTCTAAACAAAGAATCGAATCCCTCGAGTCAAAATGTTACAGTAAGATCCTCAGAATGCCCTAGACGGAGAAAAAGACAAAAGTAGACATTCGGCAAGAATTGAGCATAGAGGAGAACTGGTTTATCAATTCCATTATGGCCAGAAAATGTCAATATTTTGGTCACATCAAGAGACACAACGGTCTTGAGAGCAGAGTGATGGAAGGTATGGTCCTAGGCAAATGAGGCAGGGTAGACCAAGAAGACGATGGTACCAAGACATCCAGGTATACCTGGGTATGAATGTGGCGGAGGCTATAGTTTTGCAAGGGAAAGGGTTTCTTTCAGAAAGACTGTGATGGGAGAGACGTTCTATAAAGGACATGCTACATCATGATGATGATGATGATATATATATATATATATATATATATATATATATATATATATATATATATATATAAACACAATATACGTCTTCATATGTATGTATTCCCGTACAACCTACACATATAGATACACAAACAATCTTCACATATTCATACACAAACAGTCTTCACACATGTACATAAACACAGTCTTCCGACATGTACATAAACAAACAGCCTTGACAAGTATACAGACACAAGCAGTTTTTATACAAGTACATGCACAGACGGTCTTCACATAATAACATACATAGACTACATGTACATGCAAAACAGTCTTCATATGTGTTGCGTACACACACAAAGCCTTAGCACATGAACATACACAGACAGTCTTTATGCACGTGCATACACACACACTTTACATATATGCATTAAAAAATTAGCCTTCATCCATGGGAACATACATCCTTACATTACATATACAGTCTTCACATATGTATACACATAGCCTTCATGTATATGCATACACATATAACCGTTACATGTGATTTACTGTGACCGCCTTGCACATTATGAAATACATAAACAGCATTCACACAAATACATACATATAGTGTTTACATATACATAGGCATGCACACACAGCCTTCACACGTGTACATGCACAAAAACATATAATCGTCACCCATATACACACATACCAATCGTACATTTACTCACAAATCTCACACAAAATCTAATATTCAATTTATATTCACACTCTCCCAACAAACTCTCCCAACATCACACATACGCACACATACTCGTACATACCTCTACACGCACGAACTCCCCACGGGCGCATGTGCGACTTAGCAGAGGCGTTGAGAGAGAATGAAGAATCAAGCCACTGAAAACGATTAACTAGGCCCGGCTTGTAACTTTTTTTACGAGAGACCTTCTGTTTCCAGCGTGCGCGCGTGTGCTGATGTGTATTTTTGTGAACGTGGATGTGGCGGCAAGCGCAAGTAATGAAAGCCTCTGAGCCACAGAGGCGCATCATATAGCTGCCCGTGACTCACACTAATCGTAGTGGTATAGGCATGTTGCGCTCATCTTAACCTTCCGCCCGGAGTATGAACACGTGTTACATCATAACATAGTTTTCCAAACAATTCTCTATAGAGACATCCACATTGTTTTTAGCAGTCAAATCATTTCACAACAAGAAAACCAATTATCCGACGTAATGAAGTGTCCGACATGGTCATCTCAATGAAAAAATGGCTGGTACATAATTTAGTCTGTCAAGTTCTAGTCTACCCAGCTGTAAATATACACACTTTAGCAAAATTAGACATTAAAACCACGTTATTTAAGTTTCAAATTGGTCAGCAAATACATATAAGTCTCCGCAGCGTGCTATACAATCTAAAACATTGTACAGTTGGAATTAGAGAGAGCACGGAGGAGTGGTCTTTGAAAAAAATGTGTTATCACACCATCAATATTATTATTACCTTTTTTCAATTAATGATAGTCTACAACGTTACCAATTATTGTATATGTTAATTGTTTTCAGTGTTAACTATAGCTATATTGCAGAAAATACTTTGCAGGTCATAGATTAAAGAAAAAAAAGGCTAAGACAATCGCGAATGAAGCGCAATACCGCCGTATACAGGAACTGCACAAGGGAATTTAAAAGAGAAATTAGAAAGTACAAGAAGCAGCATATATTGGACAAAAGCAACAGGATATAAAAGTTACAAAGACAAGGGAATGATATAAATGCGCACAAAGAAATTAGAACATTCACTAGTTAGCTCAAACCGTCAATGCATGTGATACACGATGACCCTGGTATACACTAAGGGAACGCAAGGATATACTAGAGAGCTGGAGGCACGTAGAGACATGTACGAAGACATCTGGGGAAGCACAAACATGACGTCTAAGATCCAGGGCATTGAGCCAGAATCTACGATACATGAGGTCCGACTAGCAATCCAATGTTTGAACAAATTAAAATCACCAGGATGTAAGAATATATCGGCTTAACTCACGCATGCAAGTGGAGAAGCCAGCGTCAACATCTGATATGAACAGTGCAAGAAAAACTGGCACGGCCCAACATGACAAAGCGCATTGAAATGATATGTCTATATCCCACTTACAAAGGCCAACGATTTGAATCTGAATTGATGCACTAGCTACTGAACCATCGCTTTAATTAGACAACCTAGTAAAATCATCCTCAGGATCATTGTGGAGAGATTAGAAATAAAATCAACGAGGAAGTAGATATGGCTCTGGCAGGTTCTGGACAGGGCAGAGGCACAAGGGATCACAACTTTAACATGAAAAATAGTATTGCAAATTGAGCCCAATGTCGACTTACACAACCTGCTTCATAGACTATACCAACGCTTTTCGTTGTATGTGACAATAAACCCTATAGAAAGCCATGACAGACATGGATGTTCGACCCACCTATTCGACCGATGGAAACATTGCAACAGGGACAACAAGCAACGGTCAGACATCAGATTGGTTAAGACAAGAATTCATATTCACCCCTTATCTGTTCAATTTCTGTGTAGAGAAGATAATGAACAATGTCGACGATGATAAAGAGTATTAAAAGTTCAACCAGTTCACAGTCGGCGGGAAGGACGTAGCAGGACTAAGATATGCAAATAATATCGTTGTAATTTCAAAGAGTGCAACGAAGCTGGAAAAGACGATCGTGTAGGTTAGGTGGCACAGCAAAGGAAAAAAATCTATTTATAAACACCGGGAAGCTTAAGACAATGAATGAGCACTGACAAGTCGAAAACTAGACCTAAAGTTAACTTAGAGAATTGTAAAGTTCAGAAGGTCAGAAGTTTTGAATAATCTCGACTCGACTATAAGCACAAAGAGATTGCCGAACAGAAATAAGGAGAAGACTCATCATCATGTAGTATGTCACTTACAGAACGTAGCTCCCATCACAGTCTATCTGAAAGAAACTCTTTCCCTTACCAAAACCCCAGCTTCCGCCAGTCATTCTCAGGCATTCCTGGATATCTTGGTACCTTCGTCTTCTTGGTCTACCCTTGCCTCTTTTGTCTGACATCATACCTTCCATCGCTCTGCTCTCAAGACTGTTGTGTTTCTTGATGTAATGAAAGTATTTACATGTTTTGGCCATAATGGAATTGATAAACCAGTTCTCTTCTAGACTCAACTCTTGCCGAATGTCTACATTTATATTTTTCCCTGTCCAGTGTATTCTGAGGATCTTTCTGTAACATTTTGACTCGAAGGATTCGATTCGTTGTCTAGAAGTTTTGATAAACGTCCCTGATTCGTAGCCATAAGCTGCCACAGGAAAAACACAGGCTCTCAACACTTTTACTTTTGTCGTTTTGTTGATGCTCTGCCCTAATTTCTTCAGGCTGTTCAGTCTCTGCATTGCCATTGCTATTCTTCTTCTGATTTCTTTCGAGAAGCCGCCATTCTTGTTCATTGTGCAGCCTAGATATTCAAAACGCGTGACCTGATCTATTTCCTCACCATCTACTGTAAATGTATGTTGAAGAAGACTGGTTAGCTTAAATGAAAAACGTGTGGCAGAACACTAACAAAATGATAAAAACAGAGGTCCTGAGGACTTGCGTCTTCCCGGTGGCAACGTACGGATGAGAAATATCGTCAACAACACAAACCCTACTGAAGAAAATTGAATCCTTCAAGCTAAAAATGCTACAGCAGCGTGCTTAGTATACTTTGGATAGGAAAAAAAGTAAAACGTAGAAATCATACAGATGTTAGATATAGATAGAAACTGGCTAGTAATTAACATTACGCCTAGGAAATTAACATACTTTGATTACATCAAACGTCACACTGGCCTTAAAAAGAACAATACTGAAGGATTTGGTCCCTCGCAAAAGAGACAGAAGCATACAGTGGAAAAGATAGATAAGGGCTCTTGTATTTGACAGTGGCAGAGGCGAAGTGCTGGTCAGGGATCAAGTGTCATATAGATCGGATGCCATGAGAGCGACGTTTTGCCAAGGACATGCTGCATGATGATGATGATGATAATGATGATGATGATGTTGATGATGACAACTATAGCAGTCATCTCTGATCTATGTATTCTCGTACTGTCATGGTCAGAGAGTGGAAGGTTGAGACGTACTCAGCAGGAAGTAATGAGACTACGCCTTGGTTCACAAGGGTTATCCCTACTGTAAAGATGCGGCATATATTTGGGCTTCATCAATCCACATCTACATCCGAGTCATCATCACTATCGAGGGGATTACATAGAATAGTACAATTAATAGCGGAGATTGAACAGTTGATAAGTGATATACTGTGGATGTCGTTGATGTTGGGTGAGGCTTCGCTACAAGAGTGAGAGGCAAGGTTGCGACAGTACAGATTGCTACTCATATGACAGTAACTTCAACTATTGGAATTTAGGTCATTCGGGGACCAGATCCCAGTAAGCCATCTGAGAACTCTTTAACAAGGGTAGTCATCATATTAAACTATTCGTGTCATGCTAAAACTGGTGGCAAGGATCGAACTGGTGTCTTGGCCTCTAACGTGCTGACAGTGACGACTTGAATATGGTACGGATCACATCAAGACCGTCTCTTGGACTGCACAGCCTTGAAATCAATCGCTGGTCTATCAGAAAGAAGTGCATGAGAGGGCCTATGGAAAGAATGTGCAACAAGCGGGTCACTGGATCATCTGTATGTATAGTCTCACTATTTCATTATAGACAGGAGGTGGAGACGGGTAAGAGATTTGGGACGAAGTGTCACGTGGTTGGAGGAGTGTGTGTGTGTGGGGGGGGGGGGGGAGGGGGTGGATTATTTTGGTCATTATACAGACAGGTAAACAGGCAGATAAACATATATATAAACAGACAGATGTGCAGACCCGCAGACAGATACACAGACATACAAAGCAGGCAAGCAGACAGACAAGAAGGCAGACAGGCGGTCGCATCGACAGCTAGACAGCTAGACATGCAGACATATAGAGAGCTAGACAGACAGACAGAGAGCTAGTCAGACAGGCAGACAGACAGACAGGCAGGCAGACAAACAGATGTAGACAGACAGACAGAAAAGCAAATAGACAGTCAGACAGACAGTCAGGGCGTCAACGTGCAGCTAAAACTGAAGAACTTCTAATGAGTGTGCATATTTTTGTTTCCTTGAATATAGCCGTGTGTTACCTCGCAATTATACACACTTTTAATTAAAACTGATGATATATGTCAATTACTATATCACAACTCACCACAATAATTAGGCAAGAGCGTTTTATAGAAGGTAGTCCTCTATGATACACACTTTTATTAGAAATACTGTAATGCCAGCCAAAGTAGCTAAGCATCATGTTCTTCCACGACCCAGATGTTTGATTACAATTCTAGAATTCAGCTTCCTTACCTGTACATTACATCCAGTCATCCTGAATTCTCAAGTCAAATCCAATTTTTTTAAATCATCTACAAACATACCTTTTATCCGAATTAAAATTGCATCGTTCACATTTAGAGTTGAATTGTACGCTTGCTCATCTTTGTTTGTGCTCTTCACCACTCAGATTTTCTCCCACAACAGAAAGTGCTTGCTAGTTAGAAATGAGAACATAGTAAAGTACTACGTTAACAGAGTATGGAACACAAAGGGATCTGTTTTGCTATTTGTTTTTGAAAGCCACCGTGGTTCTTTGTAGCATGAATGCGTGTATCTTTGAAGAAATTCCGTCAATTTTTATTAAATTGATGTGATGTTTGTGTGTGTGTGTGTGTGTGTGCATATTTATATGTGCGTGTGGGGGGGGGGGGGGGGCGTGCGTGCGTATGTGCGTGTCTGTGTATGTGTGTGTGTGTGTGTGTGTGTGGAAAAGAATAAATTGTGCGATAATACAGTTTAACGCACCGACAGCAGCAGCAGAGGATGAGGAAATAGATAAATGATATAATGATTTACAGGAGACCATCCAGAAAGTGGAGATAATGGACACCGTGATAACTATTGGGATTTCAATGCAAAAAAAGGAAAGAAAAGAGCAAATGAAGAAGAAAGACTACAAAGACCTCTTGGGTTTTGGTACAGAACCGAAAGAGGAGATAAATGAAGGGAATTCTGCTTAGAGAGCAACCCTTCTATCACAAACCCACTTTTTAAGCAGCACCCTAGGCCAGCGGCTCGTAACCTGCGAATTGCGGACTCCTAGGGGCCTCGAAGACCTCTCAGGAAGTCCACAAAGGGTTGGGAAAATGTTATGAGATTTTACATTTAAAATCGAAAGTTAAATAGACTGATATTTTTTTTTTAAACAAATAGAAAGCAGGACAAACACATATGAATGTTAATTTCGACAACGTTCCCATAATTAGATCAATGCCGATTAAACCGATAGTCCGATGCAAATGTAAATGGGTTAGGCATGTGACTTTTGATGAATATCAAAAGATCGTTTATTTTAAAAATAAGTATAGAAATCGTTTTTAAAACGTAGCCTTTAAGACGTAATTCGGAATACAAGTTTCAGCTATTAACCCTGAAATAACAAGGCGTGTACGTGAATTGCAGATCAGCCTTCTCATTAATGTAAGATAAGAAATTCAATTAAATGTACAACTAATTTTGACACTGGAGTACGACCGTCTTCAAAGTGTCAGAGGGTTTTAAATATGCTTAGGCGACTAAATGTTGTCGAATACCGGTAAAACTGATTCAGAAGGATAAATTTCATTTAATTGAAAGTGAACATTAGTTAACATCACCTCGACATCACACTGTGAACACTATAAATTTTCTATTAAAATGTTATATCTTATGTGGATGTGACCACAGGCCAATCAGAGCATCAATAAACCTGCACTGCCCTCCCCACCCCCGCCCCCTCCCCGTCCCCTCAAAAGCGGAAATTCTGAGTGATAACACTGCATAATGGTACCAGGCTTGTAGATCAAATCAATCAGCAGGATCAACAAATCTCTGGATCCCCAACACAGACTTCCACAAACTTGTTACGTTACTCACAAAATGCGTTCACGCTGTTACGATTCCTAAATTCAAAAGGTGCACAAGTATTACAGAACAAACAACAACATTAATAGACATGCGAAGATGTAGTCAGGTCAAATAGCTATTGGACAGAATCGCACTCTGCGAACTAAATTTTAAAATCCGTTTCCAACTCAAGAACGACTATGCGCAGCATCGATTTTTCGAACCCAGCGACTAATCAAAGCGGCTGAAACCACGAGCAGCATAATAAAGTGCCGTAAAACTATGCAACTAAAGACAGATATTCTTAAAGCCCTAAACAGTTACGATACCACCACTGTTATAGATAGACGAAACATCGAAGCAAAATACAGACAGTATTATACTGAACTTTTTTCATCAAAATGTGACATCTAAATAAAGTTGGCAACAATAGAGGGTAACCTAATTCAACCGATCAAACATAACGAAATCCTGCATGCCATTTAGCAGTCAAAACCTGGTTCTGCTCCTGAATCAAATGGAACATACCATACACTGCCTGCATTATGCGATGAATGTCAACTGGTCGACATTATTCAGCTGTTAGAAACCGAATCACCGCTCGCTGATCAATTCTGGACGGAATCCGTATCACACCCGCCATATTTCCAACGGCCTGCTGAGGAAACTATGAGTCGGAGGATAACGATATTTTGCAAACTTGGCGGTCGATATATGCTGTTTGCATCAGAAGTGCAGCGTACGTATGGTCACTTAGTGCAGTTAGGCACGGTTTCATTTGAACACTTGTCACCATGTCATTCTAAATGTGGCAGCCTGACGTCACTAAACCCACTACTCCCATTCTGGAGCCTAGATAATCCGGCAACATGAACTGACCTAGAACCTCCACCACTTTTAGCCCAACATTCCTCAAGACATGCCGGTCAGGCTAACCCGGAGACGACAAGAGTGTACATTCTAAACTGAACTATTCCCGGTTGAGTGGCATATTGTATCCCTATTCCAACTATTTTTAGCTCCAGAGAATAAGCTGTTTGCTCTAGCCACTCTGCTTTCTGACGCATAACCCTGTTATATACTACTCCATGACACATAACTCTGTTACACCAATACTTCAAGAGATGAAAGACACCCCAACAAGTGCACGCACTTTCAATTCCATGGCCATTCCAGTAATACTTTACGGATATGAAGTGTGGAACATGCGCAAAACAGATGCTGAGAAACTCAGAGAGCAATGGAAATGAGCGTACTTGAAAATTATATTATATAAAATTTATATAGCGCAGTTTCTTCCTCACTATAATCCAAACACAGCACAAGTCACATTATCAAGACAAAACCGTCTTGCGATGGGCAACTAATGTAAGACTGACACATAGAACAACGTTTTGGTGGCCATTTACCTCCATATGTCCACGGGTAGTAAATCTATGCGATGGCGAGATGCACTAACCACATTGGTCCACATTGATACAGAACTGCAAAAGATCGGGACGCACACAGAATATTATTGGTTACCTCGCATTATCTGCCAGACTGACGACTAGGATAATTTGATCTGCTTAACAGCTGATGATACTTTCCTAGATGGCGTAAATATGGATTTCAGATTTTTTTTTGGTATGTGGTTCATTCGTTCAAATTGGACGGTAAAAGAAAAGAAAATTGTATTACATTAACGTATTCAATTGCAGACATTGTTTACTATTGTAAGTACACAGATAATTAATTCCTTAAAATGTTAAATAAATGAGTTTGGGGCAACAAAATATATTTAAATGGTGTCCGGGGTAACCCAAAGGTTCGGAACCGCTGCCCTAGACCTGTGGACTTCCCCGCCAGACGGAATTGTATGAACCAAATAGGCTACATTCTGGTGCAACAGAGATGGAGGTTAGGATTATCATCCTCGAAAACACTACCAGGTGATGACTGCGTCTCAGACCACCAACTGCTAGTTGCGTACATAAAGAAAAGACTGAAGGCACTGCAGAAAAGCACAAATCATTTACTCTATAACATCAGCCTTATTCCGCAGGAGTACTCCATGTAGGTACAAAATAAATTCGAGATGCTTATGACAGTGCAGGTCAATATGACACCAGAGGAATTTACCACATCTATACAGATATGTCCATCTCATCGGCACTTAGGAAACGTAGAAAACAGAATAGAAATCTGAGCTAAAATTACAGAAACGACTACCGCTAACAGATGAAAGAAAAAAAGCTAAAATAATCAAGGAAGAAAAGCAATACCAATATATACAGGAACTGCATGAGGGAAATCAAAAGAGAGATTGGAAAGAACAAAGATGCATCACACGAGTATTTGACACATGCAACAGGATTGAAAAGTCGCAAAGACAAAAGAAGGAAGGAGAAGCGTTTAAACACATCAAAACACTCAATTGGCGAGTTTTAACCGTCACTGTATGTAATTCACGAGGACGATGGTAATACTCTGATGGCGAGTCAGGACATAGTGCAGAGAATGAAGCAAATATTGCAGAGACATGTCCGAAGACGACGGGAAAAGCACCGACATAACGTCTAGATAGGTGAGCGGGATAGATAAGCAATCCAATGAAAGAGGAGCTGAGATGCTAGTCCGGTCAGGCACAATATTCTTACCAGTATGTCGTGTCAAGGTCGAGCACAATATACTGACCAAGACCACTATCTCTCTTCCATTTAGCTCTGGAAACATGCTGTTTTGAAGGCAGTCTGGCTGAGGAGTTGTGGATCAATGTGATCCACGTAGTAGTAAGCGTCACTTAAATGAAACCAAGAATAGCACAACCACGGACTACTTTCATTAATACGCTCAGGAAGTGAGAAAATTACTACAGCCCGCCACTTTACGTCCTTTTCATACGCTCAAAAAGAGTAAACTTACTCATTCCGGGCATTACACAACAACAACAACAAACAAAAATCGTCCGGATGTGGTGATATACCGATTGAATTCATACAAGCAGATGGAGAGGAATGTGGCAAGATCTACCACGCATAAGATCTGGTACACCACGACATGGAAAAGCACTAACTAGTTGCTCTAATTAGTCAGCATAGCAAAATCCATCTCTCGGTCATCATGGAAATGTTAGAAAACAAAATGCAAGTAGAAGTAATATGGCTCAGGTGGGTTTTAGGCAGAGCAGAGGCAGGAGTGATCACATGCGAAATATTATTGAAAGGTGCAGAGAACACAATGACGACTTACATGCTTGCTTCATAGACTAGACCAAGGCTTTAGACTGTGTACGGCACGAAAAGCTATAGAAAATCATGACAGACGCACCTGATTCGACTGATGGAAACACTGCAACAGAGACAACAAGCAAAGATAAGAATAGCTGGAGAGACCAATAGCAAGTACGATGTACTCAATGGTATAAGTTAAGAATGTATACTCTCCCCTTATCTGTGCAATATCAAATCAAGAGAGTAACGAGATCTGGGTTTGACTAAGACATGTAGATGATACAGTTGTCCTCTCTCGAAGAGTGCTGCGGGGCTTGAACATATGATCATGTCGGTTAAACGACACGGTAAGGAAGAAAATATATCTATAAATACAGACAAGACTAAGACATTGAGCACTGACAAGGCGAAAACCAGATTTAAAGTTATCTTAGAAAGGCAAAAAGTGCAGGACATCTGGAGTTTTGAATATCTCTACTATAAGCAACAGCGGAGATTGTCTAACGAAATAAGAACAAGAATGAGCATGGCACTACACAGACTAACTGAAATGAAAGAGAAAACATATGGTTGAACACCAACAAAATTTCAAAAATAAAGATCCTGAGAACTTGCATTTTCCTTGATGGCAACATACGGACTGGGAAATATGGTCAACCCCACAAACCCTACTAAGACGATTGAATCCATGGAACTTAAATGGCGCTCAAAACGCCATAGATATCAAATAAAAAAAGCGCAGATATTCTACCGGGACTGGATATAGAATAACACTGACTAGTAAACAATATGACGTCAAGGAAATTAACTTTATTCGGCCACATGACCTAGAAAGAACAATACTGAAGGTTATGATACCTGGCAAAAGATGCAGTAGCAGACCGAGGACAAGGAGCATTATAAAGTCTCCGGGGTTGACAGTGGCAGAGGTGGAAGAACTGGACAGGGATCGAGTAACTTCTAGATTGGCTGTCATGAGAGTGACGTTCTACAGAGAGCATGCTACATGATGATGATGATGATGATGATGATGATAATGATGATGATGATGATGATGCTGAAGATAATGATAAGCTTCATGTTGAAACTGATTGGTGTCATGGATGCAATAGCTGCATTGTAGTATGTTGTTTACTTATGATACATTTCAGAGCCGTTTATTGACTGAGTTTTACTTCTAACAGCTGAATGGTTTCAGCAGTGAAGTGTTATGTGTCTAGTAGCTTTGCAATGTGTGATATACTGAAAGTCAAAAGTTTTCAGCAAAGATTTGAAAAAAACAGTTGTAATTAAAAGCTAAATTGTCCGCCTTCGCTATAATTAAAAGTAATATCAAAATGTGTGTTTCTGTTCCAAAGCGAATAGCTTAATCATGGCACGTAGACATATTTGCAGAAACACCTGCATTGTGTATAGAATATTGATGAAAAACAATACCATGACGTCAACAAAACTAGTGGCTTTGAAGTACAGCAGAATTGTAGCTTCATATCTTGTTAAGCATGCAGAAGCTACTGACAATACTGAACTTAGTCTTAAGCAAGGTAATCGTATTCTGGTAGATTCGTTGGAAGTATTAGAACTAACAAGGAATGCCGTCACTTTACTTTGTCAGATACAGGTTTAGAGAAAACAAATATTAAGTTCTGCTTTATATTTGCATTTCATTAACTGGAGTTAGACAGTATGTCACCTGGTTGTTCGCCTTGCACATTGACATTACTGAACTTTACTATATGCAAACTGCGACATGCTGATTATCATCAAAGACAAAGCCAAATCCTGAAAAATAGTCCTACTGTTACAAAAATAAGACGACTGATTTGAGTATATTAAACTATAATGGTATTTGTCAGCCTCAAGAGCTGTGAGGAGTTGGACTTATAATAAGTCACCTAACTTGCTTGCACATTTAAGTCTTCAAGACTTCATGTTTACTAAATGTTTTAACAATCTCTAATCATAAATACTGAAACGTCGGAAAAAAGTTGCATAAATCCAGTGTAGCACAAAGATGCAAAAACTTTCTTTACAGATAGGTTCCATAGTCACAAGCGACCTTTATTTCTTAGATCTAACAACTCTTCAGGTGGACGTCAGTGATATGAATTAACACCACAGCGATAGTTCTTGTTTGTTTGTTAAAGTAGTAATTGCAGGAATTGTACTACCTACCTCAGTGACATGTGTGCAACTGTTGAGAACTGTGTATAAGTAAACTTGTCCGATGTAGTTGTCAATTTGGTTTTCCATACTTTTAGGTTCCAGAATGTGCCCGTGTAGCAGGTGCATGATATGCTGGCATACAGACCAAGCTCTGAGCCTAACTTACATTAATAAAGCAGCTAGCTCACGTGTAGCCTCACGTATCTAAGACAGTGAGCGAAAACGTACCTTACATAACATACATTTTACTTTATGGCATTTTATACTTGATGGCCTAAAAGCCTTAATAATAGGAAACACTTTTGCTGGATGTTGTTCATGAAGGGCAAATTCTGTACTGTGTTTTAAAAATATATTTGTTATATATTAATGCAAAACTTGGAATTCCTGTATATTTGAGGCCAACATCATAAGAGCATAACACTGGCAAGCGTCAAAAATAATGGTCATAATAGTGTGGAACTGGCCATCGAACAAGTAGTAAGTGATTCCTTTCGCGGGATGAGTATTTCACAGTTAACTTGGCAAACCTGACACTAGGATCAGAAGGAATTGTGTACTCGTGTGCGTGTGTGTGCTGAGGATAGAAAGGTGTGAGCTTCGGCAATGTCGGCTTTTACACTTGTTTTACTTTAATATATTTTGACCGAATGGTTGTTATTGTTTGCGATGAGTAGGTCCACAGTGAGTAGGTTACTCTTTTATGCGCCCTGAAAAGAACGTTAAGTGATGGGTTGCAGCAGCTTTCCTCACATACAGACCAGCGTCCTCCAGACGGTTGGACTATGATTGGCTTCATCTGCGTGTCACTCACTACAACGGGGATCACGTCGATCCCTCACCTTGTTAGCCAGGCTGCCATGAAAATAGCCCGTTTCCGGAAAGGGCTACGAGGAAGCTAAGGTGAGGGTCTTGTTCAGTATGTTTTGCCTGAACCTGACTAACATGTCTGATCAGTATATTTTACCTGACCAGGCGTTAGTCTTCCTTTCCTGACCGAATGGTATATACAATTTTTTTTTAATTTTGCAATCGCCTTATTTCTTTAATCTCCAAGGCGGTGTGCGTTGCACTATGTTTTCATTTTGCGCCTGTTGTCCCAGTGCATCCGACTTCGACATTCCTTTTATGTCAGTGTCTGCTTCCTCCTGCATTTTCTAAGGGTTTGCTTCCCCGGGGTAGCGGCCGGTGATGTGATAGGAAGCAAACCTAGAACCTTCGGTTTGTGAGCCGTGTCACTTAACCACAAGCCCACGCGTCGCCATATAAACATATCATTTTTTAGTTTCAAAGAAAATGTAGAAAAATATAATTCTGGAAAGACACGATGAGAATTCATGCTTTGAAACATTGAAACAAATGCTTACGTCTCCGCAGCCTGATTTCTGTTTGCAACATAACAAAATTAAATATTCAAATATATATGGACTTTTCTTGCACATTGGTCTGAACAAAAGATATCTGCTTGTTTTGTTTTGAAACAGCAGTAATTATATTGACATAGTACGAAAGATTTTACTGCAAATTGCGCACTGAACATGTTTATTTTTTTCTTTTAAACTAATTTAAACTTTTTAACCATAGACAAAATGAAGATTAAGTAAGTCATTTTATTACTAGTTATTGCTAAATCACCCAATAAAGTCCTTCTAGTTAAATTAGAGCAAACAATATCTTTATTCAGTTACATTGCTATATATAGTAGATTCGTGGGTCGTTTTATGATGGGGTTACTGTTAATGAAGAGAGCACCAAAAGTGCATGAGCCTCTGTACCTTCTGTTTTGGGACTGTAGACAGCATGGATATTACTGTACTTGATAATCGCCCTTACAAATCAGGGTATGGGAGAAAAGTTTGCTCAACTTTAAGAAGAAATATACGAGGGGGTTCAACCGATATTAACCTACTCTACCAGTCAACCAACAAACCAAAACATACCGCGTTCTACAGGAGAATACCATCTTTCCAAAACTCGTTTCATCAGCCTTTGAGGCAATCTTCAAATAGGTCACCTAACGTTTGTAGATAACATAATCCTCCTCAGCCACAACGTCGGAGAATCTAAGCAATACATAAATGAGCTCAACGAAGCAAGCGCGGCAAGTGGCCTTCAAATGTATATAAGGAAAATCCGTTACATTCTGAACACTTTTTACCCGTGGAGTATATTCAATGTGTGTTAAGTGAAACTCTTAACATTTATTTTTAATGTTATGTTATAAAAGTATTTTTTTTTAATTAAATGATAATTATTAGGAATTTTTCCCAAAAATGAGTTGCTGCCTTAAGACCGCCGATAGGCGTAATGGTCGATGACTGTTTTGTATGTCAATGTTTTAAAGAAGAGAACGCTGAAATGAAAAATGTGTACCGGGCCTTTGCATATATGCGGCTAAAATCGTAGCACCCAATATTTTGCTAGATATGGTTGAGAGAGGATTGGAGCGAACGACGTTAAGGATTGGTGCAAGCTTTTTATTAACTATTGACGTGCGTCCGCAAAGTGTCTCGCACTCAGTTATATTTATCATGCATATAGTAGTTTATTTATTTACTACTGTTCAGAACATTTATCAGTGTATATAGTGTTGTGAAATGTATTTTACATATTAAAGTTGAATTGCTTCTATACAAGTGAAAGAGCAACACAAGATATCCATTTAATTTTGTTTAATACGTAGTAGAAAATTTCAATGAATGGGATGCTGTTGTAAAGTCAGAGGTGATATTTTTATCATTGTTGATATATGTGGACATTATTTTTCAGATGAAAATGTTTTCAAAATTATTGTCATACATAGATATATTGTACTATGTTCTTCAGACTACGACAGTAGATATCTTCATCTTCTTCGTAAGCTGTCAGACGTCAACTTGATTTTGTTCGAAGAAAGCAGCTGTCATCCCGAGACTGTTGACACTGCCATAGAGCTTGTCTAGTATTGTCACTGATCATGGCCACATGTGCATTCTCTGGTCCTCGTATGTCGGGCAATTTTGCAGCAGATGTTCAGCGGTCATTTCCCCTGTACCACAGGTGCATTCATCAGTAGCACCTATCTTCAGTTTATTGAATAGATGGTACCTCAGTCTGTTGTGGCCTGTGCGAAGTTTGAAAATCACGACCTGCTCTCTTCTGTTCAAATGGTAATAAACATCATGTATGTGTAGCCAGTATGCTCTGTTTCCCATTTGGCCATGTATCTGGCCTAATAAACCTTTCGGACTCTTCGTAGGTCACACTAGAATCTGGTTGGGGTAACCTTGCACCTTCTTTTGCCAGTCTATCTGCCTCCTCGTTGCCTTGAATGTTACAGTGGGATGGAACCCACTGTACCATCACTCTTTTGGGTGTGGGCTGTTGGCATAGTTGACAGAGTACTGCTCTAAGTCATTAAGTCTGTATTTACCTGGCTTTTTTGCGCTGTAACCTCGGACAGGCCATCTGTAAACAGGCGACAGTAGGTATAGTTTATTGCAATCAGGACTTGAGTGATACTCATCTATGTATACAAAGTGACAGACATGATGCATTTGAAGTACTCTGAAATTTAGAATCACTTAAAAATAAATACAACGATGCAGAACCCAAGACTAGAAGAGCCAATTTTGAGAATGGGGTGCAGTTTTACCGGATGCTGTATTGTAAAATTATCGATAATCTAGTAAAACAAATAAAAACAGAATACACATAATTTTGTAAACCAGCATTTTTTTTAAAATTTCTGGCACACAAGACATTTGACAACTACATAAAAACCTTTCTTGATGAACTCTTAAATACTTTAGGATTGGTTTATGAACTACATTTGATTCACATCCGTCTTAAAAAAATTAATTACAATTTATATGAACAATAAATTCCAAGTGTTGCCTATTTTTGAACAAGTTTAGTTTTTCAAAGACAACGAGTTTCTGGACTGAAATAAGTGTGCATTTAAGTGAACTTATTTTTACAATTCTGAGTATTACAAACTTTGCAGAACACTCTTTTGCTGCTTTGAAACGAATGCATATCTATTGTAGAGTAAAGAACATTTAGTGGCTTAAGTCTAATTTATATAGAAAAGGAAATGTTACAGGACTTAAAACTGAAAGACTCATTTTATGATTTAGCTATTGGAAAGTTTTTGAGTAAAGAAATGAGACTCTATCTATCTCTCTCTCTATCTCGCTCTCTTTCTCTCACTCATTACACACATGCTCTTATATATATATATATATATATATATATATATATATATATATATATATCAGTCTTTACCTCTCAGATTTGTTCTGGTACTCAATTTTTTTGCTATCTTCTATCCAAAAAATAACAAATACATATATATCATGTAGCGTGTCCTTTATAGAACGACGCTCCGATCAAAGTTTGTCTCAAAGAAAATCATTTCCTTACCAAAACTCCAACTTCCGCCACAGTCATAGCCAGGCATTCCTATATATCTTGGTACCATCTTGGTCTACACCTGCCTCTTTTGTCTGGCACCATACCTTCCATCACTGTTCACACTTTGTCTATATTTGTCGTATTATCCGTACTGGGTATCCTGGGGATCTTTAAGTAACATTTCGACTCGAAGGATTCTATTCTCTGTAGAGAAGTTTTGTTTATCGTCCATGATTATCAGCCATTTGCTGAGACACGAAAAATATAGGCTCTCAAGACTCACTTTTGTCGTTTTGTTGGTGCTGTCCCCTAATATCTTCAGGCTGTTTACCGTCTGCTTTGCCATGGCTAGTGTTTTTCTGATTTCTTTCGAGTAGTCGCCATTTTTTTGTCAATTCTGAAGCCCAAATATTCATAATGCGTGACCGGATCTATTTCCTCACCATCATCATCATCATGCAGCCTGTCCTTTATAGAACGTAGCTCCCATCACAGTCTGTTTGAAAGAAACTCCCTTGCCAAAACCCCAGGCTCCGCCACAGTCATACCCAGGCATTCCTGGATATCTTGGTGCCATCGTCTTCTTGGTCTACCCCTTCCTCGTTTGTCTGATACCATACCTTCCATCACTGTTCTCTCAAGACCGTTGTGTCTCTTGATGTGACCAAAGTATTTACATTTTCTGGCCATAATGGAATTGATAAATACAGTTCTCCTCTATGCTCAACTCTTCCCGAATGTCTAAATTTGTTTTTCTTCTCCGTCAAGGGTATTCTGAGGATCTTTCTGTAATATTTTGACTCGAGGAATTCGATTCTTTGTCTAGAAGTTTTAATAATCGTCCATGATTCGCAGCCACAAGCTGCAAGAGGAAAAACACAGGCTCTCGAGACTTTTACTTTTGTCGTTTTCTTGGTACTCTGCGATAATTTCTTCAGGCTGTTCAGTATCTACATGTCCATGTCTATTGTTCTTCTGATTTCTTTCGAGCAGTCGCCTTTCTTGTTAATTATGGAGCCAAGATATTCTATATGCGTGACCTGATCTATTTCCTCACCATCTACTGTAAATTTATGTTGACATTGTGTTTTGTCGGGGTTCCTTAACTTTGTTTTGTTTATGTTTATAAACATGTTTTGATCTTAACTGTGTCCATTTACAGTTTAAATTAGCTGCTCTAACACTTTTGCACTTCTTGATAGTATCATTGTAATCTGCGTATCGTAACTCTGGAATATCGTACCCGCCAATCGTAAATGTATAAAAAAAATATCAATCTTCTCGTCTTCTCTAACATTTCTCATTATACATTCCACTTAGATGTTATGTAGACAAGGTGAGAGGATACATCCCTGTCTTTCTCCCTTTTGTACTTCGAATCAATCTGATGTTTTCTCAGATACTCGAACAGCGGCTCGTTGATCTTGGTATAATGTTTCAATGAGATGTATAATGTGCACAGGAAACCCAATTTCCTTTATGATTTTCCAAATATTCTGATGTTTTACCATATCGAAAGCCTTAATGTAATTAGTGAAACGTGTGTACATTAAACTATCTACATTTTTCGTAGATATTCCTCATATTGAAAATGTGGTCCCTGGTCTTTTCTGAAACCAGCTTAGACCACGTAGATTTCAGATTCAAACCTTTTCTCTATCCTTCTTAAAAGGAACCGCAAGAGCATCTAGCTAGCGTGGCTGATTAGCGCGATAGTTAAGGTAGTGTGTGCACAGCTTTAGACTGCCTTTTTGGGGAGGGGAATATAAATTGATTTATTCCATGCTTCTGATCACTCTGCGCTATACCATATCTGTTTACACAGCTTGTGATAAACTCGAGCACTGGCCTCTCCCCCCCCCCGCCCCCCCCCCCTCCCCGCCCCCCTTCTTGCTTGTATTAGCTCTGCTTGGATATCATCACATCCTGGGGATTTTCACTTTTTCAGGGTTTTGATTGCTGAGCGTACTTTCTCCAATGCTGGTTCAGTATCTTTCTCATCCTTTGGTAGAATTGTAATTGAGCGCTTTGTGCTATCTTCCTACATGGTCTGCAGTACTCTCTCCATCTATTCAGTATGCCTTTGGTTTCTGTTAATGTGTTATCCTCTTTGTCATTGATGGCATGCGGAACCGGACGGAATTCCCTTGTCAGTGTTTTTATCATTTAAAAGGCATCTCTCTCACTGCTTTGTTGCTGTAGATTTTCTATGTCCTTACAAGTGTCCACTATGTATCTTCTTTTATCGTTTCTTACTTCTGTTCTAACTTTTCTTGTGCAGTTTTTCTTGTGTTGGTCCCCTGACTTCCCATTTGTTTTAATTGTTTCCTTTCTTCGTTGAGTTTCGGTGTTTCATCTGATATATAAATCTGTTTCTTGTGCGACATCCTGTGAATCATTTCGTTTGCTGTCGCGATTAAAATATCCCTTGCATGTGATGTCAACTCCTCCGATGTCTTCTCTTTGTGTATCGCCAGCAACGTCTTAAATTTGTTTTCTACTTTGATGTTGTATTCAGTCGGTATTTCTGTTACGTCCAAGTGTATTGGCTGGAAACCTTTGTTAATCCTACAAAATCATGTCTTGAAAGCTGGAAACAGTAATTCGTGGTCCATGTCGCAGTCCGCTCCTGGCAGCGTTTTTGTTGCCAGCACATTTAACCTCCTTCTTTGTTGTACCAGGATGTAATCTATTTTATTTCTGCTGTTACTATCATTGGTGGTCCGTGTGTATAGTCATTGCGAATATTATTTAAATAAGGTGTTGGCAATGGAGAGGTTATTTTCCAGGCAGAATTCAACTATTTTTTCTATTCGCTCATTTCTGTGTCCCAAACCCCCTAGAGGAACTGGATCTATCTATCTATATATATACAAAACCTCAGCAGGGTCCCCTATGCGCTGAGTATCACCGTGAACGACAATCCCGTTGCAACCACCTACGACTTGGTCTACCTCGGCAACAGGCAGTCCTCTGACGCACGCAGCAGTCACAACATCACTCGTAAGATGGGCTTAGCGGCTTCATCCAAGCACTCGCTCCACAGAGTCTGGTCTCAGCGAAGGCTCTCCGTGGAGACCAGGCTTCTTATTTACTCCTCTTGCATCATCCACATTCTGTTGTATCGCTCTGAGTCCTAGACATTAATACAGTGGTACCGGCACCGTATTGAGGCCTTCCACCTGCGCAGCCTCCGAATCGTCTGGTACGACAAGATTTCAAACAGTGAAGTAGTTCGACGTATTCATCTTGCCGGCATTGTCTCAACGATTGATCGGCGTCATCTCTCCCTCTTCGGTCACGTTGTTCGCCTTTCAAGGGAAGTCTCAGCCTATGAGATGCTCCGGCAGGTTGTGGGAGCGAATAGAAGGAAGAAACTGCGCTCATCCTGGAAACGTCCTCTGTGCCGCCCTCCCAACACCTGGCTAAAACAGATTGCTACCTCCCCAACATGGTCATGGGCATGGCAATTCGACGCCTCGGGTCCTGGTTGCCTAAGCTTACTATTGATTAATTGATTGATTGATCTACTATTGTTTCATATCTAATGTACCAGTATTTGATTCATGTGAACCTAGGGCGTCAACTGTTGCGTTGCCCTGAACACCAGAATGACCTCGGCAATTGAGCCACCCCAGTACCTGCGGGTTTGATGCCTTTATAGCTGTCATCTACTTAATTATGCCGCAGTCAGCCCTTTCTAAACCTTTTGAAGTAAAATTTTGGAGTCTGACACTATAACTGTACTTGTTTAAGAGTTCTCATTTAGCTGTATCAGAGCTGTAGTTATTACTATCATCTCCATAATCGTACTGGAGGTTACTGTTCTCAATGCTTAGGGACGACCTGTCCTTTCACTCTAGCCGAGAAGTCACAACCAGATATCTCGCTGCGTGGCACCATTCCATCAGTATATATGATGGTATCACTGTACTATATGTTGTAATTAATCAGCTGGTTGACCTCGAGCTCTGCCCTCCCTTAGCACCACCATCTGCATTTCTAGTCTAGTGTTATGATGACTTTGTGGTGATCTAAGATTCTATCACCAGTGTGGACCCATTATTCTCCATTGACTATCGTCTCAAATGTGTTCACCTGTCCAATTATTCTCCCTACCTTTACCATCCATTAACAAATCTTGATTCTTTGTGTCTAAGGTATTATTGTGCAATGGGTGCCGCCTGTTTGTGGCAACCCGTATATAGACTTTGGCCTGTGTTCCTTTATATTTAGATGTCACAGACATCTCATAGGGGTTAGCATGTCCTAGCTTTCTTCTTAGGATAGATGGATAGACTAAACTGGCCTGTAGACCCCTATCTCACTTCCCTTCAGTTCTTCCTGGAAATATGCTGTTTTATGACATACTGGCTAACGAGGTAAGGGATGGACATATTATCCGTATCGTTGTATTGAGCGGCACGTAGATGAAGCCAAGCATAGCCAAACTGCTTGAAGGATCGAGGTCCACCTTCATCAGCACGCTCGGGATGTGAGGAGAGCTACTGGAACCCAAAATAGAGGATGCGACCAAATTAATTAAATATACACTGTGGTGCTACGTGTAATAATATCAGTGTCCTGTATTTTACGGTTATTGTTGTTTATTAGATGTCACAATAGAAAAATAATTTAAACAAGAAATAAGGAGTAGGGAAGGATGGCATGTATCTGCCATTTCGGATGATTCACAAGTTGTGCACTCAGGGGAGGTCACTCTTGTCACTTATTCTGCCATTGTTTTCACTTATCGACAACGCCAGAAGGTTTTCTGAAGTTTGTCTGAATATTATTAATTATCATATTTCTGACATGTCCTTTGCGGTTACGGTTTACATTAGCAATCTCGCTTCAAATATTGAGGTAAGAAATATTTATATTTTAAAGTTGAAAATAAATAAATGAAGTTCGGTTCCGTATGTTGTAGCGGAAAAATCAGAAATATACTATTAGTTAGTTATATAGCCGGCCTGTCAATTGTGTGTTGTTATCAGTCAGTCACAGTTGTGTGCTATTAACTTATGATCATGAATATTCATATTGAGTCATTTTAGAGTATTGATAGTAGAATGCTATGCAAACAGATAATAATAGTTGTCTGTCGCAAGCGAAGATGGCGACAAACATCAGACTATTAATACTATTATTATTAATATTATTATTTATTTCTGCGAAATGTGTTCTCTGAAAGTGATAGTTGATACTTAGACTGATGGCTGTGGAATCGTTGTGAGTATTGTTGTTTTTTTTTTCCAGCAGCACGTTTTCGCTGAGCCACAGCGATGGCTATCTATACTATACTCTCTGCAATTTGAGCACCTTGTCGTGCAACTCAACTAGCATCTCTCAGGAGATGAATTTGACATCTATATTGTGAAACACCTTCTTCAAGGAGTCTCTGTAGCGTTTCTTCTGCCCTACTGCTGAGCGTCTTCCTGTTTTAACATCATCGTATAACAGCTGCTTGAGGATGAGCTTATCTGAAATGCAAACAACATGTCTCATCCATCGTAGCTGAGTCAATTTCAGAAGTGTATGTATGCTCAACGACAACATGTTTGTTAGTATTATTGCAAAGAATTTCAGAGATAGGCACTTTGTCCTGTCATCTTATCCTAAGCAGACAGCTTAAGTGAAACAGATTGAGCTTTCTCATTCTGGTATGTCTGTTGTTTGTTCAATCGATGAGAACCACTTTGTCAACATTTACTGTTCGCATGAGTTCGAAGATGCCTAAATAAGCCAATCAGAACTCAAAATTGTCTGTCGCATTTAGTACAAGTAAATAGGATACCCCCTACCACTGGGGTTCAAGAAGGGTTGATGTGAGCAGACTTGCGACACGATCATTTCTGTATAGCCTCATTCATTCTTAATGCCCCATATCTCTGAACACTCTCAGCAATCCAATGGTGCCGCAATTGGTGGCGATTCTTTCCCATTCATCATGGTTAATGCCACACTGGATCAGTGATTTCTTTAACATGTTCTTATACCCTTTCCATTGACTGCCGCTTATTCTCTTGCCATTTTGCAGTTCACCATAGAGCAACTCTTTTGCTAGACGTCGATCCAACATGTGTACCACATGGCAAGCCCATCTCAGCAGTGCTGCACATATTATGGTGTGTATGCTGGACATGCCTTATCATACTAGCACATCTGTATTTGGCACCATGTTCTGCCATCGAATTCTCAGTAGTTTCCACAGGCAGTGCATGTGGAAGTGGTTTAATTTTCCGACATGACAGCTATAGACAGTCCACCTTACCTCTGATGCACATCAGAGATAACTCTCTCATTAACAGTAGAGGTTCTATTAAAGACATTAGCAAAATGTTCAGCCCATCTTACCAGTAGCTTATCTTTCTCAGTAATTACAGAATTGTCATATTTGCTTAACAGTGGTACCAGATCTGATCTATGCAGACTCTAAACAGCCTGCAGAGCACTGTAAAAATTCCTCATATCATGCCTGTCAGCAAAAGTCTGAATCTCATCAGCCATACAACTGGGCCACACATCCTGCATATCTTTGAGCTGTCTGCTTTACACTGTCATTGTCTCACAGGCATGCAGAAGAGTGAATAATACCACAGCATGATAAACATTTTTCTTGGGGATGCCTTGTTGGTTCCAGACGTTTGCTTGGAGCCTTCCAAACGCAGAGCAATCCCTAGGAATCCTCTTACTGCCTTCACTGATGATATTCGCCTCTCTAGCGAGGGCACTGTATAGGTAGGTGACCTAGCTAGCGACTGCCTGGACACATTGGTTTTGTACAGTAATGTTTGGTTCAATGCACTGTTCCCCAGGGGAAGGCTGGAAGAGTACCTCCCAAGAGGTTAGTAAGAAATCTGACTTTGTTATGATAAAGAACAGGTTAACAAATTGTGTCACAATGGCAAAAATGTATCCATAGATTCAAATCACAATCCTGCGTTGTTTCATGTCTGAAAGCAACTTACTTTTTTTACAGACACGCAAGCAACAAACAAGGATTCAGGATGTGTTGTACGGGTGCAAGATTCAGTTTACTGTAGTGGATGTGTCAGCCAGTAAAGATAGCTTGGCTAAGATGAGGGATATTGTCAGGGATGCCCGTGCTCTAGCTCCTCAGATAGCAAATGGTGATGTTTACTGTGGGGTAAGAGACTATTTTGCAAGACCAACAGAGGGAAATTTGTATAGTGTATGGTCAGAAGTGAGATATTAGATATATGTATGTTGCAGATTGTTTAAAGATTATTTGATATTTTTTAGACAAGTAAGTTAGTCAGTTAGTCGTTGGATCATCTTCGTCGCACTCGGGACAAGTCCATACGCGCTCAGATCTCATGCTCAGTATGTCTGCCAGCACGTGATGACTGACCGTTCCAGTCCTGTGCTGGTTAACCAGACGTCCTTGGATCCCTGTGTGGTGTTCCTTTCTCGCCGCCCCTCGTTTCACACCCAATTCAACCAGTCATGCTATGGACGTAGTCTGGATCAACTTCAGAATCTTCCTTCCAGCCAATTTCCCTAACGGCGTTTAGGATATTGGCTCGGTCCATTGATCTCCTGCCCTCCACTATAGCTTTACTCGTCAACCTATCAGCTCTCTTGTTCCCCTCGACACCTGCATGTCCTAGAACGAGTATGAAGGTGACTCTCTGCAACCATGACCGCCCATCCGACTCCAACCACTGGCGCCTCGCGCAACCTGTTTCCACCTTCCTGAGCATCCTCATTGAATCACTGAGGATGCACATATGTGTGCCACTCATTGTTTCAAGCCAGACCATTGCCTTTCTAACTGCCATGATTTCCAAGGTCAGACTACTTGTGGTCACCGCAAAAGCCCCAGATTGCTGATGTCTATGCATGGTTTTCCTGTTTGTCTGAAGTGGTGGAACTTTTTTCCTGAAGTTGACGGAAGGAAAAAAAATGTCTATTGTAGATCTACCAGGTCGAAATCTACATTTTTCCTCTGGGTATATGAGCTCTGCTAACTTGTGTAGCTGTGCTAAGATATTGTTAGCAAAGGCCTTACCGACAAAACTAAGGAGAGAGATGCCTCTTTAGTTGTTGCAGTCGCTTCTATCCCCTTAATTTTGTATAGCGTTACTATCTTGGTGTCCCATATGTAATGAGGGACAGTTGCTTCCTACAAACATTGACGTAGTAAAGTATGCAGTTGGTGTAACATAGCCCTATTGCATCTCTTGATCAAGTCAGAAGGAATTATATCCCTACCTGATGACCTGCCTAGGGTCAAACTGTCAATGACCTTAATGAGTTCTAATCTCGGTTCAGTGTCGAGGGCTGCAGGTGTATTCTCTGGCTTGGAGTAATGTTCAACACATCTCTACACTTGCTACAGTTTATCTCTTAGTTTCTTGCCGCTAATGTTTCTGGGTGGTGCTGTATTCATGCTTGGGGTCCAAGGACTTTCTTTATTCCATCTGATGTTGCTAGTTTGCACTGCAACTTGGATATTCTCCCAAAGCTAATTACTCATTTTCGCAGCGTGTAGCAACTTGTTTGACTTTATTTCTAGCATTCTTGAGAGCCTGCAGTGACCTGCATCTAGTAAGCACTTATATTCATTTGATGCTGCTTGTTTGGCCTCTGTGTTAGGAGCCATCGCATCCGATGAGGATTCAACCCAGTCGTTTGGTTTCACTGTCTTCCACCTGGAAGGGGATAGCGCAGCACTCTGGATAGCACTACGCAAATGATCCAAGTTCTCTCTGGCTGTGTTTCTGTTCTGTGGAATGTTGATTGCTTCCTCAAAAGTCTTGGTGAACTGTGCAATCATTGCAAGGTCTGCCAACTTGCTGATGTCTGGCTTTCCTGTTTGTCTGAAGTGGTGGAACTTTATTGGTTGCATCCTGATTTTACAGCACGCATAGAGTGGTCTGTGTCACAGTCTGCACTGTGATATTAGCGTGTAAGCGGAACAGATTTGAGAAGCATCTTTCTGACTAGGGTCAGGTCCACCTGATGCCAGCGCTTAGAACACGGGTACCTCCAAGTCATTTTATGCTGGCGCTTTCTCTGGAAGTAGGAGTTTGTCACACAAGGCATGGTGAACACAGAGCTCCAAAAGTCACCATTTTCATTTATCTTGCCAACTCCAAACCTACCAAGACATGATGGCCATTTAAATCGCCCAAATAAACAAATTGTTTTTTATCGTGTGTATTCTGAATAGTTTTCGCTAGATTGCTGTAGAACTCATCTTTATTTTCTGATGCAGAGTACAGAGGCATAAACACTGGTGAGGGCATCTAAGCGAAGTGTTATCAGTCATTCCGATCCACTTACACCCAGTCCAACCATGTTCAGCAAAGATTTTTTAACTGTTATGCCCACTCTCTTTTCTCTTTGTTTATTTGCCTCCTTCCCTTAGCAATAAAGCGCATAATCCTTTTCATCCATTGTTCCATCGCCTGCCAGACAAATTTCCTGTAGTGCAGCTATATTGACCTGTAGTTTTCTGTTCGTTTATTGCAGCGGTTTTCCTGACATCACTGAAATCTTGCAGGTTTTCGGATATCCCACAACATCCTAATTGGAAAATCAGTTCCCTTCAATAATTTTTTTAGTTTTTGCTTAGTGCAATGTGTACCACCTACAGTTTAGGTTTGAGCCTAACTCCCATGCACCCAATGGGAAAAATGAACAGTGATGGGATAACACCTAATTGACTGGGAGCAGCCCGGTTTGAAGAGAGTGGTAGCTATCCAATAAAATCCTAGAATTTCTCCCTGACACAATGTCCAATGCCAATTTGGCAGATATCTTATAACCGGTAACTGCTACTTCCGTGTTGTGCCAAGGTATGTGCACAAATGTATAGAGATTAAGCTGTTGCGCATACATCATGTTTCTGTTTCTTCCCTTCCCCTCCCCCTCTCTCTCTCTTCCTTCCACATAGCTCGTTGATCCAAAGGAATGACAATAATTGATAGTTTGGTACCAGCCAGGTCGCAGGATCTGGTTGATACTAGACTCAGACTCTGGATTCTACCTCTGGGTTTACTCCCAAAGCCTTTCCGGTGGTTGGGTATTCCCGCAAGGCTTGAAATCAAAGTTAAGTCAAAGATCCTCTATCAGATGCCACAGCCTCCCAACTCATATACCCACACTAAATATTAATGTCCGTCAACATGTGTACTAGATGCCATAAAATAAACAGCAGCTGGCGGCAGGTGAACATGAAAGTGAAACTTAACTCAACTTAACGTCTTATGCTGGTTCAGAAGACTCTGCATAGTCTGTATACAACCAGTTTCTTTTACTTCACTTGATCTATAAATACCAATGCACATCCAATCTATTCTTGAATGTATTAATTGACCCTGCCTCCACTATTTCCTGAATTTTTTAAAAACCATTTCCTCCTTAATACAGATTGATCTTAATCCCATGATATACATGTCCCTTTAGAAAAAATATATGGGCTCTGATATCTTGGAGCAGGGTAGAATTTGAGAAACCAGAAATAAAGAATGAAAAGAGAAAAATACCCCAGTCCAATTTGAGAACTGTTTGTAAATTATTGCAATCATGAGAGTTAGCTCAAATGTGTCATTCATTAAAAAAAATTGAATCCTGCATCTAAACAAATGGTTCATTCAACAGTTTTAAGAGAGAAGTAGTTATAAATTATAATATGTTCTATTTGGGAAGGCTCCTCAACATGGAGAACAACATAAAACCTGAGATCAGCAGACGGAAATTGGCCTTCAAATCCATCATGACAGCAAAGGACACCAGACGACATGTGGACATCTTCGACTCAGTAGTCCTGCCAGGGCTCTGCTATGGTAGCTAAACTTAGTCTCTAACAAAAGCAGTAGAGAACCAACTGAGAACAGCACATGCATCTCTTGAAAGACGCATTGTGGGCAAAACTCTCAGACAACAGCGGCAGAACGAACTACACAATAGCGACATCCGGAGAATGTCACACATCAAGGATGTCCTACAGTACGTACACCACTGGGCTGGTCATATATCCAGAAGACAAGATGAAAGATGGAGTACCATAACCACCATGTGGTACCCGCGCGATAAAAAGAGACCTCGGCGATGGCCTCCAACTCGTTGGCGAGATTCGCTAGAAAAATACAACATTCATGACCTCACAGACAGACTACTATCACACTGGACGACATGCGCCCACGGCAGAAACGACTGGATCCTGAGTTGGGACCAGCTCAAGGGTGACCACCCCTTAACAAAGAACGGGTCGAACTAAGAATATCATGGTATCAGTTGAGAAATTTGGTAAGGATGGCAGTGTCTCTTTGTTGGTGACTTTCTGCTGTAGGTTATTGATCTACAATGACTCAATCCATCATTTTGATATTCTTTGTTTCTCCTTTAGAACTATGATGATTTTGAAGATGCTGTAGAATGTAAGACCCTGAATGACTTTCTAAAGCTCTGAGAACACTGCTTGAGGCAGGACAATTCTGCTTCATCCACCCAGGCAGTGTTACATCATGCTTATGGAAATTCATTACATGAGACAGATGAGTAATGTTTATAATTTGGTTCATTTTTTGTAAATGTGTAAGTTGGGAAACTGAGTATAGTGTATAATGTGAATTTGTAATGCATATAAAATATTCAGCAACTCCAAATAATCAGCGCTGAAAGCCATCCAGTTCATAGAAGGCATAAGAATGAAATTTATGACAAGAAATCTTATTTAAACAGATGATTAGAAAGTTCTGGAACCTAGTACTTGGCATAGAGAAAACAAAAAGTTATCAACGATTGATGTCATGTGGCGTCTCCGCATCAAAGGTTGGCTACATGGACCCCCAACATGCTCTGTTGCTTGCCTTGATGGTACACTTCGACAGACTTATTAGTCCTTCTCTTAATGTTGCTCTTACATTTATAGTGATGTTTACCTCTTGTCCGCCTGCCTTCAATCTGGATGTCAATATATTTCTCATGTTATTAAATTTAGTTTTTGCCATTCCTATTTTCTTATTCACTTCCCTTTCACATCTACCATCACCTGCTATCTGTCTGAGGTACAAGTTCCATTTACTTGTTCCAGTATCTCTCTATTTACTATGATGGTAACTAAATGTTAATATCCAATCCTTAATCTTTACTTCTGTTGTTATCTGTCTCCGCCAGTTTCTGCAACTCTTGTACACCAGTTGTCATCAGTATATCTTGCGTTGTTGATTAGTCTTCTATTGATGTTAAGCCCTGGCATCGTTTCAGTCTGATAATTTTCTCTGTGTAGATGTTAAATAGACAAGGTGACAACACACACCTCTTTCTCGCACCTTTCTGCATATCAGTATATAGTGAGTAATTCTTTCCAGATCCTGTTGTGACCACTTGTTCTAATACAGGCTACTGAGTTGTCAAATGTCTTTTCCATCTAGATGAATTTCTTGGAGGCTCTCAAGTAGCTTTACATGCTATGAAACACTAGTCTATGAAACACATATAGATACTCTTTTGTACCTCTATATACTTTTCTACAAATGTTCTCGTACAAAGTATAGCTTCATTAGTTCTTTTATTCTTTCAAAACCCAAACTGTTCTTCACCTACTTCGCTGTCTATTTTATTTTCAATTCGTTCCTGTATAATGTTGAGAAGTATCTTGGTCATGTGGCTAACTCATCAGACTATTACTTTTCTATGAATATTTACTTTTCAACTGACTTTTTGGGGGGAATGTAATTTCATGCTAAATCTTAAAGGTTTTTATTTTGTTTCTGTATTGTGTACAAGTTTCAAAAACCCCATCACACTGTAAGTGAATATTTCTGGTTTTTTTACATGTTGGCCACTATTACCATTTTTGTTCTAAGTGTAGAAGAATGGAGTTTTGTATTGTCTATATGTTGCATGATAATCATTTTGTTTGTGTGTACTATGTGACAATCAATTTTGTAGTTAAAGCAGACAATTTGTGTTTATTCTGAGCTAAAAAAAGCTTTCTTCAAAATAGTAATGACAAGTAATCACAACTGAAAGGGATATGTTGTCACTGTCTCTCATTATATGTACTTATTTGTTTATATTTCCATGTATCTGGGGTCAATTTTTCTATGGAAGCCACAATTACTCTCCTAAATTATGTGCACATATCACTGTGCTGATGTCAGAACGGCCACTGACAGTGTGTTATAATATTACATCATTTAAAATAGTTGTTCTTATGACTACAAAATATAGCTGGAATTCAAATAACAGCAGATTGACAGATGTTTAACTAAGTGACGTGAATCAACAAGAGGACAATTTATGACAATGTTTAATATTTTTAAGAGAAATATAAAATCAGATTTGATTCTAAGCACTACTATAGTTACAAAATCTGTCTAGATCCAGTTGAAAACAAGAGTAAGAATGTAGATTGTCTGGGTGAGCATCTGAACTAATAAAACTTGCTTATGTCTGGACCAGTGGTACAGGACGGTGTAGAATGTGTGAAAAAGTTACAACTAAAAATCAAATACTTTAACTTAATTATTCTACAAATAATTCATGATTTACAACTTTGCATTTTGTAACCTCACAACATGTAACATGTGTTGCAATTGTAATTTTCTCTCTTGTTAGATAATTTGTTTAGTTTGTTTATCGAATTGAGAATACCACATGTGCATGAACCAGCAGGTTGAATCTGTAGAAGTTGACACAGAAAAAGTAGGTTCATTACGTAATGTGTACAATATAGATTTTCTGTGATGATTGCTCATTTGAATTTGGGCTCTGGATTCTCCAATAAAATCTTTTTCACAAGCTCAATACTGATATACAGTAGCTCCTCGATTGTTGACGTGTTCTAGATCCTTCTCCTTAGATCTGTGTACTGGGAGCAGTCCTGAAGTACATGCCAGACTGCAGTAACGTAGACTGTTGCTACTTATCTTGAGTTTGACGTCAGGGGATGTCTCATTCTGTTATTGTCAGTTTAGAGACAAAGTATAATAATCTTGTTTTATCTGAACATTTGGTAGTATCCAAAATCTGTGTGGTGTTTGAGGCATTCTTCCTGTCAAATCTACCTTTTATTATGGCTTCTGCTTCTTTGTAGTTCACCAGGTATTCTAACTGTATCAGTTTTGCTCACTCATTGACTATTCCCTGAATCACTGCTTTCTGGAACCCTGGAGACATTTTTGCCAAGGCTGCCATTAATTCATTCAGATCTGGAGCAATGTTGTAAGAGAAACAGGAAGAATTACTGAAAAACCCTGTGAAAACTTAAGACTGTTTTTATATCATAACTCTGATATGTAGTGCCATTTGTGTTCAGTGGAAATGACCAGATGAGAATGACGTGAAATGCTAAAGGGAAGATACATAATGAAGTCTCCAACTCATGATTTCATGAAGAATTTATATGCCACTACATCTTGCTCATTAGTTCACCTACCTGTCCACATTTGTTGGAAAAGCTGCAAAAACTTACCATACTTAAGTGCCAATGAGGTAGCCTCCTGTATCTGAAATAGATAACTCAGATGTAGATGAATTACAAGCACTATGTCCATTTATTGGTGCATTACTGTGGACTTCAAATATTTATATTTTATTTGATCAAAATTCTCAATTTGTAAATTTCTTGACATAAATACATTAAAGTTAGGTATAATGTTTTAACTAAAATCATTTTTTGAAATGATATTGTAAATTATGTGTCTTCAGTGTATCAAAATATGGAACAAACTTGTCATGTGCAGTATATCAACAGTTTTGAAACCATTTTTCCTTTAGCAGGCTACATCTGTTTTGTCATAGCATAAAAACAATTCTTTAATGTTTTATTTGTTGTTTTGTGTCAAATGTTAGCATGTTATTCATTTCTGATTTTGTTCTTTTGATCATGCAGCAATTTAAAGAAACATTTACTTCTTATTACTAGAATCAACAAAAAAATCTAAGTTTATCTTTGACAGAGTGTATTTACATTATAAAATCAAAGAACAGGTCTACAGCATGATCATTTGCTTGACATTTATTCTCAGATTATTGAAACAGAATAATTGCAGCAAAATAGCAACATTCTTGTAATGAAACAACATGAGAGCTGGTTTGCATACCACGAATTGCATTTGTGTTAATTTGTATATACCACACTGTGCTTCTTAACATTTGTTACAATTTTCTATGGCGCCTTATTTCTGTTGTTAAAGCAAAAAGTTAGTGTAGTAAATTGCTTGAAAGTATTTTTATACATTGCAAACTAAAATATCCCGTTATTGTCATTTCTAACTCTGTTGAATTTATTTGTTTGAAAGCCACTTTTGTGGTAGAAAAACTAATCATTCTGTAATTTCTTGATTGTTGTGTAGTTTTAAGATTGGAGAATGCTTTTGTTTGTGTGTGTGGTCTATACTTGATAATAGAAAAGTTAGGATGTAATAGTGTCTATAACTGTGTCCAGATCAACCACAGTTGCAACTTATTAGGATGGGACAGGCTAGGTTAATAATGACACCTTTTGTTTTAGGTGTCTAGTTGGTCTAAAAGCCTAACTCGTGTCTTGCTTTGCACCAAGATAAGGGACGTTCAAGTCAAACCTGGACTTTTTATTTGTAAGGAAAAATTTTTAAATTGTTAAATAGTCAAAATGTCACTTATTTTTCAAAACAATCTCCTGCATCATTTATGCACTTATCCCAGCATTTAAGTAATGCTTGAAAAGCTTCAGCGTAGAAAGATTTGTAAATATATCTGAACCAATTCAGGACAGCTTGTTTCGCTTTGTCTTAAGTGCTGACACTCAAGGAATTCTTTTAGGGGTCTAAACAGGTGGAAATTGCTTGGAGCGAGGTCTTGGCTGTAAGGTGGATGTGGCAATACCTCTCAGTCGAGTTGCTGCAGATGGCACATAGTGCGGTGAGCCATATGAGGTCGAGCGTTCAACACAGGCTTGAACTCTTCTCTGCAGGTCAAAACCGGAAAACTGTCTTGGCACACAATATGCACTAACATTCCAAAAATGCAAATGTTCATGAATAATAGAAAGACTTACCTCTTGTGCAATTTTGTGACAGGTTATGCATCGATTTTCAAGGATAAGGTGTTTCACAATATGGATATTCACATAAATGGCTGGTGGGTTGAGAGCCACCACGACCAGGATCATAACTCATGGAGGTACCGTCTTCTCTAAAACGTTTACACCATTCAAAAATTTTACTGCTGCTGAGTGTCTCCTCACCGTATTGTGATTGCAATCTTCTGTAAATTTCCGCATGTTTTACACCTTCTTTCACAAGAAACTTCATCACAACAAGCAATAACATTGTTGTCCGCCAATTTTATTTATCTGTTATGGGACTGAATACAAAGAAAACTAAGATAATGACAACTGACAAGACAAAACTCCAACCCAAAATCAAGATTACTGGCAAAGAGATTGAAAATGTTGAACATTTTGAATATCTGAGATCAATACCAAACAACAATGAAGACTGTACAAAAGGAGTGAGAAAATGACTAACTATGGCAATGCAGATGCTAAAGAGTATGCAGAACCTATGGGGATACAAACATGGCATTAAAATTAAAGATCCTAAGAATATGCATTTTTCCTGTGGCGACCTATGGATGTGAAACATATACGATTACAAAAGCATTAAGAGCGAAGATGGTGCTTTCGAGACACAGTGCTACAGAAAAGTCCTAAAAATCTTGTGGACAAAGAAAGAAACAAACAAAATCATCCTGCAAGACCTGCATGTGGAAGAGAATTGGCTTATAAATGATGCTATGAGCCGAAAACTGAGGTTTTTTGGAACTGTTAAATGACGCAACAGACTGGAAAGAGTGGTTATGGAGGGCATTTTCACTGGAAAGAGAGGCAGGGGCCGACCAAGAAGATGATGGACTCAGGACATCAAGGAGACGCTGGATTTGACCTTGGAGCAGACCAGAAGACAGACTGTCATGAGAGTGACATTCTGCAAAGGGCATGCTACATGATGATGATGACTGGCCAATGGCAAGTAGGCTACCTATCAGTAATAGGACACAAGTGCCCCTAACTAATGATAATACAACACACTATAACCCATTCAGGTTGTTGTTTGCGAATGTCCACAATGAGTAGGTTACTCTTTTGTGCACCCTGAAAAGGACCTTAAGTGGCGAGTTGCAGTAGCTTTCAACCGGGGTCCTCCATACGGTTATGCCTCATCTGCATATCACTCACTAGTTTGGGGATCATGTCAATCCCTCACCCCGTTAGCCAGGCTGCCATGAAAACAGTAGTTTCCAGGGAGGGCTACTAGGAAACCGAGGTGAGGGTCTTGGTCAGTATGTTTGCATGACCAGACTTTAGTCTTCCTCCCCTATAACCCATTCAGGTAGAACAAAAAGTCTCTGTTTGGTTTGCACGCCATCATATTTCACTTTCTTTTCTGGTCATGTACCTGTCATTGCGATTGTTGTTGTCGCTGAAATAGAATGCCAGCACACAAACACAATGAAGTATGTGAACACATGTCATTATGTGATAACATAAATTGCTAATGTTGATATTTCTTCAGTTTCAAGGAGTCTCTTGAGTACTGTCAGATAGACACTACCAATTAGGTAAACCAGGCCCAAAATCCTTCTTTTGAAAGATGCTGTGAAAAGGGGCATTGAAGTCAGCGAGAGGCTCATTCTGCAAACAGTCCAGGATAGATGCACGATCAGAAAGTCTAGAACAGAGGGAATACCAGTACCAACTGCAGACCATGTTTGCCAGTCATACAATAGAACTTTGCATTCTTACATTGACCTAATCAGTCACGAGCACACCCACAGACTGAAGGATATTGTATGCCACAGTATGATGTTGGCGGTTCTCACCGATGACGATGGGCCAATTATTATGAATGTTAACACATTAAAGCACATCATGGTGAGTGGTAGAAGAAAAAAGATAACGGTTACAAGTTGATCACCTCTATGCTTATGTGTTTAGATGGACACTAGATGTAGGCCAGATATGTTCAGAAAGCCTAGTTATTTCAGTGTTGTTGGTGCTGTAGTTGACCAGTTAATTTGAATGTACGAATGAAAAGTGGTGTGAGTATAATGTAAACTGTCATTGATTTGGGCAAAGAAAAAACTTAATTATCATACCATTGTCATTTTGTTATTAAACCCAGTATTATTTTGTGCATTTCATTGGCAGAAAGCTGAAAAACTTTCAGTTCCAATTTATTAACGATAAATTTATATGAAACCTATCTATTGCTTATCAATCAATCAAAATCCAATAGCTCCATTTGTTGAGCATTTTATTGCTTATAAATTGTTATTAATTTGTGTTTGATTTTCTGTTTTCTATGTATTTTAACTCTAGCACAGCCATTAATGGAATCAGAAAGAATTTATAAACACTTCACTGTTTCTTCCACTCATTAGGAACACAGTACTTGCATAGGTCACTATCATCCAAGCACTACGAGGTGTGTTCAAAAAGTATCCAATCTTAATTCCTATTTTTTTCAACAGAAACTAATAAAGCATGGGAGAGGGGTATAAGGGAACCGTCATGAGCATGCATTAATTTTTTCCTGCCCCCAGGTTGTATCAGTGTAGAGTGTAGTGGGTTATCATTAACCTCAAAATAACACAAACAATTGGGCAGCGGTTTTACCAAAAGCTAGGCGATACCAAAGTGGAAACCATTAGGAAGATTCAACAGGCTTTCGGTGACGATGCCATGAGTATCACACAAATTAAGCAGTGATATAATCACTTCATAGATTTCCACTTGTTCCAACAAGTCGGAATTATGAAGTCATTGACCAGATACAGACCTTGGTCTTATATAACCATCGTGTCACTATCCGAGAACTTGCAAATGTGATGGGAATAAGCACTCCATTTTGAGCGAGGATTTGGCTATGCGGAGAGTTCCATTCAATTCATGCCGAAGCTGTTAATGATGGAGCAGAAGCAACTCCATCTGGTAGTCTCACAACACTTGCTGGACTGCGCAAACGGCGACCCCGACATCCAACACTGTGATCACCGGTGTTGTCATGGATTTATGGGTATGACCCAGAAACCACGCTGTAGTCATGGCAGGTGGAAAAAAGGAAAGTTATGTTGATCATTTTCTTTGGCTCCCGTTGGGTTGTGCATCACGAGTATGTCAAAGCATTACCAAAGAGTAATTACCTGGAGGTCATCCAGCGCCTTCATGATGCTGTTCGACCGGACCTGTGGACAACTGGAACTTGGCAGCTTCATCAAGACAACGCACCCGCTCATTCTTCACACCTGATTCGGACTTTCTTGGCCAAACATAACATTCGTCTGGTTTGCCATTCTCACTATTCTCCCAACATGGCTCCTTGTGATTTTTGGCTTTTCCCAAGCTGCAAATTCCACTGAAAGGGACCCAATTTAAGTCTGCGACTTCCCAGCTGTTCTCCATTTCCAAAAAGGCCTTCCTGAAATTTTTTCAAATAATGGCGGTATCACAGTGAGAAGTGTGTGGAGTCCAAAGGAGAATATTTTGAAGGGGATTTCAAACCAGCAAGTGAGTAATTGTATTATTCCGGCCCAAAGGTTGGATACTTTTTGAACATGCTTTGTTTTTCGTTTGTGACAAAATCAGTTTGTTTACTTAAGCTGTTTTATGCAGCCATTCCATTACAATATTTTAGGAACTTAACATTCCATTCTAACATTGTTGTTGGAAGACACTCGTACTGAATTAATTTAACTCTTGATATTTCTTTGGTGGCAGGTTACAGTGGCTCTTCTTACATTCTGATACTTAGTTATGAAGGTGGACCAAGTTCCTCCTGACTGTAGTGCAATGCAAGACTCTTTCTTGTGTAAGTTCACCACTATGGGGATTACAGTGGTGATCACCATATCATTGGCCAGACTATTGTGATCCAGTTTGTTTCCAGGAGCCCAATGAAGAAGTGAAGCAAGGTCTTGATCAGTATATTTCACTTGATCCTGATGTTACTTCTCATTCCACTCTAATTGTATAGCTATATAAACTACTGTAAATATTTGTGGTAACATTTAAATTTTATAACCAAGACAATTTATTTGGTATGAACTGTAGCAATACATTATCTACAGAAAATACTTGACTTATAGTCATTAGCATTGCATTGGTAGTTATTAAATATTACAAATCTAGGATATTTAAAAGCATAGTGACTCATGTCCCATGAAGAGCTAATAAAACTTATGAAGGTATGTTACTAGACTTAGCATTAAAAGATCACTGCTAACTAAAAAAGAGATGACAGACAAAATTCATTGGAGGCATACTCCAAAGCAAAACCATAGAAAATCTTGCGACAGCTGGAAAAATCAAGGGTAAGAGAAACCTGACATGGCAGGACAAAAGATGAGAAAAGAGAATATTTTTAATCTCAAAAACAAAAGATAGATGGTGTTAGGTGGAACTTGATCATCAACACAATGATGATGATGTCTCAAAATAGCACACATCTGAACCTACCAACTATTTTTCCAAGATTTTGCATGATGTTAGCTCAAGCTCCATAGTATTTTATATTGATGGGTTAACCTGATTTGTTTTGTTATTCTAGTGAACATCTAATTATCTAGAACATAGAAAAACACTGAACTATTTAGTGAGAAGAAAATTCACGAGATTATAACATTGGTAGGTGTCAGCTTGCTCTTGTTAAGGAGGCAGTCTGAAACATTCAAGAGCTAGTCTCATTTGTCAACACATTGTGCCCTTGGTTGACCTTTTGATAGCATTTTGTTCAAAGTAGTTTATAATAAACATACAACAACTAATATTGTGCTATACAACAGTTTGAGTACATTATTATGAAGGTAAATCACATGAATCTGTTTTTGTTGCTCAAGTCAAAAAGTACAATAGATATACAATATATAAAATAGTACATTATTTACAAAATATATAGAAGTCTTGCCTATACATACACAGAAAGTAAATTTGTTAAACTAAAAACACAATATGAAAGTTACCGTTTATGTTACTTCATTTTTACTTATGAACTTTGGAGGAATTAATGTGATGGTAAGGTATCATTTTTTACAACTCAACATTCCTGAGTCCAGATATGACTTTCTGATAAATTATTAAGTACAGGACCAAGAGTACTGTACATCTAGTCAAACTGAAAGTATGTCTGTGTACACGGTAATCAGTCTTTGATGGAAAAAAAATAACATTGTTTGGAGAAAAGTAATGAATAATGTACAACCTATTGTTAACATTGGAGGAGTTTCAGTTTGTCACTTAGAGTGTTGTGTTTTTGTCCTTTTACATAGTCCTACAATTTATATGCATTGAATGTTGACATTTAAAAAAAATTGTAAACAATTGATGTAGTACTTGTGTTATTTACTGTTGTTATTGATCGTGTTTTGGGTAATTAACTGTTATATTATTTCATTATGTGAACTCATTGTTAATTTTTCTGCTTCCTTCTTGGTATTTGATTGATATTGATATGCTCTTCCGAACTCACTGTACAAGGCTGATGTTTTCATTACATGTAAAACTTGTTTCATTTCTACTGTAGATATGCAGACAGAATCATTAAGGAACTTTGAAATGATTTTTAACTTTGTTTGATAAACAAATACAAATTGGTAACATGTGCGTACATTTTTTCATGGGAACAAACAAAACATAAAAATAATATAATTGGGCAGAAACTGAAAGAATTACCAAAATGTCAATGAAAAAGTAAAATACCATTTTAAAAGCAACAGGTATAATAACATTTATTCAGAGTAATCCAAGAATCTGTCATGTTTCTTGTAAAACAAGCTGGTAAAAGCAACCTCTAAATAGAAAATGTTTGAAATGTACCATGACGGTAAAATACTTCGAGAGATCGTTGTCTCCAGTCTGTTAGCATATATCTATTTTCCTTCTATGTTATAAACCTTTTATGGAAAAAAGTACTGGTCTATTTCAGTTTTTTAAATTTATTGCCAATAGTTTTTATTGATTGATGTCAATTTTTAAATTTTCTTACGGGCTAAGCTGAGATGCAGAATAATAACACTTTTCTCAGCTGCTCTGACGAATAATGTCATCTCTGTATTTCTAAACTACAGTTTGTTTTATTGTAAAGTCGTGTAAACAATTGAATATTACCCGGGCCAGTAGTGTTTTTCCCCATAAATAATAAAAGATATCCATCTCTATAGTTTTTGTGCTCATTTGTTATGTGTTGTGCTCTGTATTTTGGAGTAGTTTGAGAAGTGTTTTAGAATTAATATGAATGTTTAGGTAATTTTATATCAGTGTTCCATCAAACAAACACAAAACTAGCTTTCTTTAATTTAAAATGCTCATGGTTTAATCCAGATATTACAATTTTGTTTAGAAAAATAACTACACAGCATAGATCAATTCAACATGAAAACACACACATTATAGTCCGCGATCAAATCCATGAATACATCCCATTTACTAGTGAAGGCAATCTGCTGCCATGTTCAGTCTTGACAGTAAGTAGATTCACTATCTTTACTAATTGATTTAGTAGATGGTCTGCTTATTTCATATATAATGTTATTTAGGTCTGCTTCTGCTGTAAGCATCATGAAATTGAAAATCAACATTGCACATAAACCAAGATGTCTCTAACCATGACACAAGGTCAGATGGTCAGCTGTTTAACCCCTGCAAGGCTCAAGGCCAATAAGATCAGGGAGGTCTTTGCTTTTTTGCTAATGTGCTGCAATTGCCATCCACAGTTAGCAGGAACTTGAGAGCTCGATAGATCGCTTCTAACAGGCTTGCAGCGAATTTGGTCTCACAGTAAGTCTTAACAAAGCAAATGTGCTGGGACAGGAAGTAAATGCCACAGCAACTCTTAACATCGATATTTATGAATTAGCAGCTGTCAACCAATCAACATTCCTTATATCCTCATCAACGACAAGCTCTCTTGGCTCAGAAATAGACAGTCACGTTGGCAAAGCTGCTGCTCTTTTAGCTTGTTTCACAACATGTGTTTGGGAAAAGCAGAAATTTACAATTGATTTACAATACATGTGTCATTAGCAGGCTCCTACGTGGTAGCGAAACTTGGGCAACCTATACCAAACAAGATCACAGACTTAACACCTTCCATCCATTCTTGGAATGACATGGAGGGACAGACTGACAAATGCAGAGGTGCACTCTCATGCATGTACATTCCTTAGGCAGTAAAGACTACGATAGCTTGGTTATGTTCGTCGCATGGAAGATGATCATATCCGCAAGGATATCCTCTATGAACAGTTGATAAAAGAACAACTGACGACATCTGGGGTTCAAAGGTTGTGTGACATGTAGGAACTGGACATGAGTCTGATATCCTGGGAAGACGAAGCTGAAGACTAATCCAAGTGGAGACGCAGGGTGAAAAGAAACTCTTACAACACAAAGAAGTGAAACACCACAAGAAAAAACTCAGTAGAGAGCTACCACTGCAAGGTCACATCATCATATAGTCAGTCATGATTGAAAGGGGCTGCAGCTACTAAAAGTATCCTCCACAAAATATGGAATATATTACAGCATATATGTGTGCCTACAGTAAATATAATATATTCTGTTCTGTTCTTAATAATTGACTTCATTATGCTCTGGGTATACCCATATGTGCTCAGCCTTTGTTAGCAAATGATGAAAGGTGTAGATATGGTTCCTGAAGCTTGCTGATTGTACACACTTCTGTTCTGTTCTTTCATTCACCCACTCTGCTCAACTCTCATTTCATTTATACACTCTGCAGTCTGTGAATTGCTGATTCATCTACTGTGGTGTCATCATCCAACAGACAAACAATATCTAATTTGCCCATAATTGTTGCTCTTGAAGCCAGGATGCCAGTTCTTCCATTGTCCTTACCAGGACAGTTGATCCAAGCCAGGTGGTTTGAGGCTTCTACATCTACTATCCACTTATGCTATGGTAAAGTGGTCTCAACTAGCCATTTTAGAGCTGAGGCACTTCCATCTCTATTCTTATAATGAAGGTTGTTGTCCTGTATGCCCCACTCCATTCAGCTACAATCTGACCCTAACCTGATTTCTCACAGCTTAGAACTAATCCATCAGAATATCCTGAGTGTTATCAGCTGGTTAACCTCGAGCTCTGGTCTCCTGTCTAAGGTTATGGTGACTTTGTAGAAATATGTTTTTCTAGAACAAATGTGGACCCATTCTCCTCCATTAACCATCACCTCAACTTTGATCACTGTTCCATTGCTATCTCTGCCTGTACCATCTATGGCATTCCTCTCTTGATTTTTGTTTCTTCCTTGATATGTAAACTGCTTCTGTCTGCAGTAACTCACATAGAGACTTTGGCCTGTGCTAATTCATATATGGATTTCATGTAGAGATATCCTAGACGTACCTGATCTTCAAAATCAGGCTATCCCTAGTGCAAGCAAGAACAAGTCACATTCCTTCATGCTGTTTCTTTTATAACCTTTGACACTGTGATCTTGATAGTGTGAATATGCTCAGTCCATAATCTAGAACATGAATCTATATCATAGTTTGGTATGATCAATGTGGTGTAGTACCTATCCTATGTGACTGTGATCAAGTGTTGTGTAATAATATATTAGAAAATGCTAATTTCTTTCAGCATATATGTCACTGAGGAGCACTGGGCCAAATTGTTTTAATTCCAGTCTTCTGATCAAGGAAAAACTGGTTCAAATCCTCAGTAAAGCATAGCATTTTTTTCTAAATCAAAAGGTTAATTTAAAAACTTAGCCTGTAGGGCATGCTGCCATTATTCCCATGCCATTTAAATTCCCCTGTGTACTGCATGAAATGGAAATAAATACTATAATGAAAGATTTGTATATGTGTGACTGCAGTAAATATAATATATTGTACCAGACTATATGTTTCAGTAAGCAAATAAAAGAGAGTGACAATAGTATATACTGAAATCCTCTGCAAGCATGAAATTAAGTTTATAAAATCACCTACATCAAGTTGTAGAAGTAAATGTAGTCGAAATGAAGTTATACTGCATGAACCACTTTGAAAGCTAATAGGCAAAGGCATTTGTGTATACAATAATACTGTGATGTAAATTTAATGCACTGTCTATTACTATAGATGTGTAACTTTAACAAAATATATGCTGTGTGTGCAACAGTACCATGAAGTAATATTAGATGTCTAGAGAATTAAATAGCAAAGACTTTCTAATGCTGATAGTAACTGCAGTCACTGAGACATTACTTATGTTTTTATTGCTTAACTGCTTAACTTTGCTTCTTTTTTCACTTTTCTCCTGCTTGTGCCTTTCAGCGTCAGATTATGAAGAGGTTTCTTGACCTGGCTCTAGTATGTGTTTGGTACATGGAGCATTTCACTGCTTCTGTTCTTTTTGCTGTCCATTTTTTCCATGGCCAGATCTTGGCTTTGTATTCACCACTGTATCTGTATACGTTGCTTTCTGAGGGATACTATCATGTATTAGTTGTGTCACATGGCAGAACCATTAGATCCATCATTGGTGTTGTGCCTACTTATCTAATAATATCTTTGCTATAGTTTCTATTTTGTTGTCGTCCCAGTTCATCTGAGTAAACTGTTCATGCTTTAGGCAATGTCCAATGGTCAGATTACATAACATTGTCTTTATGCACATTCTCTTTCATCCCAGGCTGTTTGTCATTTCCTTTAACAAGTTCTCTTTGTCCTGACATACTCCAACACTTTTCTCTATATACTAATATATTTCCTATACAAATTTTACATTTGAAGGATTTATATATTTACCATTTTTCATTACTATTATTATTCCATTTTTTTGGGATGAATATTTCTGCTTTCCAGTTTATGTTTTCTCTCTAAGTCCTTAAAACTTATTTATGGTTTGTCATCTTATTCTTAGTACCTTCAACTTGCTTGTTATAGAAACCTAATTCTTGTTAATCTGCACCAAATAAAAAAGATATTTAATGGAAAATGAATTTCACATTCTTTGAGAACTTGTAACACAGCCAATTCAAAAACTTAAAATGTTTTTAAAACAAAAAAGTAGCTCACAAAATTGTCCACTTGCTTATCTGTGGTTATTGAAATAAAAATATCTGGGAGTAATAGCATTACCAACCTTACACAATGTAAACAAATATACTACCGGTACCAAAGTATTTTCACTGGCTAGGCATTCACAAATATATTTTTAAACAAGACATTTTGTTGTCTTGCTCTTCATTGCATATACATGTGCAGAGAAATATTGACATTATACATATTGTAGAAACAACACTTATGAAGCGACACTCTATATAATTTTAAGAGATGATGACAAACAACATAAGCAAAACAATATTATAAAGTGGGAAATAGTGTATTCATTTCCATTTTCACTGCAAGTACCCTGGTAAAATCAGATGATACTTCATTTCATTATCTGACCAGTTTTCCTGTGGGGAAGATACAAATAAATGAACTACATATTTCAGAATATTTCCTTAAATTCTGTATGCTCAAAGTAGTACATAGTTTTGTGTGCATCTGTGTTTAGCACTTTATAAATATGGTAGGGTCATAAATGCTGTCATAGCTGGGGGGTGGAGTAGAGGACCAGTTCTCCAACTCTAATCAAATACCTCTATGGCATGACTTTCAAATAGCCTTTGACAGCAATGCTTACCTTCACATGGTACGCCTGTTTCTATTAACAGGAGACGGGCGAGCATCTAAAACCAGATAGATTCTTCAAGTAGATGAAACTCGCTAGTTTGGAAGGAGAAAGAAGACTGACTCTAAACAATGGCATTCAGAAAGGTGGGGATACAAAGAGACATGCAAGAGAAGAGGAAGAAGAAGACTAGGAGACAGATAACAACTTGCAGCTGATCAACCAACCACTCAGCAGATTGTTTGTGACTTTCAGTTTGTGTCTTTACTATATCCAGTGGTTCTGAAATTATGTTGCCAATCCTGATACTTTTTTGACATATATGCCATTCCAAGGATAGGTTATTGTTTTCTGAAGCTACTGAGTTGTCCATCTTGACAAATTTTCTGGAATAGCTAATTGTAGTGGCTCTTTTTAGATCATGGTACGTACTAATAAAGGTGGACTGGGCCTTTCTGGCTGTAGTGCAATGCTCACTGCACTTTGGATTATAATGTCAATTTTCACATCAATGGCCAGGCAGCTGCAGCACAGCCTGTTTCCAGGTGCACAGCATGGATGCAAGGTAACATCTTGGTCAGTATGTTGACCCTGACTCAAGCAAATTAGCATCAGGGCAGAGTTCAGTATGGTTACGTACTATCAGTTTACTCTGTACAGTCAATATATAACAATATCCACTGAGAATATTCTAGGAATATCAGCTGCTGCACATGATATAAGCAATGGGCAATATGCTGATGGTGCAATTGGTTAGCAAAAATACAACGAAACAGGAAATGTCTTTAAAGTAGTTATAGACAATAAAATGTAACTACCTTAGCCTAATTAGCAGGAAAACAAATATGATAGTTATCATTAAAAAACAAAATTATCCACAACGCAACATTTAAAAATAAATAAAGCACTTTGAAACAATTCCATATCAATAAATACCTAGAAACTCTAATAGCAACAGGTGGGAATATGTAGCTCAGAAATAAAGATCAGAGTAGACCAGTCGAATGCAGTGACCCATAATAATCAAAAGCATTCTATGCAACAAGTCTTTGTAAATATGAATAGAGTCAATCCTTTTTGTATGGAAGTGCATCATGGAAAATAAATAGCAAGAGGATTGCTAGAGATGTACTTTTGCAGGAGAATGTAAAACAAATCCCATGACAGCAGAGTAAGGCCAATACACTATGATCCTCTGGTTGATCAGTCCTGAGACTGGTTGTAGGTTGAGTGTGTCCATTTGACTCTATCATCTGCAGATCTCTTCATTTCAGCATAGGTATGTGCTTTAATGTCTTTGCATTCCAGAGATATAAAGCTGAGTCTTGTGGCACTTTCATCTTTTCCCCTGAATCTTGTCCTCTAGTATCTTCTGTAGAAGACTTTGATATCTCATATTGTGTCCGAGCCAACTCAATCTTCGTTTTTGTATCATTTTCAATATTTGTCTTTGTGCTCCTTCTTCAGTAAGGACATTGTCATTGGATCTTCTTTCTGTCCAATTCACTCTTTCCATACCATGACACTTTTTTTGTCATCCTGTATTGCGAGAATTCAATATGATTATGTACTATCAGCTTTCTCTGTACAGTCAACAAATAATAATATCCATTGAGAATGTTCTAGGAATATCAGCTGCTACACATAATATAAGCAATGGGAAATAGCTGATGGTGCAACAGGATGCAGTGCGTCTGACGTGTTAAGGCAGATCAGGCTTGCTGCCTCCGCAATGAGTGACCTTCGCCGGGTGTGGAATAATGGCAGACCCAAAATTCATATTTATCAGGCATGTGTGATTTCTTGTCCTCCTGTATGGTTCTGAGACTTTGAACCTACTTAAACAGGGCACATCAAGACTCAATGCCTTTCATGTGCGCAGCCAGCAACGCATCTTTGGTATCCAGTGGTTCAATCTCGTTCGTAATGTCGAGGCGTCTGCAAAGACGAGTCTTCCCACCATCTCTGACACTCTGGTCTGTCGCCGCCTGTCTGTATTTACTCACGTAGTCTGACTGGATCGAGAAGTTCCGGCTCACCAGATAATGTCCAAGTCAGCTATGTGTACTAACAGTCTCCCACTGGCCGGCAGGAGGGGCTGTCCCCATTCTGCATGGCTCCGACAGATAGTATTCAGTACAGATGATATTCCTCTTTCTGATATTCACTCTCTTCTCCCCAACATGTCTCACTCAATTCAACTATATATACTTTTAGTCTTGTCATCTCCATTGTGATGCTCTCTAACTTTCCTGGTTTCATCATTGTACGAATGTTCCACATAGCTATTTTTAAACAAAGATTTCACTTGATGATGACCAGAGAGACCTTTTCTCCTCTCTTGCTGGGCACGACACCCGGATTATTCAAGGTTAAATCATAATTTTTATGTTTTAACATCTCATAAACATTTCTTGGGAAATTAATGTGGAAGGCAAGGTAAAACCACATTTGGTTTATGGCCATATATATATATATATAAATCTGATCATTATAAAATACATGTGAACCCCTTCTCACCAGTTTCTTTTTTCTTCCAAGTTGTTTTACAGTCATCTTTGCACACAAAAGTATCTTCACTCAATGTGGTAAATCATGCTTAGACTTATTTTCAAATTAGCCCAGACTGAATTAACAAGAGTGTGTTTGTGTGTGTGTGTCTGCCTTTCTGGTTGTGTGTGTGTGTGTGTTGTTTTTGTAAGAGTGTATCTTCTTCTAATATATTTATAAATTCCCATACATATACCATGTACTTACATTTATGTAAGTTTAAGAAATGGCAACACTCTGTCTTCCTCTACTGCTTGCTGGAACAATCTATAGTCCTGCAAGTACATTATATAATACACATATGACTTTGACATGTCAACATTTATTATTAGAAAAGCAAGCTGAATCTAGAACAAATTGTTGCTTTGGTATCATAGTGTCCAAGAATAGGCTGATCAAAACCTCATTTTCAGTGTTCAGCTGGTTAAGTTTCATATAGCATCTTTTTCTTGCAGTTTTTCTACATTGTACTAGGATGGATTGTATAGTGTTTTAAACTGTTTTCTTCTGTCTCTGGTGTGCTCTGTTTCTCCTGTTATCTGTGTCTCCTGAGTGTTTAATATAAGTATCTAATTGGTTGTTATATATTGGCTGTATTTACAATTGACAAACATTGGGGAGGAACATTTAGCTGAGCTGGTTAGGACAACAGTCTCCTAGTTTTTTAGAATATTGGTTTATATCCCGGGTTGATTTAGGTTATTTTATTCTTTCACAGGTAAAATAAAAACATCCCATATACTGATCATTGCAATTATTCTTCAGCCCTATAAATCCAAGTTCGATCGTCTCATGACAATGAAACCAAAGCAGTTACTCTTGAATATAAATATAGAATATTGAGGAGACCAAGTGGTAGATTGATAGATGTTACAGCAAAAATAATATTATCTTGCAAATATACAACAGCCAATGCAACACAAGTGGCTCTAGAGAGAACTTCTTAGTTTCTGTTTCTAAGAATCTACGTCACTGCACTCCGGGCATACCCATAGGTGTTCAGTCTCTCTCATCAAATGGCGTACGGTATGGATGCCGATGGTCCCTGTAGCTCGCTGGCTGTACATTCTCCAGCTCCGTCCCCTCATGCGCCCCAATCCGCTCGAACCTCGTTTAATGTCAAAACTTTGCAGTCTGTGGATTGCTGCTTCATCTATTGCGGTGTCTTCATCCAGCAGGCGGTCATTGATTGATTTCAAAATGTCACTTCTATCCATCACTAATATGCCCATGATGGGAGCTTGTGAAGCCAAGATGACAGCTCTTTCATTGCCCTGAACTCCGGCATGAGCAGAATAGTAGATCCAGGTCAACACTTGGAGGTTTGAGACCTCAACAGCAGCTATCCACTCGTACCTAAGCCATCCCTTCTGTACTTTCTGAAGTACGGCTTGCGCGTCTGTCACGATGACTGTCCTTGTTATAGAAGTCTCAGATATCCATTTCAGTGCTGAGGTCACTGCTTCCGTCTCCATTCTCATACTGGAGGTTGTTGACATGTATGCCCTACTGTGCTCAGCAACAACCTCTCCTCTCACTCTAGCTTCTTTACTTTATTCTACAGTATGCATTGTTCTATTTTCTGTTGACTAATCTGGATAGTAGTAGATAAAGTTGCAACTGATACTTCAAAAATATAGTTAAAACCACCCGATAAAAAAACAGGTACATTTGATACAAAAAGATATGGTGTTAATCTGTGTAACTTACTGGGTCTATAAAAGTTTGATAATGTCAACAGAAGAAGCTGATTTCACTATAATAATATATAAAGTGATGAGACAAACTTCAGAAAGATGCACTTGGTTAGTTATAGACATGTGTCGAACATGGCAGCAAAGATTACTATGCTACGCATGCAAAATGTCTAAGCAATGAAGGCAAAAATAGTTATATATAAAACAACAATAACCATCAAACTCACACACATATATGGCACCAATACTTTGAGTACAGCTAAAAAATATGTAGCTTTGTTGTAGTATTTTCCTATAGAATGTTCTGATGAATAGAACAGTGATGGTCTCTAGAGATTTCAGCAGCAGTCAATAAAGAATTCTATCAGAAACTATGCCAGCTGGTCCCTGTTGATAATCAGCATCCTAAAATAAACCAAAATTAGTTGACTTGGGCATTGTGAATGGAATGCAGATAGAATAAAGACATAGGAAGTATGTATAGCACCAAAATTGTGCAAGACGAAATAAGAAAAATGCAAAGAGGATATATATAAGTTGACAAGTGAAGAAAACAGAAGGCGTGTGCATTTGAATCAGAGAACTTAAGGAAATGGATCATTGCAGAAAAAAACACTGGTGGTAGTAGTAGTTGGTTTTGTTTTCTAGAAGTAGTAGTATCAAGAGTAGTAGTAGTATATATAGCAGTTGCATTAAATTACAAATAATAACGTGTTCTGGAAGGGTACACAAGCATAGAAATGCAGACAAACTCTGTACTAACTTACTCCACAATAAAAGTCATCATTGAAAATCTGAGGAGCTACAGCTGTTTCATTGGCACACTTTTCCCGCATCTCATCTTTCTTGCTGGAATCCTGAGCTATGTCTATAAAGAGATATGGAAGCTGCTTGGCCTTTAGAACAGTCTCTATGTGGTTCTGCTGGGTGTGTAGCTTGTTTCAAAATAAATGTTTAAAAAGTATTATTCATACTTATCAATAACAATTAATCCAAGACTGGTTGTATACAGACTCTGCATCACATTAAGTTAATTATAAATAATTAAGTTAATTATAAATCATATGAAAATAAAGACAACAATTTCATTGAATGCTCACAACAACAAATGAAATGAACATCCTAAAGGCAAACAAAACTACATTCTTTGTCTTTGTGAAAGAATGTAACAGAAATAGACACATAAAACTAATACATCAGATCAAGGTATGATCATGAAGAGTGGACATTTTTAGGTCTAAGAGAAGCTAGCATTAGGCAAAAAATGATGTTTCTGTAACTCAGTTTATGTGAAACTTTTTTTTCATACTGTTTATTATACAGCTACGTATCATCACAATATTTATCATTTCCCTGTTTAGCAAAACTGGAGCAATTTCTGATGGAGCAAAGTGGTGTTTGTCTTTTAATGAGTTTGCAGGTTTATTTAAATTCAGCTGCTCTTAAGTCACAATCTTTTTCTATTTTTGGTGGAGTGTATATTTGTGTTTTTTTTATATTTTTACAGTGTGTCAACGTGTTCTTATGTTCTTTAATTTTGATTATTCCTTTACTGTTTGCATTACAAACTATTGTCTTTGGTTGATTGTCTTCTAGGCCTTCATACATTTTTACCTTAAACGTCTTATTTTTAAATTTTGATTTTAGTTGTTTTGCACTTGTCAACAGGATCGGCCAACAACTGAACCTCCAACAACCCAGAGAACAGGCTGGATTCAGAAGAGGGTTCTCCACTACTAACCACCTACAAATAATCCACTAGCTGCTGGAGAGAACATGTGAACTACGCCTGCTCGTATGTCTAGTGTTTATAAATTATGAAAAACAGTATTGAGATCAATGCTGTGATAAATGCCCTAAGAAACCAGGGTGTGGCAAAAAATTACACAAGGATGATCAAAGAAATAAATCTAGGTTGCAGTACGGACATTGCTCTGTACGACCATCCAATAACTATTCCACTAGGAAGAGGAGTGCGGCAGGGCGACATAACTTCTCCAAAAGCTTTTCACAGCAGCACTTGAGGACATCTTCTAACGATAGAGGAATAAATATAGATGGGAAAAGGCTTTTGTGGATGACATTGTGCTCATCAGCCACACCACCGAGGAGGCCCAACACTCCCTGAACGAACTGGATGAGGTCGGTAGAGGTGTCGGACTATGGATGAACAAAAAGAATACACAATGTCTCCGAAACCCAAACTGCCGCAAATGTGAGATCAAGCTGGGAAATGAGTCGGTCGAAGATGTCAGCGCCTACATATATTTGGGGCATGAAATAAATGCCACCAACACCCTGGGCTGGAAAATTTCCAGATGAAGAGCTGCAGCCTGGTCTAGCTGCAATACTATAAAGCCTATACTTCTGCAGCTGAAAGACACCATGGCAAGAGCACACCTTTTCAATTCTGTGGTCATACCAGCCATGGTCTATGGATGTGAAGTGTGGAATGCAAAGCGGATGCAGAGAAACTACGCATTACCCAGCGAGCGATGGAAAACATGTCCTCGGGATTTGGATCAGAGATCGAATCTACAATGCTGAAATCAGAGAACGCACTCTATTTTGAGGCTGCGTTGTCTCAAAATGCCACATGATGCGCATGCCAGATAACAGATGGACACTCAGAACAGCATTTTGGTGACCATCTGTTGAGAGACCTAGGTCCGAATTGGTACGACAAGGCAAAAGATCGGACTGCATACAGGACATTGTTGACTACCTCACATATGGCACACTAGTCGAACCGAAGTCGAGGATATTGCTCTGTATTGTATTGTTTGTACTTGCGACCAATTCTTAGTTCTTAGTCGACCTGAACTTCTACAGTGGCAGATGCCCCTGTGCATGTCCCAACTTCGGTCTGAGCTTGATGTAGCCAGGAGAAGGGTTTTTTGGCTAGCAGGCTAGGCTCGAGCAGCTTAATACTCCGCTGGGTTGGGACAAGCGGTTACAGGGTGTAATTAACCGAGGTGTGAATCCCTCTTAATAGACTGAAACACTCAAACAAAGTAGACCCACACCTGTTGGGTGCCATCTATGCTGCTCTAAACAAACCACCAGAACGGTAAAGGGGAGGAGGCTGTCCAACATTTTGTAAAGAGAGAGAGGTTAATGAAACATAAAGTCAGAAAATCATCATTATTATTGTCTTCTACTTTAAAGTATTGTTAGTCTACCACATTATTGATTTTCGTATCTGCTATTTATTGCCAGTACCAACCAAAATAGTCATTTATTTACAATTTATCCACACACTGACCTTGTCACAGTGTGAAATATGGAACTTATTCAGAATGAAAGAATGCAACTGGTCTTAGATGCACAAGAAATATCCCCATTATGAAGATGTGAGGATTGTTCGGACTTCATGAATCCACACATCTTATGAAATGACTAAATCCAAGCCAACATCACCATTGGCAAGGAATGCACAGAGTTGTGCAGTGACAAACTGGCGCTTGAGGTTGAATAGTTGATAAGTGATGATGACAATGTTGTATATCCCAGTGAATTGGTGCTACACCGTAAGAAATTGTGATCAGGATTCTCTTCTAGAGAAGAGATAAGATTGTGGTCGAGTGGAGTGGTGCATGCATGACAACAACCTCCAGACTGAGAATAGAGATTGAGGTGATGAGATCTGAGACCTCTTTAAGAAGTCAACCATCATATCTGACTCATAATCCTTGCTTAAGAATACACAGAAGAGCTGGCTATGACATGAGTGGATAGTGGATGTAGAGGTGTCTGCATCATATGTGGATCTACTGGCTGGTCAGGATATGGTTCATGACAATGAATGAGCGGGCATCTAAGATCAAAGGCGTCCTTAGTGGGAACTTTGGGTTCTTTGTTTATGGATAAGGGTGACATTCTGTGATTGATCAGTGGCTGTCTCTTGGACGTTGGCATTCAATGAACTGACAATTCTTCTTCTTTTTCAGGGTTTGTCCTGAAAAAATACATTGTGATGTGTGGTAGTTTACAAAAAGGGTGTGGTATATGTGCCTTTCAGCCTGGCACATCTGATTTCAGCTGGCTTTTTTTAGTACCGGTTTTGTCCTTTACATTGTGATCTGAATCCCTTGGCCAGACTACACAAGTAACTAGTGTTTCTAGGGCCATCACATCTTGATCAGCTATGGTTCAGTGACCCTGAGAAATGAGTCGCTTGCTGCTGTCGGCTCATTTTTAGACTAGAACGTTGAAATTAATCAGGGAGAGGATGAAGGAGTATGTACAACCAGCAGGCTACTGAAACCATCAGTATCTATACTCGTCGTAATTTTATGAGGAAGAATTAGCACCTGTAGTACAGTGACGGGGCGGGTGTGGTCTTTGTTTATGGGTGGGGGGGGGGGGGGTATAAAAAAGTGATACAAATTATGACGCGATCTCCCTATTGTGTGAACGACGTGTCCACCCCATCCCCATCTTCCCTCCCTCTTCTTATTATGTCAACGACTAAATGCTTCTATAAAAGAACGGCATCTCATTTGCAAAAAACAATCAATCATACATCAACCATTATTGGACTAGAAGTAATAGATCACAAAATGTAGATCGACTTACAATACATACAAATAAATGTGATATTGAAATGAACTTCCAGTTTAGCACGCCCGAGCTGACATAGAACCAGCAGCAACAACAAAAATCAGGGGGGGTGGGGGTGAGCTTATGAGCTTAATCGTGTGCCTTGCCGAGATATGTGTAGCTTAATTGTGTCAGCAGCAGTAATTATCAGTGACATGCATACGATACGTGGCTCCGTTTGCACATAAGTATCTATCATACAGCAGGTCAAAGCTGACTGGCTACAGAATTAGTTTGTCATCCCGGACTCATTGCTCCTATTTTGGTATACTCGGTAACAGGACAATGCAAGTCTACCTAACCTTTGAGGTAAATTATTCGACAGGAAACGGTAAACTACTGCAAAGACCCCACCCACCTACTCTCTCTTCTCTCTCTTTCTCTCTCTCTCTCTAACTAAAATTACTTACCTCCTTTTTGAACGTAACCGAAGTTATATACACGATAATTGTCATAATGACGATAAATGTCGAAATAAAACGTGCCGTTAAAACAAAGCTAGAAACAGCAATAATTCAAAATTCCTGGACTTCTACTACTTTCTTCTCTTCCTCAAGATTTGAACCGGCTGTCTGTGACATTACAGCTCATCCCTACTTTTGGCACCGGCTCATCGGATTGTAAACATTCTCAAAATAGGGGAGGCTTAGGAATTGTGGCAAACTTTTAACAGTGTTGTTACATAAATTTGTGATAGTTAATTTCAGAATCCATGAGTTTTAGTGAAATGTAGAGTGTAAACTTTAAAAAAAAACTTTTCTTTAGCAACTGAAGGTAGTCAGTGCCTTCTCTTATTATAAACAAAATTTTCAGACTGGCGGATGCAAGTCATTTATTTAAATAAACACATTACTTCTTGGTACATGTACACACTTAATTTTGTTACCACAACCATCCTTCCAACAGGGAGGAAGCGATAGGCGTTAGGTGGTGGATCGCAGTATGTTTACCCCACATCCCGAGCACGCTCGTGAAGGTGGACCGGGGTCCTCCAGACTATTATGCAATGTTTCACTCTATCTGCGTGTCAGTCACTACTACGAGGATCGCGTCGATCCCAACCTTGTAAGCCAGACTGTCATGTAACATGTCTGATTTCAGGTAGAACTGCGTGGAAGTGAGGTGGGGTCTTGGTCAGTATATTTTACCTGACAAACATTGTCTGATCAGCATGTTTTGCCTGACCCTGACAAACATTGTCTGATCAGTATGTTTTGCCTGACCCTGACAAACATTGTCTGATCAGTATTTTTTGCCTGACCAGACGTTTGTCTCCTCTCCCTGAGAGAGAGAAACTCAAAGACGCATTTCTTTTAAAAAATTGTATTGTTCAGTCTGAGCAACACGTTGTCTGCCTCTGATCAAAAAATTGCAATTGCTTTTCTGCTGACATTTCAGTCATATTTCACCGATTTTAAATGACTGCACATAAGAACATCTACAACAGACATGCATCGCTAATTTAAATCAACTATTTGTTTAATTTAGAAAAATCAACAGCCTGCAGTTTTACAGTAAACGCCAGAGAAATTGGTACGTGGTGTGTTTCAAATTGCGTGAGCGAGCACACACCTTAACCTGGGCCGCTCAGGCCCAGTAAACGCGTGCTCAACGCGTACCCGTGTTTACTTGCCCAGTGTAGATTATTTTTCAGAATGTAATGTTTGAGTGCTTGGGTTGCACATTTTGCCCATGAAGTAAAACATCACATTATATGAGAATTGCTAATAACCGTGGAGTGTTAGAAGGCTGCCAGTTAATATAGCTAACAGAAGGTGTAAATTATCATTCGTTTCTAGATTTTTGATGGGAGAACTATATTTTGGCTGTGTCACAGCTTAGTGGTAAAGCGCTAGCCTTTCAGGGCAAAGGTACCGGTTTCTGCTCTGTTTTCGGCATGGTCCAGTCGACCTAGTTGTAAATTAGTGATGGCTTTACTGTTATGGAAGGAATAACCTCATGGAAGGGAACTGGACACTTCACTTCAAAAACACGATGTGTCCCTGTACAATGAAGTCTATATTACTTCATCCCTGACCAGTGTCCACTCTGTGATTACCTTTAACTTTTATAGATAAGCTTATGTTTCGTGTCCTAGCTTCTCCGACTACAGATGAGTGATATCAAATGCTAAGAGTCAACAGACTAGGATAATCCCAAGATGGAGATTATAGAGTTGAGGTAAAAACTAGGTCAAGTTCGCTGGTCATATAAACAGAACAAACTTTTGGAAGGTTGGCTGACACAAGTGAGAATTGTTTCATCTGATAAGAAATATACACTACCAGACACAATTGCAATTTAGAAAAACAAATTAAACGATCGTTTCATTAAAATAAAAAATATTTTACTGTATACAAATAGATGTCTTCACATGCCGCACACTTATGGATTCGTTTACACAGGTAGCGGTAGTCATATGTATCAGAGAACACAACTAATACATCTGAAGATTTCGGAACGAACATGGAGATCGAAATGACGTGCCTCGGGAGGAAATCTAACATTTGAAACAAGACTTGTGATTAACTGGAACACACCAGAGTACACAACAGTGTGTAGGCCACAGAACAACCGGGGGGAGGGGGGGGCGTGAATGATGAAGCCGAGATAACGGGACCAATGTTGTGGTAAATGCTCTCAGAAACCTGATTGAGGAAATTAACAAAGACTGCAATACCGTCATTGCGCTATACCACCGTCCAATTAAGAAAGCAAGAGCAGTTCGATTGAGCGACACCATCTCCCCAAAGCTATTCGTAGCCGCTCTCTAATATTTTCCAAAAATTACAATTGTATCAACAGAGATATAAATATAGATGGCGAGTGGCTTACCCATTTACGATTTGCAGATGACATCGTGCTCATCAGTCATACAATTGATGAAGTCCAACAATCCTTGAATGACATAAGTGAGGTCAGTAGAGCTGCTGGTCTGTAGATAAATAGAAGTAAAACAATGCCTCAGAAACATTTATTGCCGAAAGCAGGACATCAAGATATGAGAGGAAACCATCGAGGATGTCAACTCCTATTCTACCTAGGCAAAGAGAGCAATTACAATCACAAAATCGACAACAAAATCTCTAGACAACGAAAAGCAGCTTGGTATTTCTTCAACTCTATAATTATTCTTTAATTGGTTAAGCCAATACTCCAAGAGATGAAAGACATCACGGCAATAGTACACACTTTCAATGGCATGGTCATTCCAGCAATGATTTACGGATCCGAAGTGTCGATCTTATACAAAAACCTATGCTGAAAAGCTCAGTCACTCCGAAGGCAATGGAACGGCGCGTACTAATAATGTCGATACTGGACAAGATCAGAAACGAAGAAATTCGACGTCAAACTTTGTTTCGGGACGTTGTGGAAGCAGCGATATCACGCAAACGTCGTTGGGTTGGACATGTGGTACGCATACCTGCCAACAGATGGACACGTAGAACAACGTTTTGGTGGCCACATGCATGTACACGTCCACGGGGTCGCCCACAAATGCGAATGCGAGATGGACTAACCAAAGACCTAGGCTCGTACTGTCAAATATCGGTACGCATACATAATATTGTTGGCTTACGTCACATGTGCCTGACTGACACTGAAGATAATATGAACGGCTGAAGTCACACGGACGGTTCAAATAGGAAAATGTGGAGAATAACGGCTGGAGTCACATTCCCCTCTGGAATTGTGGGTGGAAGGGGAAGTCAGAGTGAGGTAATGTATACAATAATAAATGAGAAACTAAGTCATGATTCAAGGTCATTCGTAATAAATACAAGGAGAATAATGTTTAACTGAATGCAAAGTGGGGAGAATATTGGTTCTATATAATCGAGACAGCCCTTACAAATAAGTGCGAATTAGATCATTTGTCATCTCCATAGCTAAGGAAGTCTACAATTGATCTCCAATGTCGTCTATCTCATACCTTCATATTAGTTACACATCGGAAGCGAAGATGGCAAAGATGCCTTGATTGTACAACTTGGCATGCTTTTTCCTGTCCTATTCTTGCTGTTCTTCTGTCTTTCTGTACAACCCCTCTCAACCCCCTTCCCCAACCTCTCTCAAATTGTCATTCGTTTGCACTATTTTTGGTGCCATCCAATGTGCTTTTGAGTGAGGTGTTATGTCTTTTTATATAGCCAAATTATAGTCGTTGTCTGACATTTATTTCCTTCGATAATTCGATGGCCATTCTCAACCTCTACAAAAGCTGTGTATTTGTTCACTTCGCATTTCACCAGGTACGCCCATTTCTTCCCTGTACCACGTTGTCGAAGATTTTCAAAATTAACGACTTTTAACAAGTGATGTTATTTCAGCAATATCTAATCTTGTAGTTTGTCACTGTTAATCCTAATACATTGTGAAGAGACGTTATATTTGTAATATGTATCAGAAACCACTAAATACTGGCGCTGTTACATTTTAGAAATTGAATATACATGTAGAGACATAAACAGACATGTAGATAGACTTGTAGACAGACACATATGTATTGCCACTTCGCCCCGGCGAACCCACTCCGTTTCCGCTCATCATTACAAATACAGCAGCCTTTAAAATGCAATTTAATGATAAATCAACCATGCCTCTATGTCAACTTCCAAAAATGAACCTACTTTTTATTGAATTAATTGTGCTCCAAAATCCCCAAAAGGGTTATAGAGGAAAATACACTTACGAGTTTGAAAAGTGGGGAAGGTAAATTGCATTCATTTTCAATCATTTTGTTCAAACTCCTTGCATCTAAATTGGACGTGATATCATCATCAAATGTATCAAAAGTACAGATAAGTGAATGAAGAATTAAAAAATACAGTTACTGTACTTAGCAAACATATCCAGATTAATGATGTAAGCATGCACACTTGCCTCTATTTTTCAACTGCTTGACAGCGTCTCCCGATTTTTTTAAACGACAATCAATGTTGAGAGCATTAAAATGACTTTTGTTTGGCTTAATATATGACTCTAAAATGTAATACCATACATCTAAATGATGAAAAAAATGTAATCAATGTGATAGTGGCTAGAGCGTTTCTCTGGCACAGCCAAAATAAAGAAAATAGGAGGTTATTTCCCTTTTTCATTGCATCTTCTGACATCCTGTTTATTTGTTATCATCTGCTTTAATCATTCACACGGTACCCGAATTGAAAATATTAGGACCACTTTAACTTTCCAAGCATGTCGCAAGATGCGACTAATGAGAAGTGTGGTGTTCACGGGACTAGAGAGCTCATCATGTAAAACGATTGACATTGTAATTACAGTTGCTAGGATACAGGTTTCCTAAAACGAGGTCAGATTTAGTGTTGGATTTATGCTTCACTTGGAGCTTAACATCGAGCAATCTATTTCATTTACTTGACAACGATCAATACAACTATCGCACTGATGTATTGTATTTTTAAAATATTAGTGTCAATAAATCTTGTATTGGTTAAAATGCATAGATCCTTTGTATGATTATACACACTGTGTGCAGTTTTACCAGTGTCATTCTCTTCTGCATACACTTTCACTTCAATTATTGAGCCTTTGACAAAATAAAGATTCGCCTTTCTAGATTCTACTGGCGAAGGCACGCTCTTGCAACCCCAGACCGAAGTCTGGCGTATTGTCAAGTGTATGTATGCGTGTGTGTATCAGTTTGTAGTATGGACGTGTTGGCCAGTGGATGCGGATTTGTATGATATATCTGTTTGTAATGTGTTTCACTATTGCAGTTTTGAAGTACAATAGTTTTGCCAATCCTGTCTGTAAGTGGAGAAGTAGTCATACTGAGGAAAATCTCCGACATGCCCAGTCAAACTGAACACGAAGTGATTTCGAACCAGGTATGTTGGGATTGCAAACCAAGACTAAAATTTAGGTCTCACTAAACCCGTTAATTAAGCCTGCAACCAGCCATTTGCAGTGGCGATTTCGAAAAAAAGGCTTTTCACGCAATGAGATTGCCAGTTCGATTACAACTCTATATAGCCGCCTTTTACTGCATAATGTTGTTAAATATGTCCACAATGAGTAAGATTACTCTTTGGTGTAGAAGACTCTGCAGAATCTGTCTACAACCAGTTATATTTACATCACCTTGCTCTAAAAGCTATACGCATCCAATTTATTCTTAAATGCATTAACTGTCCTTGCCTCCACCACCTCCCTTGGCAATGCATTCCAAGCATTCACGTTTCAATAATGGTGACAGCTGGTTTGCAATTACATTTGATTTTTTGGCGCTTGATCTCAGTTTCTCAATCTAAACCTCCATCCTGTGTGAAAACACTGCCCAAGCACTTGAACTCATGCACTTGTTTGACCTTGTCCCCGTTTACCGTAATGTTCAAGTTTTCAGACGATCTGCTTGTCTGCAGAGCTTCTGTTTTGGATGGGTTACTTCATTAACTGTATATTTCACACACAGAGTTGAGCGCAGTCAGATGTTGCTGTAGATCATCTTTACTCTCCTAAAGTAGGCATTGATCATCTGCAAAAAAGGAGTTCATTTAACTGATCAACCCCTGTCCTTTTTTTCTCGGCATTTCTTGGCAGGTGTTCCATTTTGGCCTACATCGTTATTCTGTCCATATGTGTTGAAAAGCAGTGGCGACAACACACACCCTTGTCTCACTCTGGTTGTTATCTCCATTGTTTCGATCAGACCATCTGTTGTTCTTACTATACTTTGGCACCCTTGGTACAGTGCTCTAACATTCTCTAATAGCTGCCCGTGTACTCCGTAGTCGTCTAGGATGGCCCATAGTTTGTTTCTGTCTACTCTATCGAAAATTCTTTTTTGATCTACGAAAGCAACGTTGTTTCCGATTGTATTCTATGTTTGTTACGCTGAGTTGTCTCAGGGTGAATAAAGCGTCTGTGCAGCTCCTACTCCGCCGGAAAAACAAATTCAGCCACACTGAGCTGTAGTTCGAGGATGGCCGAATTCTCTGCTCTAGGATTTTTGCGTCCAATAGTGACAAAGAAACAATATCCCGCCGGTAAACTCGTTTAACTCGGAGTAAACTCGTTTCTGTTGATTTTGTTTTTTCCAAATGTGGCACTATGATAGCTTTCTACAAGTCTTTTTTAGGAAATCTACTTTGCTCCCAAGCCGCTGAGAATATTCTATGTAGCCATTTTACTCCTAGGAATCCACAAGCTTTAATTGCCGCCCAGGTTATTACGTCCGCGCTGGCAGCTATAGGGTTTGGGCTTTTTAAAATGACTTCTTCAATGTCCCGGATTAATATTTCCAGCTTTAATTTTCCCGTGTATTGAGTACCTCTGTGCATCATTCAGGTTTAGCCGTTTTAGGACATGCTCTCTCCATTGTGCTTCCCTTTTTTCTGGATCAAAAAACGGCGTACCGTGTTGAGTGATCTCGAGGTAAGACGTCGGCCTCTGGTGCTGTAGGTCGAGAGTTTAAATCCTGGTGGAGACAGGAATTTGTTCTCGTGGACTTTCTGGCATTTCCCCGGATCTCTGGGTAGTAGAGATCAGATGCCCGTGTGCAGTGTCGCGCACGTTACAAATTCCTCGACAGTTGGAAATAAAACAGAGTAGGCTCAACGTCCGCTGGCCGGGCAAAATTCAAAATGATGTTAAAAATCTACCAAATCTATTACCGGATCCTCGTCGGTGCTACAGAGTTCGTGCAATGTACTGAGACTCTCCAATAAATGTGGAGAACAGCGCACTTATGGGTTAAACCTTGTGCAATGACGTTGATTCTTCTACTAAAGTAAACTAAACTAATTGTGGTGATGTTAAAACTGTCGTCTCTAATTCTCATTGCCCTGACACTTTTAAAGAAATCTCTCAGTTTCTTGCGACACATAAGCGTTAACTGTTCACCGTATTTACTACATGCGTCTTATTTGGAGTTCTTGATTACGTTTTTCGAAGCCTTCCTCCGAGTTTGTAGGCTACGTAATCCTCTTGTGATGTCGTTTTCAACCACTTTTTGTATAATTTTTTCTTTGATTGTATTGCATCCACTGTTGATTCCGACACGCCGTTCTTTTATTTTGAAATCGACGAAGTTTCTTACTACCGCAATTTGCATCCACCGTGTTCATCAATGCTGATTTGAACCGCTGCCACTTTCATTCGTTACATTGCCAGATGTTACTGGCAGGGACTCTTTTTTGTCTTTAATTTTACGTTGTTCGGGTGTCTTTCTACTCTAGTTTTCCATATTTGTGACTTATATCTGTCTCTGCATATTCTGTCTGCTTTGGTTTGTAGGTATTTGGGTTAGTACTACGGGACGATCATCGGTATCAATAATGATGCTGGGGAAACCCTTGAGACGGTTATTTCTGGTTTTTGTTTCCCTTTGTAATCTATTTTGGATGATATAGCTGCATCATTCCATCGCTACCGTGTTTTAATATGAATTTTCTGGTGGTGAAAAGAGTATTTGTTATAATCAGCCCCTGTTCAAGACATAGAAAGATAAGCTCTTCCTCGTTGCTATTGTGCTTTAGTGTGCAATCCCTAAACGCACAAAGACAGATCTTCCGTGCCGATGTTTCCCCACTTTGCCGTTGAAATTGCCCATCGCCATTGTTCTGCTCATTTACCCTATTTATGCTCGAGGAACTCCTTTCTATCTTTCTCGCTGTAGCTGTCATTACACGGGGCATACACTTGAATCTAGTGGTTGTAGTAATAGCTCCTTTTCAGTCATGTCTGACTATAGGTTGATGCGACCTTGGAGTAGCAACTCTCTACAGTTTCGGTTTTTCCTTTTCCTTTGTGCGTTGTCTCTTCACTTCCCTGTGTTGCAGAAGATTATTTTCGCCCAGCCTGAAGTGGCTCTTCAGGTTACATCTCCATTTGGATCGATCTGCAGCTATGTCTTCTCAAGAGGTCAGATCCATACACAGAGCCTTCATATCCCGCTTACATGCGTTCTTGAACCGCAGCTGTGGTCGGCTAGCTGTTCTTTCACCACACGCCATCTGTCCATATAGAATATCTATGGGGAAGCGACCGTCTTCCATGCGAGGAACATGACCAAGGCATCGCAGTCTTCGTTGGCGAATCACGGTTGTCGTTTTCGTCTGATCTGTATATTGCAGCCGTATGTTGTTTTTTTTCGTAAATAAATACTTCATATCTGTCATGCGTTTTGCCTTATCCGGATGTATTGCCAGTTGCCCATCTGTTTCTGTTTCTAAGAATCGATGTCACTGTACTCCGGGCATACTCATAGGTGCTCAGTCTCTCTCATCAAATGGCGTAAGGTATGGATGTTGATGGTCCCTGTAGCTCGCTGGTTGTACACTCTCCTGTGCCGTCCTCTCATGCGCCCCACTCCGCTCGAACCTCGTTTAATGTCGAAACTTTGCAGTCTGTAGATTGCTGCTTCATCTATTGCGGTGTCTTTATCCAGCAGGCGGTCATTGATTGATTTCAAAATGTCACTTTCTATCCATCACTAATGTGCCCATGAGGAGAGCTTCTGAAGTCATGATGTTAGCTCATTCATTGCCCTGACCCCGGCATGAGTAGGACAGTAGATCCAGGTCAACGTCTGGAGCTTTGAGGCCTCAACAGCAGCTATCCACTCGTACCTAAGTCATCCTTTCTGTACTTTTTGAAGTACGGCTTGCGCGTGTGTTACGTTGACTGCCTTTGTTATAGGTCTCAGATATCCATTTCAGTGCTGAGGTCACTGCTTCCGTCTCCATTCTCATACTGTAGGTTGTTGACATGTATGTCCTACTGCGCTCACCAACGACCTCTCCCCTCACTAGCTGAGAAACCCCAGCCTGATGTCCCACTGCGCACGACTGATCCGTCGGTGTATATGACAGCGTCACTCTCCTGGGTGTTCTCAGTTATCAGCTGATACACCTCGTGCTCCGTTCTCTGCATTCCTTGCCTAAGGTTATGATGACTCTCTGGTATTCTATCATTCTATCACCAGTGTGGGCCCATTCTTCCCCTCTGGCTATCTTCTCAGTTGGAGTGACGTGTCCCATTGATATCTCAGCCTGTGCCATCCATGACGACCCTCTCTTGATTCTTGATCCCTTGGTGTCTGAGATACTACTGTGCAGAGGGTGCCGCGTGTCTGTGGTGACACTCATATAGGCTTTGACTTGTGACAGTTTGGATGTCACCGATAACAATCACAACATGTACCGCATCATCACTATCGGGGTATCTCTAGTGCAGACCAGAACCAGTCGCATACCTTCATTCTAGATCCATTCCAACCTTTCACACTGTGTTCTTGATAGTATGAGGATGCCTAGTCCGTAATCGATGACAGACAACATGACCTGACGAAATAGGATGTACATGAGGCGTTGTTCCAAGTCGGCAGCTGCCATGGTCTTGAGTGCTCCTAACCCTCTCTTGCATATTTGTACGAAGTGGTCAACATGGCAGTTATAGAAAAGACTGCGATCAAAAGTCACTCCGAGGTATTTCAACCTGTCACACCTGTCAATGGTGCAACCATCAAAAGTGATGCCCAGGAGCTCAGCCTTTACTATGGAATTATTCAAAGAGCCACATCATGCAGGTCTTGTTCGGATTGATCTTGGAGCTTTAGTCACCGCACCACTGTTAGATTACTTGCAAGGATTCCTGTATGTCTTTGACAAACTCTTGCATATCTGAGCCAGTCCTGTACGTTAGAATGTCATCGACAAATGTCAACGTTCGCCCTGTCCCTGTGGATTGAATATTGGCCACTTTTACTGTGTAGATGTTAAACAGCACCGGTGAAAGCGGAGACCCTTGAGGCAGTCCTGGACACATTCGCCTCGGTTCTAATGTCCACGATCCCACGCGTATCGGAACTTCTTTCCATCAGGGCAACTGATATCCAACTAACTAGCCACACGTTTAAACCACACTGATGCAGACAGGCAATTAAGGTCCCAAAATCGACACGGTTGTATGCGTTTTCCAGGTCGAGTGCCACCGCGACTGTTTCTTGCGTTGACTGAAACCCTTCATACACATCATACGCGAATGTTCCACCGTTAGCTGAGGTCGCCTTCGCTGTTCTATAGCTGCCCAGCGTATCGGGTAGAATCTGCTCCCGTTCAGTTGCAATCCCAAGAGATGATGACGACAATATCAGACGGCTTTGTCTATCGTTTTGTCTATCTTGCGCTGTATTTGGATTATTAAAGTGAGGAAGAAACTGCGTTTGTCATCAACCTCACTTTCATGACATTGGTTAAGACAGCTTGAGGTAATTCAGTATGCAGGTACTCCTTTGAAGTCAGGGATCTCTTGAAACCAAATTCTTTCCGTTAATGGTTTGGAGAGGTGAGTGCTTTACTTCTCAATCACAGACAGTACAATTGCAAATTATGAAGAAAAAAAATGAAAAAAAAACCAAAATTATCATCCCTGGCGGGATTCGAACCCGCGACCTCTGGATTAGAAGTCCAGCGCGCTATCCACTGCGCTACAGGGACTTACATGATAAATGAGAAATGTAAACATACAGATCATAAGCTTAAAGATTCTTAGACAGAATATGGAAAACAATTAGCATTTTTTTGTTTAGTATAAGCATAATGAAATCTTAGCGTTATGTTGTAGATCATGTTTTTATTCTCTATTTTATTTTTATGATATCAAAAATATTGTGACAACATTTCCATTGCGGACACAAAGGGATATTACTCTAACTTGACGGACACAGAATTATAACTTCCGGTTTTTGTCAAACTGAAGACGTTGACTATTGATAGCAACTGTCAGTGTAAATATGGCAGAGAAGAAAAAAGGAAAGCAGCGTAAAGCTGAAGAGGTTTGTTTCATTTATAGAATATCCTGTCAAACATGATGCTTAGTCACGTATGCGCCCTCTGTCTATTTTTCTATTACAAGGAACTTAGCACTGTGTTTATTGATGCTGTTCCTAAGCCGACTAATAGTAATTATGTCTTAGTGTCTATTAATTATAAATAATTAGTATGGTTGGTATAACATTAACTATACTATAACTATAAGTATAGATCTTTAACTATAATTGATTAAATCTATTTATCATTTGCTAGACCTATATATTACTTTAAGTCGTTATTGTTACTTTGCACACATAATATTAATAATAATACTAAAAATAGTAAAAGCTCCTATGGCTACCTCTAATGTTTACATGGGAGCATCTTTGATTCTTTCTCAACTTCACTTTCTGTCATGACAGACTACAGAGCATAGCAGTCAGCCAATTCGACGATTGATATGAGAATATTTAATATGATTATACCATATAGATATGCTGGATCAATCTAAACTGTACGAGGACCTATGATCCAGTCAAGTACAGCGTAGGCCTATGTCACATGATACTATGTATGTGCAAACAGCAGCCAGCGATTTATAGATGGCTGCTTCAGTGCTTGCATCAGCGTCAGCCAAACAGAGCAGAGTCAGACCAAGACCCTATTCTGTCTCCAAGTGGTGGCCTTGGAAACAGGCTGCACTAGTGGAGTCTAGCTAAGAGAATAGAGATCACAATGCAAAGGCAAACCTGGCCCCAAAAAAATCAACTGAAACCAGATGTGTTGGGCCAAAAAGCGCGTAATATTTCAGCCTTGCTGTAAACTGCAACACATTACCACTTTAAGAATGAAGAATCAACTGTACCAACAAACAAACAAAATAAAACTTATGTGAAAAAAATGTATTTAAAAAAATTATGCAAGTCACAATTACTTACAAATATAAATTGATTAAAATTTAAATATGTATTTAATATTCTAAAGGAGAGGGCACAGAAATTGTGACTTAGAATATACAGACAAAAGACAAAGATATGAGAACAAATGTCCAATACAAAATTACAAATATGTAACTCAAATATAAAGTCAGCTTTTTTGTATGGCTCTGAAACATGGAGAACAACAGAAACAATAAAGAAGCTACAGACTTTCATAAATGGATGCCCACACAGAATAGAGAGATTGGAATGGTACGAACTCAGGAAAGATCACTAATGTGGAACTGTTGGAATAAATCAGACAGGTATCAGTGGATCATGATAATGTGAGAAGAAGATGCTGACATTGGATAGGACAGACATTAAGGAAATGTGCTGATAGCATTACAAGACAGTTTCCGCCCAGTGTGAATATGTCTTGATTATAAAAGATAGCTACTTCTTCTTTTAATTGTATCTTTGATGTTTTCACCGTCAGATGAGTGCATTTTAAATTCAACCAATTATTTGGAGTTCCCCTTTTAACTGTGTACAATATTGAGACTGCTGTTGAATCGCTGGACCAGTATTTCTGCTTTAACTCATTCACTCACAAATATTTTGGGCCTCTGAATGTAATTTTTTTTCTAATGTGGAACTCAAATACAAAATCATTTAGTTGTGATCTATTTATCATCGATAAAGGTTCACTGAAATAGCACACATTATATACCAAACTGTCCAGAATACAATGGAATACATGTATTTCACAAATGTCAATAAACATTTGTGTATGAGGGATTATAGTTGTATAGTTTATTTTTTAAAATTAGGGAGAAAAATGTTCCTATCATCAACACATATTCATCTCTAAACCAATACAAGTATCACATCATGACTTTCTATTGATGGTAAATCCACAATGGAAGATGTTCTAAAAGTTACACCTAATTTGGGGCAGTTTTAACAGTATTTACTTTTTACTGAAGCATGTGAAGTTGAGAACGTGCTCAAAAATGAAACACTAGTGTGAGTGTTTACAATTTACACACACCCAGAAAGAATGTTCCGGCTATAATCAAATTATATCAATAAATCAATAAAAAATCCTGTCTGGTCTCTGTATAGTATAGGTCCTCAACAAATGCCCATCAAGTTTTCTAATCATGTCTTTTTTGCTGTCTTTACAGTTGCTTCAAATTCCCTCTTTCATGAGTGTCACATCTTCCTCTACTTCTCTTGCGCTGTTGATTCCAGAACATAGCTTGTCTGGTAATGTTATCCACTAGTTTCCATAATATGTGGCCTATCCATCGCTCCCTCCGTATTTCATTCTACACTGATATTTGTCCCATTTTTTCCATCAGTTCCACGTTGGTGATCTTGTCATACCATTTCCACTCTTGTGTTTTACGAAGGTCTGTACTTTTTTCATAAGTACCTGTTTTGTCCTCCATGTTTCAGAGCCATATAATAGAACTGTTGGAGCTAAACATTTTTATTTTGGTGGTGGTTTTAATTTCTTTTGACTTCCATAAATTCCTCAATGCAATGAAAGCTCTTCTGTATTCTTAACTGATCAGCATTTTCTATACCTCCTACTATGTCTATATTACTGCCAAGGTATGTGAAATGAAGGTGGGTGGCTCCCATCCCAATTCTATCATTGTTAATTGTATTTATTTTCAAAAATAAATGTGTTTTGTCTCTGTATTTTTAGCTCTAATTATTGGCAAATTTTTAGTGACCTCTCTTCGAGTATATGCATATACTCAAAATATATACACATACATATATATTACACGCTAACATGGCTGTGCAGGATCTTGAACCTTTACTGAATTATTGAACTGTTACTGCCATTGCTCGAGAGAAAAGAGGGCACTGCCCTCTTGACAGAAGATTTAGTTTCACTTTCATCGCTGGACTTAGAACTAAGACTAGATAAGGAAGAAATTGAAATATTGCTATCAGAATGATCAATATCTTCAGCATCACTACCGTTAACAATAATATAATCTATCTATTACCTAGCTTGTACTGTAGAAACTCTATTTAAATAGTCTGGCTGAAGGGGCAAAAAAAAGCAAAACATTTTTCACCCCAGCTCTTCCGGAAATGAAAAGTACAAAATCTGGACTTCCGTCTTTAACCAAATTAAAACATTTAAGGGAAATATAAATAAAAAAATATGTGATTTATGTGAACACCGTCGTCCTGGGTTTTCTGAAAAAAATCTGGAAACCGATAAATCAACGCACGGGAGAGAATGAATTAACTGGCCATACTTGGGACAATCATGTAATACACAATCAACAGTTTGTTTGTTTAGTCCAGTGGTAAGGCAGACAGCTGAAGCTTGTACATGTATTTATTCAGTCTGTTGTGCTTTGTCCTGAGGCAAAGAATGAAGATCTGTTTCTGCTGGTCAAGGATGTGGGATGTGACAGTCACAATTTCTTTCTCTTTTCGCAAGCCAATCTGCTTGCCAATCTCGTTCTCCAAAATGCCAAAGTGAGTTGGTAGTCACTGAATTATAGTTCACTTTCTGGCAGCTGCCTTGCTTAATTAATTCCTCATGTGTGGGAGTTTGCAACAGTTGAAAGCTTGCAGTACATATAATGCATCTGTATAGAAGACTGCCTTGTGATAGAATTGTTGTTATGGATCATATTCGCAGCTTGTTCAAATGCTTGATCCTCAGCTGTGTAGTTCGATCAAAATTTATCAGTGGGAATACTCCTAGTGTCTCAATGGTTTTCATGATATCTTTTTTTCTTTTTCATCGTTCATTCTCAAACTCCCACCACCAAGCCTTAAAAAGTGCTTTGCAAGTAGCAGAATATTGTCCAGAGATGTGTTGTGTTATAGTTTACAGCTTGACTGTGATATTTGCATATTTTGGTCCAACACATCTGACTACAGCAAACATTTTTGGGTATCGGGCTAGCCTTTCCTCTTCAATCCAGGATATGAGATAAAGATACCAGCTCAACCATTTGTTGCTTTGTGAGTCTTGTATCTACAAAAGAAATTTGCTTTTGCAAATCATTATACTCATGTCCAGTTGTGGGGCCATGGATTAATGTGTTAATTTACAAGGTCTTGTTTTCCAATGGTATTGGAAATATAGGGTGGGCTTTGGAGGTGTTGTCTTCATTGGTAGATCTGATTTGTGATTTATTTTAAAGATTCATTCCCAAATGGATGATGTCATGTTTACGATAATGCGGATATCAAATGGTCTAGTCTTGCCTTCATAGGGTGCTCTGACATACTGCTGTATTTTTCCATCTGGATGTCGGCATAGTTTTCGTGGCTCATATAATAAGACAGAGCTTGGTTTTGGCTCCTTATTCAATGACTAAAGATGTGTATTTGCAGATGATGGGCCGAACTCAAACTGCTGCCTTATTACTTACTACATTGTAGATCTTTTTAACGATTTTAAAAATTTGCTTTCTGAGTAAGTTTTATTCCAAGTAAGCATTTTATCAAATGTCATCCTAGGTGAGCTAGCTTTTTTATGTCACATAGCAACCAAGATGGCGGTGTCTTTTTGTCTACTCCGCAAAAGCCGGTTAGCAGCTGGCAGGGACTTCAGGTTGGTTTCTGTGTTATAGCACTTCCCCCAGGCTTAGTGTGGAAATCGGCCTTGTCACCGCTAATTTTAAGCCAAACAAATCGAGTCAAACTGCTCATTCATTCTAGCTGCAATCAGACCTCAGGGTTTCTTTTATTGTCTCATCAATAAGTAAACACACCCTGTCAACGTACATTTCAAGTCGTAGCTCTTGCAACCTCCAAAGTGGTTTCGGCAAACATAAACAATACCATTTAATGGTCAGCCTAAAGAATATAAAATATAGAATTGTCGTTGGAATATCTGAAACTCACGCTCATTTTGATTCACGCTTCACTTGGTGTGAAACAGGAGATGAGGTTCACGTTGGTGCTGGTGAGGGACAATATCACGTTGGTGGAATAGGCTTTATTATTGCTAAATGCAGTGCACCATTTGTTCAATTTGTTGAGATTATCAGCTCTAGAATAGCAACACTCAAGCTGGAAGTGCATGACCAAGCTAAGCCACTTATTCTCGTACAGTGCTATGCGCCCCACAGTGGATATACAGATGACGACATCTAATATTTCTACGAGCTGTTTGAAACTCAACTACAACAACCAGCATACAAAATAGTTGTAATTGGGGACTTCAATGCGAGAGTAGGGTGTAGGCAGGCGAACATTACATCGGCGCCTTCTTCGACGGCATCCAAATTACCAGAGGTGAGCGTCTGGCTGTCTTTGTCCAAATACTGAAGCTTCATGTAATGAACACCTACCTACAAAAGCTGGCTAGGAACAGATGGACCTGGCACTCCCCGAACTGGGAAACCAAAGCGGAAATAGACTATGTGCTGTGTGACGACATCAAGTTTGTTACAAATGTAGAGGTGCTGCATCGACTAGACATAAACAGCGACCACAGACCCATAAAGGCAACTTTAAACATGGACTCACTACTGCACAAATTACGTTTTCAGATTCCAACATTGCTAGATGCTGCTATGCTGTCAAAGAAAATCTGACAAGAGGATTGTAGGTGCGAGCGGTCTCCTACCTGAAACAGCTGACAGAAAAGCTGAAACATTGTATCACTTCATTAAAAGTACACAAACGGCAGTTGGATTAGTAAAGACACCCTACAACTTCTACATAAGAAGAGAAGGCTGAAACAGAATGGCAAACACAACAGACTCGAGTTATGCGAGCTGAACAAGCTGATCAGAAGCAGACTAAAAGAGGACATTGAACAGCATAGTCTGAACAAGATGATCAGAGCAGCTGAGACAAGAGGTAGCATAATCAAATGCCGAAAAAGCCTTCTACAATCGAAAAATATTATGACTGCCCTAAAAAATGCAGAATGTTGAAGTATGGTCTGGAAATAGAATTTGGTCACACAGAGTCCATGGTAGATGCAGAGCTTTAAAAGTCATTGCAAAACAGGAAGGCCATTAATCGTGATCAGCGCCTACTCTAGCAATGAAGAAACTGAATAGAACAAGTTGTTCCTGACTCGATATGCTTCTAATGACTAATGATAGGTTCTCATAAAAAGCATCTTTGGCTTCAGGCTCGGAACATAAGGTAGAGCACATGCACTGACAAGAGTGGCAGGAACAACAGTAGCATGAAGACAGAGACAGAGTGTAAGCTGTAGTATAGAGACAGAGGGTAAGCAGATGCTCTGGTCCATTTTTGCCTGGTTAAATCATGTGTACCTTTACACCTCACGGTAGAAGAGGAGCGACTAAGTAAAATTTAAAAAAAGTAAACCATGTGTGTTAGAGACTTTTTCACCACAAAGCCTATTCCATGCTCTCTTTTTTCACTGAGGTCTTTTCCTTGCCAGTAGAATATGTAGGTCTTCTTACTTATTGATCCTGATCTCGCTAAGCGAGTTTCGGCAACGTGGACATTCGTAGTTGATAATGTGTATTTTGTTGTTTTTAACATCGTTTATTTGATGAAGATTATCTGACAGGCCAGTCAACATAGTACGATGCACTTTCCAACATCCCATGTTGATATTCGATGCGTATTGTGTTGTGCCTTCATTGAAGGTTGGCTTGATGGTCTGGTCTCTCCAAGATGCAATCTTGGACATATTTCTACGGAGAACATGCAGCAAGCTCCCCTCTCTGCGTTCATAATTAGTCCATTGGAACGACATTAGTGATACTGCCTGTAATCAACGATATTACAGGAGTTGCCAAAATATTGATTGTATCACCATTTTACTGCCTTAGGTACTCCTCCAGCATCGGATTTTTCTTAGGGCTTACTCTAGAAGCCTTACCAGTAAACAAAAAAATAAAAATATACATTACATCACGAGCGAGTAAGAACCACAACAATGTCACTAGGCCACATGTGTACAGTTGGTTACATCACGAAATCATGAATATATCACAGATAGTAATATAGGTATGTGCTTGTAAGTACCAGATATATAGAGAGAGACAGAGTGAATAGTGCATAAGATGTGCACTGTGAAATGACAGTTTTGGGGATTTAAAAAAATAAAAATTTGTATACACTTCGTTAACCAATGATACAAAATGATGTGAGATCAGAGACTAAAGCCTACATGATCTTGCAACTCAGAGTTGACTTAGTGTGAGCAGCCAGGATTGTTCATGACAAGCAACAACATATGATCATTTAGCAGGAAAGCCATACAGTTACTACCTGTACTATTTTCACTTTCTAAAATGGAGGCCACAGACCACCAATAGAAATATGTTGTGTCTTACAGTATCATTTAGCATTGGTTCCTAATTGCTTTGGCTGTTCTTTCTATTTACATTAGTTTTTGTTTCTTGTAACTGAAATTCAAAGTTGTACATGAAATGCTGTCTATTTAGATTTGACTAACTCCGAAAAAATCTGGCAGTACTTAAGTACAATGGCGGCATTATTTTCTGCACCATTTATACATTGTTTTTGCAGTACATAGCTATTCTATATTTTTATGATTAAAAAATAAATAATTTTGTGCCATTTTTAAAAAACTTCTTCTTTTGCCCTACTGCTCTGTCATATGGTGTCGCAGAGAGGTGGGATGTGTATATTTCTTGTTATCACCAAGTGGAAGGCTTGTGCTGTCGTTAGGTGTAACTTTCAGAGAGTGCTAGAGACACTCTCAACCCATCAACATTGTGGACTGGAGACCTACATATTATATGCTCTTGATGCAGACTGATCGTAATGCATTCTGACTAAATTACCAAACCACTTGATTTGTTGTACTTCAGTGTAGTTACTAACTGGGTTTGTCCCCACTGTCTGCCTCAGCGTGGTGTTGCGGATTCGGTCACAGATTGCCTTTCCAGCTGCACTTCTCACACAGCACATTTCACAGCTCTGGATCTTACACTTATGTGTTGCTAGTAAGGACCAAGATTGACATTGTTAACACAATGTAGGAATAAATAGTATTTTCATCAGCCTCTTCTTAGTTAAAAGAAATACTCTAGGGTGTTTCAAAATGGGTGCAATTTGATAGTGGACATTGTTTGCCTTCTGAATTCTATGTGCAATCTCTCTGTCCACTCTACCGTCTTCAGTGAACATACTCCCATACTTGCTTGATACCAATGTCTCTGATGTGGAAACTTCTCTGCAATTTTTCACGTGAAATCAATAGTCTCTGTCTTGCCTGTGTTGATATTCGTGTCATACACAATATTAATGTTTTGTTTATAGCAATTTCTATTAAGACATCTTTTGGTGCCAGGTTGAAATATTAGATGAGCCAGAATGTTGGTAGGAAGTTAAATGTTGAACAGCCCTGTCTAACAAGATGTTATTCTGCTTAATATAGTGAAATATTTGTCTTTTTAGAAAGTTATAGGAAACAGTTACAATTACTTAGACTTAGTTATGGATTATAATTCCTTTCACTCATTCTTGCTACACTGATGCAAATTTAAAAACAAATTAATATATCTTTTTTTTAAGGAGAAACCAACAAAGGAGGAATATGCGGTAGCAAAACATTTGCGTTTTAACCTGCCATTGAGGGAAGGGAAGTTGCATGGAATGGAAGTGAAGTGTTTTTTTGGTAAGCATTATGGTTCATGGTAAATTAGCTGCTGCTTTTATTTAAATTTATTTATTGAATTAAGGTCATTACAAAGATCTAATGTTTTATTATATTCCCATAATTGCCCAGAATAGTGGTGTTTAGTTGGGTTAATTTAGAGATTAGGACTGTCTCTGTCACTGACTTGTTGGTGCTGACAAAACAAAATAGAGCAACTGGAATTAATTTGGAAAATGTGATGTTCAGGTATACAGATGGCCAAACTTCATTTTTCAATAAGTTGTCAGATAAACTCTGTCAGTGCTGCAGGTATATTAGAGGTGGTTGAAAAGCCCAGGTGAAGTTATTTATATAATAATGATGGACCTTACCAGATACTGATCTTTGTATTTGAATCTTGTTGCAATAAATGCCAAACCAATCTAATTATCTTACGTGCTGATTGACTTTTTCATCCACTTGTGTCATTAGTTGATGTGGGCAGTTTATGTTGTCTTCCTTGGTCTAAGTGTGTTGTACCAGTTGTTGTAAGCTCATGTTGTTGTATGATTTCTGCTATGGCATTGATCTACATGTCACATGGGTTACTCATGCTTTGTAAGGTAGAGGTACAGTGTGTCCTTCAGCAGACTGAAGTGCTGGTTAGAAATGAAGTATTAGAGACATCAGTATATTAAGCCACAGTCAGATCTTATTGAGTAAATGTGCAGTGGCAGTTGATCAGGTTGCATTCTGATGAGATTTCTGACCCATCTTATTTTCTGTCTGCAGGGGGTAGTTCTCACCATATTTCTAGTGTCATCATTTCTAATTTTATCTCTCCTGGTGTACCACTTTTATAAGATGTTTAATTTCATATGTTATCATTTTCCTCTCCTATGCCTTGGATAAGAACCAAGATTGGCAGTACAAAAGTTAGAATAAATATACTGCTGATCAGTTGTTGTTTTGCTGCCAAGCTGATGTTCGGATGTTTAAAAGTGGTGATAGTTGATAAATCACAACAGATGTTTTCTAACTTCTAGTTTTGATTATTCTATCAAGTTCCTAGGTGTTTGAACTCTTGGATCTTTTCAGCTGGGCATTGTTTACGTGTGTGTTTAGTGGACATAGCGTTGTGCTAATCTTAAAGGTTTCTATCTTTGATGTATTAATCTTTATATTACATATTTCACAGGCTGTGCGAAGTGCATTCAGATGATTCTTTCTATTCGCATGTACTAGACTTTGATCATCTGCAAAGAGTAGTTTGTGTATTGAGTTGGGCTTCTCACTTCCCGTATTGAATTCCCCTTCTGGTGATACAATTTGGCTTGATTCTGTTATTTTATCCATGTAAATGGTGAAAGCCAACATCCCTATTGTACTCCTGTGGTTATCTCAAAAGCATCTGTGACTTCATCAGTCATTCTTATTACATTTTCTTTCATATAATACAATGCTCTCATGTTATCTAATAATTGTCCTGTTATTCTCCTAATATATAAATGTTGTATGTTTAAAATGCTTGTCATATTCTGTTGTTCTTTCACTTAATTGTCTAAGTTGAATGAGGCATTAGTACACTTCATTCTCTTACAGAACCCAAATTGAGTTTTGCTCATCTGAGGTTCAGCAATTGTCTTATTCTTTTTTAGAGTATTTTTGAATATATCTTGCCTATAAGACAATGTTAGGTTATACATCTGTATGTATTACATTTTCTTTTATTGCATTGTTTCTTCAAAATTGGTATTATTGTTTCAGTTGATATTATTAAACGTTGTGACATCCATACCTGATGACTTATTTATAGCGCTGTTCTTTATGACTCTTTTTAGTTGTTGAAAGAATATATATATATATATATATATATATATATATATATATATTGATTGTCCTTGAGTGCCTTTTGTGTTGGCCAGATGAGAAATTAATATGGGGGGGGGGGGGGTGGAATGAGTGTTGGAGAGAAGGAGAAAATACTTGCATAATTATCACGACAATCCCAGCTAGTGTTTCCTTGTTTCAAATGTTGGTTTCTGTCATTGTGTTCTTTATATCTTTTTCTGTCACTGATTCCTTCTTGACATGTCTTTCCCTTTTTTTTCTTAATACATGTACCTGTTGTCGTCATAATATATGTTTTCTGTCATTGTTTTCTTACCAATGTCCATTTAATGGATGTTTTGTTTCTAATATCTATTTGATTTCTTCATAATTTCTGTTTATGCAAACTTCATATCTACTTATGTCATTGTTCTCTTCTTAATATATGTGTGTGTATGTATTTATTTTTTCCATATAAACAGGATTTTATTTGTTTCTTCTAGTCCAGTTCTATTCCCTATAAATGCTTGTTACATGCGAAAGTCTTTGTTGATTTGCAGGCAACACTGCAGTTGATAAGCTGTTGCAATCCAAATGGTCAGCTACCAAAAACAAAAAGGACCCCCTCTTCACTAACAGAAATTCATGTGTTGCTTATATGCTGAGGTAAATAATGAAATATAAAGTGTACTTGTATTATTATTATTTTACTATTTGACTATTCTATTATGTCTGCCTGCAGGAAAATGTGTAGTAATGCACATGTAAATTGCTTTATAATTCCGTGGAATAAGCAGTAAGGGAGTAAATTAGAATTGTCTAGGACAATCACTCTTCTCTATTTCTGTGATGTTCAGAAGTGAAAAGATAGTGTCACTTGGATGAAAATATGTGAGCTAAATATATATCTTTTCTTTTGTTCAGATTACTGGAAATGGGACTGTTTCATCGAGCAGAGCGAGAACATAGAAAAAGAGACAAAGATAAAGACAAACCAAAAAGGAAGAAAAAAGACAAGGATGGAGAGAAAGAAGAACCAGCGGAGGAAGAGCTCAGGGTATTTTTATAAGGTTTTAATAAATACAATGTGATTAGTTAGGCATTGAAATGTCACATTCATTATTTTTCTTTGGATCCTTTGGAACGGGAATTATTCACTCATTTGTTTAGGGGAACTTGTTTCTAGAGCCAGCTTTGAAATCCAGAACACTAATTAATACTCTGCATGCTTTTGGCCTGTGGTAAGGACAAGATGTGTAATATCTGCAGCTATATGGCTTTCTACTCTAGAGGGGTTAGATCACACTGTTAGGCATCTACGATCTCTCAGTGTAGCAGTTGTTATATTTGCATCACTGTTAGTCACTTATATCAACATGTTCTCAGTGTGGCAGTGGTTTTATCCTTGTTACTGCTAGTCACCTATATCAACATGTTCTCAGTGTAGTGATAGTACTATCCTTGTTACTGTTAGTCACCTATATCATGTTCTCAGTGTAGTAGTGGTTCTATCCTTGTTACTCCTTGTCACCTATATCAACATGTTCTCAGGGTAGCAGTGGTTCTATCCTTGTTACTGTTAGTCACCTAAATCAACATGTTCTCAGTGTAGTGGTGGTACTATCCTTGTTACTGTTAGTCACCTAAATCAACATTTTCTCAGAGTAGCAGTGGTTCTATCCTTGTTACTGTTAGTCACCTAAATCAACATGTTCTCAGGGTAGCAGTGGTTATATTCTTATTACTATTAAGCAACCACTATCAACGTGCTCTTAAATGCTATTATGTTGTTGTGCTATTTCCTTCTTAACCTATAAATTCTATGTTGTTCGTTTGACATTTAGAATGTGTCAGGGTACATATAAACTTGCTTCAAAATGATCTAATTTACTCTGATGCTGTAGTCTGTCGATTTTGATTTCTTAACTTTTACCGGTCCAGCGGCGAGAGAATATGATGCATAGGCTCTGTACCGCCACTAGCTCTAGGGCCATCACTTTATTTTATATAAACTACCGGGGAATGACTTAGTAACGGCTAAATATACTGCTCTTTTGATTGTAGAGAGTTCCAACTTCTGTTATGTACGGTTAGACAAAGAAAATGGCCATTGTTAAATTTGTTTTAGATTTTGAAAAGAATCTCTTCTGTTTTTTGCTTAGATTTGAAGATTCACCCATTATTCAGAATGGGGGAGATCAGTTTCTGCAACTGATTTTTCTGAGGTAGATGTATTTAGTTTGTTTATGTAAATACAATAATTACGTTTATAGTCGAAGTGACATATATAGACATTAGGGCAAACATCAATAGCAGTATTAGTACGTTTTTCTGCAATTTGTTTTTTCTAAGCGAGGGAAGCTGCTATCGGGTGAATCTATATGTTTGTGCTATTTTTCACCACTATCATCTTCATCTTCTTGTATCTCAGAAACTAACATACATACAATAACAACAATAACACCAACAAGTTCTTTGTTAATATATGTCACCCTAAAAATAAAAATCAACAACCAGGTCGTGAACCTGATGTGCTGAAAAATAATGCAGATACAGGGAATAGATGTAATTTTGTAATCTAAAAAGTAAAAGGTTAAAAATGGCCATTATTTTTTCTTTCTGTTTCCGGCACATTCAAATTACTCATTTTGATCGGCTGTTTTACCTTTAAAATTCATAATATCACACCTACAGGCTGATATTTAAGAGATGTATGTGTATCTCACTGTGTAGAGAGAACATTTGACAGGTGATAGTATTCTTTCCATTCAAAGTTATTAATCTGTTGGAAATCTACTCTACAGATCAAAAATAAATGGTAAAATACCAGAACAAGTGAAGTGCTATAATTTCTTGAAAATATAATGAAATGGAGATCAGAAAGAGAATAGGGATAGCCAAATCTGTTTTCGCCAACATGAGTTATTTATTGGCATCCAAACAAGTCACTTAAAATTAAAAATCACAGTGATCCAGTGTTATGTCTGCTCATTTTTATCTGTCAGTATAGAAACAATAGGAGAAGAGAATTTATGCCTGTTTTGTATATATATATATATTCTTATATATATATATATATATATATATATATATATATATATATATATATAAGAATATATATATATAAGAATATATATATATAAGAATATATATATATATATATATATATATATATATATAATATAATAATGGGGCGCAACTCCTGGAGAAATAAGGAATCCAATGAGAACTGATGAATGAAATCAGAATCTGACAGTTAAGATATCTTTTTTTCATATAAAAAGATTTGCTGAAAACAATACGGGAAAGAAAGGTGGAAAGCAAATGTGGCACAGGCAAGCAACGCCAGACATGGTCAGGAAAACCCTTGCAGATTGTATCAAGACAAGAGGCAGAGAACATTTGAGATTCATTGCACCTGACCTTCGATGTGAAGATGGGACATGACCTGAACTAAATCTTGAAATTTATTATTTATTTATCAACTTTATCTAGAGAGATTCATGATATAAGAATTTATACTAATTTGCTGTTTGTGTGTTGCAGGTTATGGAAGATAAACCAAATATCTTTCCTTTTTTTTAAGTAATAGTTATAAAAATTGAATGACCTTGCAACTTAGTATTACTGTTGGTGTAAGGAAAGGCACTAAAAGATTAGTAGTTTAGTATATAATGCTCATTTGAGCATAAACAACATTATCTTGGGCTACAAGAGTAGGTAAGACTCATTTCTTCATCTTATTTTGTACTACTGCCATTGCCATACGGCTTTGCAGAGAGGCGGGATGCGTAGATTTCTTGTTATCGCCAGGTGGGAGGGTTGTACTGTTGTTAGGTGTAACTACCTGAGAGTGTCAGAAACACCCTTGATCTAATGACGTTGAGGTCTGCCCTTGCTTGTGGGCCAGAATTCTGCATATGATATGCTCTTGCTGCAGGCTGGTCATAATGCATTCTAACTAAATGACCAAACCACTTGATTTGTTGAGAGTAAATGTAGTACTAACTGGATTTGTTCCTACTATCTGCCTTAGTGTGGTGTTGCGGTTTCGGTCACGGATTGTCTTTCCGACTACACTTCTCATACACCGCATCTCAAAGCTCTGGATCTTACTTTTATGTGTTTCTAGTAAGGACCAAGATTGACATTAATAACAACAATGTAGGAATAAATAGTGCATTTATCATCCTCCTCTTAGTTGAAAGAAGCAATCTAGGGTGTTTCAAAATGGGTGCAATCTGATAGTGGACACTGTTCGACTTCTGAATTTTATGTGCAATCTCTCTGTCAACTCTGTGAACATACTACTTAGTTATTTGAACTCCCATACTTGTTTGATATCAATGTCACTGATGTGGAAACATCTCTGCATTTGTTCACACGATATCAACATAGTCTCTGTCTTGCCTGTGTTGATCTTCGTATCATATTCTTTACAAGCGAAAGGGAGAAAGTTCAGCTGGTGTTGTAGGTCTTCTCCATTTTGATAAAAGATGACCTGATCATCAGCAAACAATAGTTCATTTAGGGACTCCTCATGAGGATTAACCAACTGGGACATTATTAATAAAAGTGGAGAATGAACACACCCCTGCCGTGCACCACGCAGCACTGAAAACCAATTTGTCATACCTGCATTTGTTGCACCTCCACTTTTTGCGTACAAGGCACGAATACCATCTAGTAGTTGACCCTCCACACCATATTCCTCCATTACCTCTCAAAGCCTTCATCGGTTTACTCACTCAAATGCCTTTTCGGGATTAATGAAGGCCACATGGAGTGTTTTTATTATATTGTATGTTTTATTTCACCTACCATTTTTTTTTCAGGAAAGACTTCACTAGATTTGTAAAAATAATGATGTGTCATGGACCCAACATTATTAAATTCATTACTAAATTGGAACAAGTTAGTACTTACTCTGTAATACTTATTTATGTCATGACTCACCAGGAACGAAAAGTCAAGAAGGACAGGAAGGGCAAAAGGGATAAAGATGGAGAAGCAGCTGCTGATGATGAGGCAGAGAAAAAAGGAGAGCTTGAGAAAAAAGGAGAGAAAAAGGTATAGCTTAACAAAAATACGAGTCATATTTTCTGAACTGATACATGTTCTATTTAGTGTAGAAGACCTCATTATTAATATGGTTACATGAATATGTTACAAGGATACAAACATTTTGCAAATAGTAAAGTGAATGATGACAATTACTAAGTTCCTATGGGGAACTCAGACACTAGTCCATTCAAGCACAATACACTGACCAAGACCAGAATCATTAAGCAACAACAACTAAGTTCCTACAATGCAAGATAAACATGGGCATCTGCTGCATTGACAGTGGTGAGGCTGACAATCGAAGCTTGTATGTTTTTGTCTGTTGTCTCCTGTCCTGATGCGAAGGGTTTGATAGTTATCGTGTGGTTGATCCTATTTTCATCTGGCAGCCTGGATAGCTCTCTTTTTCTCAAAATATGTGATTTCAATGCTTTCTTGTTCAATATCTGACCCCTTTTTGTGAACCTGCTTCTCATTCCCCAGCATGCCACAATGCGATGGTAGCCACTGAAGTATAGGTCGTTTTCTGGCAGCTACCTTACTTAGTTCGATCCTCAGGTGCAAGGTTTATCTCCCTTGAGAGCTTGCAGTACAGATAGTGCATTTGTGATGATGACTACTTGGTGCTAGCCAGAATTGTTGTCATGAATCATATTTGGAAGTGATAATATCGGTCTTGAGAAGATCATGGACATACATGGAATCAGAACAAAGAAGTGCCATTGGAGAGTTAATTCTGGTCTTTGTGCATTATGTCAGTTGGTGATTGGGTGACTGCATGTTTTCACTTCAATAGGAAGTTCAGATCATCATTACATCTTGTAAAGATCTGTAGAGGTGCTGGTACAGCATCAGTGGACCATCTTCTGGTGGCTAAAGTAAAGTAGAAATTTGAATCGTATGCAGCACATTATAACCACATACAGTCCAATGTTGGTAAATACCAGATATTACCATTAATATTAATGGAAATAGAAGACACAGGAGAGCATTGGTAGTGGAGAAAAGGTATCTGGAAAGAGGCTTGTGATGAAGTTCTGGGGAACAAAGAACGTAGCTGCCAAGATAAAGAACAGGAACTCTTGTAGATTGATGTGTCGGACCAAAAGGTGCAAATATCGCAGTCAAGCTGTAAACTAGCGACAGCGCATTCCGTTCTTCGGACTACATCCTGTTACTTGCAAAGCCCAGTTCACGGCTTAGTAGTGGGAGATTGAGAATGAATACAGAAGAAGAAAAGAACAGGAAGAGCAAGAAGGCAGCTTTCAACTGCAGTAGAACCAGTGGGGCGGAACCCACTGTACCACTACTCTTTTTGGTGCGGACTGCTGGTATAGTTGACAGAGTACTGTTCTTAACTCATTAAGTTCAGTATTTTTCTGGCATTTTAGTGCTGTAACCACGGCCAGGGCATCTGTAAACAGGACTATCTGGCTTTCATTGCTTTCGCCTGTGAGCATTGCTTCTACTGCAGCCTTCAGTGCCTCTGTCTCCGCTCTGAAATTGCTTGAGAATTTACCAGTTGCCACTGACAGTGTTATTTTTCTACCATTTGGTAGGCTCAGGAATACCCCTCCCCCTCCATTCTGTGTTGTGTTTGTTACAGAACCGTCGGTGTATGCATGGGTCCAGTCCATGCTTGAGTAGTTTTCCGCTATGTACCTCAGGGTTATGTCTCTCCTTTCTTGTTCAGTCTGGCTGTTCTTGTTTCCAATACCTGGTATATTTTCGACTACCTCCGGAATGATATGCTGCTTCCATGTGCGTTTGCGTACAGTAGGGATGGGCTTTTGTGTTGTTATGGTGTTCATAGGGTCTTCGCTCATCTTTGCTTTGGCTATTTCTACAAAGTTTCTCCACTTTAGTTTCCCTTTTCCAAATCTATTTAGTCTCTGATGCATTGGATGGTCTGTCAGTCTTCTGAGTTTCTCTGCTTGCTACTGGCTCTGCAGTCTCTTCTGTCATGGATTGCAGATTTGTAATCTTTTCAAGATCTACAATTGGCGTTGACTTCAAGCCTCCTGTTATAACTCTCATGGCTTGGTTTTGAAGTTTGCTAATTTTATCAAAGTTCGCCTTTGCTGCTGTTGCCCATGCCGCAATGCCATACTCGAGAACTGATCTCACTCTTCCAGTGTACAGTTTCTTAAGCATTCTTTCGTCTGCTCCCCAGCTTGTGCCAGCAAGTTTCCTCATGACTGCCATTCTTTCTCTGGCTCTCATTCGGTTTCTCTCGATCTGACTTTTCCATGTCATGCGCCGATCAAATGTGACACCCAAGTAGTTTGGGTTGTCGTTAGGACGCAGATATTTGCCGTTAAGACTTATTTTGGTGTTCTGGGGTTTATTTGAAAGCGAGAATATCGTACGTTGTTTTTTCTTCATTTATTTTGACCAGCCATGATTTCACCCACTCCTCCAACGATGTTAGGGCCTGCTGCATCCGATTGTTTGCTACGGTGAGATTTTTTTCGGAGGTCCACATAGCCAGATCGTCTGCAAACATGGAGCTGTAGACTCTTCTTGTTATATTCTCTATGATGTTGTTTATATACACCAGAAAAAGTGTGGGTGACAGTACTCCCCCTTGAGGTACTCCTTGCTCCAGTGCCACCTTTTTGCTCATCTGCCCTTGAACTTAGACTCTGGCTGTTCTGGTTTCGAGGTAGTGGCTGATCCATCTGTACATTTTCCCACATACTTTACTTCTTCGTAGCTTGACTAAGTCCCTCTTTCCACACCTTGTCAAATGCCTTCTCTAAATCCACCCAAACCGCTACTGTATGCTTTTTCTCTTGGTAAGTATCCTCTATTTTCTGGGCTATGAGAGTGATCTGGTCCTCAGTGGATCTGTGCCGTCTAAAACCTGCTTGCTGTGGAATTATGTGTTTTGCTTCCAGGTACCACATCAGTCTGGTGTTTATCATACGCTCAATCAGTTTTCCTACACAGCTCAGTAGACTGATAGGCCTGTATCCATTTGGATCTGTTCTATCTGTTTCTTTCTTTGGTACTGGTATAAGTACAGCATCTTTCCATGCCTGCGGTACAATTCCCCTTTTCAAGCTTTGGTTCAGGACTGAAAGTAACTTCCTCTTTGCTGTTTGGCCCAACCCCATAAGCATTTCATTTGTTATCCCATCTTTTCCAGGCGATTTCTTTTTCTTTAAAGTTCTCATGGCCTCATCCATTTCATTCATTGTTAGTTTTGCCATCATGTGCTCCTCTGGTGCCATCTTGATGTTGTCGTGGCTCTTTTGTTCTTCACTAATGTCTGTATGCCTGTCTGTAGGGACATCAATGTGGTTTGCTCTGGCATAATGTTCTATAAAGGCATTTGCTGCTTTTTTTTCCGGTAAGCATGTTGTCGCCCTGTATGATGGTAATTTGTTTATTTGATGGTGTTTCGTCGTTCATGGCTCTGACTAAATTCCATAGTTTGTTCCCTTCTTTATCTAGATTGAGGCTTTCTTGTTTTTTTTTTCCAACTGTCTCTTGTTATTTGGTTCAGTGTTCTTTTGTATTTCGCAGTGATGGCCTTGAGGGCGATATTTGCTTCCATAGATTGCTCTCTCTCTGCCATATTCCTAGCATTTGAGACTTCATCCTCAGCTTTCTGCAGTTCTTGATTCCAATATGGCTTGTAGTTTTTCCTTGCCCCTCTTGGGATGGTCTCGGTGGCTGCTTGCAGTATTGCTTTGCTTAGGCTTTCCACCATAGGTTTCATATTGTTATTTCGTGTGTTGATAGTTTCACACAGTCCATCTGTTAGCATTGCAAATCTGTCCCATTCTGTAGTTCCAACGTGGCAGCGGTTTTATTTTCTGGGGGCCTACTTCCATATCAGTATCTAGAATGGGAACCAATGTCATCCAGCATAATAACAGCAATATTTCAGTCAAAACGGAGAACAACAATCATACAGTGCTGCATACTAAAAAACAATGCTCATGAAAATAACAAAGATTTCTTTGATATGCTCCAAAGAACTCTGGGCAAAACTCTGAGGAAGGAAATCAAGATAGTCATGTGAGATCTAGATGTGAAAGTTGGAACATACAGCAATTATGAATTGATTACGGGAAAAAATGACACGGGAAACAGAAATGAAAATGAGGAAAGCTTCTGTGACTTAACTATCTGGCTATAGGAGGCACCGTCTTCTCCACACAGAAGTACGTATAAGGTCACTTTGTGTTCACCAGATGAGCACACAGCGGAAACCAAATTTACCATTTCACAGTAGATTGGAAATAAAGGCGCTACTTACAGGATCTGAGGGTAAAGAGAGGAACAGGCAGAGCATCAGACCACCACATGCTCTTAGCGATTATGCAATACACTGAATACTTACAAAGACAGACAGTTAAAACAAACCACAAACATGCAAAACCTATCAAACAAAGGCACAAAGACTAAATTTAAACTAAATCTGAAGAACAGGTTTGAAATCCTTGAGAACCTCAGCAACGACACCGTTGGCAGATAGCTGCTGGTACAAGGTTGAGGAAACAATTCGGAACTCATGTAAATAGGCTCTTTTAGTAAGAAATATCAGCAAAATGAATGGCTTACACAAAGCACACCAAACCTGATAGGAGAAAGAAGGACTATGAAACAAAAAATAAACACATGGGAAGGACAAACAGAAAAAAACAAGACTGCACACATATTTTGAGCTAAACAAGAATATTGGCCTTTATGTTACCGTTTATCTCTCTATATTGCTGAATCCCATCTAGTGTTTTCTTCGCTCTCTTTATTTGTCGTCTCTTGTCACATAAATCCCGTATTTCACTTGTGATCCATGCTTTCTTCTTAATCCTGCACCTACCTAGAACCTCAGATGTCGTGGAGATTAATGCCGAATTCAGGGCTTCAGTCATCGTCTCAACATCTGCCTCCTCGTTAAGAACCAAGAGAGGTGCGAAACTTCCCCCCATTACCGCTGCAAAGGTCTCCAACTATATCCGGGTACTTCAACTTCTCCAAGTCAAATCTCAGTCTAGTTATCTCTCTTTTCAGAACTTTCTTTGGAAACTTCTTGTCTGGGCGCTATTGATACTAGATCTGAATCTCCTTTGGACCAGAATATAGTCTATTTGACTATGAAGCATACCATTTGGGCTGTGCCACGTCCACCGTCTCGACATTTTATGTGGTCTTAGCGTATTTGCTACTACTAGATAAACGGTAACATGAAGGCCAAGGTGGAATGGATAACGACTCAGTGTGCAGATATCGAACAAAATCTAGGAAGAAATGATGCCAAGGGGGCATATAAATTAGTCAAGGACGTAGTAAGGCCTGTACAAAGTCGAAATACAACGATTCAGGACAAGAGTAGGAAATGTCTCACAGAAGCTCAAGACATTCGTGAGCGCTGGACAGAGTACTGTTTGGAACTATATAAGCATGATGGTCGAGGTGACCCCAGAAATGCAATGTCTCCTGGAGTGAGTCTGATAGAGGAAAATCAACCGATAACAAGGGAAGAAGTATATGAAGCCGTGAAAATGCTGAAGAGAGGGAAGGCTGTAGTTGTGGATAATATCCCAGCAGAGCTCCTACAAGTAGGAGGTGAGGCAACAATTGATACCCTGACATACATCTGCAATAGAATTTGGCAGACAGGAAAGTGGCCCTCCAGCTGGACAAAATCAGTAATTATACCACTGCCTAAATCAGGAAACCTAAATATGTGTCAGAACCATCGAACAATCAGTCTGATAAGTCATCCAAGTAAAGTTCTCTTGAGAATAATACTTAACAGACTGAAACCACAGGCAGAGAATAACATTGCCGAAGAACAAGCGGACTTTCGAGCGGGAAGGAGTACCATCGAGCAGATATTTAATCTTCGGCTAATGAATGAGAAGTACTCAGACAACAACTCTACCATGCCTTCATTAACTTTAGAAAGGCATTTGACAGAGTATGGCATGCGGCGCTATGGTCAACAATGACACATTATAAGTTCAACAGTGATATTGTGAGAGTAATTGCAAACCTTTATGAGCAGGCGACAAGCACAGTCTCAGTAGAGGGAACGCTAGGCGATTGGTTCCGTACGATGGTGGGTGTGAGGCAGGGATGTATACTCTCCCCAACACTCTTCAATATATTCTTGGAGAGAATAATGGAGACGACCTTAAAAGAACATGTTGGCACGGTTAAAATAGGCGACAGGCTTATCACAAACTTTCGATTTGCTGATGATATTGATGTATTGGCAGGCACAGAAAGGGAACTCCAGTAGTTGATTGGTAGCTTGGATAGAGCAGCCCTTAGTTTTGGTATGGAAATAAATGCAGATAAAACAAAGCTCATGACCAATAACATAGCAGGGTTTTAATCTGTAATAGAGGCAAACAGGCAGGAACTTGAGGTGGTAAAATGTTTCAAATATCTGGGATCATTGAACAGTGAATAGGGATCGAAGCCAGAGTTAATTCCAAGAATAGCACAAACAACAGCGACGCTGACTCGGCTGAAACCTATATGGCCAGACAAGCGGCTCGCCCTCGGCATAAAAGTTCATCATGTTAACTAATTGCTGTATAAACCACCACAGCAAGAGCACACAAGGGTACTTTCCAAAGAAGCCAACTGCAATGGTGACCCTATACTCCAGCTGGAGTGAAAAGGAACAAGGAGAAGAATCGTGTAGTCAACCTATGAAGTCACATTTTATCATATAATTTCATTCTACATTTCTAATATCATCTTATTTTTGTATTTGGTTATATAACTTGTAATGTGATTTCTGCTTTGAATATGATCTGAAATGATTTTTTTTATAAATTCAACTTTTTATTGTTCAGTTCTTCATTGGTGAAATAGAATGCCCTTCTCTGTTTTTAGGTAAAACTCAGTTTTAACCATATTATGTTTTTCTGATAGGATGACAAGAAGAGGAAAGAGAAAAGGCTGAAACTCGTCATGCCAGAACAACAGTTTTTTGAGGATGGAGATGAGGTAATGAGCAATTGTACCTGATTGTATCTATCTATCTATCTATCTATCTATCTATCTATCTATCTATCTAACTATCTATCTATCTATCTATCTATCTATCTATCTATCTATCTATCTATCTATCTATCTAACTATCTATCTATCTATCTATCTATCTATCTATGTATCTATCTATCAACAGTCAACTTGTGTCGTTAGACATCGTGGGGAGGTGTGGCCTCCTTTGTTTCATATTTTTTTGGCAGACGGAAATCCGCTGGTAACTTGCCAGGTCAATCTCAGTATCTGTTACCAGATCGATCTGTTAGTAGCCTCTGGAATATACGATTGCCTATTTTTGGGACTGGTGGTGGTGGAAGCATAAATTAGAGCTCCAGCCTGTCAGGTGCCACCTGTCGCTCCGCTAACCGCATAACCAAGACCTGATGTTATAGCTACACAGCTCCCTTTTTGCGACGTGAAAAAAGCATGGTCTTCACCGTGATTTGAACCCGTGACTTCCAGCACTCGAGGCAAACACCTTACCTCGAGACCACTGGGTAACTATGCAAATAAATAATGAGAAAACGATCCTAATTTACTTCCAGTTACAGGCAAGGTGTGAACCTGTCTGGTACTGTTATCCCAATTTCTGTCTACTTTGGACTAGAACAGAGGTTCTGGAGCAGTGACTGCCTGGAGAGGGTTGGGCTCTGCCAGGTTAGAAATCTGGCCAAGGCACATCACACTGACAATAGGACAAGTCTAATCTTAAATAACTTTATGCGAGATTGGTCATCACGTGGGTTAACAAGAACTGTGCCATTTGCTAAGCATCAGAATGGAAGCAATAAATATACTATTGAATACAATAAAATACAGGCCTGATTTTAGATGCGTCATGGAGCGTGAGAATGTTAAAGCAAACTGGAAAATGATTAAAACTTAAATATGAGTTAAACTGATTATAAAAAGACAAAGAATGGGACATCATCATCTACCATGTTATTTGCAGAATCATGCTCTCATGACAGCCAATCTGTAAGACACTCGCTCCCTGGCCAGCTCTCCCACCTCTGCCACTGTCAACCCCAGAACCTTTGTAATGTCCCTTGTCCATTTTCTCCTTGGTCTACCTCTTTTGCCAGGTACCACACTCTCCAGCATTGTTCTTTCTAGGCCATTGTGGCGTTTGATGTGGCTGAAGTATGTTAATTTCCTAGACTTAATGTTGTATACTAGCCAGTTTTGTTCTATATCGAGCTTACGTGGGATTTCTGCAGTTTTTATTGTTGCTGCTATCTATAGTATTTATAATATAAGAGAGGTTTGTGTGATGAACAAAATGATAATTGGTGGAAGCATGTTCTACATATACACAAGACCACATAGAGATTACCAGACCATGTAATAGAAAGTTAGATTTGCCATATTTGTGTAAGTCAAGTGTTCAGAAGTATACTACAAGATGATATATTTTTTTACAATTTCTGTTTTATATAGCAATGTCTCTAGTTAGACCATTTTTCTGTTTTGTAGAAATGTATATTTTCTCAAATAAAGTACATCATGCCCTATATTTATGTCAAAACTTTTATTATCTCTAACACATAAAATGACAATCATGTCACGACTAGCAGCAGTGAGGCTTAAACCTCAGCTATAGAACTTTATGACTGTAAAACATCAAAACCTATATGCTAAATTGGAACCAAAATAATCCAAGCATTGGAACTGAATTGCTTCAGACAAATCAATGGAATAACATACAATGATAATATATTAACATATGTGAAACAGTCTGTCAAAATATGCAAACTGTAATTTTATGATCACGTGGTCAAGATGAATTGGGTTGCCCACCACAGCATGCAAAGGAACAGTTCACTGTAACATGAAAGAAAGAAAGACCCAAGATGCACATGAAAAATAATATTCAGAAATGAACGAGAAAAACATAGAGAGAGATAGACAGATAGAAACACTAGCAATGGACAGAGATAAGTGTAAACAGATAATTAATAAAACAGTGACTTCTTAGATTATTGGAAGGAACAAGTTATATATTTTTTAATTTAGGAATGAATTATATTTACTTTTGCAGCCTGTGCTGCGTTATGCATTTATAAAATTGTTATTGTAATATTTGGGGGTGTCCACAGATCTATGTTTGGATATATGATCCAGTGAATGCAAAAACTTTTTTGATTGGTCTTTTGATGGGTAAGTCCTGATGTGTACTTCTATGTGATAAAGTTTGTACTAGTGAACACCCTTTTGTAATATGTACAGAAAATGTGCCAATCATGAAAATGCTATATCTTAGCAATTATAACTATAAATAAGTTATACACTTTTAGTTATTGAAAGGTCACATTTTTTTCCAGTCTTAAAAACTAAATAGGATGCATTTGAGCTTATTTGCGGTATATAAAAAATGTGTCTTCGTTAGATAGAATTGTGATGTAGGGAAAGATCATTCATGAAATCACATATTGCATGTGTTTTTATGGAACATCGTAAACACTCGCTGCTATTGCATTGAAAGTTTTGAGATACGTCACAAATTGTTGGTACTATGTCGCTATCATAATTGTTTTCAATTTTTAAAGGCGTAACATAGACATATAGTGCCTTTAATATTTGAATGGCGTTGAAAGTTAAATTTGTAACACTCAAAAGCATAGCAATAAAATTTGTATAAATATATCTCATGTGCGGCTAAACGAGGTAGTCTGTATCATCGTATTTCAAACCTAGAGAATAGAACAATACATGTCCTGGGTATTAGCAAAAGGCCATTCTCACACTTCACATTAGAATACCACTGAAGACCAAGTACCGCTCAGAAAAAAAGGTAGTTGATAGCTTTGACAAAGAAGTTTTTAAATGAGAAATTTATGTAATGTTGTATTCTAATTAAGAATTGTTGCTAAGGAAATTTCAAATTTCGCTGAGAAAGCACATTGTGGAGGTACTGGCTTTACATTCTGCAAGCATACAGGTGGTAGAAAAGTCTCACCTCGTAGCCATTAGAAGTAATTATTTACGGGAAATTAGAGAAATTGCTAAAGAAAATCATGATGTTGTGTATAAAGATGAAACATGAATAAATTCATAACATACTAATGAAAAGTATTGGCAAACTGTAGATGGAACTATGAAGAGAATTGTACCAAGTAATAGAGAACAGACTGTTGAAGAATTAGGAACTAATGATTATTTCAAAATCTACCGAAAATCAAAACCAAACATTAAGAGATGAATGGTAATACATTTAGAGATTGGATTTAGAAAACTATGCTTCCGTCATTAGATAGACCATACTGTCTGGCAATGGACAATGCTCCTTATCATAATGCAGTGACACTGGAAGACATGGTCTTGACATCAGCAAGTATTAAGGACAAGATCAAACTTTGACTAACAAAGGAGAATTTACGGAAATGCACCTCAAACCTAAATTGTTGACACTTGTAAAGAATACACACAGGACAAAGACTTTTTACTTGGCAAAGTAATCCAGGGACAAGGTCACAGATGTCTAATATATATCATCATGTAGCATGCCCTTTATAGAACGTCGCTCCCATCACAGTCTGTCTGAAAGAAACTCGTTCCCTTGTCAAAACACCAGCCTCCGCCACAGTCATACCCAGGCATTCCTGGATATCTTGGTGCCATTGTCTTCTTGGTCTACCCCTTCCTCTTTTGCCTGGCACCATACCTTCCGTCACTGTTCTCTCGAGACCGTTGCGTCTCTTGATGCGACCAAAGTATTTGCATTTTTTAGTCAAAATAGAATTGACAAACCAGTTCTCCTCTATGCTCAACTCTTGCAGAATGTCTACATTTCTACATTTGTCTTTTTCTCTGTCCAGTGTATTCTGAGGATCTTTCTGTAACATTTTGACTCGACGAACTCAATTCTTTGTCTGGAAGTTTTGGTTATCGTCCATGATTCGCAGCCATAAGCCGCCACAGGAAAAACACAGGCTCTCAAGACTTTTACTTTTATCATATTTTGGTGCTCTGCCATAATTTCTTCAGGCTGTTCAGTCTCTGCATTGCCATGGCTAGTCTTCTTTTGATTTTGTTCAAGCAGTCGCCATTTTTTTCAATTCTGGAGTCCAGATATTCAAATGTGTGACCTGATCTATTTCCTCACCGCCCACTGTAAATTTATGCTGACATTGTGTTTTGTCGGTGGTCATTATCTTTGTTTTATTTATGTTTATAAACAGGTTTTGATCTTTACTATGTCCATTTATGGCTGAAATTAACTGCTCTAGCCCTTCTTGATAATATCACTATGTCATCTGCGTATCGTAACTCTGGAATCTCATACCCGCCAATCGTAAATGGGTCGAAACTTTCAATGTTCTTGTCTTCTCGAACATTTCTCATTATACATTCTGCATAAATGTTGTATAGATAAGGTGAGAGGATACATCCCTGTCTTACTCCCTTTTGTACTGCAAACCAATCTGATGTTTGCCCAGATACTCGGACAGCGGCTTGTTGATCTTCAATGAGATGAATAATATGCACATGAAACCCCATTTCCTTCATGGTTTTCCACAGATTTTGATGTTTTACCGTATCGAAGGCCTTGGTGTAATCAATGAAACATGTGTACAAATCTACATTAAACTCTCCTCATTTTTTTGTAGATATTCCTCATATTGAATATGTGGTCCCTGATCCTAAAATCTGCCTGGACTACGTGAATTTCAGATTCAAATCGTTTCTCTATCCTTCTTAATAGGATTCGCAAGAGTATCTTGCTAGCGTGGCTAATCAACGCGATAGTCGTTGCACAGCTTCAGGTTGCCTTTTTTGGGGAGGGGAATATAAATTGATTACTTCCATGCTTCTGGCCACTCTGTGCTGTGCCATACATTGTTCTGCAGCACTCTCTCCATCTATTCAGTATGTCCTTGGTTTCTGTTAATGTGTAATTAACAGAATTCTCTTTGTCATTGATGACATATGGAATCGGACGGAGTTCCCTTGTCAGTGTTCATATCGCCTTAACGGCATCTCTCTCCCTGCCTTGTTGCTGTAGGTTTTCTATATCCTTACAAGTTTCCACTATGTATCTTCTTTTATCTTTTCTTATTTCTCTTCTAACTTTTCTTGCACAGTTTTCAAATGCTGTGTTGGTTCCCTGACTTCCCATTTGTTTTAATTGTTTCCTTTCTTTATTGAGTTTCAGTGTTTCCTCTGATATATAGCTCTGTTTCTTGTGCGATATTATGGGAATCATTTTGTTCGCTGTCGAAATTAAAATATCCCTTGCGTGCGATGTCAACTCCTCAGATGTCATCTCTTCATGTACCGCGAGCAACGTCTCAAATTTGTTTTCTACTTTGATGTTGTATTCAGTAGGTATTGCTGTTACATCAAAGCGTATTGGCTGGCAACCTTTGTTAATCCTACATAGTCTTATTTTGAAAACTGCAAACAGTAATTCGTTGTCCATATCGCAGTCCGCTCCTGGCAGCATTTTGTTGCCAGCACATTTGACCTCCATCTTTGTTGTACCAGGATGTAATCTATTTGATTTCTGCTGTTACTATCGGGAGGTCCACGTGTATAGTCTTTAATATATATATATATATATAAGAAACTTATAACAACCAAATAGGATGCTACCATGCTACTTACTTTAAAAGAAAAAATATATATACATAAATGAATAAACTTTTACGTAACCATTAGCGCTTTTATTCGTTTTTTTCAAAGCGTTTTAATCATAGATAGATAGCCGGGCTACCGTAGAAATCGGCTGAAAATACTGCTCTTTCAATTGTAGAGAGTTCCATCCTGTCCAGTTGAACACAATTGTGATTTAGAAATTTGTTTTAGTCATTTGGAAATCATTGGATTTGAAGATTCGCCCATTATTGAGAATGGAGAAGTTTTTGTAACTAATTTTTCTGACATAGATCTGTTTAATTTGTTTATGAAAATATAATAAATACGTTTAAAGTGGAAACTGACAGATATGCAATCTTGTAAACATTGAACTTTTGACATTTTTTTTTCTCCAAACAATTGTAGAAAATGGATGTCTATATGTTTGTTCTGTTTTTCAACACTATCACCTTCATCTTTCTTGTGTCTCAGAAACTAATACACACAACAAAAACAATAACACCAACACGTTCTCTATTCATTTGTCTCCACACACACAAAAATCATATATATAGACCAGCAAATAAAAAGGTTACAGACTCTCAAAGTCAACAACCATAGTCAAATATGACATTGCTGAAAAAATAATGTGGTGGCATATAGGATATAAAATGTGATAATGTGAAATATATATATTACACACATTTATGAACACTTTGTTTCAGTGCTAGGAGCCATTGCCCTGTGTATGTTTCCACTATGGCCAGAAGAGGTTAGAATTGGAGTTTACTATCTCAGCATTGCTCTAGCTGGCTTTGTGGGATTTATTTTGTCCCTGGTTGTTGGTGAGTAGCCAATTACATACATGGTGTATCATTTTTTAATGTTTCTTTTATGCCAATTACTTTCATTTTCTATTACTTCTGACCTTTTCCTGTGTACAAGAGCTGATGACTATATCGTGTTGTTTGACATATATACCAGTTGTGACGTTACTTGAAAAAATCATATTTTATGTTAACAGCTTTACCTTTAAAAGTAACTTATCCTTGACATTGGTATTTCTTATTTTTAAATGAAATTGGCTAATTTTTCTTGGGATTTTCTTTCTGTCTTTTCCTGTTTCCTGCAAGGACCTTTTTTTTTTTTTTTTTTTTTTTTTTTTGCGTTCGCCTTATTTCTCTAATCCCCAAGGCGGTGTGCGTTGCACTGTGGTTTTTATTTTGCGCCTGTCGGCCCAATGCATCTGACTTCAGCATGCATTTTATGTAAGGGTCTGCTTCCTCCTGCATTTTCTAAGGGTTTGCTTCCCCGGGGTAACGGCCGGTGCTGTGATGGGGATCGAACCCAGCACCTTCGGATTGTGAGCCGTGCCACTTATCCACGCCGTCCCCCAAGGACCTATTTAATTATACTGAGTTTTTTTTCAGTTATTTATTACAATGCTTGTCAAGATTCAAAGATCCTTGTCTCCTTGTTTTTCAGTTCGGCTGATCTTGTTCTGTTTCATTTGGATCCTCACACTTGGCAAGCATCACTTCTGGTTACTGCCTAATTTAACAGAAGATGTTGGATTTTTTGATTCATTCCGCCCACTGTACAAGCATGATGTAGTTAATAGGTCAAGTGAGTCCAAGTTGAGCGAAGGCGGAATAAAGAAGAAGCGAAATGACAAGGATGATGAAGAAAATAAAGGTGAGTAAAAGTATACGAGCAGATGGGCTACTTAATTAGGGTAAGAAAGAAAGCTGTAATAGCCAATAACAGAGGTAACTAATATTGTAACAGCCATCAAATAAAGCACAAGTTTGCATGATGTTTTATATGATGTTTTTAGACACTGTAGTTAGTGATATTTATGGAATCAATGCCTGTTGGAGTTGAAGTAAGACAGCCTGACAGACTGCGGTCACGATTCACTCTAGTGTTTGAGTTTGTTTTGGATGTTCTCAAGTTTCAAATCGGACTTAAGTTGATGGCTAGCGTTCAGGACTGTTTTATGTCCACTTAGGTAGTCTTTATTTGCCGCTATGCATATCATCTTGTTGCAGTTTCCAGCAGCACAAAATGAACAATGCTCACAGCTGGAAAATTGGGCCAACATATCAGTTAGAGCCTCGCTTGATAATTGCTCAGAGTTCAGTTCACCTTAGAAATACTCAAAGGTCACTCTCCTCTAGCTGATGACGCTCCCATTTTCCACCCTCCCACTGGAGGTTTCATGTATACTCTCCCTTTTTCATATCAGAAGAGTCACACAAGACCTGAGGAAGTACAAAATCCAGAGGTCCAAGAGAGGAAGTAAATGGAAACAGAATGTCAGATACAAACACTGGATCAAAATACCCTCCTCATGGCCCCCATCCAAAGACAGCAGAGTACTTGGCTCTTATGAGGAGTCTGCAGGAACTTAGGTCAACACACTCAGCATGAAGCAACAAGATCCCCAGATATTAGAAGTACCCACCGGCCAGCTGGAGGCGCATGAGAGGTCGCCCCCACACCCCATGGCTCCAGCAGTTAGACTCCCCATCAGCTCTGGATGAAGCCTGTCAACAAGCTGCAACATGTGGCCATGCTGTGGTCGATTGACGCAATGGGCCACTGACCCCTAAGGAAACATTATTATGCCTGTTGCTTTCCCCTTGCTCATAATTTGGTATTGCTTTCTCTACTTCTGATCTGAGAATGCTGGGGCCATCATTATTAAATTCTGATGGTTTGTAGCCTTTGATATTGTTTAACAGTTCACTTATATAATCCACTCAAGATGTCTCCATTCTTTTTCTTAATACGAGGAGGCTTGAAATAAAAACCTTAGAACTAGGTTACAAATTTTAAAGAAACTGTATTGTAATTTGTTAATATGGTTTCTAAGAATGTCAAGAGTGTCCTGCACGTGCCATCACAGTACAGGCAAACAACATGATGTCATAATTTCAGATAAAAGATGGCCACCTCACTAGTGACATACACCAATGAGGAGCAGCGTTCTGTTATCAGTTTTTTAGCAGCGCAGGGGTAAAATCTGTAGAAATCCATCGGCAAATGAAAGTCTAGTATGGTGATGCATACCTTTCGCTCCATCAAGTGTATGAGTGGAGTAGGAAGTTCCAAAACAGTGAGTTCTGTGATAGACTGTTCACAACCTGGTCAGGCACACAGAGTAGTGACCCCAGATTCGATTGCAGCCGTTGACCGCCCCGTAAAGGAAAATCTCTGATTGACTCTGAATGAGATTACCGCACATCTGGACATCAGTCAAGGTTCAAAACGCCACATCATCCATGATGTGCTACAGTACTACAAAGTGTCTGCAAGGTAGGTGCCAGGGACGCCAACTCCAGAATTGAAACAATGACGTGTTGATGCCTGTCAGGACCTTTTTCTGCGCTTTGAAGCAGAAGGTGATGATTTCCTAGCAAGAATTGTTACTGGAGCTGAAACCTGGGTTCACTACCACAAGCCTGAAGAATGAAGTGAGCAAGCAAGGAATGGTACCATCCCTCTTCACTGAAATTGAAGAAGTTTCACACCAAGCAATCTGCAGGGAAGGTTATGCTCTCTTTTGGAATGAACGAGGCAATAATTTAGAGCACTACATGCCCAGAGAGAACACTGTCACCAATGCCACGTCTACAGATCTTCTCAGAAATCACCTTTGAGCCACAATCAAATTCAAACGACGTGGACTTCTGAGTAAAGGTGTCTTTTTGCATCATGACAATGCTCGACCCCCCATACTGATGGTGCAACGGCTGCAGCTATCAAGGACCTGCACTTTCAGTGTCTACCACATCCGCCAGGCTCACCAGACCTAGCCTAAAGTGATTTCATCTTTGGACAACTAAAAGAGGCATTCGGAGGAAAGACTTTCAGGTGAAGAGGGGGGGGGGGGGGAGAAATTGAATTGAATGTAATGGGGACTAAGTAGAAAAATGATACTTGTGCTTCACTTTTTCAGAATAAATTTCCCCACCAAATATATTTTTAAGGTTTTAATTTGAAGCATCAAAGTTTTATTAAAAATAAAATAAATTATCTTAAACTATCTATAGTTAAACTATCTATGACATGAAGTATTCATAATACAGACTATATATTAGTAAATGACATTAACTCTTTCACTCCGGAGCAACGCTGTGACTACCTGGCATCCGGCAACCTTGCCAGATGGAATACCAGGATCTAAGTATTCCAGTAAGTAAGAACTAAATGAAAATCACCATCTATCAAAGAGAGAGCTAGGAACTAGAAAAATTGTCCAAATACAACCGTCACACAGCCTCACATAACACCACACTCATGAGCTACCCAGTGAGAATATCAACCAATCCCAAAAGAATAAAATTCTGGACACTTGAAACCATCCAGTTCTACACCAGGGACTGGATTCATTTATGAGCAGATGACTCAGCATTTTTGTCTGTCATAAACGCAAGATATAATGTTTACAGACAACAAAAACACAACTATCTGCGTCACCCTGCATCTCCATCAAACTTCAATGCTAAAATCCAAGTAATATCAGAACCATGTCTGCTATCATTTAAAAATACAAGAACATGACAATACACAAACTTGTCATCTTAGATTCCCTATCCACCCTCCAGACCCTTGAAAACTTGATCTCAGTATCCGAGGAAACCGTAACAAACATTCTTAATTCTAAAATGGGACGCATTCTGGGGTAGGTCTCTCGCCGCCGCGATTGACTCTCATCCAGTATTCGTACAGCGATCTCAGTCCCGCCAGACAGAGCGATAGCCGAAAACGCTCGCCCGCCTCTCCCCGGCCATGTAGCGGGACGAAATTTGTGGTGTCGTACCGCTGGCAACGGTGCGTTACTGTGGCCCGAATAGAGAAACTTTGACAAGTCGGTGGTGCTTTTTCGAAGGCTTATAGCAGACCTCGACAGTTCATCTCGCTGGTGGTCAGACTCTCGCAAAGAGCTTGTGACCGGCAAATGGAAAGCAGGAATCGTGCCTAAAGGCCCTGCCCTCGCCCGACCAACCCTTGGGAGAAGGGCAGGCAAAAATCGTCTCCAGTCCCTGTGAAATTCATTGCCGGGGCCGTTGGGATCCGTTCTGCACAGAGCGCTGCCATCCCTCCCTGAGCGAGCCCGGTCAGTCGGTCGTCTGGTGTGTGTACGGGCCCCTGTCAGGCGGTCGTGGGTCGAGTGAGGCTTTTTACACATCCGTCCTCCGCCGACCGGTGTGTGTGGTTCGTACGTCTCCGACAGATATCTGGTTGATCCTGCCAGTAGTCATATGCTTGTCTCAAAGATTAAGCCATGCATGTCTAAGTTCACACTGTCTCACGGTGAAACAGCGAATGGCTCATTAAATCAGTCGAGGTTCCTTAGATGACACGATCCTACTTGGATAACTGTGGCAATTATAGAGCTAATACATGCTTACCAAGCTCCGACCCTCGCGGAAAGAGCGCTTTTATTAGTTCAAAATCAATCGTCGTTTCCCCTCGCGGGGTTGCGGCGTCCAGACTGGTGACTCTGGATAACTTTGTGCTGATCACATGGCCTCATGTGCCGGCGACGCATCTTTCAAATGTCTGCCCTATCAAATGTCGATGGTACATGACATGCCTACCATGTTTGTAACGAGTAACGGGGAATCAGGGTTCGATTCCGGAGAGGGAGCATGAGAAACGGCTACCACATCCAAGGAAGGCAGCAGGCGCGCAACTTACCCACTCCTGGCACGGGGAGGTAGTGACGAAAAATAACAATACGGGACTCTTTCGAGGCCCCGTACTTGGAATGAGTACACTTTAAACCCTTTAACGAGGATCTATTGGAGGGCAAGTCTGGTGCCAGCAGCCGCGGTAATTCCAGCTCCAATAGTGTATATTAAAGTTGTTGCAGTTAAAAAGCTCGTAGTTGGATCTCAGGCGCAGGCGGGCGGCCGGCTCGCACCAGTTCACTGCTCGTTGTCTCCTGCCCTACCGTCTGCCGGCTCTCTCCCGCGGGTGCTCGTTGCTAAGCGTCCCGGGTGGCCGGTGCGTTTACTTTGAAAAAATTTGAGTGTTCAAAACAGGCCTCAGCTGCCTGAACAATGGTGCATGGAATAATGGAATAGGACCTCGGTTCTATTTTGTTGGTTTTCGGAACTGGAGGTAATGATTAACAGGGACAAATGGGGGCATTCAAATTGCGGCGTTAGAGGTGAAATTCTTGGATCTCCGCTAGACTAGCTACTGCGAAAGCATTTGTAAAGAATTTTTTCATTAATCAAGAACGAAAGTCAGAGACGCGAAGACGATCAGATACCCTCGTAGTTATGACCATAAACGATGCCGACTAGCGATCCGCAGGAGTTGCTTCGATGACTCTGCGGGCAGCTTCCGAGACACCAAAGTGTTTGGGTTCCGGGGGAAGTATGGTTGCAAAGCTGAAACTTAAAGGAATTGACGAAAGAGCTCCACCAGGAGTAGAGCCTACGGCTTAATTTGACTCAACACGGCCAACACTGAAATTATTGACAGGCCGAGAGCACTTTCGTAGGATCTAATATGGAACGGGTGGTGGATTTAGACCTTCGGAAATCTGGGGCTAAGCTCTCTGTGGCTCGATTGGCCTGCATTCAGTGTTCGATAAAGGAATTGACGGAAGGGTACCACCATGAGTGGAGCCTGCGGCTTAATTTGACTCAACACGCCAATACTGTAGAATGACTGACAAATCAAGAGCACTTTCGTTGGGTCTAATAGTGAACGTGTGGTGGTATTAGACCCACGGAAGACAGGTCAGTTTTTTAACCTCTTAATGAAAGAGCGTCTGCTATGGTAATCTTGTTTTAACCCTGCAGAAATTGCAGGTTCCAGACACCTTGTCATTGACAAACTAAAAAGCCCTCTATTGATTCATCCGGTCTAATAGTGAACGGGTGCTGGTAATAGACTCTCGGAAGACAGGTCAGTTTTACCCTACTAATGACAGGACGTTGCTACGGTAATCCTGCTCAATTCAAGAGGCTACCAAGTGAGGGATTACGGCCGAACGCCTCTAAGCCGGAATCCCGCCCAAAATCTCAGCACCACTGCGATGGGAGGCTTTGATATGGTCGGGACCTGGGGCTCGCACCTCAGCCCCACCCGGTCGAGCCGCAGAAAGAGGTCTCTGCCATCTGCCGATCAAAGCAGGCGGGTAGCTGCTCGATAATCACCCCATACGGCGATGAGGTGCGAAATCACCAACAGAAGACTTAGTTCTTGGTCAGGGTGTCGTAAACAGTAGAGCAGCCACCTCACTGTGAACCGTCGAGACTCAGCCCCTGACCATGAGATATGTCCGCACACCAGGCGAACAACATCTCCGGGACATTACCAGGCTTGTCCCCTGGTTAAATGCACTCCTGCCTCGATCTCTACCTCTGTATGCTATCAGCCATACCAATCGACGCAGAAGAGATGCAGGCTAGCGGACATTGCACATCTGCCCTATTGTGTCAACCTCCCAGGTGGCGGGGAATGCTAGGCGTACCATCACTGCAGAGAAGCCGAGAAAATAAAGGGAACAAAGAGATACCCCACTCACATGCATATGCTACGTTTCTGGCAGGACTTGACGATCCTGGGATACAGACACACTGGACTGCCTCTCTTCCGGGTTAGTACAAACCAGTACATAGTCCATATCATATCTCATATATCATCACCGCACCCTATAGACACGAGTAGTGAAGACTCGTTAGTCCTGTAAGACAACTTCCATAAGAGAGACAACTCTGATCGTAAACAACTGCTGCCTTGCAGATAGGCTGGGGACAGCCAAAGGCTAATGAGGGCATCCCTACAGAAACGCCTGTTGAAATCGGATGCACTGGACCACAGGCTTAACGAAACAGTGCAACGTATATCGCAGTATGATGACAGTACAACCTTACAGAAAAAAGTATGGTGCTCATCCTGTGGAGTCCCGCCAGGCAGCGAGAGTGCCGGGCCTCACGCCTCGAAGGGACTCACCCTTGACTACTGGTGGTCACCCACCCATGTGTTGTGGAGTCGAGGCACATGGCTGTGGGGCAAAATCTATTGACCAAAAACACAAGACCCTCAGAATACTACAGTGGAATGCGGAGGGTGTCATTAACAAAAAACTCCCCCTAACACATCACTTGCATGAAGGTAAGATTGACATGGCATGTATCCAAGAAACGCACCTTAACAACAACCACAAATTCTCAATCAGAGGATACCAGGCCCTCTGTCTGGATAGAGAAGGTCACAAAGGAGGCGTTCTGATACTGACCCGTAACTGCATACCGAGTAGCGCGGTATCTGTCAATCACACCGGACAAGCAGAAATTGTAGGAGTTGACATAATGGCTCAAGAGACGAAGATCCGCATCTTCAACCTGTACGGGCCACCAAACAAAGACCTAACGCTCTCGAGTATGGAAGTCAAAGACTCCAACTGCATAGTAGTTGGAGACTTCAACAGCCACTCTGAGAGATGGGGATACTCGGACACAGACAGCAGAGGTGACGAAGTGGAAGATTGGGAGATAGACACAAATCTCTATCTAATCAATAGGCAGGAGGATAGCCCTAGCTTCTATTCTATAACATGGCATACCACCTCTACTCCAGATTTGGCCTTTTCCACGGTGGACATTCACCATAAAATAGACCGCCAGGTGCTAAACCAATTGGCAGGTAGCGACCACAGGCCAATTAGGCTAGAAGTTGATATGGAAGAAGGCCCACAGGAAACAAAACCGCTCCCACGTTGGAATTACAAACGAGCCGACTGGGACAGATTTGCAAGCCTGACAGATGGGCTGTGTGAAACCATCAACACACGGAATAACAAAATGAAGCCTATGGTGGAAAGCCTAAGCAAAGCAATAATGCAAGCTGCCACTGAAACCATCCCAAGAGGGGCAAGGAAAAATTATAAGCCCTATTGGAATGATGATTTGCAGAAAGCGGAAGATGCAGTCACAAATGCTAGGAACATGGCAGAGCGAGAACAATCTATGGAGGCAAATATCTCCCTCAAAGCCACCACAGCGAAATACAAATACACTCTAAACCAAACAGGAAGAGAAAGCTGGAAAAACAGAAAGCCTCAATTTAGACAAAGAAGGGAACAAACTATGGAAGCTAGTCAGAGCCATGAATGACGAAACTCCATCAAACAAACAAATTACAATCAAGCAGGGTGACAACATGCTCACTGGAAAAAAAGCAGCAAACGCCTTTGTTGAACATTATACCAGAGCAAACCACATTGATGTCCCTGCAGATAGGCATACAGACATTAGTGAAGAGCAAAAGGGGCACGACAACATCAATATGGAGCATATGATGGCAAAATTAACAATGAATGAAATGGAAGAGGCCATGAGAACATTAAAGAAAAGGAAATCTCCCGGAAAAGACGGAATAACAAATTAAATGCTGACGGGGCTGGGCCAAACAGCAAAGAGGAAACTACTATCAGTCCTGAACCAAAGCTGGAAAATAGGTATTGTACCCCAGGCATGGAAAGACGCAGTACTTGTACCAGTACTAAAGAAAGGAAAAGACAAAACAGATCCAAATGGATACAGGCCCATCAGCCTACTGAGCTGCGTAGGCAAACTGATGGAACGTATGATAAACACCAGACTGATGTGGCATCTGGAAGAAAAACACATACTAATTCCACAGCAAGCAGGCTTTAGACAGCACAGATCCACTGAGGATCAGGTCATCCTCATAGCCCAGGAAATAGAAGATGCCTACCAGGAGCAAAAACACACAGTAGCGGTTTGGGGGGACCTAGAAAAGGCATTTGACAAAGTCTGGAAAGAGGGACTTAGAGTCAAGCTAAGAAGAAGTGAAGTTTGTGGGAAAATGTACAAATGGATCAGTCACTACCTCAAAAACAGAACAGCCAGAGCTCAAGTACAAGGGCAGGTGAGCAAAAATGTGACACTTGAGCAGGGAGTACCCCAAGGGGGAGTACTGTCAACCACACTCTTCCTGGTGTAGGTAAATAACATAACAGAGAATATGCCAAGAAGAGTCCATAGCTCAATGTTTGCAGACGATCTGGCTATGTGGACCTCTGAAAAGAATCTCACCATAGCAAGAAATCGGATGCAGCAGGCCCTAACATCGCTGGAAGAGTGGGCGAACTCATGGCTGGTCAAAATAAACGAGGAAAAAAACGACATGTACAATATTCTCGCTATCAATCAAACCCCAAAACACCAAATTAAGTCTTAACGGCAAATACCTGCAGCCAAACGACAACCCAAACTACCTGGGAGTCCCATTTGATCGGCGCAAGACATTGAAAAGTTAGATCGAGAGAAACCGAATGAGAGCCAGAGAAAGAATGGCAGTCATGAGGAAACTTGCTGGCACAAGCTGGGGAGCAGACGAAAGTATACTAAAGAAACTGTACACTGGAAGAGTGAGACCAGTTCTCGAGTATGGCATTGCGTCATGGACAACAGCAGCAAAGGCGAACTTCGATAAAATTAGCAAACTCCAAAACCAAGCCATGAGAGTTATAACAGGAGGCATGAAGTCAACGCCAATTGTAGAACTTGAAAAAATTACAAAACTGCAATCCATGACCGACAGAAGAGACTGCAGAGCCCAGCAGCAATCAGAGAAACTCAGAAGACTGACTGACCATCCAATGCACCAGAGACTAAACAATTTCGGAAATGGGAAACTAAAGCGGAGAAACTTTGCAGAAATAGCCAAAGCAAAGATGCACGAAGACCCCCATGAACGCACTAACAACACCAAAGCCCTACCCTACTGTACGAAAACCTACCTGGAGGCAGCATATATTTCCAGAGGTGGTAGAGAATATATCAGGTATTGGAAACAAAAACTGCCAGACTGAAAAAGAAAGAAGAGATACTACCCTGAGCTATATAACAAAAAACTAACCAAGCATGGACTGGACCCATGCATACACCGACGGTTCTGTAACAAACACAACACAGAACGGAGGGGCAGGAGCATTTCTGAACCTACCCAATGGCATACAAATAACACTGTCATTCGCTACTGGAAAATATACAAGTAATTTCAGAGCGGAGGCAGAGGCACTGAGGGCGGCAGTGGAAGAAATGGTGACAAGTAAAAGGAATGAAAGCCATATAGTCCTGCTTACAGATGCCTTGGCCGTAGTCACAGCACTAAAAAGCCAGAAAAATACTGAACTTAATGATTTAAGAGCAGTACTCTGTCAACTATGCCAGCAGTCCGCACCAAAAAGGGTAGTGGTACAGTGGGTTCCATCCCACTGCAACATCCAAGGCAACGAGGAGGCAGGCAAAAGAAGGTGCAAGACTACCACAACCAGATTCTAGTGTGGCCTACGAAGAGTTAAAAAGGCTTATTAGAGCTAGACACATGACCAAATGGGAAACCGAACATACTGGCTACACAAAAAACGATGCCTATTACCAGTTGAACAGAAGAGAGCAGGTCGTGGTCTTCAGACTTCGCACTGGCCACAATAGACTGAGGTACCACCTATTCAACAAATTGAAGATAGGTGGCACTGACGAATGCTCGTGTGTTACCGGTAAAAATGACCGCTGAGCATTTGCTGCAAAACTGCCCGACATACGAGGATCAGAGAGAGCAGATGTGGCCATCACCAGTGGCAACACTAGACAAGCTCTATGGCAGTGTCGACAGCCTCAGGATGACCACTGCTTTTTTCGAAAAAATAAAGGTTGATGTCTGACTGCGTACGATGAAGAAGAAGAAGAAGATCCCAGTATCCGAGGAAACCTTAACAAACATTCTTAATTCTAAAATGGCAGTTGCATTCTACTAGCATCAGTACCACCGTAAAGTGGACACCAGGCACACGAGCATTCGAGACATCAAAAGTGCTAATTAACTGGGAAAAACAAGAGTAAAAAAGCTACAACCCAAGATCCTCATCAACCAAAGAATTACTAAAAACATAATCTACAACTATAGACAACAATGGATGAACTGATGGGCTGCAGGTGAGACTATAAAAGCTCTATATGCAGACATGCCTCAACTCAATCCTCAAAATAGCATCAACAATTTGAACCGAAGAGACCAGAGTACAATTTTCAGGATTGCAAACAAGACATGTGCCATTGAATAAACACCTACACAGAAAGCGACTGCAGACCATACTGCAAGCACAGTGACGGACAAGAGGAAACATTAAAACACCATCATCTGGATTGTCAGAATTGCAGAACCAGGTCAAATAATAAGTCAGTTCCCTGCTCTTCAACTACTAATTTCATCACACAGAATACCACACCTTTAGAAATTCAGAAAAAATATTCATATCCGCCTAACGAAAGAAACTCTTCATTAAATGACAGCTGTGCTTGCGACTGATCTTTGCTCATGTTTCAGATAATTTCAAAACCTGAAATGTTGTAAGGTAACGCATTTTCTAGATGTTGAAGTTGGTCGAATCAGACGAAACTGATGAAAGTGACAGGAAATGATTTAAATATCAATTTCTAAATTTTGCCCAGACTGTATATTTTTTTTAAATTGTGGTTTTTAAATATGTGGTTCAAAGCCCATCCCTACTGTACGCAAACCTACCTGGAGGCAGCATATATTTCCAGAGGTGGTAGAAAAAATACCAGGAATTGGAAACAAGAACAGCCAGACTGAAAAAGAAAGAAGAGAAATAATCCTGAGGTACATAACGAAAAACTACCCAAGCATGGACTGGACCCATGCATACACCGACGGTTCTGTAACAAACACAACACAGAACGGAGGAGCAGGGGTATTCCTGAGCCTACCAAATGGTAGAAAAATAACACTGTCAGTGGCAACTGGAAAATACTCAAGCAATTTCAGAGTGGAGGCAGAGACACTGAGGGCTGCAGTAGAAGAAATGGTGACAGGCAAAAGAAATGAAAGCCATATAGTCCTGTTTACAGATGCCCTGGCCGTAGTCAATGCACTAAAAAGCCAGAAAAATACTGAACTTAATGATTTAAGAGCAGTACTCTGTCAACTATGCCAGCAGTCCGCACCAAAAAGAGTAGTGGTACAGTGGGTTCCATCCCACTGTAACATCCAAGGCAACGAGGAGGCAGACAGACTGGCAAAAGAAGGTGCAAGACTACCACAACCAGACCCTAGTGTGACCTACGAAGAGTCAAAAAGGCTTATTAGAGCTAGATACATGATCAAATGGGAAACAGAACATACTGGCTACACAAAAAACGATGCCTATTACCAGTTGAACAGAAGAGAGCAGGTCGTGGTCTTCAGACTTCGCACAGGCCACAATAGACTGAGGTACCACCTATTCAATAAATTGAAGATAGGTGGCACTGACGAATGCTCGTGTGGTACCGGGAAAATGACCGCTGAACATTTGCTGCAAAACTGCCCGACATACGAGGATCAGAGAAAGCAGATGTAGCCATCACCAGTGGCAACACTAGACAAGCTCTATGGCAGTGTCGACAGCCTCTTGATGATCGCTGCTTTTTTCGAAAAAATGCAGGTTGACGTCTGACAGCGTACGAAGAAGAAGAAATTGTGGTTCTTATATGGAATTTGTTGTAAAAAAAATTGCACTTGCTTAATTTTATCTTTTTAGAAGCTGTGGAGAAGAAAGAAAAATCAAGTGACAAGGATGACTCTGATGAATTTGAATTGATAAAGAAAGAAGATCTTGACCAGAATGGTGTGAAAGATGAAAATGATTTTGATAAAAATGAAGAAGATGATGTAGATAATGAAGGTTATGATGATAATGGAGAAGAAAATGAGATTGATGATGAGGAAGAGGAGGAGGATAATGATGAGGAGCTAGGTGATGAAGAAAAAGGAGATGATGAGGAAGATGATGACAATAGTTTAGAGTTAAACAAAGGTGAGAAAGATAAGAAAACAAAGTAATGTCATTTTGCAATGAGCTTTCTAAATTTGGATATGATGCAGCCGATACAGGAACAGAGAATTGTATAAAGTAAAATGTATTCGTCTAAAATACAAATAGATGCTGTATTTTGTACAAATTTCATGACAGAAACATTGCTCATTGAGTTTATCTTCTTTTCAAAGAGATAGTATGTGATCTATTTTCATAGATACATTTAATAACAGTAGTTTGTTGCTAGTTCTGTCTTACAATTTGACAATACAAGTTCTCTAACTTATGGTGGCTAAATTTCTTTAACTATTTTACATATTTTCATTGCATGTCTCTGTCACTGGCCTATTCATATACAGCATTTATTAAAGAGTTGCATTTTAATGTATTGCAACTGACCATTGAGAATTTGAAGACTTGTGAAAAATAAACCCCTTGTACATAATTTATGTATATGTATACAGCTTAATTGTTTGAAGTTTTAGCAAAGTTAACATTTCAGGCTGGAGACTTCCACATAGATATATGTTAATTGTCTCATCAGAGTACTAGTAAACTGCTGGGCAGATCACGTTGAGAGTGTATAAAGATTTCTATACCACTAACTATCTTGGCGATAATATACTCATGGTAACTGATTATGCTGGACAACATCAAAAATGTACCCAAGACAAATGTAGAAAGTAGCTATTGTTAACTAATTTGGACATATTAATTACAAATATAAACTTTAAAATAATGGGGGGGTTTGTGTGTGTGTTGGTTTGTTCAGTAGGATGATAGCCAGCCCAGTCCTTCTCTTTTCTATAGCCCTGACGCATGGTTTCAAACAAGACAGGTAGCCTTGAGCACCAATTAGATGATGCAATCTGTAGTAGTCGTTACAACCACGTCCCTTCATTACGTGAGTTCAAGATGCCTCGTGAATGTGTGAACCGTGCAAATAATTTTTGCTATATTTGCGGACACAAAACTTTGCTATCACAAAGGTGACCCATTATACTGATAATTTTAAAAAATGTACATCTTTTAATTTGGTTGTGAGATCAGTGACCAGACCCAGTATTGGGCACGACACAAATGTTGCCAATCCTGTGTAATGAATCTGTGCTGCTGGTTGAAGCAAAAAAGATTATTTTGCAGTTCCAATTATTGTTACTTTTGTCTGACCCCCAACAATTGGACATGGTATTTCTATGAAGAAAAAGTGGCATGTGACCTATTCGAATATTCCCTCTGCTATGCCGCCAGAGCCTCTTGGGGAAGGACTTCCTGTTCTGGACCCACCAGAATCTCTTATATCCTAGATGATGAAGAAGATAATAATGACAGTGGACATCCCATCACCTGTTAAAATATCTACAAGAGATCCTGATTTCATGCCTATTGAAGCATCTATACAGCCACATAAAAGTTCCTTAGTGAATGATCTAGTGAGAAATCTGGAATTGCCAAAACAAATAAAGCAGAGCTGTTGGGCTTCAGACTGTAGCAATGGAATCTTCTAGAAGAGAATGTGCATGTTTCTATACTTTGTGCTCAGCAAAAAGATCTGCTTCCATATTTCAAAATAACATAAACTCAATTGCTTGAGTTGATATAGTTGGTCCGATGGCAGCACTACACAGATGATGATTGTAGGCTGTTTATTGATTCGTCCAAGTTGAGCTTAAAAACTCCGCTGCTCCATAATGGTAAATGGCTTTACCATCTGTTCCAATCGGGTATGTAGTCCACATGAAAGAAATGTACAACAACATGAAGCAAGTAACTGTTACACACCATCAACTATGATAAGTATAAGTGGCAGATTTGTGGTGATCTAAAGGTCATTGCTATCTTGATGGGGCTACAGCAGGGTTACACACAAGTTTTGCTGTTTTCTTTGTGAGACAGCCATGCCAGGACTTCTCACTACAAGAAAAAGGATTGGCACAAATGGCATTCACTTGAACCGGAGAAAAATAATGTACAGTACTTAACGAACAGCTTGTAGAATTCCACAAGATCATGCTCCCTCCTGACCATTACAAACTTGGACTAATGAAGAATTTTGTAAAGGCGATGAATCGAAATAGGGCATGATTTGTATATCTTCACGATAAATTTCCAAGACTTAGTGAGACAAATATCAAGAAAGGTGTATCTGTCAGCTCTTCTGAGATCAGCGATTTGATGATATCATCACAGGTGATGAAAAGTTAGCTTGGAATGCTTTCCTGCAAGATGCCACAAACTTTCTATGAAACAATAAGACTGACAATTTTTTTTTTTTAAATGGCTTATCTGGAGTTTTAATAGCCATAATCATTTTCAGCAGCCCAAAAAACATTAACTTGATTTAATCTCAGATACACACAAAAGGTCAAAACGTCTTGTCCAGTGTTACCAAAAGTGGTCCCTTCATCAGACAGTCATTGCTCTTTCTTAGTGCTTTAATGCCAAGAAACTAACTGAAGGGCTAAAAACACTTACGCAACTGGGGCAACTGTTTATGGTAAATTGTCCTACTGTTGCAGTTATGTGTACAAACATTCCCATCACTGAGAGCGCATTGTAGGTTTTGTGAAAACTTATAACTTATTGGTTTCCATATCAGTTGTCCAGTTCACTGCAACCAGCCTCCAAATTTAAAAAAAATGACCTGTAATTATATCTTTTGTGGGAGCAAGAACCAAATATATGTCACCATCATTATATGTCTTGTTCTCTTCCAGAGACTGACCACCAAGAGTTTAATTGTTCTGTAAATCTTTCTACGTAATTGTCCATGATTTACCTGATTCTGTTCTTACATATTAAATTGTGTCTTTTTCTTCCTTGGAAGAGCAGAATATTAATTTAGTGTAATCTCCAATTCTGAACAGTTTGAAAATAAAATAAAAATAGTTCATAGAACCGACTTATTGTACCTGGTCACCTCAGATGTGCTCAGTTTCTTTTGTTCTGAAAGTGTAAATGGCAGAGCACAAACTCCGTAGCAGCCCCTAAATTTACTTCTGACTTCATCAGTTACCCATTTACAGTTGACTGAGAGAAGCTTGGCAGCTCTCAAACTTTCCTCTGATTCAATTAGGTACCTAGTTAGTTGACTGAGAGAAGCTTGACAGCTTCTAAGCTTTCCTCTAATTCAATTAGTTGACTAAGAGAAGCTTGACAGCTTTTAAACTTTCCCCTGATTCAATTAGTCGACAGAAAGAAGCTTGACATCTCCTAAACTTTCCTCTGATTCAATTAGGTACCTATTTAGTCGACTGAGAGAAGCTTGACAGCTCCTAAACTTTCCTCTGATTCAATTAGTCAACTGAGAGAAGCTTGACATCTCCTAAACGTTCCTCTGATTCAATTAATCAACTGAGAGAAGCTTGACATCTCCTAAACTTTCCTCTGATTCAATTAGTCGACTGAGAGGATCTTGACAGCTTCTAAACTTTCCCCTGATTCAATTAGTCGACAGAGAGAAGCTTGACATCTCCTAAACTTTCCTCTGATTCAATTAGGTACCTATTTAGTCGACTGAGAGAAGCTTGACAGCTCCTAAACTTTCCTGATTCAATTAGTCAACTGAGAGAAGTGGTCATATCATGAAAAATCCCATGACATGCCTGGTCTGTCAAAGTGAGTGTGATGGGGTTTGTAAAGCAAGTTCACAACCAACCCTTTGGCCATACACTCCCCCAATTTTGAGAAGACAATTTTTTCATTCCTTTTTTAAATATTTCTTTTCCTTATCTCAAGCTATAACTTTTAAAATCAGATGTGAGAATATGCAGTTTTTCTGTCTGATATTCTTATTTTGTTTAATTTGCCAGACCAAAGGACTGAGTTGTTATATCTGGCATTGCATATAGTATATAACATTCATCATGTTATGTTATGCATTTTTAGTAACAGCTACAATTTGTGTAATGAACACTACAGTAACACCTGATAGTGTCAACGTGTTTATATTGTGTGAGTACATATATTTTGGTACATGTAATGAGCTCTCCAGTCTAGTAGATGGTTAAATTAATCATGATTGACATCAGTCTTGTAATCTTATCTGGTTATGGGAATTGTGGATAATTTTATGTTTCCTTGTCCTCTTGAATTTTTCATCTGGTGGAAGCTCATTTATGTTTACATTATTTTCCATTTAATTCATTGTGTTATTCTCAGTACACAAGCAATCTTCGTGCATGTCATCTAACATTAATGTCATTTCTGTTAGAAATTCATTCTTATAATTTGTCCGATTATTTTCCATTTAATTCATTGTGTTATTCTCAGTACACAAGCAATCTTCGTGCATGTCATCTAACATTAATGTCATTTCTGTTAGAAATTCATTCTTATAATTTGTCCGATTATTTTCATGTGTCATTTATCCTTTTCCCTTGTCGTTTATCTCATGTCCTGTGTCAAAAATTGTGTTCTTTCCTCACATGTCTTTTATTCTGTTCTCTTTACTTCAACCTAACTTTTCCTTATATTTTACATTTTATTTTATTTCTTTACGAAAGTCACCTGTAACATATTATACACAGTGGGATGACATTTATTTACATAGCCTCCAGCATTTTGTGTCATGCCAGTCACATTAAAGGTTCGTGGGAAATTTGTTTTAATGACATCAATTCCCAGCTGCTGCTTATTAAATTTGCTAGCATCTTTATCTAGTATTGGCATTACTTACATACAGGTTAGAATAGTACTGACTTATGCTCACATACCTGTCTATGTGGAAGCTGTTCTTTAAGTTTAATAAATGGGCCTCAAACCAGCCATGTCTCTGCTTACCACAAGATAATCAAAGCGAGTGTTAGATACTCTTTGTTGTCAAGCTACTCGTTCAGACTCTGTGCTTACTATCCCTTAGAGTAGAGGTCCAAAATTCAAACCACCCTGTGGGCTCAATGAGGACAAGGTTGAGTCTGCAGGTCGACTGCAATAAATCCCATTGAACTAAACTTCCAAATCATATTGTAGAATGTAAAACATTTAAATGCAAACATATTTACAGAAAACAAAACCATATATGAAACTTGCTCAGTACTTGCAGATTTACATACTCATTTTAAGTCAATTTTTGACCTCCTGTGTTCTCTTCCAACCAGCAGATAATATCCTAAGATGATTTGAGACACTTGCTCTAAGGAATAGCAAGCACAAAGCTTTAATGAAGGTTTTGCTGCCAAATGCTCATCTGTGAGTGTTGACTTTGTTTATCTTCATTGATGAGAAATGATGTTCACAAATACAAGTACTGCCAAACATGGCCATAATCTTTGTAGCTGCAGAAAGCAACTCTGGAAATCTATCTCGAGACAGAAACTTTTAGAATTCTGGAATGTCAATATCAATATTTGTTGTTGTCTAAACAGTGTCACACGGAGCTCCATCTGCATGTTCTCAGAAACACTCTCAAACAGTGAAAAGTAAATACATAATTGTGGTTCAAGTGCTTTAAAGCAGGGAGCACATTTGTTGCCAGAGATCATCCTCTCAAGTTTAATTTAAACTTTTTCCAAGGAATTCAGAGTGGACAAATAACAAAGTTGTCAACAGTCAGCTGTTTTTGCCACAAAGTGAGCTTGACTCTGAATGACTTCACATGATCATACTATGTTATCACAATCTTTTTATTCTAGAATTTCAAGTTCAGTGTATTAATGTGATCAACTAGGTCTGTTAAAAAAGTGAGGCTACAGTTTTAAAAGTGAGGTTACAGATGAAGTTTGAATAATCAGAGAAGTGGGAAACCTGTACATCTTTCATTTTCATGAAGGTCTCAATCTCATTCCTAAAGTGCTATCTATCACAGTGACACAGAAAAACTTATTTAATCCCTCTTGAGTGAATGAAAATGACAGCTTTAACAACAATGTGCCATAACTTCCTTCATTTGTAGGCATTTACCACACAGTGCCCTTCTTGGTAAATAGGATGGATACTTGTAAAGTTATTCCCTGGTATAGTGAGACTATTCAGTTTTGACTTTATTAACCCAATAACACCAATTTTTTCAGAGCACATTGCTGGTGCATTGTCGGTTGAGGTAATGCAGCCTTTTCTAAGTACTCTTTGAGTCCAAGAAATATGTCATGCCCTGTTGCAGTATTAAGTCATCTAAACCTCATGTGAACACTACATAGTATCAGATATGCATGTACTCTCATTAAAGGGCTATCAAAAATCTCTCAAAGTTTTTAGACGTTTGAATAGATTGTTCTTTAAATTACTTGCTAGCTCAGCAGTTCTGCATGAAACAGATGCACTCAAAATAGGTTTTTATTATCCAGGCCTAATACTTCCGTTGCTTTAGCAACTCTTTTAAGAAATTGACCTTCTGTAAAAGGTTTTGAGGTCTTAGCAATCATGTCACTTATTTAGAAACTTGTCTTTGCTGCACTTTCATTTGATTTGTTTGAAAAAGCATTTAATTACTTTGACAAATGTTTGTTTCAGCTTCAGAACTGTTTCCTCTCGCATTTTCCAGTTACAGCATCATAAGTTTGGTCATGCATTTTATAATACTGACGATGAACGTTACACTATTTTGAAGATGTAGACATTCTTCATCATTCGTCCTGATCAGGATGTTTTGTTACGTTGTGTTATAAATTACAGCGAGGCTGCGCTACCTGTGCCTTTCGCCCAACATAACTGGTTTCAGCACATTTTGGGAACTGTGTTTTCCTTCTCTTCAATCCCTATTCTCTCAGCCAGGCTGTTTCCAGAGCTGCCACTTAGAGAGGTTAAATAAGGTCTTGGACAGTACTGGTTAGCTGACCCTAATGCAAGCAGTCAGATCTGAGTCACTGTCATCTTGCTCACTGCATATTCAGCTCTCATATTTAGGCACTGAACCTAATACTTGGCTCTGTGAAAAAATACAAATTCTCCTATTTGTCTTGAAACATTTTTTTCCAATTGTTCTCTTTTTTTAAGTCGACGCGATTTTTCAAGGAATCTAATAAAAAATAAATGCCACTCAATACTAACTTGTTTAAAAGCAAAATAGAAAATAAAAGGGCCAAAGAGTTCATTATTAAAAATTGCATTTCCTTTAGGAATGATGGTTTCATCCATCACTAGCCAACAGTTAATATAATAGTGCAAGAATGACAGGTGCAGGAGGAATAAATATATTATCTTCACTCATCAAAAATAAAGTAAGTTTGAGCATTTGTGACAAAACTAACCAGCAAAGGAAAACATTTAACAATTTGTATCCCATTGTAAAGAATGTGCAAACGTTAAAGATAGGCCAAAGATTAGAACTATGCTGACATTTTGATGCTGACGTGAATATTAGTGGGGTCAAATGAACTGAAATTTGTGTTTCACATTTGCTGTATGCTCATGATTTGTATTGGCCGCTAAACACACACAACCTCTCCCCCCCCCCCCCCCCATGGGCTTGGCTACCACACAGATCTGTTTTTAAGAAATGTATTCTATAATGTTCAAACCTTCTGTTCCAGAGGGGTTGTCATTTGTTATAATATCTCTGTTGTGTACCGTCATCTCACATTTAATCTATGTATTCTCATTAGTTAGATGATGTTTCTGTTTTTGGAATCATGCAGATTCTCCTTTAATAGTAAATACTCTTGTCTGACCTTTATTAGATACTTGAGCATCAATTAAGTCACAGAAAATGGATTCATAATGGGCCACACTGGCCATAGAGCAAAACAGATACAAGACAATACCAAACATAGCAGGGCAAAAATGGCCATCGTTGAATTACTTTTGTTAATATATATCTTACCAATTAGATGGAGAAATGGCCTGAATAAAGCCCTTGGCCAAACATGGGGGTCCATGATAAAAGACCAAAAGTTTACACAGCATTTTGCATCAGACACTTGATATGTCTGATTGAACACCAGGATTACAGATCTACAATTCATGAATTGGTTTGTCTTTGTTCCATTTACTTATCCACTATTAAACGCATGGCTATTGTTTTACAAAATTTGTCAGTTACAGGACACTGTGATCAAAGAATTGAGTTTGCATTTGATAAAGTCTGGTTACACACAGGTACTCAGTACTATTATTTGAGACAATAAAAAAAAGTTTCCCCATTGTATTTGTCCTAGTTACCAGTTTTAGTTTTAGTAGTTTGGTGATTTTTTTTCAATAGTGAAAATAATATTTAGATAAAGAAATAAAATTTGAATGTCTTATTTTAAATGAAATGTGGACGTCTTGTAGAAATATATACATCTGATAGATTGTTCACTCAACTAATGCTTTGTCATAGATATTACTGCTGAATCATGAGCCAAGTTCTAGTCGAGTACAAAGCATGGAAACAAACATAGTGCTAAACTTATAACTGTCTAATCATTAACACTGCAGACAAAAGCAATATTTGTTTATGTTTCTGCTGATTAAACTGAGAAACTTGCTGTTAGAGAGGCATTGCAAAATGAAAATAAAATATGTATGTATAATTTTGGGAATTTGTTGTTTCACTATTTTAATGACTGTTCTTCAACCTGTTCGTTCATATTTGCTAGTAGATATATTTTATTGTGTCATGCAGGTTTCTTTTACAACATTAGATACGTTTTTTGTACCTAGATCAGTTTGTTCACTGCCTATTTCTTTTTCTTGCCATCAATAACAAAAGTGTCTTAATGTTATTCAAGTAGTCTTTTGTTTCTGCAGTCTTTGCTAGTGATATGGTTTGAGCAAATATTTGCTGAGGATTATCTGCACACTATTTAGTGATAAACCATGTGGGTCTTGGGGAGCAAAAAATAGACCTACTACAACCTTCCAAGTATGTTGTAATAAGAGACTAAAGAGAGTTGTGTATGGGACTTGCACTCTTATCATGTAAAGCAAATTGCTTCAGAAATAACTACTACAAGGACATTTAGGGTACTTTACTGTAGGCCAATTACAGTGGTAGCCCTATACTTCCATCATTAGCTTTTTCCGTCTTATCAGATGATAGTAATATATACCGTCATACATTTTTCCCATTTGCTGGGGTAGCCGAGGGGTTCACGATAGTAATTGTGCTTTGAAAAGAAAAAGGTGTGCAACTACAGTCCATGACGGAAACGAATGTGACTCGTAAGACCAATCCGGGCAGAGAAGCGTCTTTCACAGTGTGTACAAGAAAAGTCAGAACCGTTTGCGGCATCGCATGGTCTTCTCAAACTCTGTCTTTAGCCTATCAGCATTTCCTGTCTGTATTCCATGCTTAATCATGCCCCTCCATGTAACATGATCCATGGCGTCCTGATCCCATCATTCCAAATCGATGCCTGCATCATTCATATCCCGCTTGCATACATCCTTGTACCGAAGTAGTGGCCTTTTCCCCATAGATAAGATATTTTGGTATTCTGCCATCATCCATGTGTCCCAGCCATCGGAGCCTTTGATGACTAAGCATGGAAAAGATTGTGACAGTGCCTGTTCTCTCCAACACCTCTGCGTTGCTGATCTTGTCTTGCCACCCAACCCCTAAGATTCTGCGCAGGAACCTCATGTGATAGCTGTTTAGCCGCCTCTCCTGGTGCATGTAGGTAGACCATGTCTCACTGCCGTAAAGAAGAGTGCTGAGGACACAGGCCTGGCAAAACAAGTGTTTTTGTTTTAACAGTGAGCTTCTTGTTCTCCCAGACCCTTTTTGTTAATCTGCTCATTGTTGTTGCTGTCTTTCCTATCCTAATATTGACCTTTTGGTTCAGGGATAGTTTATTATTGACTGGTATCCCAAGTACGTAAATTGATCTACTGTATCGAGAGCTTCATCGAGATTGCTGGTTGTTTGTTTGTACCTTAGACCATGACTTGTGTTTTCATTTTGCCGATTGTTAACCCGAACTCACAGCAGGCATCCGAAAATGCAGATACTAAGCTTTGCAGTTCCTCCTCTGAGTGAGTTGTAATTGCGGCATCATATGCAAAGAGTAGTTCTCTCATCAGCACCCTGTTTATTTTTTGTTTATTTTTTCGGTCTTGGCTTTCAGCCTTTGGAAATTGAATCTATGCGAGAATGAATGAAGATACCACCTTCCTGGTCATGAAATACATGCCTCAAGAGAAGTGAGAAATATATCCAAAGAGGGTTGGAGCAAGTACACAGCCTTGTTTTACTCCGCACTTGATTGCGAACTCCTCTGAGGACGCACCGTCAAAGTTGATGGAGCCTTTCATGTCAGTGTGAAACGGCCTGATAATGGCCAGAAGAATCGGTGGGCAACTAATCCTCCCGAGCGCTTTGAACAGACCCACACGACTGACCAAGTCAAATGCCTTCGTGATATCTATGAAGTCAATATACAATGGTTGCTTTTATTCTCTGCATTTCTCTTGCAACTGTCGTAACAAGAATATCATATCTGTTGTAGACATATTCCCACGAAAACCACACTATGACTGGGTAAACCTGGTCTCCTAGGACCTGGAGTCTGCGCAGAACAATTCTGGCAAGTATCTTCCCAACAGTACACAGAAGCGAAATTCCTCTGTAGTTGTTGCAGTGACTCAGGTCCCGTGTTCTTGTTACAATGCTAGAATCTTTGAAATCCTGCAGGACCTGTCCTTCATGCTAGCATAAAGTTATCAACTGGTGTATCTGTGGAGCAAGTATGTCCTCTCCACTCCTGATGACCTCTATCGGGATTCCATCCTTTCCTGAGCCTTGCCAGAAGCAAGGTCAACAATAGCACAGTTAACTTCTGCTATGGTTGGCAGCGAGTCCAGACAGTCCAGAGTTGACATGGCATATGGGCATCTTCTGTTAGCTCTGTCTCACTTAAGTAGAGTTCAAGATAGTGCTCAACCCATCTGTCTGCTTCCTCTTATCAGCGATATTTCCCCAGATAAAGCCTTTTAGCGGCGCACTCTTTTTCACTGTTGGGCCGATGGCTTTCTTAATCCCTTCATACATGCCTCTGATGTTACCATTATGAACAGCATCTTGGATATTCTCACATAAATGTATCCAATAGTCATTTGCACTTCTTTTCTCGCTTGTTTCAATAGATTGAGATAGTTTCATGCTGTTTTGTCTTTGTTTCTCAGTAGTGGTGCCTTTCCCCTGTCAATCAAAGGCTGTAGTATCCTATCATTTGCTTCAAACTAGTCTTGATTCCTGTGTTCTCAAATGCTATAAGCTGTTACTGCTGCTTTGAGAGTAGCTTCTTTGATTACATCCCACTTTTCACTAGCTGTACAGTCTCCTGATGTATCAGTCAGAACATCTGCAAGCTGCTGTTGGAACCTGAAATACTTTTCTGGATCCTTGGTGTCGACTAAATTTATCCTGAAAATGGGTTTGTGCTTCGCCGTGATGATTTTCTTAGGTGTCAGCTAGATGCGGGCAACGACCAACGTGTGGTCAGTATAAGTCAGCACTCGGGTAGCTGGCCCTATACTTCGTAAAAAATAAAATAATGAGACAAAACAGAATGTCAGTGCCATATATATATATTTCTACTTTATTTATGCATTTTTCCTGCTTCTCATAATTGAAATAAACATAGATTTGTTAGGCTTCATTTAGGACTTGTTAAAAAATGTCTTTGGAAACCTAACCTACCCATATGTAATTTAGTTATTTTCTAAAATTAGCGACCTGCTAATCTCCAATGTTTCTACTTCAGCAAAGTGTGGATTATATTCATGATATGTACTTGATACATTATGTGAGATCCCAAAAGGAGTATTTGTTCCTTGTCTGATCATACAAGGAACAGATCTAGCTTGATCTAATGAAAGAATGATAATCCATTACACATACATATTGTTGTTTAAATAACATCTGATCCTTTTCAGAATAATCACAACCGAAATTCAACTTATCAGCCTCAAAATAATTGAAATTACTTTCAACAACTTGTTCTGTTGTTAGTCTTTCAGAATGGCCATTTTCTGAATTTTTAAAACCATTTTTCATGACAAAAATCTTTCTGAGGACATGCATCAATATTTGTGTCACCATAATAATTATTTCCAGAAATGTGTGTACTGTGTAGATGCCACTATAATATGGCCAACATCCAAGTGGTACAAGCAAAATTATGCCTTCAAATAATGGTCCACCCGTCACACCGACAAACGGGTGGCTCGGGGAGTGGGGTATTTTCACACCTCGATATATTGGTGTCACTGGTTCATAGGGTTAATAATGAGAAATATATACAAGTTGCCTTGAATTGTAAATGAGTCTTCATTAGTTATACAATAAAGTTTGTTCTCCACAAGTTTCAATTTAAATGAAACACTTTTAAACATGACATACATTCTATTCCCTGTAGAATATGCAGTTGCTATGGTCCCTCTCCATTGATTTCTATTTTGGGTCATCTGCCCCGCCCATGAGACTGCAGTAAGACATTTCAGTTCATCGTAAATATCCTGGTGTACATTGAAATCAAATCTAACAGCTACTCTATAAATGTTTTCACTATATCTCTGTTTCTTACCTAGCATTTGACAATGACACATTTGCACATGAAGGAAACATTTTCTACTTTATGCATTTTTTCTGCTTATCATAATTGAAATATAGATTGTGTACGCCTCAATTAGGACTTGTTAAAAATGGCATTGGAAACCTAAAATACCCATATTATTTAATAAATTATTATATGTTTCTGCTGGCAATCTGATTGAATTATGATGTCATCATAAGTGGCACTACCAAGAATAACAATGAAAGTCAGTAATTTTAAAAACAATTAGGGGGAAGGCTTTAATTGTTAACAAGTTGTTTCTTTCATATTGTGCAGTTCAGCTGAAGGGCTGATGTTCTGCAATGGTCAGTAAGTTCAAATTATTGGTAAGTCAGTTGTCCATGTGGGCTATATATAAAATACCATTAGTGTTCAGGCATTACATTAATAATTTTCGTTAGCAGTTATTGTGGGTTCATTCAGACTTTTCTCTGCTTCTTTGACGTCGTGGCTGAGTATGACAATGTCATCAGCGATGCCTGGGTATCACATTCAACAGAAGCCTCTCTTTCAATAAATAAACATTGACAATGTGATCATAAAAAGCAATGAGGGGTATCAATGCAAACAAAAACTAGGCGGCCATGCAACAATGGACTCCCTTCCTGTTGATGCAATCACTGGTTTTGTCCTGGTCTACAGTCTTGGGTTGCTCACACTATCACAGACACAGATAGATAGATTGGAGAGAATCCAGAACGAGGCCATGAGAGCAGTTCTGGGATGCTCTAGAGATACTCCCATTGCTGCCATGAGATTCCTGCTTGATTTACCAAGCATCAAGGTGCAACATCAAGTAGCGCAGGTAAAGGCATACGCCAACGTTGCCAACAACGAACACCACTCTTTGCACCAAGACTTGGATACACTCAAAGGCAGATACATTAAGCGAGGAAGGTCATGGATGGCAGAGACAGAAGACTCCCTGATGATGGTCTGTGCATTGGAGGAAGTGGGAAGAGGTAGTGAATGTGTAGAAGTGGTGATACAACTGAGCAGAGAGTGGGGCGGCACTAGGACGGGAGCTGATCCAGCAACACTCAGGACCACAAACCCAATTTTGTACACAGATGGCTACACCGGAGAGATGCGAACATATGCGGTTGGGGTTTCGTCAGCTACCAAAATGGCAAGGAGGTGGTGGAGAAATCAGGTGCCTACTCCACTATCACATCGAGTATGAGGATGGAGATTGAGGCGGTAACAGCAGCCCTGACTTGGTTGGTGACGCAACCGGTGACACGCAGAGATACTGTCAGACTCGCAGGGCATGCTCTGTAAGATAGAAAGGTGCATGCTAAGAAGGGAGTGGGGCCTTTCTTCAGAACAAATCTGGTATACAAGGTGTCACATAAATCTACTGCCCGGGACATGCAGGTGTCTGGGACAACGAAAGAGCTGATGCAGTGACGCGATGAGCAGTGGTGAACAACGCGGTGATGATGAGAGAAAGGGATGAGTTGATAAGGGCAGTCATGGACATTCTACAGAATGATGAAGAGACAAAGGGTTGCAAAAATGCATATATGCAGAGGATGATAGATTTGGGAGTGACTAGGGGAAGGGGAGAATGTGTGTTCTGTCTGGAAAGATCCGAAGAACACGGAATCAACACCTGACTGGGACACTGAGTATATATACGCTTGACTGGCTGCTTGGATGGAGAATGGAGCACGTATGGGAATGTTCCCTGTGTGATGATGTTGGTTCCTAGAATCAAGAATCAGACCTCCTCATGGGCTGCTGTAAACCTGCCTGCTCTCGTGGTTGGTTCTCATCTAATAGCTTCTCTACACGGTTGACGATCACTCTGGTGAAGAGTTTATAAAAGGAGGAGAGCAGACAGATTGGACGGTAATTTGTCATGTATTTCTTGTCCACCTTTATATGGATTGGGATGGATTTTGATATTTGCATTGCTTGGGGATTTGGCATTTGTTCAGACAGATGTTGAACAAAATAGTTAAATGCTGTGCTAGTTTGTCCCCACCTGCCTGGATTACGTCATTTGTGATTCTGTCTTGTCCTGGAATGCCACCAGGAATAAGTTGTTTGATTGCATGTGTCACCTCATCTGATTCGATCTTTGGTACCAGGATGGATTTGTTGTTGAGTGTCAATTTGGTGACTTATCGCCTTTGATGCAAATACGTTGGTTTAGTACCTCTGACATTTTGCCTCTATGTCTGCTTTTTCCGTCATGTTGACATCGTCTGCATTTTATAGGGCAGTCATAATATTCTTTGAGCGAAGACTTTTTCGGCATTTGATAATGCTGCCTCTTGTCTCAGCTGCTCTGGTCATCCTGTTCAGACTATGCTGTTCATAGTCCTCTTTTAGTCTGGTTCTGATCAGCTTATTCAGCTCTCATAACTCAAGGATGTTGTGCATTCCATTCTGTTTCAGCCTTGTCTTTGTATGTACAAGTTGTAGGATGTCTTCACTAATCCAACTGTAAGCGTTGCAATTGGCCTACAAATCAATAGAAAGAAAACCCAGTTCATTCTCAGTACTTTCTGTCCAAAAGGATTAAGGCGCCTTGGAGATTGTCCCGTCGAAAATGTTAATTCATATATATATATATATATATATATATATACTTGGGCCAAGAGATCACAAACTCCCATTTAACAAATCGGGAGATCTCACAAAGGATAACAGCCGGCTAGATCAGCTTCAACTGTATTAAACCCATAATCCAACAGATGCGAAACAACAACGACTGATGATGAGGTGGAGAGATGGCCCTGGACCAAACATGGTACACCAAGATAATAGAGCGAAATGAGTTTACTCAACATTTGGCTATCTGGCATCAGACACATGTGTCTGATTGAATACAAGGATTTTGAGATTATTTTGTTATTGTGAGCATATTAACTATTCAAATAAATAAATGCTTCAAATATAAATAAATACATTTTAATGAGCATCAAACTTTAATACTCAGTTTTTGACATGACGTATTACATTTTTTTAAACAGCAACAAATAGTCACCTCAAATTATGAACTATATATAACTAATCAAATTCAACAATGAAATGTGAGCAACAGTTTACAAAAATCAGAGGAACCAAATTAAAGACCACCTCAAAACAATAAACAAAATTGATTTATAATATTTTTTTAAAAACATTGTTCTTAAACTTTCTGTGTGACGCTTTCCCATTTTGTCCTAGAAGGCACTTTCCAAACTCTTTTGAGGCCAATTTATATGCTGTCCATTCATAGTTGTGGGTGCACTAAGTTTTGTGGAAAAAATGCAAAGATAATAGATATATTATATATAACTTAAATATTTCACTTGCTTAAAATAACAAATATAGAACTGCAAAAAAAATTATACTAGCTGTACTGCTGCTGAAATGTGAATTATATATATGTTTAAAATGTTGTAAGAGGAAAGTGAAGTGAAAGAGAAGATATGAATATAGCAGGAAACAGAGAAATAGAGACAGTATTATATAAAAGTGATAATTATGGTCATGTATGTTCTCCCTTAGAGGTTGGGTGTATATATTATTTTTATTTTCCTTCTGTCATGTTTTTTGAAAATTCAGTCCTGAATATTCTTCTAACTTTATAGCAAGACGTGGAACTCATAGAGGAAGAAAAAGGTGGTGAAGAACAGTGGCAGTGGAAGCCGGATCAAGCAGAGACAGATTGTTGTATCATTGGTAGCAAGCAGTAGTTGCAGCTCTATGTTCCACACAGTAGGACAGAGACAGATGACAAATTTCACTGTATGCTTGTACTCCTGATCTGAAAGCAATCATTATATCTGAGTGATACAAGCCTATTAAACAACTAAATAATGAATCAGAAGAAATATACAGTTTAGCTTTACTTACAGTAATATTGATTTAAACAAAATAAAATTACTAATAATATTTACAGTCCCAAGTGGTCCACCGGGGTCTTTTTTTATGACAAGGACAAGAATAGCACTACTGCTCCACAGAGAGCATGCACTAAGAGGCAACTAACTGTGACACGGTATTACACCAGTCATGATTAGGTGGTTTGTTAAGAGCAACATAGATGACGCCTAACAGACTGCAGGTCTATTGTACTCATATTTTATTTCGTTGGACATTAACCATCCTCAGCAGCCCTATTCCCAATGCAGCGGAGTAATAAGCTGCCCTAGCCAGCTAAGCAGGAAATCCTCCTCCCGGTTACATCAAGCTCACGCCAGAGCTGGGACCTGCACAGGAGCACACGACACTGCTTCTCACTTTAATATGCCTATTCTACACTATACAGCATTTCAGCTCACAATCTACTTGATGGATGGAACAATAAGTGATGAGATCAATCTGAATAGATCCTACGTTGTTTCAGTAGGGCTCTACAAGAGAAAAAGTTACAAATTGGCACTCTCGGCTTTATGTTGAGCCTGTGAGATCTGACTGCTTCTTCACTTCTAACAGAATAGTTTAAAGAAATGAATCTTTTTTATTCACAAAATGAATTTCTCTCTGAAGCACTTCTGTACAATATTTGAAAATACTACTGAACTTGTAAAATGGGCACTTATAGTTACCAATATTTCCGCTGAGTCATGACTTATCATCTATGGCTTTCTGTCTATAGCTGGGGGTTTGTTGTTGTTCTTCTTCTTCTTCGTATGCAGTCAGACAGTTACCATTATTTTTTCGAAAAAAGCGGCGGTCATCCTGAGGCTGTCGACACTGCCATAGAGCTTGTCTTGCAGTTCCACTGGTGATGGCCACATCTGCTCTCTCTGATCCTCGTATGTCGGGCAGTTCTGCAGCAGATGTTCAGCGGCCATTTAACTGGTACCGCACGGGCATTCGTCGGTACCACCTATCTTCAATTTGTTAAATAGGTGGTACCTCAGTCTATTGTGGCCAGTGCGAAGTCTGAAGACAACGACCTGCTCTCTTCTGTTCAACTGGTAATAGGCATCGTTTTTGGTGTAACCAGTATGTTCGGTTTCCCATTTGGTCATGTATCTGGCTTTGATAAGCCGTTTTGACTCTTCGTACGTCATACTAGTATCTGTTTGTGGTAGTCTTGCACCTTCTTTTGCCAGTCTGTCTGCCTCCTCGTTGCCTTGGATGTTGCAGTGTGATGGGACCCACTGTACCACTACCCTTTTTGGTGCAGACTGCTGGCACAGTTTGCAGAGTGCTGCTCTTAAGTCATTAAGCTCAGTGTTTTTCTGGCTTTTTAGCGCTGTGACTACAGCCAGAGCATCTGTAAGCAGGACTATATGGCTTTCATTTTCTTTATGTGTCACCATTTCTTCCACTGCCGCCCTCAGTGCCTCTGCCTCCGCTCTGAAATTGCTTGTGTACTTACCAGTAGCGAATGACAGTGTTATTTTTCTGCCATTTGGTAGGTTCAGGAATGCTCCTGCCCCTCCGTTCTGTGTAGTGTTTGTTACAGAACCGTCGGTGTATGCATGGGTCCAGTCCATGCTTGGGTAGTTTTTCGATATAAAGCTTAGGGTAGTATCTCTCCTTTCTTTTTCCGTCTGGCAGTTTTTGTGCCAGCAAGTTTCCTCATGATTGCCATTCTTTCTCTGGCTCTCATTCGGTTTCTCTCGATCTGACTTTTCCATGTCATGCGCCGATCAAATGTGACTCCCAGATAGTTTAGGTTGTCGTTTGGCTGCAGGAATTTGCCATTTAAACTTGACTTGATATTTTGGGGTTTGATTGAAAGCGAGAATATTGTGCATGTGGTTTTCTCCTCGTTTATTTTGACCAGCCATGAGTTCGCCCACTCTTCCAGCGATGTTAGGGCCTGCTGCATCCGATTTCTTGCTATGGTGAGATTCTTTTCAGAGGTCCACATAGCCAGATCGTCTGCAAACATTGAGCTATGGACTCTTCTTGGTATATTCTCTGTAATGTCGTTTATATACACCAGGAAGAGTGTGGGTGACAGTACTCCCCCTTGGGGTACTCCCTGCTCGAGTGTCACCTTTCTGCTCATCTACCCTTGTACTTGGACTCTGGCCGTTCTGTTTTTTAGGTAGTGGTTGATCCACTTGTACATTTTCCCACAGACATCACTTCTTCTTAGCTTGACTCTAAGTCCATCTTTCCAGACTTTGTCAAATGCCTTTTCCAGGACCACCCAAACCGCTACTGTGTGTTTCTGTGCCTGGTAGGCATCTTCTATTTGTTTGTTGTTCTATTTCTCAACTTCTCCGTCACTGTCTGAATGCTGGACTTAACAATAATCCTATACTCACCCCTGAGGTCAATATTTTGTCATCAGCCCATGCCATTCCATTGTGATGTCCACATCTCTACAACCCCCCCCCCCCCCCCCCCCCCCCCTCGTCCTATTTGGTACATGTATCCCTGTATCTGGGTAAATTTTGAACAATGGATAATTTATTCTGACTCAGATTGAAATTCAAACCAGTAGGATTTCTTAGTCAAGGGTATCTGGTCCGTCACTTTGGCTGACAGTGCTAAAACTGATTTAATGGAAAACAACACTCCTGACTTCTTAAGACATCCTTAATTTGTTTTATTTATTCTTATGAGATGCACCCCCTACTTTTACACATACAAATTAAAAGCTAATTTCTTTTTCCTTCAATTTCTTCATTGTCCATGTTTTCAATGTCATACAATAATGACAAGTATCGATTACACTTGTTTGCTCTCATTTTTAATATGTGGGGTGCTTGATATATATATATATATATATATATATATATATATATATATATATATATATATATAATGAATACTTCAGAGCAGCACTTAATAAAAGAAAAGAAAATTAAAGTTGGTGCACAAGAATGGAAAAAGAGAATACAGTTCAGCAGTATTAGTAGATGATACTAATCCAAGATAATTAAATCTGAGAGGGGAAAAATTGCCTTACTGTTCAAATGTACCTTGGAGTCACTATGTTTCCAATGAATTCTAAAACAACCAGACTCCATCTTTGGATTTTATGAGGTGCTGCTGGGCTTCATGCAATTTTCTTGTAGATGTTGGCGTGTTTTGAAGTTTACTATTAATTTCTGGAGGTGACAAGTTTCTTCTCTTTGACGGTAGTATTCTGGAAAACAATTTTGTTTCCTGCTGCGAAGGACTCCCTGAAAGAGATCTAGTAGTTCTTTTTGAAAAGATTGAAATACTAGAATTATTTTTGGCACTATTATTGTTGATAATTTCTCTATGAGAGCCAGTAGTTATCTTTTTCCTTGAGGTCACATCAACTATATTTTTCCTCTGGTTACCTGCACGATTACTGCTGCGTTTTGTTGAACATGATTCATTATTGGTATTGTATTCTTTGTCAATTCTAAGAGACTGATTGAAAATCACTGGAGTGTCACTTACAGCTCTTTTTACATGTATTCTTGCTTTTCTTGATTTTTTTCTGGTTTGGTTAGCAACGCTGGAGCTAGTAACATCTAAAAATATATGACTGTTGCGTAATGCAGAATTCTCATCTTTTCTGTTGTTGCTGATATGAGGGCCGACACTCATGAATGAACTAGCAATGTTTCTTTCAGTATGCTTAGTGTGTCTTTCTAACTTTGTTTTTACCTTCAATTGCTGGTCTTTACTAATGGGAGTTCTGACACTGCTTTCAACAGAAGTGCATGCAGTATGTGTTTTTATAGCTCTACCTCGCATTTTTCTAGGAAGGCCACTCTTGCTAATAATAGTCTGGTCTGCTCTCTTTTCTGCATTACTTACATCAGATGTCATAACATCATCACTCTCTGGTGATAGACCAATATAACATTTCCGTAATTGTTCCCTGCTAAGTTCGGAATCTTCTGATGAGCTGCAGTTCTTCCTCTCTCCATTCTGATTCCTTGATGCCATAGCTGAAGCAACTGATTTAACATTTTCAAGGTCATCCATTGTCTGTGATTCATAAATAATGCTGCTATCATCACTCATTTCAACAGCACTTTTGTCCAACATCTTCAAACTGTTGCAACACATTTGTATTTCATTAGCAGCCCCTTGGTATTTTTTGTTTTCATTGCTATCTTTACTGCCCTTATCCTTAAATGCAGCTTTGAGATTTTTCACAACCCTGCCATGTGTGTCATCACAGAGTTTTCTCCTTTTTGTCTGCAATATTAGGTATTTTGTGTCATATTTCATAATTCTGTGCCTCCTAAATGTACTAGGTACATTATTCTTCTCCAATGATTCAGAACTAGACACCATCTTTGGAATATTTCTGTCTTTTTTTGCACCTCTATCGCGAAGCTGCATACAGTTACACAATTCATCATTACCTTTCGAAGCATGTGAATGAGGTATGTCTTTATTAACTTGCTTGCCACTATCATCTGAAAGTTCACTATCTGAAATTCTGTTGCCTTGAATAGTGTTAATTTTTTTCATAACATTAATGGCTTGTTTTGTTCGTTTAGAATGGTTGAAATTTGTACCTATGTGATCTGTGTTTTCAGAACAATTATTTTCTGAAGACCTTGTGTCTGTACAAGCATTCAGATCGTTACCTGTATTAATTAAATTTACCATTAGAGGGCTATTCTTCTGTTTCCGACTTGGTTCTTTTATTTGCTGATGTTTACTTCTGTCTGATAAGTTAATGGTCTCTTGAGTTTCACTTGCCAATATGTCTTGAGCAGGCAGGTTTCTGTTTAACCCATAGTTATTGTAATCATCGGAAGTGGCTGTCTGGGTCCTGCTGCAGTGCTTCTCTATGAGTGTTGTTATTCTGTTGTTGCTTTTTAGACTCTGACCTCCTTTGATATTGTCAGTTCCAAGAGCTGGGGTGTCAAGAATTTGGACACTACTGTTTGCAAGAGGAGCACTAACATTGTCTGTGTTTATATCCTCATGAGACAATGTTCTGGTTGTCTTCTTTGTTAGATTATTACTTATTGCTCTCCTCCCTGGCATTTGAGAAAGCCTACAACTCTGCAAATTCCTCTTGTTAGTAGGTGAAATGCTTGCCTGAACTTTCTCAACATCTTTACAAATAATCTTAAGACAAATGAGATCCTTGTGACAGTTTAGTTGTTTTCCACTAACAGTGAACAGCACCTTCGACCCGAGAGACCACTTGCAGACTTCTGGATAAATTATGAAATTGTCTGTTTGAATGGGTGACAGTTCGTCCTCTCTTTCAATGTTGTAAAGAACAGCTCTGCAAACATCTTCAATCTGACAGTGTGCAGCTCGCTCTGACACAACTTGAGAAAATGCTTCTCTGCTCTCTTGACTTATTTCTTGGTATTCAAGCTTCAGCTTGAAAACATTATTGTTGTATGTGATTAGGTAAGTGTGGTTCTGCAATAATGGGAAAGTGTCCAAACCCATCCTCTAGTTCCAAATGTATCTGTGCAAATGATAAATTAGTTGGTTTCTGGTGAAAGAGTGAATATATCAAATTATGAGAGATGATTTAATATATTTTTTTATTTAACAGTTAAGACAAATCAATTACCACATGTTAATGTCTACAATACAAAACAATAGACTACAGCAGTTTGAAATAAAATATAGATTGAACAGGGAAAAGCATCTTAGAGGGTGGAGTAGGAATGTATATGGCTACAAGCTATATGAACAACTAATATCGGTGCCCTTTGCCATCTGATGAGAGAATAAGCACAAACTGGTCAGCAATGGGGGCAGAAATGTTAATAATTCTTAGCATGACAATAACAGCCAGACACATTTCACTTCTAAAATTGTTCAGTATGTGATATTTATTTTTTAAATTTATAATATTATTTCTTATAAATAGTCATGTAAAATTCATGCTCACTAGCGCACACACACAAATCCTAACTAAAACACTATGTGGCAACCATTTATTCTTCTCTTGCAAATCTCTATAGTGGACCCCATTAATGAAAATAAATGCAGGAATGATAGGTTTTAGATACTACATTAAGTTATTTACTTAATTTTTAGACTTCCACATGCCACCTGAAGTGATGCACTGGCAGTTCTAATTTTACCTAGCATGGGTTGAAATGGTAAAGTCAGTTACCAGCAAAGCTTAAATAACAATTTTCTATGACTTGTCCAATCCAACAACTTTAATGTCACTTACTGTGGTAGAACCATTCAATTCTGCTGTGAATAGTGCTTTTTTTTTGACATAAAGGTTCAATTTTAAGAAATTTGTTTGACTGATAAGCTCAAGCTTATTTTTATGACCAAAAAAGCTTCTAATGATCGTAAATATAACAAATATCACATCTTATTTATTCATGGATTGAAAATATCAATTCAGCTATGAGGAGGCTAATTGAGATTCTGATTGACCGTTTGATGATTCTCACAACAGTAACACTAATATTGTTGAAGAGGAGGCATGTCCACTAGCTAGCATTCGTTCTACTATCAATATTAAGAAATCCAGGTATTTGAAAAAGTAAAAAGGTCAAGTTAAAGCCCCCATGAATAGAGATGATAAAATCTAGATCAGTACTTGCCAATGTAGAACTGACAGTATCTACAGAAAATTGCAAACATTTACCAAATGATGTACACTGGAGTGAAGTGGATGCTGGTTTAACTGTGAATGTTCTTTGCTTTGTCCCACAGCAAAGATACGCATTCTTCATTTATTAAAAATAAATTATAAATGGATATTCTATATGAGAAGATTAAAGTTAGGAGCTTCAGACCTGTGCAAAGCTTATTATTTATTTACAATATATTTGTGCTACTATTCCTGTATTCTTTATGTAAACACAGAAAGTTCTTATATTTCATAAACCTTTCAATTCTGCACATTTTTTATACGAGAAACTTTGAAGAATTTAAATTATGAGAAAATCTGTAGTATCAATATAACTTCAAAAAATTATCCTGAAACAGAGCGCGCAAAAACATGGTTCTAAAATGCCTGTAAACTCAACATGAAAAAATATTAATGGAAATGGCTCATAGGAACAACTTCATTGCACCCTGGCATCCCCATATGTGCTCAGTACCTTTCATTGCTAAAAGTGTTGATGATAGAACACAAACTCTGTAGCTCTTGCGACAGCTCCTTAATTTTCTCCTGACTCTGTCAGATACCTATTTACAGATGTATCGACAGGAGAAAAAGTCCACAACATGCCCGTCTGGCAAATTGAGTGCAATGTGATTTGAACCAGGTATGTTGGGCTTATAAAGATCTTGACCACATGCTTAAAAAGAAGCTGATGAACACCTTTACATATTAAATAGTCAAAGGACCACCCAAAGTACATTACTTCATTATCAAATGTATAATTAAATCAGTACTCAAATAGTACTCACTTCCAGGACCTCCAAGAGAGATGGTGGGGGTGGGAGAGAAAAGGGGGTACATTTTACCCAGCTAAGAGTACAAAAGGGGAGCCAAAGTATTAACCTATATTTACATTTTGCAGCACCACTGCTATTATGACTATTTTTACTATTGATTTATCCTTGTCTTATCCACTTGTGCTGTATTGCATTACAGGGAGCCACAGTTTTCTGTCCAGGGCCAGACTCCTCGCTGAAGTAGTTGTCATCCCATGGCAATTTAGAATATTTGCAACATTTCCTATCCATCTAGCTCTCGGTCTGTCATGGCTGTGAAAATTGGATTGCAGTGTGTTAAAGGCACACAGTACAGAGGCAGTTGGTCATTCTTATTAGGTGACCGAACCACTTGATTCTCTCATCAATATATTCAGTGCAGCGTCTTTCTGCAACAATGTTTGTTTTTGTGAGCATGTTTATGTTACAGTGTTTCAATAATGGTGATAGCTGGTATGCAATTGCATTTGCTTTTAGGCACATGATCTCAATTTCTTTATCTAAACCTTAATCCTGTGTGAAAACACTGCCGAAGTACTTGAATTCCTGCACTTGTTTAGCTTGGTACCATGTGTTATCATTAGGTATAACTTCCTGAGATTGTCACAGACACTCTCGATGAATTGACGTGGGCCGGACACCTGCATATGACATGTTCTTGATGCAGGCTGGTCATAATGCATTCTGACTAAATGACCAAACCACTTGATTTTTTTGGACATCATCGTAGGCACAGGGTTTGTCCTAACTATCCGCCTCAGAGTGGTGTTGCAGATGCAGTCACAGATTGTCTTTCTGGTTGTATTTCTCACACAGTGCATCTCACAGCTCTGGATCTTACTCTTATGTGTTTCTAGTAAGGACCAAGATTGACATTGGTAACACAATGTAGAAATAAACAGTGGATTTATTGGCCTCCTCTTAGTTGAAAGAAGCACTCCAGGGTGTTTCAAAATCGGTGTAATTTATAGTGGACACTGTTTGCCTTCTGAATTATATGTGTGATCTCTCTGTCATCATCAGTGAACATACTACCTAGGTATTTGAACTCCAGTACTTGCTTGATGTCACTGCTGTGAAAACTTCTCTGCACGTGTTCATGTGATATCCTCATAGTCTCTATCTTCTCTATGTTCATCTTCATGTCATTCTCGTTACAAGCGAAATTGAGATAAGTTAGATGGTGTTGTAGGGTCTTCTCAATTTTGGTAAAATATGACCTGATCATCAGCAAAAACAACAGCTCATTTAGGGACTCCTCATGAAGGCAAGCCAACTGTGTAATTTTATCAATGTAAATTATGAATAAAAGTGGAGAAAGAACATACCCCTGTTGTACACCATTCAGCACTGGAAACCATTTTGTTATACCTGCATATATCGCACTGCAACTTCACTGTTTACGTACAAGGCATGAATGCCATGCAGTAATTGACCCTCCACACCATATTCCTCCATTACCTTTCATAGCCTACATAAGTTTACCCGGTCAAATTCACGTGGAGTTTCTTATGGTATTCTATGGTTTTTTCAATTAACTGCCTGAGCATAAATATATCATCCGTACATCCCCTGCTTTACCGGAATCCTGATTGTGAAGCACTGAGCAGTGGCTCCATAACAGCTCCTACTTGCTGCGCAAGGACGCATGTGAAACATTTTCTGAGGTGGCTAAGGAAGGATATGTCCCTATAAGAGCTGCAATCCTTTCTGCTGCTCTTGTTTTCCAAATAGGTACCAACACCGCTCTGAGCTAATCACCAGGTACCTTCCTTCAAACCACGCCTGATTAAAGATATGAGCCATCTTACCCCTACATCATGACAAGCTATTATGGCTTCTGCTGATTTGTCCTTGAGGTTAGGGCTTCTTCTACATGTAAGTGCCTCTTTTGACTTCCTGCTCAGGTATCATCTGTCATTATGCACAATTACCGCAATATATTTTAAGGTTGTACCAATGAATGATGTTGCATAGATTATATAATCATCTGCTTGTGCACTTGGGACAATCAAGTAAATCTGTGAAATACTCCTCCATCTGTCTCAGGTACTTTCAGGTTGCCCCTCTTTGCCATTGACCACTCAGTAGTTGAGTAGTCCACTCACTGTGTTACGACTTACGTGTGTAAGGACTGTATTCTAACTACTAGTACTACTGTCTACTAGTACTACTACTACTAGTACCAGTAGTAGTACTAGTAGTAGTAGTTAGTAGTATTGACTTTGACTATCTCACTATTGTTCATCTCTCAACCAGAGCGAACATAGCTCACTCAGTACATTCTCATGCATTTGTAAAGCACCCAAACTAGCAAACAATCTCAATTATAATTAAATTATCAATAACTTTAAATAGGTTTAACGGTGATTATTTTATAATTATTATTTTTTGGCATTTATTTTATTTAGACATCTGTGAGTGTGGCATCACACTTCACTACCACACAATATACGACAAAAAGCCACTTACATTTAGAGTTGATAAAAAGAAAGGAGAGAAAAAACATGCACGTCCACACTAGTGGTAACAGCGTTTAAAATAGAACATCCATCTTGAACAACAAGATTGTGGTAATTTTTTCACTAGGACAAATATGAATTGTTACATCGTAGATAATTGTGAACCGGAAACAAATATTGCCAGAGTAATTTTTTCTTGGGGCAGTTCAAATGACGGAATCATTGTAAACCGATTATACGAAGTAAATAATAGTATCACGTAAGATGCCCCTATCGAACATTTTAATAAGTGAAAGGGCAGCCGCCAATCCTGCAATAATCACAGGGCCATTTCCCTACTGTCAGTCGCGGGAAAAATTCTGCTTAATATCTTAACTCTGACGGGTCATCTTGGGAAGGGGCAGCGAGTCGCAGCTGGCAGCTTTCATCATTGTCAGTAACGCATAACTAAGACCCTATTATTCCGCCTTCAAATGGCGACCCTAGAAACAGACTGCAGTCTTCCATCTTGGCTAAGCGATTAGGGATCGAAGATGGGAGTCAAACCGGTCCCAAAAATGCTGTGTTGAAATCGGATGCGTGTATTGTAAGGCGCAGCCTCGCTGTAAACTGCCGCACAACGTGATAAACGGCCTTTTCAGGACGAGCAAAGAAAGATGAAGAGGAAGAAGAAGAAACGGAAGTAAACAAAAAATTCTGAGAGGAACAGACAGGCTCGTCATATAATATTTCTTTGTTGCAGATAACATGGCTGGTCTATCTAAGCTGCGTTTTGCACATAGTTATGTGGATGCCAACACGAGAAAGAGCTTCTACATATGTGATCCTATCTTGCCATTTTATGTTCAGTAGTTTCCTTGGGCAGCCCAGATGGAAGGGGCCAAGCTTCTTCCCATATCGAATGTACACAGTCCAAGTTTCACATGCATATAGAAGTTGGTAGGACAACTGTCCCATAGAAACTAAATTTGGCTTTACGCTAGATTCCTCTCTGGTCCCAAACTGAGGATCTAAGTTTTCTAAAGGCTACACCTGCTTTGGCAATTCTCGAGTTCACTTCATCGTCAATATGAACTGCTCTGGAGTGGATGCTGCTAAGGTATACACAGCGTTTCACCGACTTTAACTCTGGCCATTGATATTGATAGATGGCTCATTGTGCCCAGTTTTTCAAGCTGTTTGATGTAGCACTTCATAAACAACATACAGAGATCCAGGGAAATAAAGATTCAAAGTTAGAATATTCATCGCCAGTGTCAAGTCAATACTGATGTATCTTATGGAGCGGAGACATGAAGAAAGACCACGACCGTACAACTTATAGATTTCGTTTACAGGTACGTACAAAGGATAAAAGGTATAAAGTGGCATGACATGGTGAGGAATGAAGACTGGCAGGACATTGTGAGGAATGAAGACTGGCAGGACATGGTGAGGAAGGAAGACTGACAGGACATGGTGAGGAATGAAGACTGGCAGGACGTTGTGAGGAATGAAGACTGGCAGGACATGGTGAGGAATGAAGACTGGCAGGACATTGTGAGGAATGAAGACTGGCAGGACATGGTGAGGAATGAAGACTGGCAGGACATTGTGAGGAATGAAGACTGGCAGGACATGGTGAGGAATGAAGACTGGCAGGACATGGTGACGAATGAAGACCTATGGGAAAGGAGTCAACAACAACCACTGAAACAACATATTAAGCGGATAGAATGGGGCAGAATAGGACGTGCGCTGCGTATGGCACCGCCTTACATAGCCGGACAGCTTTTATTTGGAATCATCAAAGGAAGAGAAAGAGAGATAGGCCAAACAAAGAAGGAAATGTGAGAAGGAACTAAAATTAAATGATTACACTTGGAGAGAGCAGCCCAGGATCGTGCTTGCTGACGGGATGATGTTAAATGCCTATGTACCAAGAGAAGCACCGAGCTTTGATAAATTGATTGATACAGAGTCTCACACTTAACTGGTATGTCCAGTTATGGCGTCTAAACCGCTCACTTTAAATAATGTATTGTTTTTCTTGTGATTTGTTAGTTGCCTTCGTTTGTTCTTTTCCTTGACGAAGGTATTGTAATCGTAAAATAAGCGTCGTTTTTCTTTGTCCTGGCGCGGTCATTGCGCTATTACCTATATTTGTTTCTAATGGACTACAAATGAAGATGGTGAAATTATAACTGATGAAGCATATATTCCAAAGAGGTTGACAGAATACATAACTATTCTATGAAAACAGAGACAACAAGCCACAAGTACAAAATAATAAAGGCCCAAAAATCCTCGATTTAAAAGGGGAGAAACAACAAGATAATGAAATAAGGGAAAACAGCATGCTCAGGCAACATTGCAATATAAACGATAAACACATTAGAGAACTTTGGCACAGACACAATAACAGAACTGTGCAATGGCATACTCGTATATAATACAAGGAACGCATAATTTAACGTTTTTATATTGGTTTAGAAGATTCATTAGAGTCTGTAGACAACCAGTCACATTTGCATTGCCCTGCTTTAAAAGCTATGAACATCCAATCTATTCTTAAATGCATTAACTGTCTCTACCTCCACTACCTCCTGGCGTAATGCATTCCAAGCATTCACCCCTCTCTGACTAAAAAAATATTTCCTAATGTCCAATTTGGACCTTTCTTTAGTTAATTTGTATCTGTGCCCTCCTGTTCTCGTTTGTGGTTGTATTTTGAAAAAAAACAACTTTATAGTCTAATTTAATCTTTCCTGAGATTTTCTTATAAACCTGTTAATACAGACACTGTAGGCCGATTTTTCTGAGTCTTTCCTCGCAACTGTAATTCTGGAATCTCACTATCAGTTTTGTCAAAGACATGAAAACATCAGTTTACCATATTGCCAACAAACAAAAAAAACCAAACCAGTGGATTGTACAGATTATATAACAATCGGCCTGCTAAGTCACATGACTATGAAACTCCTCAACTATCAATAAAAGATGTTGAAATAAAATAGACAGTTAAGTAGGTGACAAGTTGGTTGGGTATAGAAAGAATATATAGGAACTAGAAAACAATATTTGAGAATGTTGGCAGAAAAATGTATAGTGGCACAAACGAGTATCTATATGTGTTTCACAGGTTATAATACAGCATTTGACAAGAGTCCAGCATGAACATCTAACTGAATGTCTTCAAGAAATTATTCTAGATGAAAATGACATTAGACTACTCGGTAACCTGTAATGGAAACAGGTAACAACAATAAGATCTGGAAAGAATTACTCAATATATATATAAATACATTTATGTTGATACTCGCCTTTATCGACTATAAAACGACTTTTAATTCGGTAGAATCACATTTTGTCTGTCTTTCACTGTTGCAACAGGGTGTCGATCTTGGTTACATCAGAGCTCCCACCAACAGTTATACGAAATGCACTACCACATTTCGTCCCTTTCAACGTCAAATTGTGGTACCAATCAGATCCAGCAAATTATAGACTGGTGAGTTTAACGAGCATAGTCTGTAAATTGTTAGAGTCAATAATCAAAGAAAACATTGTAATGCATTTAGACAAATTTAATCTAATTAGAAATATTCAGCATGGGTTTACTAGAGGGAGATCATGCTTTACAAATCTATTAGAATTCATGGAGGAGGTTACTAAAATCATAGATAAAGGGGAGCCAGTGGACGTTATTTATCTAGACTTTGCAAAGGCCTTTGGTAGAGTACCTCATCAAAGATTATTTCGAAAGTTAAAATCACATGGAATAGGTAGGGAAGTTGCCAAAGGGATTGAAAATTGGTTAACGGGAAGAAGGCAGAGGGTGGGCATAAATAAGGAACGACTCAGAAAAACCGGCCTACAGTGTCACGAAGAGAGAAGAATTCGTGGTGACTTAATACAGGTTTATAAGATGATCAGAGGAATCGATTAAATTAGACTATAACAAGTTTTTTTTTAAATACAGTCACCTACAATAACACGAGGGCATAGCTACAAGCTGACTAAAGAGAGGTCCAGGTTAGATACTAGGAAATATTTTTTTAGTCAGAGAGTGGTGTCTTCTTCTTCTTCTTCTTCGTACGCAGTCAGACAGTAACCATTATTTTTTCGAAAAAAGCGGCGATCATCCTGAGGCTGTCAACACTGCTATAGAGCTTCTCTTGTGGTTCCACTGGTGATGGCCACATCTGCTCTCTCTGATCCTCGTATGTCGGGCAGTTCTGCAGCAGATGCTCAGCGGTCATTTTCTCGGTACCACACGGGCATTCGTCGGTTCCACCTATCTTCAATTTGTTGAATAGGTGGTACCTCAGTCTATTGTGGCCAGTGCGAAGTCTGAAGACAACGACCTGCTCTCTTCTGTTCAACTGGTAATAGGCATCGTTTTTGGTGTAGCCGGTATGTTCAGTTTCCCATTTGGTCATGTATCTGGTTTTTATAAGCCGTTTTGACTCTTCGTACGTCATACTAGTATCTGTTTGTGGTAGTCTTGCACCTTCTTTTGCCAGTCTGTCTGCCTCCTCGTTGCCTTGGATGTTGCAGTGTGATGGGACCAACTGTACCACTACCCTTTTTGGTGCGGACTGCTGGCATAGTTGACAGAGTGCTGTTCTTAAGTCATTAAGCTCAGTGTTTTTCTGGCTTTTTAGCGCTGTGAATACGGCCAGAGCATCTGTAAGCAGGACTATATGGCTTTCATTTTCTTTATGTGTCACCATTTCTTCCACTGCCGCCCTCTCTGCCTCCGCTCTGAAATTGCTTGTGTACTTACCAGTAGCGAATGACAGTGTTATTTTTCTGCCATTTGGTAGGTTCAGGAATGCTCCTGCCCCTCCGTTCTGTAGTGTCTGTTACAGAGCCGTCGGTGTATGCATGGGTCCAGTCCATGCTTGGGTAGTTTTTCGATATAAAGCTTATGGTAGTATCTCTCCTTTCTTTTTCAGTCTGGCAGTTTTTGTTTCCAATACCTGGTATATTTTCTACCACCAGAGAGTGGTGTCTGCTTGGAATGCATTGCCAGGGGAGGTAGTGGAGGTAGGGACAGTTAATGCATTTAAGAATAAACTGGATGCGCATAGCTTTTAGAGCAAGGTGATGTAAATGTAACTGGTTGTATACAGACTCTGCAGGGTCTTCTAAACCAGTATAAAGACGTTAAGTTAAGTTAAGGAGTACTCTGAGTGGTGTGAAGTGAAAAGTGGTGTGCTACAGGGCTCGGTTTTGGGACCAAATATGTTCTTGATATATATAAATGATTTAGACATTGATATGGGATCCATGATTGCAAAATTTGCGGATGACACAAAACTATGCAGTAGTGTCTCATCTAAAGCGGAAGTGGATATATTGATGTCGGATTTAGATAAAATTCGAGAATGGTCTGTAAGCTGGCAAAGGAAGTTTAATGTAGATAAATGTACAGTCATCCACATGGGTAGATCCAATATGGAACATACTTACAGAATGGGAGAAAACAATATTAGAAAGATAGATAAGGAAAGGGACCTAGGGGTTATAATAAATCATACAGGAAAGGTGAGTAAGCAAGTTAAGGTAGCAGTGAAAAAGGCAAATGCAATGTTAGGTATGATAAAAATAAATATTAAACATAGGAGCAAGGAAGTGATCGTCAAACTGTATAAAGCTTTAGTTAGACCTAGATTGGAGTATTGTGTACAGGTGTGGAGTCCTTATCATAGAGGGGATATAAACATGCTGGAAAGAATACAAAAAAGAGCGACAAAGATGATAGTGGGATTCCAGAATTACAGTTATGAGGAACAACTCAGAAAAACCGGCCTACAGTGTCTCGAAGAGAGAAGAATTCGTGGTGACTTAATACAGGTGTATAAGATGATCAGAGGAATGGATAAATTAGACTATAACAAGTTTTTTTTAAATACAGCCACCCACAATAACACGAGGGCAAAGCTACAAGCTGACTAAAGAGAGGTCCAGATTAGATATTAGGAAATATTTTTTTAGTCAGAGAGTGGTATCTGCTTGGAATGCATTGCCAGGGGAGGTAGTGGAGGCAGGGACAGTTAATGCATTTAAGAATAAACTGGATGCACATAGCTTTTAGAGCAAGGTGATGTAAATGTAACTGGTTGTATACAAACTCTGCAGGGTCTTCTAAACCAGTTTAAAGACGTTAAGTTAAGTTAAGTTAATTCAAAAGGGGGTCCGCTAGGGCGATCCTATCTCACCGAACCTTTTCTTCGCATGTTTGGAATCAGTCATTAGCCGATGCAACTGGGACACCTTTGGTATCCTTATTGACAGCAGATGTCTCAATCACCTTCGATTTGCCGATGACACAGTGGTAATCACAGAGACAGTAGCAGAAGCCAACCAAATGATGCAGCTACTCGATGGAGAGGACAAGAAAGCTGGTCCGGAAATGAATTTCTCATAGACCAAAGTGTTGCGCAATCGGTTCGCCACTTGTCATCTAGCCTTCCTTAGCGAGCGAGGTACGATTAGAGGATGTCAACGAGTGCATTTATCTTGGACGTCTTCTCAATGTGGAGAAAAACCTGGAACCTGAATTGACAAGACGTCGTCGCACGGGTTTGGCAGCCTTCTCGTCCATTAACACGATCATGGAAGGTTGTCATTACCAAGACCTACGAACCTCCCTCTTCAATTCCTATGTACTCCCTGAGATGTGCTACGGTGCCGAAACGTGGACACTCAACAGAAACCAAAACACAAAAAACCAATATACACACATATATATATATATATATATATATATATATATATATATATATATATATATATATATATATATATATATATATATATATATATATACACATTTATCATCATCATGTAGCTTGTTCTTTATAGAACGTCGCTGACATCACATTATGTCTGAAAGAAACTATTTCCCTTGCCAAAACTCCAGCTTCCGCCACAGACATACTCAGGCATTCCTGGATATCTTGGTGCAATCGTCTTCTTGGTCTATCCCTTCTTCTTTGACCTGTCACCATACCTTCCATCCCTGTTCTCTGAAGACCATTGTGTCTCTTGATGTGACCAAAGTATTTGCATTTTCTCTCCAAAATGAAATTGATAAACCAGTTCTCCTCTATGCTCAACTCTTGCCGAATGTCTACATTTGTTTTCTGTCCAGGGTGTTCTGAGGATATTTCTGTAACATTTTGACTCGAAAGATTCGATTCTTTTTCTAGAAGTTTTGGTAATCGTCCATGATTCGCAGCCATATGCTGCCACGGGAAAAACACAGGCTCTCAAGACTTACTTTTGTCGTTTTGTTGGTGCTCTGCCATTATTTCTTCAGGCTGTTCAGTCTCTGCATTGCCATGACTAGTCTTCTTCTGATTTCTTTTGTGTATTGAAGCAAGAGGACCTTAGACGCTAGTCCGGTCAGGCACACCATACTGATCAGGACGTCACGTCAGGGTCAGGCACCATATTCTGACCAAGACCACTATCTTTCTTCCCTGTAGAGAGACTGGAAACATACTGTTTTCAAGGCAGTCTGACTGGCGAGATGTGAATTGACGTGATACCGTAGTGGTCAGCGTCACGCAGATTAAGTCAAGCATAGCACAGCCGCCTGGAGAATCTCTGTCCACCCTCATCAGCACGCTCGATATGTGAGGAAAGCTACTACAACCCGTCACCGGACGCCATTTTCAGGTAAACTTACTCATTGTGGAGATTATTCAACAATAACATATTGAAATAAAATGAAGTGTAATTTTCAGATAGATTGAAGGGATGCCAGGACTTAACATCAATTGAAGAATAATCGACATTCTGAGATACGCTGCTGCCACAGTATTGTTCGCTGAAAGTGAATAGGAGTTACAGGATCTGGTTGAGACAGTCAACAACATAATGAGAAAATATGAATTGGACATTAACATTAGGAAAACAAAAACTATGACAAACAGCAAAACAGACGTGAAGTCCAAATGCAACCACCATAGTAAAAGAGGAGATACTGGAACAAGTAAACAGGACAGATAATAACAAGTGATGGTAGATGCATAAGAAAAGTGGAACTGACATCCAAAAAATACATTGATTAAAGTGAGAAATATACTGACATCCAAATTTTTTTAAAAAGCAAATAAAAATTCGGTTGTTATATATATTCATCATTACTATACGGTGTGGAAACGTGGGCTATGGTCAAGCAGTTACAGGACAAAATAGAGGCTACTGAATGTGGATATACGGAATAATAGATGGGTTTTTGTGGAAGAAAAAGCAAACAAATACAGAAGTCCAGACCAGATTAGGAACGGTAAGGGGAATACTGAATAACATACAAATTAGGTAAGTCAAATATTTTTGACATATGAATAAATATGACACTATGCAGACAACAATACTGGAGGGAAAGATTGATCAAGGCTGATGGGTATTAGGAAGACAGCGCTGTAAGTGGGAGAGCAACATCAAGAGATGAACTATAAGCAGTCTGCCAGAGTGCACTTGCAAAGCAAGAGACGGTGAATGTTGGAGGTCCATTGTAGCCAATCCTCGATGCAGAGAAGATACTCGACATCATCAGCATAGTGGCAACTGCATTGACGGCTCCATATAGCCTTGATGGCTGTAGATAGAACTTTAATAGACAACCAAACGGTGAAGAGAGCTTCATGAATTATCAGATAGCACTATTGAACCACTTAACGATATCCGCTCATCTCCCTTTACCACGTGTATACAACACTGCCTCTAGGTAAACTGAATATCAGCGAACAGTTAATGTAAATGCTCTCTTCGGTTCAGTTGCCATCTTCACATCGAAAAGCATCTGCAATATTCCTCTGTCTTATGTCTTGATTGAGCCATCTAACATGTTTTCTCTGTCAATCACTTGATACTCCCTGTTTTGTTATTTGCACACTAATTCTCCATTTTGTTCTTCCAGTACAGTTTTCAGTTATGTGTTAGGATATTCTACACGGACAAATGTCCACGTGCAACCAGAATCCAGATCCAGGAACATGTCCTACAAGACTGCTCAGCCCACAAAGATCTACGATGCTAAACATGGCCAGAGAGAGTATAACTGAGTCAGAACCTATGGTGATGCCGTCCAGACATAGAGAACTTCTTCGTCCTGCCGGCGGGACCGCAGAATTAACATGACCAAATGCCTGAGCACAGAAGAAGAAGAAGACAACAAAATGCTACCTGTAGAACTCTAGAATCGTACTTTAATCCTGTTTATACTATTGTTTCTCCAAGACTTCCTTATTTGTCTTTCCCTGTCATATTTCTTCACATTTATATCCACATTTCGAAGTCCTCAATTCTCAAAGAAACTTCTCCAACTATTTGTCCATCGTAAATGTTTTAATGTCATAATAATAATAGTAATAATAATAGCTGCCCATCACAAGTAAAGATGGCGACAGCATAGGATTATTTCTGCAAAATGTGTTCTCTAATGGATGTAAAGACCAATCCTGGAACGGTACAAACTGCCACATTTAGGGCGCACATGCGGGAAACCAGCTGTGGAATCGTTGCGAGTATATTTTTTTCGGGCTACACGCTTTCCCCGAGTCTTCTTGATGGCTGTACTCCCTGCGATCTGAGCAGCTTCGTTGATACTAGCTTACCAGGTGGTACGATATTATGCAATCAGCTCCCAGGATGTGGCCTCAATATTGACACATTTCAGAGACACTTTCAAAGAGTCTCTGTAGCGTTTCTTCTGCTCACCTAGTGATCGTCTGCCTGTTTTGAGCTCACAGTATAACAGCTGCTTACGGATTCGCTCATCTGACATGCGAACATATCCATCTCATTTTATCTTGGCTCTCTGCAGCAGCGTATGGATGAGAGTATCGTCTGCTGAAGACCACAGAGTTGGACATTTTATCCTGCCAACCAATCATGAGCAGCCTGAAGAAACAGTTTAAATGGAAATGATTAAGTTCCCTAACAGAGGCCTGCTATAGACTGTCCATGTTTCGCACGCGTACAAATGGGTGACCAGAACATCAGCACAATATACATTGATCTTGGTGGTCCTACTGATTCATCGCAGGTCCTAAATGTTTGTTCGTAGTATTTCAAAAGCAGCAGCACTCGCCTTTGAAATTCTGTTGTAGACCTCAGAGTCAATATTCGATACTCTGGTTGAGAGTACTACCAATGAAGTCAAGCTGTCAACATACGTGTAGATACGTAGATCTGTACACGGCTTTTGTTAACTTTACAAAGGCCTTTGACATCGTCAATATGGTCGGACTGCGGAAATGCATTGCGAAATTCGGTTTCCTCGAAATACGTATTCATTACAGTTGTCCGCCAGTTTCATGATGGGTATATCGGCCTGTGTACTGAATGATGATGAACTTTCTGCAGCCTTTCCAGTCATCAACTGAATCAAACAAGGCTGTGTGCTGGCCCCAACGCTCTTTATGATGACATTTGCAGCCATTCCTTCTGGTGCTACTGCCGTACATCTCAAATACAGGACAGATGGGCAGCTGTTCACTCTGCATCGCCTAAGGTCCCTCACAAAGGTGAAAGAAGATAAAAATAATAATGCTCTCTTATGCATCTGAGGCCCATTGCGTTGGTCGGTCACATCCATGATCCACAGATGTGGCTTAGTTCCAGGCCTCGTCCAGGGCGGAGGAGGAGGTTGCTACTTGCTGGAACCCTACTGTTCTGGGACGGCCGATACCGCGCCTTAAGCCGGTCGGGGGAAGACTTTTAGCGTTGAGGAACGACTTGTGTAGTATCTTGTAGGCAGTGGTTTCGTGATTCAGTCGTACAACATGACCGAACAAAGAAACTCTGTGCCGGTCAAGTGTTTCTGAGCTTGGGTGGAGACCTTTTTTAGCAGAGACCTCCATGTTGCGGATGTAGTCATGTCATCAGATGCCCAGGATACGCCGCTGGTTGCGAATGTGAAAGGCTCACAGTCTCGACATGTCATGTTTCAGCAATATCCAGGTTTCGGGGCCGTAAGGCAGGACTGGAACAATACAGGACTGGTAGATGCGGATTTTTGTCCCAAGGGAGATCTCGCAATTACTCCACACACGTGCAAAGCAAACGCAGCTAGTCCAATCCGCCTTGACATATCGGGACCATCGGATGATATCATGCTGCAGAGATACATGAATTCGTTGGTGTCCACCGCAGTGTGATCTTGAGTTTCAATACCCTGGGGTGCTGTGTCGAAAATGAGGTTCTGAACTTTGGTCTTGGCCCAGGATATAGACAGGTCTAGGGAGGACATTTCACTGACTAACATTTCCAAAGAGCGTTGCAGCGGGGATATGTCTGTGCCGAAAAGGACAATGTGGTCTACGTAAACGAGATCAGTGAAGATTGACTGATCAATAGCGATACCCTCCTGATGTGCGCTGAGGCGGTCAAGAAGCCAGTCGACTGCCCGGCAGAATGGGTCGGTGGCAAGAACACATGAAATAATAGACCATCTTAAATCTTCTCTTTGTAGTCCTGTTCTAAGCTCACCATACTGTTGCTTAGGGAGGCGCTCATCTGACATGCGAACAACATGACCTGTCCATCTGATGGAATGTGACTTTTCAACGGGTTTTCATGGTCAGTCAGACGGCTAGATAGAGTTATTATTTAACAATAAATAATCTCATAAATGCGGATGGCACAGTGCTGCTAGCTGAAAGCGATTAGGAACTACTTGAATTGCTGATTTAAGTAAAGAAGAAAAGTCAAGTGCATAAACTGGATATTAATAATGAGTAAAGGAAACTATGATAATTAGCAAAGTAGACTCAAAATCTACTCTACACATACAATTATACGGCCAAAATGCTGGATCAGGTCAAGAACTTTTCTTATTTTGAAAATAAAATAATAATAATAATAAAGTAAGTAGCATTTGTCCTTTACAGAACGCCGTTTTTTACAGCCGACACCTATTTGGCTGTTATAAGTTTCTTGGCAAGTGTGCAGTACGATAGGTTGCCATTCCTTTCCGTTCCTGGAGGAGCAATTGCCAGAGAAAAAAGCTTAGTGTCTGCCAAACTAAATACGGTGGGAATCAATTCTAGTGTGTTGTGATTGTGAAAGCCGAGCGAGTTTCATTCCTAGACCACGCAACCTCAGGATGATAATAATTATAATAGTAATAATAATATATAATAGTTCTCCATCGCAAGCAAAGATGGCGAGTCGTTAGATATGTGTAGTCAGATGTGACCACATTTGACAACAGTTTCCGAGATCAACTCAATTTTACCGCGCGTGGGGCTCACATGGACAACGTCGGTAATTGGAATGTCTTGCTTTTTTTGGCACCCCAGGATGATTTTCTGCTCGGCGGTGTGAACATCTTGTGGGATGGAAGGGCACCAGGCTGAATGGTTTGTTTGGAGCAAGGAGCTCACATGAGGCGACATCCTGAAAAAAACTTTTTAGATATACTTTCAGTCTTTGGATTATTTTTTGTCTCCCTTCCTCCAGCTTTGCCAATCCTGCTGTTGACTTCAAAGTCGATATTCGCTTCTCTGGTGATGGTACTGCTTAAGCAAGTAAAATTATCAGACGCCTATAGATGCTGATCGCATACAATGATGTGTGGTTTGTAGTATGGCTTCCCCGGAGAATATAAAAACTATTCTTCCGTTTTCTTGGTCTTGATCGTAAGACCAAAGTATACGCAGCTGAAAGATGTGTTCATAGTCGTCTGCATGCACCGTCCTGAAAGGTATTAATGGCACATACAGGAAAGAGAAGAAATAAAATAGTTTTGACTCCGTATATGACTGGAAAGACTGTAGACAGTTTATCATCATCCAGTACAATAGTCGACATGTTTTCATTATACCTTAATGAATACGTCGGGACAGCCGAATTTCGAAATCCTTTTCCAGATTTCGTCCCTGTTGACAGAGTCAAATGCCTTATTCAGATCAACAAAAGTTGTGTATGAATCATGATGATGTTCCTGACATTCCCACTGGATTTACCGAGCTAGAAATAGCACTCCGACAGTGCTGCGACCAGTTCGGAAACCACGTTGTCTCTCTGGGAGAACTTTTTGTTCAAGGTAGTGGATCAAGATGCTGAGAAGTGCATGAGCTGTAGCGTTCAGCGACCCAAAGCTGGCAGCTAGGATCAGGGTCATAATTATCAATTAAACGCACCAATGCTGTTGAATTTCGTTTGGCTGTTGTTTGAACAATCAAACGGCAACGTCAATGTATACTCGAACAACCATGATCATGTTCTGTATTCATTTCTCTACTCCTGAACTGTGAGTGATCAGACGATCATAAATAATAAAATTAATTTCAGTCAAGCTCACTGATCATGAACATTCTGTTGTTGTGAAGCTCACTGAGCATGAATCTCCTGTTGTGGTGAAGCTCACTGAGCATGAATCTCCTGTTGTTGTGAAGCTCACTGAGCATGAATCTCCTGTTGTGGTGAAGCTCACAGAGCATGCATCTCCTGTTGTGATGAAGCTCACTGAGCATGAATCTCCTGTTGTTGTGAAGCTCACTGAGCATGAATCTCCTGTTGTGGTGAAGCTCACTGAGCATGAATCTTCTGTTGTGGTGAAGCTCACTGAGCATGAATCTCCTGTTGTGTGGATGGAAATTCAATATTGTCAAACGATAAGCATTCATAAAGAAAAAGGTAAGACTGCTGACCTTCAAAAACTGCACGTCGTCGCACTTTCAGAAAACAGAACGAGCACATATTTCATAAACACAATAGGACGTGATATACTTCAGTAGAACACTTTGGAACCTCGTAAGCTCAAGAAAAAGGTATTTGTTGGCTATGTTCGTTACGTCTTCGTGCAATTGTGTAACTGCCATTGAATACGTCAATGAAGAGGCCGCCATTAACTCGTTCCCACATGCCCAGGTAATTTCCTGAGTAGTTCGACCGGGTGTAGTATATTCGATAATTCCAGCAGACGACTTACGATGAAAGTGTATGGGTGGTGAAGTTTTATTAATTTAGTAAAACTATACCATTACACGGTTGAACTTGTTCCCGAAGGACACCAAAAAAGCAAACACATCGCCATTTTGCTTGGCACTTTGTTGGTTACTATGTGCTGTAACAAATGTTAAGGGTACGTCTTGTTTATGTGTTTGTATCTGTCACTAGAACCTCCGCTGCAGTTTCCAAGGTCTCTGCTCTGAAGTTACTTGAAAATGTTCCAGTTACCACTGACAGCTCTCTTTGCGTTCAGAGTTTAGGCTTAGAAAGACTCCTCCACCTCCACTTACTGTTGTATGTGTTACTGATCCAACGGTATATGTAAATATATATACAGAATTCAGTGGCGAAGTGGTTAAGCCGTCGGCCTCGTGATCATGTGGTTTTGGGTTCGACTCCGAACTCGGCTGTCTTTTTCACGGGTGCTTGAGTCCCCTGCATCTCGTAGTCGCCCCCTAGTTGTCTTGTTCTTGACTTGCCACTGGAGTCGGGCGGCACGAGACAAGAGAGTGAGGATAAAAAGTAGCGCAGTTAATCCTTATTAAAAATACCGCTAGCAAAATTAATTATGCCATCATTGTCATGGACGGCAGCCTTTGCCTTTGCCTATGTGTGTATATTGTAGAACATCCCTCCCATGACAGTCTGTCTGAAAGAAACTCGTTCTCTTGCCAAAACTCCAACTTCCGCCAGTCATACTCAGGCATTCCTGGATATTTTGGTGCCATCGTCTTCTTGGTCTACCCCTACCCTTTTGCTTGGCACCATACCTTCCATCACCGTTCTCTCAAGACCGTCGTGTCTCTTGATGTGACCAAAGTATTTGCATTTTCTAGCCAAAATGGAATTCATAAACCAGTTCTCCTCTATGCTCAACTCTTGCCGAATGTCTACATTTTGTTTTTTTTTCTCTGTCCAGGGTATTTTTAGGATCTTTCTGTAACATTTTGACTACAAGGCTTCGATTCTTTGTCTAGAAGTTTTGGTAATCGTCCATGATTCACAGCCATAAGCTGCCACAGGAAAAACACAGGCTTTCAAGACTTACTTTTATCATTTTGTTGGTGCACTGCCATACTTTCTTCAGGCTGTTTAGTCTTTGCATTGCCTTAGTTAGTCTTCTTCTGATTTCTTTCCAGAAGTCGCCATTTTTGTCAATTCTGGAGCCCAGATATTCAAAATGTATGACCTGATCTATTTCCTCACCACCCACTGTAAATTTATGCTGACATTGTGTTTTGTCGGTGGTCATTATCTTAGTTTTATTTATGTTTATGAACAGGTTTTGATCTTTAATATGTACATTAACGGCTGAAAGTAGCTGCTCTAGCCCTTCTGCACTTCTTGATAGTATCACTGTCATCTGCTTATCGTAACTCTGGAATGTTTTAACCCCGAACATTTCTCATTATACATTCCGCATATATGTTGTACATTTAAGGTGAGAGGATACATCCCTGTCGGACTCCTTTTTGGTCTAGCTTGCTAACGTGGCTGATCAGCGCGATAGTTCGGTAGTTCGTGCACAGCTTCAGGTTGCCTTTTTTGGGGAGGAGAATATAAATTGATTTCTTCCATGCTTCTTGCCACTCTGCACTGTGCCATATCTGTTTACACAGCTTGTGATAGACTCGAGCACTTGCCTCCCCTCCTGCTTGTATTAGCTCTGCTTGGATATCATCGCATCCTGGGGACTTTCCCTTTTTCAGGCATTTAATTGCAGAGCGCACTTCTTCCAATGTTGGTTCAGGTTCTTTCTCATCCTTTGGTAGGATTTTAACTGAGCGCTTTGTGATGTCTCCATACATGGTTCTGCAGTACTCTCTCCATCTATTCAGTATGTCTTTGGTTTCTGTTAATGTGTTATCCTCATTGTCATTTATGACATGTAGAACCGGGCGGAACTCCCTTGTCAGTGTTCTTATTGCCTTAAATGCATCTCTCTCTCTGCCTTGTTGCTGTAGGTTTTCTATACCCTTAAACGTTTCTACTATGTATCTTCCTTTATCTTTTCTTATTTCTCTTCAAACTTTTCTTGCGCAGTTTTTATATGCCGTGTTGGTCCCCTTACTTCCCAGTTGTTTCAATTGTTGCCTTTCTTCAATGAGTTTCTGTGTTTTCTCTGTTATATAGCTGTGTTTCTTGTGCGACATCCTGGGAAACATTTCTTTCGCTGTCGAGATCACAATATCCCTTGCACATGATGTTAACTCCTGAGATGTCATCTCTTCCTGTACTGCAAGCAACGCCTAAAATTTGTTTTCTACTTTGATGTTGTACTCAGTAGGTATTGCTGTTACATCGACGCGTATTGGCTGGTAACCTTTGTTGATCCTACGTAGTCTTGTTTGGAAAACTGCAAACAGTAATTCATGGTGCGTATCGCAGTCTGCTCCTGGCATCGTTTTTGTTGCCAGCACATTTGATCTCCATCTTTGTTGCACTAGGATGTAATCGATTTGGTTTCTGCTGTTGCCATCAGGGGAGGTCCTCGTGAATAGTCTACGTGGATGTTGTTTGAATAAAGTGTTGGCAATGGAGAGGTTGTTTTCCGTGCAGAATTCAACCAGTTTTTCTCCTCGCTCATTTCTGTGTCCCAAACCAAAAGGTCCTCGAACACTTCTCTCCTCTTCGGCTCTTTCTTCTACGACTTTCGCATTGAAATCGCCAATGATGATCAAGATATCTCTTTTTTCAACTTTTTCCATCGTTTCTTGCAGGGTGTTATAAAAACCATCCATTTCGCAATCGTCAGCTGATGATGCTGGTGCATACACTTGAATTATTGTTAAATGTCTTGTCTTTTTCTTAAGTCTGATTACAATTATTCGGTCGTTGACTGGATTGTAATTGAGTAGTGAAGGTGCCGCTTTCTTTGACAGAATAAAGCCGACCCCGCTTTTTCCACCCTTGTCCGTCCCAGAGTATATGAATGTTTCTCCTGAGGAGTTGGTAAAGTGCCCTTGACCGGCCCATCTGTGCTCAGAGACTCCAAGAATCTCTGTCTTGGTTCTCTCCCAATCATGAACAACTTGCCCTGGTATAGGCTCCTGACGTTACAGGGGCCTATTCTTAGTTTTGTTTTTAGTCCCATTTCAGAGTTGTCCACTGTAATGCAGTCGAGCTTTAGGCCGTCATCTCTATTACTTGTACTGACTCTGAAATCGGCCTCTTCCCCAGTTGGCGTCGATGATCTGCCTGGCCTGAGGGCCTCGCCATCAGATCTTTGAGTTTCGTTTCTCTCGACTGTCATAAGCTTCTTAGCATTTTACATCCAGTAGTTTGCCATTGCTTTCTGAACGTTGTTCTGGCCGTTTACCAACTATTGTCTCTGGTGCGCCCTTAGCACGATGCCAGACGCTACCAGCTCCCGCTTTTAGTGTCGTTGTCGCACAGGTCGATCTTCCGTCTCTTCCACCAGCAGCATTGTGTACTTGTCGTTTCACTCACGAAGTTTAGCCGGCCAGCCAAAGCCATTGCACGGGGGATGACGCTGCCGTACACAGGCAGACTCTAGGAGCCATACGTGAGCTAGACAGAAGTGGAGGAACCAAATAGGATCCTGGCCAACAAGGATGTGGCTGCCTCTCACCGTGAGGTACTATCCCTTACACACTTCTGTCCTACCCCCCATATATATATATATATATATATATATATATATATATATATATATATATATATATATATATATATATATATAAATATATATATATAATATATATATATATATATAATATATATATAATATATATATATAATATATATATAAATAAATATATAATATATTTATATATATAAATAAATAAATATATATATATATATATATATATATATATATATATATATATATATATATATATATATATATATGGGCCCAACTTTTGCCTCGGTATTGTTTCTGTGTGTGTTTTAAAGTTATGGCTACTCTTTCTATTTCTGTTTGATCTGTCGCAAATGTTTTTGTCACCACTGTTTTTGTCCAGGTTGGAAGCATGTGTTGTGTGCATGGCTTCTATTTGGTATATGCCATTTATTGGATCTGTTCCCCTTTTTCTTTTACTGATGCTACAAATATGTTTCTCCTGTGTCTTCCCCTTCCTAGCTAATTTATTCTCTGTTACATTGGTATATCAGCCTTCTGAATTTCTCACCTTCTTGTTAGACCCTTCTGTTCTCCATTGGTTTCATGTTCTTTATCAATGGGTGTGGTCCTCATGTTAAGATTATCATGGCTTGGTTTTAGACTCCATTTGTTTTGGCAATGTTTTATTTGGCTGAAGTTGCCCACACTACTATGTCATATCTCATTGCACAGCTTTTTTAATGCACTTTTATTTGCTCCCCATGTTATGATAGCAAGTTTTTTTCATGTTTAACATTCTTTGCTTTCAATGCATTTGGTGTCTCTCTATCTGTGATTTTCTACAGGTGTTTAAGCATTGTTCTTTACGACTCAGTCAACAATACTTCAATATCAGACCAATTAAAACAAATGTATAATTGAGATACTGTTCTTGTAACTATATACTTCAACAAGATGACCTTGAATTGAGGCAGAAATTGTAAAAAATTCTTTCAATAATTATTCAGGTTCGTATATATTTTAAAGTTGACTAATTTCAAAGAAAAAAACAACAAAACAAACACAATTTCTCTGCAATCTTATGATGAAGCTTTTATTTTTCCTAAATTGAATTGTGTGTTGGTTACTGTTTTGTGGTCTGAAAATTCTTATTGGTAACTTAAATAACTTAACTAAATGTCTGTATACTGGTTTAGAAGACTCAGCAGAGTAATAATTTACATTTTTGCAATGAGCTTGAACGGTTATGAATATATGAAAGTATCACCAAAGGGAGGAAACAGTTCTGTTCTTTTCATCTTGCCCAATACACAGGATACAACAATCAGAGTTGTTTTGGAATGAAAATACGAGTATGTTGCCTTTACACATTTTTGGCTGCCGGACATAACGATTCTGGAGACTGGATACAACTTCATAAATGTAGTGCTTGTTAACTTGAACAAGTATCTTATCGAGCACGTTTAATGGTCAATGATTTGCGGGCATTGACATTTTTTTTAGGACAATCTCAAGTTTGCAATTGTTTGTCTGCTAAACACTACACATAACGTGTAGAAAAGTGTAGAACCGACCATTTCCAGTTGTTCAATTGCAAAAGTCAATGCTGTTTGCTGTGTCTATGATTTGGACCACGTGTCACATAACAACTGACTCATCTTATTGATACAACAACTGACTCATCTTATTGATACAACAACTGACTCATCTTATTGATACAACGAGTCTTTAAAATAATTTTTAAAGGAAAAAGCATGTAGAGTTCTTGAAACTTCCTAAAAAATACATGCAGTACTTGTTTATATACAGGGTGAAATTAGTCATCTTTCAAATTAACAGTATCAATTTTTTTTTTCAATTGTGAGAAACAGTATGATGGAAAAATGATGTCAAGATCTAAGTCACCAGCGTAAACAAAAATGACGACTTTGTATTAATGGTAGTGTTATCTTGGCCACATTTCAATTGTGCATGAATTATATGACCATGTAACATTTGTGAAACTATAGAAGAGTTTGACAACTAAACAGTAGTCTCCTTGATGACCATATAACAGAGTTTCCACGTCGACCAGAAAGATGATTTTGGTTTCTTCAAGATGAACTGCAACCTCACCACATCAGTCTCATTGATAGGAATATGTCAATGGTAGTCATTCCAGACGGGCATAAAGTAAATATAAAAGAATCGTCTGAGGATTGTGCACATCTCTTTCATTCGCATTAATCTAGGACGTATCCACAACAAGGCTGCATCACTTTGAATGTCTTTGCGATTTTACTTTGTCTTCATCAAGTGCACCTAATGTTGCGTTTGTTAGTTTGCTTGAATAAATTAATGAATTCAATTAATAAATTTAATGAATTCATTAAAAAAAAATATCAATTTTAGTAATAGACTCTGACCTCCCTAAAACGTCCTAGTACAAAAATCATATTTGTAGAACACTTACTGCTAGCAGACTCCATAACAACTGTGCACTCGTGTTTCCCATAAAATTAGTGTTGATGAAATCATTGTTTAAGAGTTTGTAGTTACATAAAACTTTCATGATAAATTCACTTTGCTTTGTTAACGTTTAAATAAGGTATATTTGTTGGTCTAGAGATCCACGACTCTTTCGCCGACAAGCAAATCGGCAGTATCCTGTTATGGTGACGGAAAACTTGTATTTCCATTTGGATTACTGCATGCAAAGCCAACTTGAAACCATCAATTTTGACACTACATATGATGTAGAGGCAAGCTGAGCTAGATTTAAGCAAATGTAAAATTCCACCGCTAACACAGTTGGCACTGCATCGCGCAATCACCAGGACTGGTTTAATGGAAGCTACAAAGATATAATACAGCGTCTGCCGGAGGAGAAGCATAATCTCGATCGTGCATTTAGCAATGATCCGAAATCCTGTGCAAAGAAGGAGGCGTTTTCTAGGGTTCGCCAAACTGGACCACGAAGGCTCTAGTCATATCTCTACACTTTAAAGAAATGTATGTGGCATAAATTCAAATTGGACAGAACCATCTTCTTGCTCTATAAATGATGTCGATAGAAAAGGAGATGAAGGTGAATAATGAATTGTTCAACTAAGTCACAGAGGACTTCTGCGAGAAGAGCAGCATAATAAATTTAAAACTACAATTAAAAAGTGTATGTGTAAAGGATTATTTACTAATATGTTATAATTAAGCCCCTTTTTCCTTTTCCTTTATTCCATGATCCCTTATTATTGCGTCCTCTGTCAGAATCCAGGATACGCCACTGGTATGTGTGCACGTTATTATTATAATATATATATGTGTCTCTCAATATTTATGTATGTGAATGGGTATGTGTTTGTGTAATTACTCCTTGTTTCATGTTTTATACATTTTTGTACTTGTGCTTATGTTTGAACGCATGCACTTATTTGTTTTTACACCTTAATATATGTATTTTTGTGTAATCATATTGATTATTTCTTGTTTGGCCTACTCTGTTAAACAGACATGCGTCTATTCAAGCTTTCTTGGAAACTCTTTAACTGATTGCTGCCGTGGTAAGTTGTGCTGTATCCATTATAATGTCAAATCTGATTTTTGTTGCTGCTTGAATTCGTTATGCATTGTTCTTTGTTCTTTGCCTCTGATGAAAGCACTGCGGCCGTAACATGAATTCAGTTTTTTTTTTCCGTTTCTATACAGTAGTTAAGCAATACCTATTTATGGTTTTAATTGCCTTTTGACCTTCAGTTCCACTACAGCTTCGATTTATTTGTACCTAGTTTTAAAACAAATAACGCTGAGAGTTGGATATCAAAGAGAAGTATTGGTGCCAGATATAGAAACAATGGAAGGTCAATAATAATAACCAACACCCAATCTCAACGTTTTCCTTATTGGTCGGTTCATGTTACACCTCACTTGCTTCAGATGCCACTTGTGAACTCAATCCATTGAAGTCTAGAGGACCAAAAACCGATTTGACATCTGGAGGGAAAAAGAGAAGAGATAAGTGAATCTATTTCAATTTTAAGATTACAAATATAAGTCTTCATTTTAGGTGTATCCTGCATTCGTTTGAAATGATATATTTGATACATTCTGATTGTGTAGAAATAATATACGTGTACCACTATAGTTTTTTATGAGTTATCTATTTCTTGTATAAATGTCTCGACATGTGCCAGCACATGTTTTTGCAAGCCGTGTGTTGGCAGAGCATTTTATTTTCTTGTAATAATTTGTAGGAAAGAGTGAGGAACACCCACTGAACATTGGGACAGAATATTGAACATTCCCTACATGTAGACTGTGGTAGCGAGTATAGAACATTCCCTACATGTAGACTGTGGTAGCGGGTATAGAGCATTCCCTACATGTAGACTGTGGTAGCGAGTATAGAGCATTCCCTACATGTAGATTGCGATAGCGAGTATAGAGCATTCCCTACATGTAGACTGCGATAGCGAGTATAGAACATTCCCTACATGTAGTTTACTGCAGAGAATAGATAGCTTTTTACATGTAGACTGGTAAATAGTATAGTGCATTCTATACATGGGGATTATGGAAGGCAATATTTTTCCTTCACTCCATTTGATGGAGCATAGGTCCGTCCATAACTGCATTTGGTTGAGCCTAACAGATTTTCAGAAAAACCTAAATCCAGTTATTTGCATTGTGGTTTCAGTAGCAGTCTTTTTTTCCATGATAAGTTTGTCAATCCCATGCACAACTTTTCTCAATCGCTTCTAGCGAAATTCTTGTAATGGAAAAGTGGCCCTATTATGTTTTCCCCGGAAACCACTTGAGCGAGTGGTCTTTATGGCTACTAAGAGAAGTTTGATTCTTGAGATGTACATAGCAACATATATTCGTTGATTGGTTTTCATCGCTAATCGATGCACAGTCACATTTGATTAATAGATTAGTAAATGTAGTAATAAACTTCAAAGGATTTAGATAAAGTAGTGAGGAGAGTGGGGTAGAGTTAGCGTACGTCAGAAAGAGACAATATTATTGTTTTCCATAATTACTAATATTATTGCAAAAGTAGGGAAATGTGGGAAAGACATCAACAAGCAAGACTCAATTGCAAAAAACAGTACATATATATTGACGTTATTACATAATCATGTGCAATTAACTACTATAAGACAGATATATGAGCATAAAGTCGCACTAGATGCACGAATTACAAATTGTAATTAACTCATAAGAACGTAGTCACACATTCACTCATGTATATTCACTAATGTACACACGTATATTCACACTCATGTACACACATACAATATACTCACACATACATTATCTGATCAGTTCAGAAATGCTTATTAACACATTGATACGCTCATTCAGAACTATTACTGTCTTTAAAAGACCAACCCCGACTTTCGATACCCCATTAGTATAATTCAGACGAATTCATTCGTATTTTGTGTTGTTGCTAGCTCTCAACTATTAGCTTTCTATTTACAATGGTTTGTAAGTCCTTTAAAACTTTAACGTGATTATTAGGATCCGATAAATATATTGGTGAGATGGGGGCAATGAAAAAAACACGCCAGCTGCCATCATAGTTCTGGATAAAATAACAGAATTTGAATAATGGAATTCGAAAAGAGAAGATGCATATTCAAGCGACTTCATCTTTTAAATGTGCGGTTCTAGTCGTTTTCTCAATTGACACCATTAAAACGTTATCACAGTTGGAGCGCCATTACAGGCTGCTGAATTGTGTTGCTCCCAATGTCGGAGTGATTTATGTGTGTTTACCAGGATTATCCCGCGATATTCTCGTTCATTCTTGGATATAATTGTGCATAATTTAGATACGTATGTGAAAATTAACTGGGATTGTGATTCCGACCTGTGCTTCCACTGTTTAGGATCGTGGAAAGTGCATTTCCGATTTCCCAATTCACTAAAGAATCACAGCTAGATTTGATGCGTACAGCTTCTAGAGCAAGGTGATATAATTGGAACTGGTTGTATACAGACTCTGCAGAGTCTTCTAAACCAGTATAAAGACGTCAAGTTAGTTAAGTTAAAACAACAAGGCAGGAGTCGAATAATTTTAGCCAGATTAAAAAACAGTCAACGAATTTGTGACATTGTTTTGATAACGGCCTTTGGCAGTGGTTCCCAAACTAGTTCGGTCCATGGAACCCTTAGTGTACCGGAATTTGTTTCATGCCACACCAATCCAGAAAACAAAAGGTTAAACTGTTTCCCCATATGGCTCCGTCTCTCTCCGCAGAACAGTGTCCCGCCTGCCGAGACCATCGCACAAATCACGAACTCCGTAGCTCTAGCGATGAACCCAGGGATCTATGGAAAAATTGTCACCATTAACCGACCCTGAACCCCAGCCGTCTGAATTCGAGTCAAACGGCTTGACCAATTTACCACAGAGACCTCCCAAAAATTAAGAAAATAAGTCTACTTAACAGTTACAGTGGGCAGTTGATGAAAATATTGGAATGTTTCGCGGCACTCCTATAAACCAGTCACAGTGTGAGAACCACTGGCCTAATTATATACCATTGAGGTAAAGGCTCTGTATTGCAAATGATTGGTTACAATTTTAAAAAAATGATACGAAAAGATAGAAGAGTATGTGGTTTTCCAGATCAGCAATACTACCTGAACTTTTCCAATAAAAAACTATTGACAGAAGTAACAAGGTGCTGTGATTTTAACTACATTAATTTGTCAGAGTTGGAGATTATAAAACACAAATCATGTTACATAAATGGTATCAGCTTAACCATGCAACTTAGTTATTTTCAATCTGGACAAATTATTCGTATTTTGTGTTTGTATGCGTTGTGTGTGCGTGCGTGTGTTGCACGCGCGTTATGTTGTCATCGCACTTGAACATATAATGTGTATTGCATTGACTGTTGCTTCCGCTTTAGGCATGGTTAAGTCAACTTCTTTTCAGCATGACTTTTAAAAGTCAACATTGACTGTTGCTTCCGCTTTAGGCATGGTTAAGTAAACTTCTTTTCAGCATGACTTTTAAAAGTCAACATTGACTGTTGCTTCCGCTTTAGGCATGGTTAAGTCAACTTCTTTTCAGCATGACTTTTAAAAGTCAACATTGACTGTTGCTTCCGCTTTAGGCATGGTTAAGTAAACTTCTTTTCAGCATGACTTTTGAAAGTCAACATTGACTGTTGCTTCCGCTTTAGGCATGGTTAAGTAAACTTCTTTTCAGCATGACTTTTAAAAGTCAACATTGACTGTTGCTTCCGCTTTAGGCATGGTTAAGTAAACTTCTTTTCAGCATGACTTTTAAAAGTCAACATTGACTGTTGCTTCCGCTTTAGGCATGGTTAAGTCAACTTCTTTTCAGCATGACTTTTAAAAGTCAACATTGACTGTTGCTTCCGCTTTAGGCATGGTTAAGTAAACTTCTTTTCAGCATGACTTTTAAAAGTCAACATTGACTGTTGCTTCCGCTTTAGGCATGGTTAAGTAAACTTCTTTTCAGCATGACTTTTAAAAGTCAACATTGACTGTTGCTTCCGCTTTAGGCATGGTTAAGTCAACTTCTTTTCAGCATGACTTTTAAAAGTCAACATTGACTGTTGCTTCCGCTTTAGGCATGGTTAAGTAAACTTCTTTTCAGCATGACTTTTAAAAGTCAACATTGACTGTTGCTTCCGCTTTAGGCATGGTTAAGTAAACTTCTTTTCAGCATGACTTTTAAAAGTCAACATTGACTGTTGCTTCCGCTTTAGGCATGGTTAAGTCAACTTCTTTTCAGCATGACTTTTAAAAGTCAACATTGACTGTTGCTTCCGCTTTAGGCATGGTTAAGTAAACTTCTTTTCAGCATGACTTTTAAAAGTCAACATTGACTGTTGCTTCCGCTTTAGGCATGGTTAAGTCAACTTCTTTTCAGCATGACTTTTAAAAGTCAACATTGACTGTTGCTTCCGCTTTAGGCGTGGTTAAGTCAACTTCTTTTCAGCATGACTTTTGAAAGTCAACATTGACTGTTGCTTCCGCTTTAGGCATGGTTAAGTAAACTTCTTTTCAGCATGACTTTTAAAAGTCAACATTGACTGTTGCTTCCGCTTTAGGCATGGTTAAGTAAATTTCTTTTCAGCATGACTTTTATAAGTCAACATTGACTGTTGCTTCCGCTTTAGGCATGGTTAAGTCAACTTCTTTTCAGCATGACTTTTAAAAGTCAACATTGACTGTTGCTTCCGCTTTAGGCATGGTTAAGTAAACTTCTTTTCAGCATGACTTTTAAAAGTCAACATTGACTGTTGCTTCCGCTTTAGGCATGGTTAAGTAAACTTCTTTTCAGCATGACTTTTAAAAGTCAACATTGACTGTTGCTTCCGCTTTAGGCATGGTTAAGTAAACTTCTTTTCAGCATGACTTTTAAAAGTCAACATTGACTGTTGCTTCCGCTTTAGGCATGGTTAAGTAAACTTCTTTTCAGCATGACTTTTAAAAGTCAACATTGACTGTTGCTTCCGCATTAGGCATGGTTAAGTAAACTTCTTTTCAGCATGACTTTTAAAAGTCAACATTGACTGTTGCTTCCGCTTTAGGCATGGTTAAGTAAACTTCTTTTCAGCATGACTTTTAAAAGTCAACATTGACTGTTGCTTCCGCTTTAGGCATGGTTAAGTAAACTTCTTTTCAGCATGACTTTTAAAAGTCAACATTGACTGTTGCTTCCGCTTTAGGCATGGTTAAGTAAACTTCTTTTCAGCATGACTTTTAAAAGTCAACATTGACTGTTGCTTCCGCTTTAGGCATGGTTAAGTAAACTTCTTTTCAGCATGACTTTTAAAAGTCAACATTGACTGTTGCTTCCGCTTTAGGCATGGTTAAGTAAACTTCTTTTCAGCATGACTTTTAAAAGTCAACATTGACTGTTGCTTCCGCTTTAGGCATGGTTAAGTAAACTTCTTTTCAGCATGACTTTTAAAAGTCAACATTGACTGTTGCTTCCGCTTTAGGCATGGTTAAGTCAACTTCTTTTCAGCATGACTTTTAAAAGTCAACATTGACTGTTGCTTCCGCTTTAGGCATGGTTAAGTAAACTTCTTTTCAGCATGACTTTTAAAAGTCAACATTGACTGTTGCTTCCGCTTTAGGCATGGTTAAGTAAACTTCTTTTCAGCATGACTTTTAAAAGTCAACATTGACTGTTGCTTCCGCTTTAGGCATGGTTAAGTAAACTTCTTTTCAGCATGACTTTTAAAAGTCAACATTGACTGTTGCTTCCGCTTTAGGCATGGTTAAGTAAACTTCTTTTCAGCATGACTTTTAAAAGTCAACATTGACTGTTGCTTCCGCTTTAGGCATGGTTAAGTAAACTTCTTTTCAGCATGACTTTTAAAAGTCAACATTGACTGTTGCTTCCGCTTTAGGCATGGTTAAGTCAACTTCTTTTCAGCATGACTTTTAAAAGTCAACATTGACTGTTGCTTCCGCTTTAGGCATGGTTAAGTCAACTTCTTTTCAGCATGACTTTTAAAAGTCAACATTGACTGTTGCTTCCGCTTTAGGCATGGTTAAGTCAACTTCTTTTCAGCATGACTTTTAAAAGTCAACATTGACTGTTGCTTCCGCTTTAGGCATGGTTAAGTAAACTTCTTTTCAGCATGACTTTTAAAAGTCAACATTGACTGTTGCTTCCGCTTTAGGCATGGTTAAGTAAACTTCTTTTCAGCATGACTTTTAAAAGTCAACATTGACTGTTGCTTCCGCTTTAGGCATGGTTAAGTAAACTTCTTTTCAGCATAACTTTTAAAAGTCAACATTGACTGTTGCTTCCGCTTTAGGCATGGTTAAGTCAACTTCTTTTCAGCATGACTTTTAAAAGTCAACATTGACTGTTGCTTCCGCTTTAGGCATGGTTAAGTAAACTTCTTTTCAGCATGACTTTTAAAAGTCAACATTGACTTTTGCTTCCGCTTTAGGCATGGTTAAGTCAACTTCTTTTCAGCATGACTTTTAAAAGTCAACATTGACTGTTGCTTCCGCTTTAGGCATGGTTAAGTCAACTTCTTTTCAGCATGACTTTTATAAGTCAACATTGACTGTTGCTTCCGCTTTAGGCATGGTTAAGTCAACTTCTTTTCAGCATGACTTTTAAAAGTCAACATTGACTGTTGCTTCCGCTTTAGGCATGGTTAAGTAAACTTCTTTTCAGCATGACTTTTAAAAGTCAACATTGACTGTTGCTTCCGCTTTAGGCATGGTTAAGTCAACTTCTTTTCAGCATGACTTTTAAAAGTCAACATTGACTGTTGCTTCCGCTTTAGGCATGGTTAAGTAAACTTCTTTTCAGCATGACTTTTAAAAGTCAACATTGACTGTTGCTTCCGCTTTAGGCATGGTTAAGTAAACTTCTTTTCAGCATGACTTTTAAAAGTCAACATTGACTGTTGCTTCCGCTTTAGGCATGGTTAAGTAAACTTCTTTTCAGCATGACTTTTAAAAGTCAACATTGACTGTTGCTTCCGCTTTAGGCATGGTTAAGTCAACTTCTTTTCAGCATGACTTTTAAAAGTCAACATTGACTGTTGCTTCCGCTTTAGGCATGGTTAAGTAAACTTCTTTTCAGCATGACTTTTAAAAGTCAACATTGACTGTTGCTTCCGCTTTAGGCATGGTTAAGTAAACTTCTTTTCAGCATGACTTTTAAAAGTCAACATTGACTGTTGCTTCCGCTTTAGGCATGGTTAAGTAAACTTCTTTTCAGCATGACTTTTAAAAGTCAACATTGACTGTTGCTTCCGCTTTAGGCATGGTTAAGTAAACTTCTTTTCAGCATGACTTTTAAAAGTCAACATTGACTGTTGCTTCCGCTTTAGGCATGGTTAAGTCAACTTCTTTTCAGCATGACTTTTAAAAGTCAACATTGACTGTTGCTTCCGCTTTAGGCATGGTTAAGTCAACTTCTTTTCAGCATGACTTTTGAAAGTCAACATTGACTGTTGCTTCCGCTTTAGGCATGGTTAAGTCAACTTCTTTTCAGCATGACTTTTAAAAGTCAACATTGACTGTTGCTTCCGCTTTAGGCATGGTTAAGTAAACTTCTTTTCAGCATGACTTTTAAAAGTCAACATTGACTGTTGCTTCCGCTTTAGGCATGGTTAAGTAAACTTCTTTTCAGCATGACTTTTAAAAGTCAACATTGACTGTTGCTTCCGCTTTAGGCATGGTTAAGTAAACTTCTTTTCAGCATGACTTTTAAAAGTCAACATTGACTGTTGCTTCCGCTTTAGGCATGGTTAAGTAAACTTCTTTTCAGCATGACTTTTAAAAGTCAACATTGACTGTTGCTTCCGCTTTAGGCATGGTTAAGTAAACTTCTTTTCAGCATGACTTTTAAAAGTCAACATTGACTGTTGCTTCCGCTTTAGGCATGGTTAAGTAAACTTCTTTTCAGCATGACTTTTAAAAGTCAACATTAATTTTTTGAAGTACAGAAATGATGTGATGATATTAATCAGCGATTCTGTCATGACAAACGTCATAATCAACAGCAAAAATCTGAACTTGTTCTGTAATTTTGCAACAAGTGCCATAAAACACAGTTTATAATTGTTAGTTTAAAGAAACTATTATATCAAATAATGGTAAACATGTTTGTCGCTAAACTGAAAAAAAAGTTCTAATTTACTAAATTTGTGAGATTTTCTAAGTGATTTTCTAGATATCCCAAATTGTTATATATGGCCCTGTCCCTTCCTCACTTCCCCACACAAACACACAACATACGCAGAGGCTGACATCCACAAAAAACAAATGCACCCAACCAGTAAACGTAAATCAAGTAAAAGTTCATGTCGACTCCGGTTCTGTTCTGTACTAGGAGTCGACGTCACTGCACTCCGGGCATACCCATAGGTGCTCAGTCCCTCTCGGCAGATGGCACAAAGTGTGAATGCTGATGGTGCCTGTAGCCTATTGGTTGCACACCTTCCTGTTTCGTCCTCTCAGATTCTCTGACCCACTGAATCCTAATTTGATTCCAAAGAGCCGCAGCCTGTGCCTTGCAGACTCATCCAAAGCAGTGTCGTTCTCCAGCAGGTGGTCCTTGATAACCTTCACTATGTCACCTTTATCCATGTCCGCTGTGCATGTTAGGGGTGCGTGTGACGCAAAAAAATCAGCTCGCTCGTTGCCCGGAACCCCAGCGTGACCAGGACAGTAGATCCACACCAGCCCCTGGAGTTTTGAGGTCTCCAGCGCTGCTATCCACTCATGTCGTAGCCACCCATTCTGCACCTTCCGAAGTAGTGTTCGGGAGTCTGATACGATGACTGCTCCTGTTGAAGATGTCTCAGACAGCCACCTCAGAGCTTCTGTCACTGCCTCCATCTCCATTCTCATATTTGATGTGGCAGTCTCGTAGGCGCCACTTCGTTCAGCAACGATCCGGTCTCTTATTCTAGCCGAGAAACCCCAGCCTGATGTTCCACTACTTTGCACCGACCCATCAGTGTATACGATGGTATCACTTTCATGCGTGTTGGCACCTATCAGCTGGTTGACTTCGAGCTTTGTCTGGCTATTTCGCCCCTTCCTACATTCACTGCCCATGGTTATGATGACCGTGTGGTACTCTGTTAGTGTATCCCCAGTGTGGACCCATTCCTCTCCCTTGACCATCGTCTCGACTGCAGTCACCTCTCCTATAGTACGTTCTGCCAGTGCCATCCATGACATCCCTCTTTTGATTCTAGTTCCCTTGATGTCCGCAGTGTTATGGTACAGCGGGTCCCTGTTGTTCGCTATGACTCGCATATAAGCTGTAGCCTGTGCCACTTTATGCCTGGATGTTACTGACGGCAGTCCCCGCATGCACCTCATCTGTATTATCGAGGAATCTCTGGTGCAACCCAACATGGATTCGTTCCAGCCGTTCACACTGTGATTGTGAAAGGGTGAGTATACCCAATCCATAATCAATGACTGAGAGAATCAACTGGCGATAGAGTATGAATAGCAGCCGCTGTTCCAAGTTGGCAGCTACCATTGTCTTGAGTGCACCCAGTCGTCTCTTGCATCTTTGTATTGTTTGGTCGACGTGGTACTTGAATGGCAGGCTGCGGTCAAATGTTACTCCGAGATATTTCAACTGTCGCTTCTGTCTATGACACATCCATTAAATGTGATGCTAGGGAGGTTGTCTTTCACGATGCAGTTGTTCAATGAACACCACATCACACCGGCCTTGTTTGGATTAATATGTGCACTGGAGTCTCCACACCACTTTGAGATCGCCTGCAAGGTGTCTTGAATATCACTAACCATTTCACGCCTATCAGAACCAGTCATGTAGATTAGGATATCATCTGCGAATGTCCACGTCCGCCCCAGCTGTGTTGGTTGCAAGTTGGCCACCTTTAATGTGTAAATGTTGAACAGCACCGGTGAAAGTGGCGATCCTTGGGGCAATCCTCGACATATCCGCATTGGCTCTGATGTCCAAGAACCCAGGCGAAGTGCAACTGTTCTCTCCATCAGGGCAGCTGATGTCCGGCTAATGAGCCACGGGTTTATTCCGCATTCCTTCAAACATCACATCAGTGTACCAAGATCGACCCTGTTATAGGCATCCTCGAGGTCGAGCGCAACGGCGACTGTCTCTTGCCGACGTTGGAATCCCTCGTAAACATCATATGCGAAAGTACCGGCATTACCCCAGGTCTTCTTAGGTCTGTAGCTGCCCAGTGGATCGGGTAGAATACGTTCACGCTCCAAAAAGGACACTAATTTTCTTTCCACTATTTTCTCAAGCAGTTTACCATAGACATTTTGTAGGGTGATAATTCTATAGCTGCTGAGGAGCGTAGAATCCTTGCCAGGTTAAGCTAGAGGCCGTAGATAACTATGCAGCCAGTCCTCATGCACTTGTGCCTTCTCTATGCTGGTATTGAAATCCTACACCACATTGCCCATATCTGTCTCATCTAGCTCCATGAGGTGGTAGTACTGTACTCCATCAGGGCCTGGTGCGGTATTCTTGCTGGAACGTAAAACATTTTCTACCTCTGCCTTGTTTATTAGTTCTATATAAGTCACCTCCCTGGTTGCAGTCTCCAGAACGTCTTGCCGAATCTCCTGCCGAGCATCTCTGTCCCCTTTGTCTGTTTGACCTACATCTCGGTTTAGGAATGCCGTACCTTTTTCTGCCTCTGTCCTCGTGGGATTTCCTGTGGAATCGTGCACCGTGGGAGTCAGCTGGCTTGTATTCTTTCCATTCATCTGTCGATGCATGTGCCAGAACTTCTGTAGGGTGTTATCCTGCCCTACGCCTGTTATGAATTCCTCCCATCTCTTACTTTTGGATTTCCTTGCCACGGCCTATTTGTAGCTCAAGTTCGCAACCTCACCATCATCAATCGGCCTTATCTTTCTGGCTTTCCGCCACGCTTTTGTTGCCATCTCCTTATTTATCCACGCTATTTCCCCAATTGGATTCCACCATGGTGGCTGAACGAAAGCCGTTTTGGTGGGCATGCGCTTGACGAGTTTGTTTAATGCGTTATTTTGTTCATTTTCCTTGTAGCTGAATGCATGTCTGGGTTTTCTGGGTCTGGTGGCTTTGCCTTTTGCAATTAAGACGACACATGACAGATGATCACTGTCCTGTGCCCCAAACATGTCCCAGTGTGTAGAGGGAGAGAGTTCACTGGATACCAGAGCCAGGTCAATGACCCCATCTGTGTCACCAGGCCGAGTTGCCAGCCTTGTTGGACGCCCATCATTCATGTTTGTGAGGTTTGTGTTGAGAAGTGCCTGGCTCAACGCAATCCCCAGCCTATTTTCAGTAGGATTTCCCCACTCCTTTGATCTAGCATTGAAGTCGCCAGTGATGAGGCACTTCTTGGTCGGCACTTCTGGTAACTCACTCAAAAAAAATCCCATTTCATTTCCTCCACCATGAGGTCGACGTGAGCATATAGATTATACATTCTCCAATCCTGGTTTTTGATTGTCGTTTCAATCCATTGTAGTTCGACGCCTTCGGTTGTGCTAGCACTCGTATCCATCAATGTGTGCGGTAGTTCATGCTTGACTTACATTGCCAGCCTCCGCCTACCAGTCCCACATGGGTTGATGTAGCACTTATATCCTGGGCACTTGATAGTTATATTCTCCTTTAAGTTGGTCTCCTGGATCATAAGAATATCGAAGTCGTATACCAGTTTTTGAAGGATAACTTCTCGTTGGGTGGCGCTGCGACAGTTCCAGTAGCCAACGCGTACATTTTTCAGACCGAGTCTGTCTGCCTTTCTTCGCCCTCTTCTCTTTCCAGCCCTCTTCTTTCTCTCTCTCTCTCTCTCTCTCTCCTCTTATCACCCTTTCCTCTCCTTCTGCGTCCACTTATCTTTATGCCATCCGCTGGAGACATCGACGACAGAGCACGAACTCCGTAGCTCCCGCGATGACTCATTTGTGGTTTGTAATCGAAGTTTTCCTTCTTCTTGAAGAGCTGCCTGTCAGGCTTTCGAGTCTCATCCACCCGGTTTGCTCCGGTTATTCATGCCAAACTGTCGTTTGTCTCATACAAAACATGTGCAGCAAACTTTTACAGCTGTGTGATTAATGCCATGGATTAGCTGCTACAACTAGCACATCGAAATCTGAAAATCAAAGCGAACTATGTTCTGGGCAGATTGTTAGTTTACGCTGCACGTTAACAACAGTGCATGACCTCTGAAACCAGCTACATGTTACTAGAAACTATTATTCAGTTTTTTCCATCCCTGCTATTCAAATTCTTGCATTCACATTTGTGCTTGTTTTATGAAACAGTAACTAAACCAACGGAACAAAGACTTGAGAGAGTTAAACATTTGTCATAAATCGCTGATAGAGAGTTTGCTTCCATTGGTTCATATTTTAAATTAAAAATGCTTCATCCCCATTTAAAGCACAGGCTTCAGCAAACACACGCCAAGTCATGCCTCGTGGAATCTATTCAAGCTCACTTTCTGACTTTAATGTACATAATGGAACTTTTTTTTCTCTGTGCTAGTTTTGATTTTCTTCGATTTATTTTATCCTGCGAATTCCAAAACAAATGCTGCGTTGACGCGAGTCGTATTTTGTTGGTTTCATTAACGCCAGTCTGTTATTCCAGTGTCTAGCTACTGTTGTTTGCCTGGATCTTTTAACAATTCTACAATACTGGTTTTATCATACTATTTCAGTTCTACATTTATGTGTGGTTAAAGTGTGTATCGCTTTATTTATGTGTGGTTAAAGTGTGTATCGCTTTATTTATGTGTGGTTAAAGTGTGTATCGCTTTATTTATGTGTGGTTAAAGTGTGTATCGCTTTATTTATGTGTGGTTAAAGTGTGTATCGCTTTATTTATGTGTGGTTAAAGTGTGTATCGCTTTATTTATGTGTGGTTAAAGTGTGTATCGCTTTATTTATGTGTGGTTAAAGTGTGTATCACTTTTGGTTGTTGCTCTGTAGAAACTATCAGCGATAAATACGTCAACATACTTATTTAAAGACCGTTAGAACAATCTACGTGTGATGTATTTCTAATTCAGAATTATGTTGTATGTTGTCATTATGTTCAATCAATCAATAGTACGCTTAGGAGACCAGGGCTCGTCGCAGTTCTGTTAGGTAGATGGCGATCTGTTTTATCCAGGAGTTGATTGGCGGCTCCTAGGACGTCACCACGATGAGCACGGCCTCCTACCATTCCATAATAGCCTGCCGGAACATATCGTGGGCTGAGACTTCACAGGTAAGGCGAACAACGTGACCGAAGAGGGTGTGACGACGGCGATAAATCGTTGATTCGTTGTCTGTAAGTCGAGCACGTCGAACTACGTCTCTTTATGTTGCTACTCAGAATTATTCATTTGACATTTTTTTTTTAAATGTTGTTCCACAAAAGCTAGACGAAATAACTTATACCGCTGTCACAACGACCGTGCGTGAGCAAAGTAGTCAGTTGAATACACTCGCCATTTTCTGGTTAAAGAACATGAGTTAATACAGAATGTTAGCCAACTATTGGTTTCAAGCCAGGTTAATCGTGTTAGGGGTGATTGACCTGCGAGATCTAAAAGTTAATAACTAAATACAAATATAACCTGAGCTTTCATTATCAATCTTTCTGGTGTCTCAAATGGCGCCCAGTGCCCATTGTGTGCGTGGATTTACACGCAGATCTACAGAGAAAGTACGAAAAACTCATTTTTAACATCGTACGTTCTAGGTGAAGATTTTGCAGGTGAAAAATTTCGATTTGCTTACATATTAGTACTTACGTCAAGATACACACCAATAGTAAATAAACTGCTGTAGACGCGTAATCCTACATTTACTTATACAAATTATCAGTTACATTCTGGTCTGGTGTAAAACATCAGCTTGCTTAAATCATGTATGATGGGAGACAAGTAGATTGGGTGTTAAAACAAGTTATGTCATGTAAATATGAGAGCAAGGAGAATAAACTCGTTAATCCGGTGTACACGCAGAACATAGTTATATGATTTGATATTGTACATGTGTTAAAGTATTATGTTGTGTAACGTACTGCTTAACTGGCTGTTATGTAATTTGGCAGTAGATAATATCATTTTTGAGTATTGCCTTATGTAAATAAGATTGTACTAGAGGTTTGTTATATTTGATTGTGAAACATTTAACCTATTCTGACTTCAAATTGCAGCACGTAGGTGTCCCTGTCATTGTGTATTAGCATTTACAACAAACTTATTTTAAAACTAAAAACATTTTAAGAACAATAGAAAAATCACATCTGGAGTGACGCAAAAACTGAACCATTCGCATATTATACAACATCGTTACATAACTGGAGCAAAACATTTAAGATTCTGCAGCAAATATAAATAGAAAGACCACTTATTAACTTAATCCAGAACCTGTATGAAAATCAAGAGGCGATTATTTCAAATCACAGGTCTCGCGGATTCACTTCTCCATAAGACAGGAGGTACGACAGGGATGTTTGCTTCCCCCAAGTCTTTCTAGCGCATATTCTGAGATAGTGATGGCCAAGGTAATGCGGAGTTGTAACAGGGGTGCCAAAGTGAATGGTATGAAAGTTAATGCATTCAAATTTGCCGATGTATATAAAAGTATATACATATGATATACAGATAATGTCTGTAACAGCAGCTCTGCTACTGAAGTATTGTCAAAAGATAGTATACAATATACTCACAACGTTGCAGGTCTATGTAATCTAAATTTATATATTTGTCAGAGGTCAGTTTGACCCACTTTGGAGGAGCAGATGTGGGACCCAGAGCGCCACTCAGTGAAGAAGACGGCCCCTCATCTGGCGACACGAATGCTCTGAGAATGAAAGAGTAATTTATGAAAACAAAATGAATATATTTCAACAGTTGAGTTCCCAAAGTTTAGTTTTATTTAGCTCAACATGTTGTTGGGGAAGAGGTGGGCGAGTATTGGGGAAGTGGGGAGGGTTCGGTGTGGTTGGGAAGAATGGATGACAACCCATGTACCATTAATTTATATACATATTATTTATGGGATTTACTACATTTCTAAATGAAATAAACAGTTTTACTACATTTTAATATCATCGTTAAAAAAATAGATTTGCTACACTTATATTTCAGTATTAAAAAAATGTATTACACTTATATCTCAATTTAAAAAGAAAATATTTACAACTTGACGTAAAAAAAAGTGTTACTACACTAATAACTTAATGTAAAAAGAGTTTAACTACACTTATAATATCTTAATATTAAAAAAGAGTATCACTACACTATAATATCTTAATGTTAGAAAAGAGTGTCACTACACTTATAATATCTTAATGTCAAAAAGAGTTTTTATTACACTTATATGTTAATGTAAATAGAGTTTTGGTATACTTATGTCTTAATAACATCTTGGGAAGACATAGCTGCAGACCGATTCATATGGAGATGCAACCTGAAAAGGCGAAAATAAGCTTACGCAACGCCGAAAAGAAAAGGAAAACCAAAAACTAAGTAGAGAGTTACTAGTCCAAGGTCGTGTCAACCATTAGACAGACATAACTGAAAAGAGGCTACTACTACTACTACTACTACTAATACCCCTACTACTACTACTATCATTATATTAAAAAAATTATGTCTTTATGATTATTAATTTTTCTATCAATACCGTTGTCAGCCTTGATCTGTTTGTGTACTATTATTTGGTCTTTGGCCAAAACCTTTTATGACTTATGTTAATTTCGTACATTACCATCCAAGTGAATGAGAATATCAGAATAAGTTTTTGCGTTCACATTAAAAAAAAAAAAAAAAAAAACTCAAGTAGAGAAAGACAGAGATAAATGAAAAGTGGACGGTAAGAAACAAAACAACATAAATTATAATTTTTTTTAATATTAAAAATGTGTTATATAAATTATTATAAAAGACCAGAGACAGTACATAACTATGACATATATATGTTGGCACTGATTTTGATGATTTTAATTATACTATTTTATCTATGTGGAATATATACCTTGTGATTGACACCCCATTACACCCCAACCCCTCTCCCCCCTCCCTAGAGAGAGATAGAGAGAGAGAGAGAGAAAATGTGTATAGAGGTGGGTAAGAAAGAGTCTATGAGTATAGCCAGGTCAGGTCTTGATAGATGTACCAGTTATTCTTACCGGTCGCATGTAATGTGATTTTGTACGTAAGTCGGAGTATGTAATTGTCACACTATACTTTTCACATAAATTATTTACTTCTGACGGTGACTGTATAATTCATACAGAGAACATATAATTCTTACAATGTCTATATGCTTTTTACAGAGACTATATTCTTTTTACAGAGACTATACACTTCTTAAGTTGAATGTGTACTTCTTACATTGACTAGATACTTCTTCTAGAAACTATATACTTCTAACATTGACTATGAACACCTTACAGTGACTTTATATTTCTATGTCGCCGTGGTCGAGATGTAAGGCTTTCAAAGCGATGAACGGAAACTTCGTGGGTTCGAGGCCAGCAGGTTTCAATCGACCCCTGATTTCAAAGAGACGGGACCAGAGTGCCTGCATCCTGAATTACCTCCAGTCGTCTTGACTTAAGTCTTGCCACTAGCCAAAGATAGTTTCGGGATCAGAGAATGGGGTTGAGGACCAGCGCAGCTGCTTCCTCACTATAATCCAAATACAGGGCAAATGACATCATCAAAACAAAAACCGTCTGATGATGAGGCCATCGTCGATGGGAACTAACTTTTTTTTAACTGCTTATGTTGACTTTATACTTCTTACATGGACTATAAACCTCTTAATGACAAAATATACTCATTACGTGGTGTATATACTTCTTGGGGAACCCAGTGGTGTCGAGGTAAGATGTTCGCCTCGGGGGCTGGAGGTCGCGGGTTTAAATCACGGAGGAGACAAAAGATTTTTTCACGTGGAAAAGAGTAGGCCTAACGGCCGCTGCTCAGGCAAAATTCAAGTTAAATATCTACACAAATTATTCTAGGAATATTCGCCCCACAGAAAAAATGTTGCAAAAAAGGGGACAGTGTGGCTATAACTTCAGGTCTTGGTTATGTGGTTAGCGGAGCTGCTTAGATGGCGCATGACAGGCTACAGGTCTTCATTGCTCTAGTTTACGCTTCCACCTCCACCAGTCTAAAAAATAGGCGATCGTATATTCCAGGGGCGAAAACAGATGCTGGGATTAACATGGCAAGTCACCAGTGGATTTTCATCTGCCAAAAAATATGAAGCAAAGAAAGTCACACATCCCCAAGACGTCTAACGACATAAGTGAACTGTAGATAGATAAATATATAGAGAATAGATAGATATACTTCTTACAGTGACTAAATACTTCTTTTATAGCAATATATACTTCATACAGAGACAATATGCTTCTTACGTTGACTATAAACTTCCTACCTCATAGAGACTATATACTTCTTACATTTACGGTGTACTTATTACTGAGACTATATACTTTTTTACAATAAGTACTTACTTCTCACAGTGACTCTATACTTTTTAAAGTGATTATATGCTTTTTACTTTGACTATATACTTGTTACACTGACTAAATACTTCTTACAGAAACTATATACTTGTTGAAGTAATTATATACCTCTTACAATGCTGACATGTTAGTTAGGGTCAAGTAAAATATACTGGCCAAGACCCCCACCTCACTTCCGCACAGGTCTCCCTGGAAGCAGGCTGTTTTCATGGCACCATGGCCAACTCGATGGGTATCGACGTTGTCCCCATAGTAATGAACGTCACGCAGATGAAGCCAAGCATAGCACAACTGCTTTGAGGATCCAGTTCACTTTCAGCAGTACACTCGGGATGTGAGGAAAGCTACTGTAACCCACCACTTAACGGCCTTTTCCGGGCACACAAAAGAGTAACCTTGCTCGTTGCGGGCATTCAGCAACAACATACAGTGGCTGTTTAATTCGCACATATAATATATACGCCACACAGCGATACTACACAAGAGGCTTGTCACAAGTCTTTACCCTGACCACGAAGGAGTAGAAGGAGAAAGTTGAAATTTGGCTCAAATGTAGCTCATTCAACTTGTACTGGACTTGAGAAGTATGAATTTCTCTCCTCGACAGCTTCAGCCGGTATGGTGCATGGCGCCGCACACCTTATTGACCGGATCTGCTACTCTAACGGTTTGTCAGAACAATGGAGAAATCAGAGGAAAGAACTGTGATACAATTATTGATGTTGAAGGAAAAAACACCTACAGAAATACATAGGGAGATGGAACCAGTGTTTGAGGAATTCTGTCTTTCATATGCTTCTGTAAAAAAAACTGGTGATGGCAGTTTAAGTGTGGCCGTTCCCATGTTACTGATCTTCCAAGATCAAGAAAACCATCCTCAGAGTGCAGTGATGAAAATGCTGCAAGAGTGAAGAAAATCAGGATAGGAAAATGACAATTGCAGAGATATTTAGGTCAGCAAAACTGAATGAAAGTACAGTTTTTAGAATTTTACATAACAGACTGAACATGAGAAAAATGTGTGCCCGCTGGGTCCCGCTTCTGCTGACATGTGAACTGAAACAAACAATGGTTGATTGCTGTGGCCAGTTGCCAGCTGCTCAAAATGTGTCGGTCGAAAAACATGTTGCCGACCATGGTGACAGTAGATGAGACTTGGGTTCACCATTATGACACATAATCCAAAATTTCCAGCCTGCAGTGGAAAACCCTGGGCTCACCAAAACATGTCAAGCCAAGAGCACAGAAATCTGCAAGAAAAGTGATGCTGACTGTTTTTTTGGGACGTCAAAGGTGTCATATTAAAATATTACCTACCTCATGGCAACACGGTTAATGGACAATATTATGCAGATCTCCTTACCAAACTAAGAGTGACTGTGATCAAAAAACGAGAGATAGCGCGCACTCAAATTCTGCCTTTGCTTCAAGACAACGCGCCCTCTCATAAAGCAACGCTTGTGCTGCAAATAGCCAACGACTTGAATATTGAAATTCTTTCACACGCACCATATTGTCTGGATTTAGCTCCATCAGATTTTTTTCTTTTCCGTAAACTTAAAAAACAGCTAATAGGAAATCATTTTGACAGTGACGAAGATGTCCAACTGGCTTGTGATAACTGGTTTAGTTCGAAAATAGGTTATTTTATTCTGAAGGTCTTTTCAGAGATGGCAGAAATGTATCAATTCAGGTGATGGCTACATTGAGAAAAAATGAGCACTGTGCCACATTTCAACTTTCTCCTTTTACTCCTTCATGGTCAGGGTAAAGACTTATGACACGCCTCTTGTACATCTCAAAGAGACCATGTTCTACTTGCAGTGACAAAATACTAAATAATTCACACAGTGAAACTATACCTCTCACAGAGACTATATACGTTGTATTATATTTATCTCAGAGGGAATGAATACCTCTTTCAGACAATGTATCGTGTTTATTGTATCGTTCTTTACTTCTTCCAGTGACTGTATATTTCTTTGACTATATACTTCTTGCAATGCTACATACTTTTTACAGTGACTATGTACTTCTTACAGTGACCATTTACTTCTCACCTTTACTATATACTTCATAGAAACTAAATATTTCTCACAATGACTGAATTCTTCTTGCAATGACTGTGTGATTGCGAGGCTGCATTGAATATACAATGCCACCATTGACTATACACTTCTTACCATTAACTATACACCTCTCGCCAGTGAATATACAATGTCACTATTAACTATATACTTCCTATCATTGACTATACACTTCTCACCATTGACTATTCACTTCTTACAGTGCCTGTATATCATATCACGTATACCTTTCCTGCCACTAAATTATATCCTTTCCACCAATTACTAAATCATAACCTAGAAGCGGCTATTTCACGATGTAATCTGTCACATAAAAATGATACGATCTCTCCAGCAGTTGTATTCCTCCTAAAATTGATTATACCTATCAGATCGTTGTTGCTGTATCTGCACACTTACTCAAATTGAATTATGTCTACATTGTAGGCATTGCTGATAGTGTTCAGAGGATCCCACTCTCCTGTCACATTTAAGAAGCCGCTACTGAACCACCACAGATTCCTAACGGCGTTGGATGCCCTGCCGAAACCTCCCGTCGGGTTGGAGCAGTCAATTGGAATCATTCCTCCCTGAAAAAAAAAGCAAAATTAATGGAAACAAAAATACAACAAAACAAAAACATTTTAATTAGGTATACAATTAATTGAGAACATTAATTTCAAACTTTACAAAGCTCAGAATTCGTTTAAACAATTAATATAATAAAAGCAATCACTTATGGCACTACTGTCGTTACATTTAAGAAGCAGTTTAGTTCGCTTTCCAAGAACGATTCGATAACTATTTAGAAGTTCTCTGTTACATATCGATTATAATTATTCTTGCGATTTACTCCGGAACCAAATTTATGTTTTGATCACAAGGACCGACCAATGTGATTTTATGAAACTGTGCTGTTCCTTCCATGCGCGTTCCGCCTATACTTCCTTCACTACGTTCTAAAAAAAATAAAAAAATAATAAATGTTTGCCATTTCTTTTCTGTCGGTAGAGATGGACAGAGGACGATTAGGGAAGAAAATATAGGACATTTGATTGAAATAACAGTCGAAATTGGAGTGCAGACGAAGAACACTAGACAACAGTTATGGTATGTCTCAGAAAGAACTAACGCAAACAATATCGTAACAGTGTTCTGACTGTGTACAATTAAACCTTATTCGTCCCGCGATACCACTAGCTCATTCCTCCCCCCCCCCCCCCCTTCCCCGACTGTCCGTCAAACCGAAAACTTTTTGGAGGATGTGGTTTCGTCTTTGTAAATGTATGCCTACCCGTGTAGCACTCATCAAATGTTTTTTTTTTAAATTTATAATAATATTCTTGGTGGGTTTATTCATATAAGCGTTATGTTCATTTCTTGCATGTCCCACGATCTGTCTGTAAATTAGTATTCAGTCAGTATTGAGTATTTTGTTCCTGTCTGTTGCTCTTACCTTCATGTCCCACTTCCACTCCCCGAGATGAACCTTCTTAGGAGGGATCTCAGCTGTGCCCTTGGTCATGGAAGGTACAGAAATGAAGATCTGCTTGATCTTAAACTTTTCGTACAAAGCTTTCACGGACACTGAAATGTATTATAAAACCAGCCTGGTAAGTAATGTCTGTAGAATGGTTTTGTCGCTACGTGTTAATATTGTATGTTTATTTAGTTGTAATGAAAATAGTGTTGTTTTATGATAACATTTTCGTCATAGGATAATACCGTTATATTATAATATTATTTTAATATTAAAACATTATTATATGATAATATTGTTGTCATATGATAATATTATTGAAATGTGATAATACTATTATATAATAATATTATTAGTTTATAATAATATTGTCCTTATTTGGTAACAGTGTCATTATTTGTTAATAATGTTGTAATATGATAATATGGTCGTTATGTGATTATATTGTTATATGATAATACTGTCGTTATGTGATAATATTGTTGCATGATAATATTGTCGTTATGTGATAATATTGTTGCATGATAATATTTTCGTTATGTGATATTTTTATATGATAATATTGTCGTTATGTGATAACAATATAGTTATGTGATAATATTATTATACGTAACGATTGAAATGAAGCAGGCTTTGTAAAGGCGCAGTTGTATTTCGTGGGAGAGTCTTTGCTGTGACCAGAATCTGTGCAGGTAATTCCTAGACGAGGAGACCATACCGAACTGTCGGACAATGTCATGGCTATTACATGCGTCATATGTCTGTTTGCTGTCCATGTAAATGACGTTCTCCGTAGCGTGAATATGGCTGCCTTTTTACTGGGATACACGTCGCAAGCGGGTCATCACCAAAACTTTAAATTTGGGTCTCCACCCATAAAATATGGAGACCCATATCGTTCGTCTTAATAATCAAGCTCTGTTACACGTATTTGACTGAAGGTGAGTCTGGATCGTGCTCTTCCATCTGTGCAATGATCCAATTCATAATACAACACAATGACGATGAAGCGAGAACACATCCCTGATGGACACTGTATGGCTCCGAAACCTGAGTCTTGCACTGATCGATATATTATTATTATACTGTAATACTGTAATTCTAGTGTTCATTGAGGCATATTTTGTGCCTTATGTTAGGTGACCAAATGTCGTCTAAACTCTTCTCTGTCATTTGCCAATAAATACCATGCCGGACCAAGGTCTTGTCGAAGGCATCTCTATATCTCATTGGTGGACGTCCAGGGTGACGATTATAGGTGTCTAGCCACCATGACGTCACTTTACTTGTCCATCTATTATCAGGCATGCGTACCACGTGGCCGGCTCACTTGTACTTTCTTATTAACGCCATACCTACGATGTCATTAAAGCAGTTTTGACTCCTGGTGGCGATGTTGCGAATATTACAGTGAGACATGGTCTATCTACATACACTAGGAGAGGCGGTTAAACAGCTACCACATGAGGTGCCTGCGCAGAATTCTTGGGATTAGGCGACAAGACAAGATCACCAATGCATAGGTGCTGGAGAGAACTGACAGACACTGTCACAATCTTTTCCATGCCGAGTCTTTGAAGGCTCCGATGGCAGTAACACTCTTGGAGGATAGATGATGGCCGAATACCAAAATATCTTCTCTTTGTGGAATTACCGTTGGTATAAGGATGTAGCCAAGCGGGATATGAATGATGCAGGCATCGATTTCAAATCATGGGAATAGGTCGCCATGGATCGTGTTACATGGAGGGGCTTGATTAAACATGGAATACAGACAAAGTAGAAACTCATTACTGATAGGCTAAAGACTCAACGTTTGAGAAGACACGTCACTCTATGCGATGCCGCAAACGGTCCTGACTTTCCTTGCATACACTGTGGAAGACGCTTTTCTGCTCAGATTGGTCTTACGAGCCACATTCGTTATCGCATGATTATAGTTACATCCCTTTTTTCAAAGCACAATTACTATCGTCTGACAAAACGGAAAGAGACAATGATATAATACTATTATTATATTGGTGTATTATAATATTACTTTTATATGATAATATTGTATGATAACACTGTATTTATATGATCATATTGTCGCTAAATTGTTGTTGTATACAAATATTGCTATATGAAATTGTTGTTTAATATTGTTGCTTTATGACTACATTGTCGGTACTTGATAATATTGTTTGCAATGTGATATTGCTGCTGTATAATGATATTTTCTATATGATAATGCAGTAGTTTTATGACAATGTTGTAATTTTACGACAGTTTTTAAGTTTTATGATAATGTTGTAGTTATATGATAACGTTTAAGTTATATGATAACTTTGTTTTATGAAAATGTTGTAGTTTTATGATAGTATTCTAGTTATTCCATATTGTTGTAGTTTAATGATAGAGTAGTTTTATGATATTTTGTTTAATATTTTGATAATGTTGCAATTCTATGATAATGTTGTAGTTTTATGATAATCTATTTTTGATAATGTTATAGTTTTACGACAATGCAATTTTACTATAATGTTGTAGTGTTATGATAAATTTGTAGTTTTTCTTTTGTGGTCATGGTATAGTTGTATGATAATGTAGTTTCATTATTTTGTTTAAACATGATAATGTTGTAGTTTTATGATAATTCTGTCATTTTTTAAATAAAATTGTAGTTTTATGATTATGTTGTCGTTGTATAAAAATGTAGTTTACTGTATGATTAAATAGAAGAAGATACAATATAATGTTTTTGAAGGCTCATGATAAGGGTCACCTGATTCGTATGATTGAATGCGATTTTCAGAGGCTGCTTCTTCTTGTTCTTTGCTATTTTCACCTAGGGATGCATAGACCATCAATCAATTCTCTCCAAGCAGAGAGGCTATTTTCTCTAGTTTGTTTCAGCTTCTTTCCATGTTTCTTCTCCATGTGGCCTTCCTTTGCTTCTTTTTCCCTGTGGGTCTTTGACATGGATTGCCTAGGGATACTGACTTGGGGCGTGTATGTGTATTCTTATCCATTCCATCTTCTTACCAAGATTTCTTGTTCCACATGCGATTGTCCTATTTGTCCCATATGCCTTCATTTGTAACCCTTTTTAACCATCGCATGCCCATAGGTTGCATTACATTTGGTAGTTTGTCTGATATTTTTCCTATTTTGTTCACTGTATATATTGATACTTCCATAGAGAATTATATCAAGGATGCCCGCTTATTGCATGTCATAATCCATTGCATTTGAATTCAGCTCTAGATTTTCAGTATTATTCCAATGAAACCCATGGTGAACCAAATCTACCACCTTCCAGGCGTGTCGTGATTGGTTGGTTGATGTTGAACGCTCACAACGAGTACATCTAAGGCGTTAAATGGCGGGTTGCAGCTTTCCTCACATACAGAGCCTGCTGGTGTAGGTGGACCGGGGTCCCCAGGCTATTGAGATCATGTCCATATCCTTAAATCCCTCACATGACACTGAATCCCACTTTCTGGTATTGTCATTTATGTGATACGGTCACAATGGTCACTATATCCTGCCTAGCATGTTATAAAAGTCGACTAAAGAGGATTGCGCTTGGAGCTAGCAACCTTATCATGTGAAACCACTGCTATGAACTCCTTACTGCAAATGCTCGCAAACAGGTTGATATTATACCTCCTAGCGAAAAGACGATTCAATGTCATGTTTCTGCCATGTACTGAAAATAGCCCACTGGAAGTTACGGCCAGCTCCATTATCTCACTGAAGACTAGGAGTGTCGTGCGTGACTCCAGCGAGACATGTCGACACGTTAGCAGTGTGATTGTTAGGGCAATGATTAATAATGTGGGCGGGAACCAGGTGACAGTAGAAAACTAATACGGCAAAGCCAAGCAACGTGATGGTCACCATAAATATGAGACCATAAATATGTGTACTCGTGATGTCTTAAGCTCGCATCGTTACAATGGGGGTTGTGTTGGGGCGGGATGGGGGCTGATGTTGAAGGTGAAGTATAGTCGTGAGCATCAATGTCGGTGGGTGTGCACTGAGCAGACCGGAAATTTATGTTCATTATTTGTAAATACCTGAGCGGATATCGGAAGTCAATGGCAACATTTATTTGGTCCTCAGCAGCACCGGTACTCTCTTCTGTTGAACCAGAGTTTAATAATAATTGCCTTTTTGTGTGGCCTTAACAGCAGCCATCTACAAATCCTTGATAAACGGTGATCATGGAGAAAGAGAGAGAGAGAGAAATAGAGAGTGTGTGTTTGTGTATAAGTAAAATAGAGATAGAGACAGAGAGAGAGAGAGAGAGAGAGAGAGAGAGAGAGAGAGAGAGAGAACATGAGAAAAAGTGTAAATCTTTAACAATATTCAATATTGACAGCATAGAAAACTGAATAATAATCAGTATGTATTGACAACGAATACAAGCTATGTGAATTGCCATCAAAATATGCAATTTAACGCAGTAGAAATAAACATTTAGGCAACACCTCATCTAATTTGTCTGTAAAGTGAAAAAATAAGGAGGTTATAAATATCAGTCGGTATACGACATTACATAAAACCACTTGCAATATTCTGGTACTGTCCTGTGAGTACTACCTTGAGGTGGTGGGGCAACTTGAGTTCTTGGACGATCATGGGAGCTAAGTCAGCAGGAATCTGTTGCTCATGGTAGGTTCAGTTAAGCCGAACCGGTGACCAAGGGAGAGATCAGACTATAAGTGCACAATCATCCTTTAGGTGTTGGAGGGTGGGTAAGGACTAACGACCCAAAACTAAAAGAAAAATACATTTCTCTAAGGAACCGCAACAGAAAATAAAAATGTCAGTAATAGTGGACGGATTCTCGAGAAAATCGCCCAAATGAGGGATATGCTAGTCAATGGAAACCTGGCTGCTGACAATTCTTCTGGCAATGAAGGGTAGAACCAGGATTAAATCCTGGAACATCGAAACTGCGAAATGTGAGAGGCGGTCCAGGTCGTCAAGGAAAAGAAGTGATACAAGTTAAGTCTTCTAGGTCGCGCATAGGTTAAAGGGTGCAGGATCCAAAACGCTAAACACATAAACAATAAGTAGCATGTCCTTTGCAGAACGTCTCTTCTTACAACCGCCACCTATTTCGCTGTTATAAGTTTCTTGACAAGTGTGCAGTACGGTAGGTTACCATTACTTTCGTGGAGGAGCAATCGCCCGAGAAAAAAACTGCCAAATTGGACACTGGGGGAATAGAACCTGGTGCTTTAGGATTGTAAAAACCGAGCGAGTTTCACCCCTTGGCTACACAGCTTTCCAAGCACAGAATAACCATCATATATATTCAGGACACGAAGAGACAGACCACGCACACACACACTGGGGGTAGCCTTCATGTTGTCAGTAGAGAACAGAAAGACACTTGTATGATGGGGACCAAAATCACCAAAATAACATCAATAAGATTTCACTTAAAGAGAGGACCACAGTCATACAGTGCTACGCACCAATAAACAATAATAATTAAAAAATACCTAACAACAATTCTTTGATATGTTTCCAGGAACTCTGGACAAAGCTCAGAGCAGGAATATCAAGGTTTCAAAAACATTTTTCTTTTCAGAATGAAATAAAATTGTTGGAATTGTTGGTTACCGTCAAGTATGATGTGTGTTCTTAATATTTTTTTCACAATCTGTAATCTTATTTTGGCATTTTCTTTCACTACATTTGCAATAAATATATTCCATGTAAAAGAGGATTGAGTCTATTTGCTGCATTTGGAATATCAGAATATTTTGCCTATATACCTTCTGTGCACGTTGACTTTGGCCAACTGCACAGTGGTGACAACCCACTAGCACGTTGTTGATGTTTATATGTAAACTGAAGGACCCCGACTTAACTATTTAGGAATGAATATGAAATATTTACCAGCAGAGTTACCAGACTTCAATAGGATAGAGTCAGTCTCATTTGGAGAATGTGTGCACAGGTAAATTGGCCATTTTGCGTCAAACATTTTTGTCAGGAAAGTCACCGATATATACGACATAACTAATATGACACAAAAGCAGTAGTAAGAACGTTTGATCCGCTAGACATATATATTGCTTTTACTTACTGCAAACCAACATGGCCTGCTAATATTAATGTGATACAAGCTACCGAGGCACCAGAACATAGACCTAATTGCCGGATCTTTTAAATGAAGTTGTCTGAGCTATTGAAGGATGCTATGAAAAGAATATCTTTGGCATTGATACTACAGATCCATTTATGTGATTTAATTTCAGAAACGAGATTTACCTCATGCTCACATACTCACATTACCAGTCTTTAATAGGATTGAGTCAATCTTATAGTGAGAATGTGTGAACAGGTAAATTTGCCATTTTGCCTCAAACTTTTTTTTCAGGGAAGTCACCGATATATGCGACAAACAAAGATGCCCTTCATCCTCATGTAGCATGTTTGCAGAACGCCGGTTTGAAGACAACATATCTGCAAGGCACTCGTTCCCTGGTCATATCTCCCACCTATGCCACAGTCAACCCCAGAGCTTCTGCAATGTCCTTTGTTAATCTTCTCCTCTGCAAGCCTCTGCCTCCTGCTAGGTACAATACTCTCTAGTATCGTTATTTCTAGGTCATTGTGACGTCAGATGTAACGAAAGACATACTGTTGTTTACTGGCCAGTTGTTTTTTTAAATATACAACTCCTGTAAAATGTATATTTTGCTATCCGTGGTATTTTGAGCACCCTCCTGTTATATTTTAGCTCGAAGGATTCTTCTCCTTCTTCTTCTTCTTCTTCTTCTTCTTCTTATTCTTCTTCTTCTTCTTCTTCTTCTTCTTCTTCTTCTTCTTCTTCTTAGTACGCTATCAGACGTCAACCTGTATTTTTTCGAAAAAAGCAGCGGTCATCCTGAGGCTGTCGACACTGCCATAGAGCTTGTCTATTGTTGCCACTGGTGATGGCCACATCTGCTTTCTCTAATCCTCGTATGTCGGGCAGTGTTGCAGCAAATGTTCAGCGGTAATTTTCCCGGTACCACACGAGCATTTGTCAGTGCCACCTATCTTCAATTTGTTGAATAGGTGGTACCTCAGTCTATTGTGGCCAGTGCGAAGTCTGAAGACCACGACCTGCTCTCTTCTGTTCAACTGGTAATAGGCATCGTTTTTTTGTGTAGCCACTATGTTCTGTTTCCCATTTGGTCATGTATCTAGCTCTAATAAGCCGTTTTAACTCTTCGTATGTCACACTAGTATCTGGTTGTGGTAGTCTTGCCCCTTCTTTTGCCAGTCTGTCTGCCTCCTCGTTGCCTTGGATGTTACAGTGGGATGGAACCCAATGTACCACTACTTTTTTTGGTGCGGACTGCTGGCATAGTTGACAGAGTACTGCTCTTAAATCATTAAGTTCAGTATTTTTCTGGCTTTTTAGTGTTGTGACTACGGCCAGGGCATCTGTAAGCAGGACTATATGGCTTTCATTCCTTTTACCTGTCACCATTTCTTCCACTGCCGCCTTCAGTGCCTCTGCCTTCGCTCTGAAATTGCTTGAGAATTTTCCAGTTGCCACTGACAGTGTTATTTTTCTGCCATTTGGTAGGCTCAGGAATGACCCAGCCACTCCGTTCTGTGTTGTGTTTGTTACAGAACCGTCGGTGTATGCATGGGTCCAGTCCATGCTTGAGTAGTTTTTCGTTATGTACCTCAGGGTAGTATCTCTGCTTTCTTTTTCAGTCTGGCTGTTCTTGTTTCCAATACCTGGTATATTTTCTACCACCTCTGGAAATATATGCTGCCTCCAGGTAGGTTTTCGTACAGTAGGGATGGGCTTTGGTGTTGTTAGTGCGTTCATAGGGTCTTCGTGCATCTTTGCTTTGGCTATTTCTGCAAAGTTTCTCCGCTTTAGTTTCCCATTTCCAAAATTGTTTAGTCTCTGGTGCATTGGATGGTCAGTCAGTCTTCTGAGTTTCTCTGCTTGCTGCTGGGCTCTGCAGTCTCTTCTGTCGGTCATGGGTTGCAGTTTTGTAATCTTTTCAAGTTCTACAATTGGCGTTGACTTCATGCCTCCTGTTATAACTCTCATGGCTTGGTTTTGGAGTTTGCTAATTTTATCGAAGTTCGCCTTTGCTGCTGTTGTCCGTGCCGCAATGCCATACTCGAGAACTGGTCTCACTCTTCCGGTGCACAGTTTCTTTAGTATACTTTCGTCTGCTCCCCAGCTTGTGCCAGCAAGTTTCCTCATGATTGCCATTCTTTCTCTGGCTCTCATTCGGTTTTTCTCGATCTGACTTTTCCATGTCATGCGCCGATCAAATGTGACTCCCAGGTAGTTTGGGTTGTCGTTTGGATGCAGGTATTTGTCGTTAAGACTTATTTTGGTGTTTTGGGGTGTGTTTGAAAGCGAGAATATCGTACATGTTGTTTTTTCCTCGTTTACTTTGACCAGCCATGAGTTCGCCCACTCTTCCAGCGATGTTTCGGCCTGCTGCATCCGAATTCTTGCTATGGTGAGATTTTTTTCAGAGGTCCACATAGCCAGGAAGAGTGTGGGTAACAGTACTCCCCCTTGGGGTACTCCCTGCGTAAGTGTCACCTTTTTTGCTCATCTGACTTTGTACTTGAACTCTGGCTGTTCTGTTTTTGAGGTAGTGGCTCATCCATTTGTACATTTTCTCACAAACTACACTTCTTCGTAGCTTGACTTTAAGTCCCTCTTTCCAGACTTTGTCAAATGCCTTTTCTAGGTCCACCCAAACCGCTACTGTGTGTTTTTGCTCCTGGTAGGCATCTTCTATTTCCTGGGCTATGAGGGTGGATCTGTGCTGTCTAAAGCCTGCTTGCTGTGGTATTAGTATGTGTTTTTCTTCTAGATGCCACACCAGTCTGGCATTTATCATACGTTCCATCAGTTTGCCTACACAGCTCAGTAGGCTGATAGGCCTGTATCCATTTGGATCTGTTTTGTCTTTTCCTTTCTTTGGTACTGGTACAAGTACTGCATCTTTCCATGCCTGGGGTACAATACCCCTTTTCCAGCTTTGGTTCAGGACTGATAGTAACTTCCTCTTTGCTGTTTCGCCCAGCCCCATCAGCATTTCGTTTGTTATCCCATCTTTTCCGGGAGATTTCCTTTTCTTTAACGTTCTCATGGCCTCTTCCATTTCATTCATTGTTAGTTTTGCCATCATGTGCTTTTCTGGTGCCATATTGATGTTATCGTGCCCCTTTTGCTCTTCACTAATGTCTGTATGCCGATCTGCATGAACATCAATGTAGTTTGCTCTGGCATAATGTTCAACACAGGCGTTTGCTGCTTTTTTTCCAGTGAGCATGGTGTCGCCCTGCTTGATGGTAATTTGTTTGTTTGATGGAGTTTCGCCATTCATGGCTCTGACTAACTTCCATAGTTTGTTCCCATCTTTATCTAAATTGAGGCTTTCTGTTTTTGTTTTTCCAGCTTTCTCTTGTTGTTTGGTTTAGAGTGTATTTTGTATTTCGTAGTGGTGGCTTTGAGGCGATATTTGTCTCTATAGTTTGTTCTCTCTCTGTCCTGTTCCTAGCATTTGAGACTTCGTCTTCCGCTTTCTGCAATTCATCATTCCAATAGGACATAATTTTTCCTTGCCCATCTTTGGATGGTTTCAGTGGCAGCTTGCATTATTGCTTTGCCTAGGCTTTCCACCATGGGCTTCATTTTGTTATTCCGTGTGTTGATGGTTTCACACAGCCCGTCTGTCAGAATTGCAAATCTGTCCCAGTCGGCTCGTTTGTAATTCCAACGTGGGAGTGGGTTTTTTTCATGTGGGCCTACTTCCATATCGATTTCTAGCCTAATTGGCCTGTGGTCACTACCTACCAATTGGTTTTGCACCTGGCGGTCTATTTTATGGTGAATGTCCACCGTGGAAAAGGCCAAGGCTGGAGTAGAGGTAATATTCCATGTTCTAGAATTTTAAGTTAGGGCTATCCTCCGGCCGATTGATAAAACAGAGATTTGTGTCTATCTCCCAATCTTCAACTTCGTCACCTCTGCTGTCTGTGTCCGAGTATCCCCATCTCTCCAAGTGGCTGTTGAAGTCTCCAGCTACTATGCAGTTGGAGTCTTTGACTTCCATACTCGAGAGCGACAGGTCTTTGTTTGGTGGTCCGTACTGGTTGAAGATGCGGATCTTCGTCTCTTGTGCCATTATGTCAACTCCTACTATTTCTGCTTGTCCTGTGTGATTGACAGCTTCCGCGCTACTCGGTATGCAATTACGTGTCAGTATCAGAACCCCTCCTTTGTGCTCTTCTCTATCCAGACGGAAGGTCTGGTATCCTCTGATTGAGAATTTATGGTTGTTGTTGAGGTGCGTTTCTTGGATAAATGCCACGTCAATCTTACCTTCATGCAAGTGATGTGTTAGGGAAACCTTTTTTTTAATGACACCCTCCGCATTCCACTGTAGTATTCTGAGGTTCTTGTGTTTTTGGTCAATAGTTTTTGCCCCATCACCTTGTGCCTTGACTCACAGCACATGGGTGGGTAACCACCAGTAGCCATGGGTGGGCCCCTTCGAGGCGTGGGGACCGGCACTCTCGCTGCCTGGCGGGACTCCACAGGATGAGCACCATAATTTTTTCTGTTGGGTTGTAACGTCATCATATAGCGATATACGTTGCACTGTGTTACTTGTTAAGCCTGTGGCTTAGTGCATCCGATTTCAACAGGCGTTTCTGTAGGGATGCCCTCCTTAGCCTTTGGCTGTCCCCAGTCTATCTGCAAGGCAGCAGTTGTTTATGATCAGAATTGTCTCTCTTATGGAAGGTTGTTTTACAGGACTATCGAGTCTTCACCACTCGTGTCTATAGGGTGTGGCGATGATATATGAGATATATGATATATGATATATGCTGGTTTGTACTGTCCCGGAAGGGAGGCAGTCCAGTGTGTCTGTATCCCAGGATCATCACGTCCTGCCAGAAACGCAGCATATGCATGTGAGTGGGGTATCTCTTTGCTCCCTTTATTTTCTCGGCTTCTCTGCAGTGATGGTGCGCCTAGCATTCCCCGCCACCTGGGAGCTTGACACAATAGGGCAGAGGTGCAATGTCCGCTGGGCTGCATCTCTTCTGCGTCCATTGTGATGACTGATAGTAGACAGAGGTAGAGAGCGAGGCAGGAGTGCATTTAACCAGGGGACAAGCCTGGTAATGTCACGGAGATGTTATTCGCCTGGTGTGCGAACATATCTCATGATCAAGGGTTGCGTCTCAACAGTTCACAGTGTAGTGGCTGCTCTACTGCTTACGACACCTCGACCAAGAACTAAGCCTTCTACTGGTGGTTTCGCACCTCATCGCCGAATGGGGTGAATATCGAACAGCTTCCCGCCCACTTTGATCGGCGGACGGCAGAGATCTATTTCTGTGGCTCGACCGGGTGGGGCTGAGGCGAGAACCCCAGGTCCCGACCGTAACGTAGCCTCCCATCGCAGTGGTGCTGAGATTTTGGGCGGGATTCCGGCTTAGAGGCGTTCGGCCGTAATCCCTCACATGGTAGCCTCGCCCCATTGGCTTATCAGCCTAGTACGTCAACCAAATGTCTGCAGCTCCTCTCGAATTGAGCAGGATTTCCGTAGCAACGCCCTGTCATTAGTAATGTAAAACTGACCTGTCTTCCGAGGGTCTAATACTAGCACCCGTTTACTATTAGACCCAACGAATCAATAGAGGGCTTTTTAGTCAGTTAATAACCAAGTGTCTGAAACCTGCGATTCTCTTGGGTTAGGCAGGATTACCGTAGCAGGCGCTCTTTCATTTAGAGGGTAAGACTGGCCTGTCTTCCGTGGGTCTAATTCCAGCAAACGTTCCCTATTAGACCTAACGAAAATGCTCTCAGTCTATCAGTCATTTTACAGTGTTGGCGTGTTGAGTCAAGTTGAGCCGCAGGCTCCACTCATGGTGGTGCCCTTCCATCAATTCCTTTATCGAACACTGGATGCGATACAATCGAGCCACCGAGATACTAGCCCGAGATTTTCGAGGGTCTAATTCCAGTACACGTTCAATAGTAGACCCAACGAAAGTGCTCTCGGCCTGTCAATCATTTCAGTGTTGGCCGTGTTGAGTCAAATTAAGCCGCAGGCTCCACTCCTAGTGATGCCCTTCCTTTAAGTTTCAGCTTTGCAACCATACTTCCCCCGGAACCCAAACACTTTGGTTTCCCGGACGCTGCCCGCAGAGTCATCGAAGCAACTCCTGCGGATCGGTAGTCGGCATCGTTTATGGTCAGAACTACGACGGTATCTGATCGTCTTCGCGCCTCTGACTTTCGTTCTTGATTAATGAAAACATTCTTGACAAATGCTTTCGCAGTAGCTCGTCTTGCGGCGATCCAAGAATTTCACCTCTAACGCCGCAGTACGAATGCCCCCGTTTGTCCCTGTTAATCATTACCTCCAGTTCCGAAAACCAACAAAATAGAGCCGAGGTCCTATTCCATTATTCCATGCACCGTTATTCAGGCAGCCGAGGCCTGCTTTGAACATTCTAATTTTTTCAAAGTAAACGCGCCGGCCATCCGGGACGCTCAGCGAAGAGTACCCGCGGGAGAGAGCCCGCAGACGGTAGGGCAAGAGACAACGGGCAGTGACCATCCGCCTGCGCCTGAGATCCAACTACGAGCTTTTTAACTGCAACAACTTTAATATACACTATTGGAGCTGGAATTACCGCGGCTGCTGGCACCAGACTTGCCCTCCAATAGATCCTCGTTAAAGAGTTTAAAGTGTAGTCATTCCAATTACGGGGCCCTGAAAGAGTCCCGTATTGTTATTTTTCGTCACTACCTCCCCGTGCCGGGAGTGGGTAAGTTGCGCGCCTGCTGCCTTCCTTGGATGTGGTAGCCGTTTCTCATGCTCCCTCTCCGGAATCGAACCCTGATTCCCCGTTACCCGTTACAAACATGGTAGGCATGTCACGTACCATCGAAATTTGATAGGGCAGACATTTGAAAGATGCTTCGCCGGCACATGAGGCCATGCGATCAGTACAAAGTTATCCAGAGTCACCAGTGGAGACGCCGCAACCCTGCGAGGGGAAACGACGATTGGTTTTGAACTAAGAAAAGCGCTCTTTCCGCCAGGGTTGGAGCTTGGTAAGCATGTATTAGCTCTAGAATTGCCACAGTCATCCACGTAGGATCGTGTCATCTAAGGAACCTCGACTGATTTAATGAGCCATTCGGGGTTTCACAGTGAGACAGTGTGAACTTAGACATGCATGGCTTAATCTTTGACACAAGCATCTGACTACTAGCAGGATCAACCAGATATCTGTCGGAGGCGTACAGACCACACACACCGGTCGGCGGAGGACGGATGTGTAAATGCCCCACTAGGACGGCTGCATGGACCGACTGACGGACGGACGGTTGTTCCGTCCCTCACTCCGTCGACCTAGGACCGCCTGACAGGGGCCCGTATACACACCAGACGACCGACCGACCGGTCTCGCTCGGGTAGGGATGGCAGCGCTCTGTGCAGAACGGATCCCAACGGCCCCGGCGATGAATTTCACTGGGACTGGAGACGATTTTGGCCTGTCGGCCTACCCTTCTCCCAACGGTTGGTCGGGCGAGGACAGGGCCTTTAGGCACGATTCCTGCTTTCCATTTGCCGGTCACCAGCTCTTTGCGAGAGAATGACCACCAGCGAGACGAACTGTCGAGGTCGGCTATAAGCCTTCGAATAACCACCACTGACTGACAAAGTTTCTCGATACGGTTCACAGTAACGCACCATTGCCAGCGGTACGACTCCACATATTTTGTCCCGCTAGATGGCGGGACTGAGATCGCTGTACGAATACTGGATGAGAGTCAATCGCGGCGGCGAGAGACCGACCCCAGATGCTCGTAGGATTCAATCTTCTTCTGTAGGGCTTGTGTGGTTGACCACATCATGCATCCGTACACTGACACCAGGAACATGCAAGTCCTCAGGATCTTTATTTTGGTCATTGTGCTTGTGTTCTGTTATAAGGTTTTTTAATTTATAGCCATTCATCTTCTTTTTTGGGGGTAATCTCCGTTGTTGCTTATAATATACAAAACAGGAAAGAGGGAAAGGTTATATTGATTAAGTAATTCCTTCTGAGAAACCAGATGCAAATATTAATCCAAGGCTCTGGGATAGTGTAACGAAATGTTTGATTCATCGATCCTGCGTTATGCTTGATAACAGATTACCCTTCGTGGCGGAAGATGTATATATTTCATAAGCTTCCAGAAGGAGTTTATAGATTCAGCTGCAGAAAATGATAACTTTTACCCCATTTTGCAGAAGAGGAATTGACTGTATACGTTTTAAGGCACAAAAACGTCAACAAATATGAAAAGGTCGTTTAAAAAAGAATACTCAGCTCAACTATCCAGGCAGAAAAAGGTCTTCTGCCAAGAGAACTAATGACACAATGCAGAGCAAGCCGCAGGATATCAACATCAATGTGACAGTTACATTGTGCAAACATTTGAAGGCTAAATAGGTGACAGCGTAAATGAGAAACTACAATATTTATATCATGCGACTGACTGAAACAATGTTGAAAGGAGTTGAGAGAATGAAACTAAGCACAAAGGACTTGGTTCTGTCCTCGGGACACGCTGAAGAAGACGCACACCATAGTAAAGGTATGATATCAGCTAATGCTATTAAAACAGGCCCAAAACCATCAATATACTGGGAGAAAATAGGGTCTAGAATGATACTAGCTACTTTCAAAACACCTAAAAAAAAAAAAAAATTAGATACATATTATCAAATGATTTATACCAAACAATGACAAAGAAGATTTGACGAAAGAAGAATTGTACACCCAACTTAAAAATATTATGGAAAAAGAGAAGGAAAGACGTTGCAATAGTGATGTGTGACTTATATGCTAAGCTTTGAAATCAAAATATCGATTTTGAAGACTTGAACAAATATGGAATCGGGACAAAAAATTAAAAGCACATTGGAGCATGATGGGACATTATGAATGAACAGTGTTGTCCTCTTTGATTCTCTCCTTGTTATTTGTCATTTGCTGGGTCTTTGTTTCCGTCATTTTCATACCATATCTTCTAGAGGCTGTGTCAATCCTTGTTGTTAGCAGGGATGCACTGGCTGTAACTGTCTGGTTGAATACTATTAGAGGTATTCAACTATTCAGCAGGATACGAATAGTGAGTGAACGTATGGTATGAAAAGTTGTGTTAAATACTCCACCAACGCTTCCTATAATTATGTGTATTATTATTGATTTATCATTGACCGTTGAGACAAAACATGTCTGCATTCCTCTCTGGGTGTTTGTGTGGCAGGTGATTGTTGAGTGGTGATTTTGAATAGGCTTTGGATCTTAACACCACCGTGTGATGTACCTGTTTTACACATCGAACACACAGCTTTGCTGTCACATTCCTTATATACATTTGCTCATTCAGATTCGCTTTTTCTTTAAAATGATTGTTGCTATAGTATAAGTCAAATTTCGTGTTCGAATTGTCTCTGTATATGTTTTTGTGTGTCTGCGCACGCACGCGTGAGTGCGTGCACATTTGCATTAAAAAAGTATTGCACAAATAGTTTACCTGTTCGTGATAAACTTACCCGTAAGCGTGTTATTCTGTCTGTACGCCCATGGAACTCCGTCAATTTTTGTGCTAACTTCCATTCGATAGAGCGGAAATCTTGTCCTCATCTCTACAGGTGGAGTGGCACAGAATTCGTGGTATTTGAACCCATGTACCATTGGAAGCAGCCTGTTCACGATGACGAAGGAAACAACCAGCACAGCAATACATGTCGTTCTGGAACAGTGGACTATCATGTTTTGCCAATCAACCGTCTAACACGTGACTGCAAACACAGGAATATCCGACTGAGGTTGCGTTTTATACCGAAGACCTGTAAATTGGTATAAGTGATTTTTTTCTGGATTTCCAGCTTATTTGAGCTATGGTCTGGAGTTGGCCGTCTCTTAATGAAACTCTTATTTTTCAAAACAGATGTTGATGCAGCATAGCTCCCTGTCACTGCTGTGTTTGTATGTCCCCTAAGTACAAAACAGAGATAGTCAAGTACATTCTCATCTTTCTCTACTAATTCATTTTCGAATCGCTTGTAATTGTTAGTACTGTCATTTTTATATTCTTAATTTTAATATCGTTACTTTCATCTTGACCCTTACCGTCATTATCATCAAGTAAAATATTAACATATACAAGATGTATCCCCCTTGTCCTAGATGGATGTATCCTTATTACCCCAGATGTATCCCCCTTGTGATAGATGGATGTATCCTTATTACCCCAGATGTATCCCCCTTGTCCTAGATGGATGTATCCTTATTACCCCAGATGTATCCCCCTTGTGATAGATGGATGTATCCTTATTACCCCAGATGTATCCCCCTTGTCCTAGATGGATGTATCCTTATTACCCCAGATGTATCCCCCTTGTCCTAGATGGATGTATCCTTATTACCCCAGATGTATCCCCCTTGTCCTAGATGGGTGTATCCTTATTACCCCAGATGTATCCTCTTAGTCCTAGATGGATGTATCCTTATTACCCCAGATGTATCCCCCTTGTCCTAGATGGATGTATCCTTATTACCCCAGATGTATCCCCCTTGTCCTAGATGGATGTATCCTTATTACCCCAGATGTATCCCCCTTGTCCTAGATGGATGTATCCTTATTACCCCAGATGTATCCCCCTTGTCCTAGATGGATGTATCCTTATTACCCCAGATGTATCCCCCTTGTCCTAGATGGATGTATCCTTATTACCCCAGATTATCCCCCTTGTCCTAGATGGATGTATCCTTATTACCCCAGATGTATCCACCTTGTCCTAGATGGATGTATCTTTATTACCCCAGATGTATCCCCCTTGTCCTAGATGGGTGTATCCTTATTACCCCAGATGTATCCCCCTTGTCCTAGATGGATGTATCCTTATTACCACATATGTATCCCCCTTGTCCTAGATGGATGTATCCTTATTACCCCAGATGTATCCACCTTGTCCTAGATGGATGTATCCTTAGAACCCCAGATGTATCCCCCTTGTCCTAGATGGATGTATCCTTATTACCCCAGATGTATCCCCCTTGTCCTAGATGGATGTATCCTTATTACCCCAGATGTATCCCCCTTGTCCTAGATGGATGTATCCTTATTACCCCAGATGTATCCCCCTTGTCCTAGATGGATGTATCCTTATTACCCCAGATGTATCCCCCTTGTCCTAGATGGATGTATCCTTATTACCCCAGATGTATCCCCCTTGTCCTAGATGGATGTATCCTTATTACCCCAGATGTATCCCCCTTGTCCTAGATGGATGTATCCTTATTACCCCAGATGTATCCCCCTTGTCCTAGATGAATGTATCCTTATTACCCCAGATGTATCCCCCTTGTCCTAGATGGATGTATCCTTATTACCCCAGATGTATCCCCGTAGTCCTAGATGGATGTATCCTTATTACCCCAGATGTATCCCCCTTGTCCTAGATGGATGTATCCTTATTACCCCAGATGTATCCCCCTTGTCCTAGATGGATGTATCCTTATTACCCCAGATGTATCCCCCTTGTCCTAGGTGGATGTATCCTTATTACCCCAGATGTATCCCCCTTGTCCTAGATGGATGTATCCTTATTACCCCATATGTATCCCCCTTGTCCTAGATGGATGTATCCTTATTACCCCAGATGTATCCCCCTTGTTTTAGATGGATGTATCCTTATTACCCCAGATGTATTCCCTTAGTCCTAGATGGATGTATCCTTATTACCCCAGATGTATCCCCGTAGTCCTAGATGGATGTATCCTTATTACCCCAGATGTATCCCCCTTGTCCTAGATGGATGTATCCTTATTACCCCAGATGTATCCCCCTTGTCCTAGATGGATGTATCCTTATTACCCCAGATGTATCCCCCTTGTCCTAGGTGGATGTATCCTTATTACCCCAGATGTATCCCCCTTGTCCTAGATGGATGTATCCTTATTACCCCAGATGTATCCCCCTTGTCCTAGATGGATGTATCCTTATTACCCCAGATGTATCCCCCTTGTCCTAGATGGATGTATCCTTATTACCACAGATGTATCACCCTTATCCTACATGCATCCTTATAATCCCAGGCTTGTCATCCTAACTTCCAATTATACTCGTTTTACCCTAGACTTGTACTCCTAACCCTAGATGTACCAATATTACCTCAAATTTGGTCGTCATTTTAACTTTATAACTGCTTGTGGTGTTTTGTAATGATGCTATTTGTCCGACCCGTTTGTGAGATTCGTTAAAAGGTACTGTAGGCGACCTTATTGCGAGTATTTAATTGCATATGCCCATATTTTACTGTCGCATTTTGTCTTTGACTGGCATGGCTTGTCGTACCACATGCGCTAAGAGAATTCATAAATAAAAGTTTTCTTTAAACATTTGAGAAAAAAAATCATTATCAATATACAAAGAAAATAAACTTTTTGTTCAGAGCTGACACTTAGCACTAGCAAGGACTGAATCAAAGAAAAAATATGATAGCATCTATTGAAAGTAACTTCTCATATGTCTGAAATGAAAGATTCATAGCTTATAATTATATATGAGATATGGACCAAGAAAACACCTCCATTTATATCACGCATCAATCCAGTGTTCTTGCGAGGTAACATGGACTGTGACTGATTATAAAATAAGTAAAATCACTAATCAAGAAATTAGAACAGATAACATTACCTTATGCCATCAGACAGTCCTTTAGCTGGGCTGATGTACTTTACATAATTTTCCTTTACTTTCCCTTTGTTTGTTGCAGACTAAGTTAAAATTTGCTTGAAAATTAATAGTGGCCTACCACATTGCTAGCCGGCATGAAATACAGCACAATAACTTCACCTGTTTGTGGGGTTAATTTATTGTTGTCAGGACAAAGAAATCTACACCCACCAGCTCCTCCCTTCACCCTCCTAAAAAAAAACCAACGAGAACATAGCCCAGCCATGGCCCAGCATACATCAACCAACGGGCACCTGGTGACGCTGCTGTCCTTAGCTGTCCTCTAAGTTTTCGCAATAGCGTGCAGTTCCTAAAATGAAGAACGTTTTGCTTGAAAATTTAAGGACGCCAGGAAAACTTTATTCTTCCATGGCTAATATTTGCCGTGAAATGACTTACAAAACGGTTATGATAAATAAACCTGAACATTTGATCAGACTGTGTCTCGACCACATCTTGATGTCTACTATGATAGATGAGTCTGCTGCCAAGCAATTGCTAAGTGTACCTTTGTAAAATAGCACTATTAATCGTCGAATAATTGAGATGGCTAACGATATTAATGACCAGTTGATTAAAAAAACTCAAAAATGATTTCGTACATATATGTACATTGATGCAAAACTAATCGGTTATGTGCGATTTATAGGTGACAATAAGTTCTTCAGGATCTTCTTTTCTGAAAAAGCATCAAATCTGGAACAAGAGCAGCAGACCTCTTTGAAAACTGGATTTAAAAAATGGAAGATGATGATGACAATAACTATTACTTCCTTGCTCTTGTGTGAATTGTTTCTTTTTATCATGCCCACCATTTCATTAGCCTTTATAACTGCCACTTGGACTTGCTTCCGCACCTTACCTGTATGATCAATTATAAGTCCTAAGTCCCTTTCCTTTTTTTATTGTCCTAATATTGTTTTCTCCCATTATGTAATTATATTTCTTGTTTGAATCTTCCCATCTGGATGACTACATTTTTCTACATTAAGCTCCATCTGCCTGTTAATCTTAATTTCAACTTAGATTTATTTTATCCTATAAAACTGGCGTTTTTACAAAACAATGCATATCGTGATTACCGCGTGACTGATGTAAGCTTACATTAAATAGACCTGCGAATCTACGTATTCAAGTGGGGGGAAAATACATTTAGCAGAAAGTACAGACTTTTTCACGCGCTTCCTGAAAGGAGGTCAACTGTGATGGTCACATAATGGGGATGAGGATTGTGTGGTTGAATAAGTTGATGAAGTTAGAAGACAAATCTTCATACACAATCTTATCTATTTTCGTTATAGCTGTTACTAGCAACTTGTTACAACTGTTACTAACATCACTGTTATTGCTGTTACTTACACCACTGTTATAACTGTTACTACACCACTGTTACGTCTGTTACTTACACCACTCTTACAGCTGTTACTAGCACCTTTGTTATAAATATCATTAGCACCCTTCTTACAGCTGTTACTTACACCCTTGTTACTAACACTTTTGCAAGTTTAGCTACAACTACTGCTATTTAATATGTTAATATGTTACCGCTATCAGACGGACACATACTTTTATTAACAATCTTGTACAACCAATGGTAACCTTTTAGTTGTAAAGTATGTGTTGTGTAGTCAAATATCTACTCACGGATATCAGATATCTATTTCAGTTACAAACACTTCTATCTCTTCACGGTGGTCAGTCGGCTTACGTACGGTTTATGTGAAAATGTGCAAGAAGCAAACAGCCTTAAACGACGCGTGTCTTCCATTCTATGGGAATGACAGCGACTGACAGGAAGACAGATTATGTTCTACAGCTGTCACTGACGAATGTACAGTGTTCTCTATTGACTGCTGACGTTCGGTCTTCACAAGAAGAGGACGATTAGTGTCTTTAAGATTTTAGTTTTTAAACCAACTTTATTAGTATAAAACCTATTCTACCCTAGGATGCAGATTAAAACCTATTCTACCCTAGGGTGCAAATGAAAACCTATTCTACCCTAGGGTGCAGATTAAAACCTATTCTACCCTAGGGTGCAAATGAAAACCTATTCTACCCTAGGGTGCAGATTAAAACCTATTCTACCCTAGGGTGCAAATGAAAACCTATTCTACCCTAGGGTGCAGATTAAAACCTATTCTACCCTAGGTTAAATACATGGGAACGGCAGGAGAGATACTATTCATGAAGATTCTTAAGGCAGCTTGACGCCACAAGATATACCAAGAGATTGGAAGGTTTCCACAACACCATTATTTAAAAAGTATGACAATCGACAATGACAAAATCACAATGGTATTTTCCTTCTTAGTGTCCCCATGAATGTCTATAGGATTCTAGAGCGACGATTAAGAGGTCTATCAGAGCGAAGTATGGACGAGACTCAATGCGGGTTTCGGGCAAACAGAAGTACTCAAGGCGTTATCTTTACACTGTGCGAAAAGGCTCATGAGTATAAGTATGATAACTCTGCTTTGTGGATCTGAAGAAGACATTCGATAAAGTCCCTTGGAACAAACTCTTGGAGGGTCTGACAAGGAAGAATTTCCCAGGACCCCTGATCTCTACCATACAGATCTTCTATAAAACATGCAGAAATTATGTGCGGGCATCAAATCATAATTCAGGAGAGTTCTGGACAACTAGCGGAGTAAGACAGGGTGTCATTCTATCACCTTACCTTTTCATACGCCTCATGAAAAAAGCAGGGGATCTTCTTGTGTAGAACAATTGGATCACTATTAAGCTTCATCAGAGTTTTTTCTTTTCTCTATCAGTTTATATTCCTTTCATTCTCTTCTTCTCCAAGTCTCTTTCTCTCCCTCTCCACATCTCTCTCTCCCTGTCTCTCACTCTCTCTCCCTGTCTCTCTCTCTCTCTCTCTCTCTCTCTCTCTCTCTCTCTCTCTCTCTTTCTCTTTCTTTCTAGTTATTAATGTTCCGAAGTTTCAACGTTCTCTTTTTCAACATTAGCCTTCGTCTCTTTGCTAGTTTTTGCTTCTGCCTGCCTGTTTTGTCGTCTCATTGTCTACTTTACTTTCTGTTTTGTTATCGGATTTACTATGGAGGATCATATATTCTGTGTTTGTTCTTTTTGTCCAGTGGCGTATATTCAATGTGTGCTAGATGTGCGCCGCACGCCAAAGTTGAACTCCTAAAATATATTAAAAATAACATGAGTAAGAGTAAGAATTACCAAATAAATTAATTTGCAATTTTGAAGTGAAAATGAGTACCGGGTCTTCACTTGCGTGCGGCTAGAATCGTAGCAACAAACATATGCTAGATATTGGTGTGAAAGAGAGGGAGAGAGGGACAGAGAGAGAGAGAGACAGAGAGAGAGAGAGAGAGAGAGAGAGAGAGAGATGACAAGAAGACCGTCACGGTTTGTTTTTAGCTTTTAACTAACCGTTGCCATGCGCACTTCAAGAGTTCCTCCCTCGTATAGATTTAACGAGAAAGTTTTACTTTATTTTAAAAAAGTGGACATTCTAGTTTATTTACCATTGTGGAGACCATTTATTAATGTATATAGAGTTGGTTAATGTATTTAATAAATTTGTAATTTAAATTTCTTATATACAGTGAAAGGACATAGCAAGCAATTCATTGAATTTTTAAAATAAATTTAGTAGAACATTCCAATGAATGAGATGCAGATGCTGTTGTATAAGTTAAAAGGTGTTTTTTAAAGTATTTTTGAGTGATTTTGACGGTTTTACTTTTCAAGAAAATATTTTTAAATGATTTCCACACACAGCTGTATTAGATAATGTTCTTCAAACTAGTAATGAACATACTGTTTACTGCAATTTGGTAGTGAATGATACCCTTCAACATATACACATTGGCAGGCACGGAACGCTCTGGAACTTAGCACCACTTTAAAGCAGAGGTGATCAAACTACGGCTCGTAGGCCAGATCCGGCCCACCAACTAGTTTTGACCGGCCCGCCAACCAGTTTTGGCCAGCCTCTTATTGTTGATTGTAAACTACTGTATACTCCCACCAAACAAAATTACACAATAGCACGCGCAGGTATCAGCAACGAACCCAAAGAAACCCTAAATGTACGACTTACATCTACCCACCTCACACAACACCACCAACTTTTTCTCTCTCTTTCGCTCTCTCTCTCTCTCTCTCTCTCTCTCTCTCTCTCTCTCTATGATACCTATTGAGCACTACTAGATAGTATCAACAAAGCGGAAATGATACAGTCCAATTTCTTGGGCTGGCAAAGACAGTGTCAGTACCAAATTTGGCTTGGCTTGGCTTCGTTCGCTCTCAATCTCCCGCTACCAAACTATAAAAGGGCTTAAGTAGCAGAATGTAGTGCAGAGAACGGAATGCGTTGTGTCGTAGTTTACAGCTTGACTGCGATAGTTGCACCTTTCGGTCCAACACATCCGACTTCAGCAAGCATTTTTTGAGTACCGGGTTAGCATTCCGTCTTCGATCCCTTCTAAGGAGCCAGTCTACCCTGCTGCAGCCTGCTATATAGGATCACTGCGTGGAGGTGTAGAAGGGTCTTGGCAGCTTTGTTTCGATGGCCCTGCCACTAGCAGTCAGTTATAGGTGGCTGACCATTGCAGCTCATGCGCTGCTCAGCATCTTGATCCTGGTACCTAATTTGATAATGAGAAACTGAAATCAATGAGATATCTTTTCTGCGATCGGAGTCTCTGAGATCAAATGATATTGCTTTGTCTTTAGCATCGGTATGGGAAAGTGATCGTGGGAGTAGGGGTGGATGGTAGGTAAATTTCTATAGGAAGGAGTTGAAGCGCCCAGTTGGCCTAGAGTGTGAAGTGAGAGGTAGAAATCATCCAGTGACACTTCTGGGCTTGTAGCTGTTGCTGTGTCCGAACTGTAGGACAATTAGCCCCATTAGTCATCCTAGAAAAGTTCTCTTAAGAATAATCCTCAACAGATTAAAACAAGAGACAGAGCATATCATTGCAGAAGAGCAAGCATGGTTTCGAGCGGGAAGAAGTACCACTGAACAGATATTTAATCTACGAATATTGAATAAGAAATACTTAGAGTATCAGCAACACATATATCATGTTTTCATTGATTTCAAAAAGGCGGTCGACAGAGTATGGCATGCGGCGCTATTGACAACAATGAAGCATTACAAGATCAATAGTAATATTGTGAAGGTAATGGAGAACCTTTATGAGAAGGCGTCAAGTACAGTTTCTGTAGACGGAATACTAGACGAATGGTTTCGCACGTCTGTTGGTGTGAGACAGAGTTGTATACCCTCTCCAACTCTCTTCGATGTATTTTTAGAAAGAATAATTGAGATTGCTCTAGAGGGACAGGTTGGTGCGGTCAGAATCGGTGACAACACAATTACAAACCTGCGATTTGCAGATGATATAGATGGTCTGGCAGGCTTGGAAACATAACTTCAGAAGCTGATAAGTAGATTGGACAGAGCGGCGCAGAGCTATGGCATGGAGATAAAAGAAAGCTGATGACTAATAACACGGAAGGGTTTACATCTGTGATAAAAGCAAATGGTCAAGAACTCGAAGTTGTACACCGGTTCAAGTATTAGAGATCACTGATCAGTGACGAGGACTCGCAGCCAGAGATATTTGCCGGAACAGAACAGACAACATGCGTTTGAAACCCATATGGCAGGAAAGGCGGCTCGACCTCAGCATAAAAGTTAGACTAATGCGCTGATTTGTGCTCTCAATATTTGTGTATGCCTGTGAGACGGACAATTACTGCGGATATCCAGTGCAGAATAAATGCAATGGAAATGAGGTGCTTTAGAAGACTCTGAAATGTTACATTTAAGGATCGTGTTACGAACGTAGAAATACGACGAAGAGTGGACCATTTGACCATCTGTTCACGGCTATCAGTATGGTCACGTCACGAGGTCCAGCGGAATTACAAATTCGATACTGCATTGTTCCGTACCAGGAAAGAGAGGGCGTGGACGTCCAATGAAGAGATGGGCAGACAACATCACTGAGTGGTCTAACCTTCGTCCCGGTGTGCACGACCGGCGGCAGCGGACAGAGAGAGATGCCGTGGAATTGTAGGAGTATGTCCAAGTGTGCCCCAACGACCTGATAGGTTACGGGATGAACTGAACTCAACTGATTGAGCTGTTGCGCACGGTTTCGTGTATAAGAGCTTGCATTTGTAAAAATGGTTTCTAAGTATAGAATAGGGTACCGGGTCAGTCTGGGAAGTAAAAGCGGCGAGGGAGAGGAGATGGCTACCGCCCTCATATAGCCGAGCATTTGAAACGTGAGATCGCTAACACCTCACACTCCTACGGCAGTAATGGTATGGGTTACTTTACGTAAAGTACAGAAAGTGGACAGGGAAAATCACGCATTTAAACCATAATGAGAGTTCATTTATTTGTTCATTCTCAAAAAGAATAATAAATCCGTCGTGCATAGTTTCCGCCAAAGTGTTAGCTGTATTGTAGGAATATAGCTTGAAACGTCAGTACGTCACAAATCATCAAAAAAGCTACGACGAGCATAACAGCGAGTCACGAAAGCTTGTGATTGAACAACTAAAAAAAAAACTGAATCAGCAAAAGACTATATTTAGTCATGTGAATAAGATTCCGGAATCATCGCTCCTGGAGTCCTATGTGATGAGTTATGAGCTTGCAAAAGCAAAAAAGCAGTTTACTGATGGAGAGTTTGTGGAAAAAGTGTGTAGTTCAAATGGCAGAAGTGTTCGCTGAAGAAAAAGAAGTAAAAGAATTTCAAAGTGTACCTCTTTAAAAAAAAACCGCAGCTAGAAAAACAGAAGATATTAGTTTGCATTTGTCCCAGAACTTGACGATTGATGAAAGTGCAGACATCACAGACACTAGCCAGCTTCTTATTTTTGTTTAAGTGATCCAGGAAGACTTGACTGTTTCTGAAGAAGTATTGAAAGTTTGCTCTTTGAAAGGTACAAGTAAAGGGGAGGACATATTTTATGCATTTAAAAATGTCATTAAAGAGTATGATGAGTTTGAAAAAGTATCTGCTGTGTGTACCGATGGTTGCGAGGCTAATGTTTGGGAAAAATACTAGTTTTGTTGGACTTCTGAAGCAAAATAAAATTGACGTGCCTACATTACATTGTACGGTTCCCCAAAGGCCCTTTGTGCAAACTCCTTAAACCTAAATGACACTGTGGCTTCTGTAGTTAAAATAACGAATTTTATCAGAGTAGGGCACATCTATCTAACTCACAAGACTTTCCTTTCATTTTTAGAAGAAGGGGATTCTGTTTGCGGTGACATTCTGTTTCATGCTGAGGTGAAAGGGCTTAGTCGAGGAAAATGTTTAAGAAGATTTTGTGACCTGATGGATAAAATGTTTGACTTCCTGCTAGACAACTTACCACGTTTAAATGTTCTTCAAAATGAACTTAAAGATATTCATTTCATTCAGCACTTAGCTTTTCTTATAGATATAGCACACCATTTGAATGTACTGAATTTCAAGGAAAAAAAGCGAACAATTTTTCCAATGATGGGCTTTGTTGATGGCTTCAAAAAGAAACTGCCTTTGCAAAAGAGTGACATGTTTTATTTACCTTTTGTAAACAGCTGTCTGAGAAACCGAGTGTTAACTTCAGGAGGTACACATATGACAATGAGCAGCTGATTTCTGAGTTTCATCGTTGATTTCAAGATTTTGAGATGTTTCGTCTACAAATGGAACTTTTTAACAACCCATTCAAGTGCACAGTGTAGTCTCAACCAGCCAAACTACAATAACAGTTATGTGAACTCTAGTGTGACCCATTCCTCAACACACCAGAAACAACTGGAGCTGATTTGTGAAAATTACTATTAAAGGAACGTTACTCCCTTCTGAGAAAATGGGTCCTAAAAGTGTGCTCTATATTCGGTAGCACTAATCTTTGTGAGACAACATTTTCTGCCATGAAGATTATCAAATCCAAGACCAGAAACAGATTAACTGAATCTGAATAATGCATGTTTTCAGAATGTCCACGTCACAAATGGAAGTAGACTCTAAATCACTGGTAAATAGTTTTGATAAGCTACACTCTTCACAATGAAATAACACACAAAGGTATGTTTGAAATAAATAAGTACATGTCATATTACAAATTACGAAACAACTTATAACAACAAATTCATTTTATATTTTTTAAAGTCATTTCAAACAGAAGACCGGTATACTTGTCTTGGCATATGTGCAGTACAGTAGTTTGCCGTTGCTTTCTGTACGTGGTTCATTATATATGTTAAACTAAATTTCAACACGCTATTTTTTAAGGATGTTATAGGTCTGGCCCTCTGGTGTTAGCCTTTACCATAATCTAGCCCTCGGCGTACTTTACCTTGGCCATCACTGCTTTAAAGAACAACGATGATGCAAAACTCAAGACTAAAAGAGCACATATCGAGTTGGGGGGGGGGGGGAGTTTTGCCATAGGATGTATGGATGTATTGGGATACTTACTTACTTAGTCGCTCCTCTTCTTCCGTGAGGTGTAGAGGTTTGTCAAAGAGAACGCCACATTGCTCTATCCGCCGTCTTTTTCCTGGCCTTTTTCCAATCCAGCCCTCTATCACTTAGGGACTGTCGTATGTTGTCTTCCCAAAGTACTTTGGTACGTCCTCGGGGTCTGCGTCCTTGACTTTTGATCTCCCATGACCGCTTTGGTATCCGATCTTCTTCCATTCTACAGACATGGCCAAACCACTGTAGTTGGGACTGCTCCACTCGTGTCTGCAGGGGTTGAACTTCAAGGTTGCTACGTATTGTCTGGTTACGGATCTTGTCCCTTTTCGTCACCTGAACCGACTTTCTTAGGTACCTCATTTCTGAAGTTTGTAATTGCCTTTCTTGGGCTGTAGTCATTGCCCATGACTCACATACATATGTCAGGACAGGCACATAGGTCGAGCAGTATACATCCATCTTTGTTTTCCTGCTTATTTCTCTTCTACTGAGGAAACCTCTGTTTATTGCATGGAACAGTCTACCTGCTGCTGCCCTTCGTGCAGTTAACTCCTCTTTGATTCCTCCCCTGCTGTCTATTACCACTCCTAGATATTTAAAGTTGCTGACCTGCTCTAGTGCTCGTGTTCCCAGGGTTATCTGATGTCTCTTTTCATCTCTGGCGATCACCATGGTTTTTGTTTTGGAGTTGCTGATGTGCATTCCTCTCTTCTTCATCTCTTCTTCCCAGACCTGCAAGTTGATCTGGAGATGTGCTTCGGTTTTCGTGATCAGGGCCACATCGTCTGCAAATGCTAGTTCCGATATGTAACTTGGTCTCATCTTCCAGTACCCTACTTCATACTTTTTTGTCCGTACCTTGCAGGCTTTGTTGACTTCATCCATGAGGAGTATGAAAAGGTACGGTGATAGAATGTCCACCTGTCTTACTCCGCTAGTGGTCTTGAACTCTCCTGACTTTTGATTTGATGTCCGCATATAATTTCTGAACGTTTTATAGAAACTCTGTATGGCAGAGATCAGGGGTCCTGGGATGTTCTTCCTTGTCAGGCACTCCCAGAGTTTGTCCCAAGGAACTTTATCAAATGCTTTCTCCAAATCCAAAAAGTAGAGATGCATCTCTTTATCATATTCAAGAGCCTTTTCACTTAGCTGTCTGAGTGTAAAGATAAGGTCTTGAGTACTTCTGTTTGCCCTAAACCCACATTGAGTTTCATCCAAATTTGGCTCTGCTAGACCTCTTAATCGCTGTTCTAGAATCCTAGAGTAGACTTTCCATGGGACACTAAGAAGGGAAATACCTCTGTGATTTTCACATTGTCGATTGTCGCCCTTTTTAAATATTGGTATTATTATTGCAACCTCCCAGTCTCTTGGTATCTTCTTGTGGCGCCAAGCTGCCTTTAGAATCTTCATGAATAGCATCTCTCCTGCCGCTCCCATGTATTTAACCATTTCTGGTGTTATACCATCATGTCCTGCTGCTTAACAATCTTAATTTTCTCCAATGCTGCCTTTAGTTCTTCCATTGTGATATTATCGTTTCCCTCCATGGCTCCCTCTTCTTGAATTGGGACTGTTGCTTCCAGAGCTTGGTTTTCCTCCACTCCAAGGTGATCTGAGAAATATTTTTTCCATCTGTTCATTACCTCTTCTGGGGGATTCAACAGTGCACCTTGTTTATCTTTAACAAATTTCAGGGGGCATTCCTTTTCCTTCCTCATGTTCTTAAAGGTCTTGTAGAACAGTTTCTGGTTTTCTCCAGCCTATTTTCCAGTTTCTCTCCAAATTCTTCCCAGGATTTCTGTTTGGCCTTGAGCACAGTCTTCTTTGCTTCTGTTCTAAAATTTACATATTCTCTATATTTCTTTGTTTGTTTTTCTGTATTCCTAGCCCCTAGGTATTGCTTCCATGCCTTTTTCTTTTCTCGTATTATTGTTTTCACCTCTTCTGTCCACCATGGTGTACTTTTTCTCTTCCACTTTTTCTTTGGTTTGACCGCATGCCTGTGCTGCAGCCTCTTTGAGGATGTCTTTGAATTTTACCCAAAGCATTTCCATATCTTCTTCAGATTCCTCTATTCTTTCTATAGCTGTTGTTATGAGCCCTTGGTATATCCTTTTAACATCTGGTTCTCGTAGTTTGTAAGCCTTAATTTTATTTTCTCCTTGTGTATTATGTTTCATGCTTGCTGATGGGTGTTGCCTGGCTGGATAGTGTTTTTCTATTTCTCTCTTTATTTTAACTAGGTAGTGGTCGCTTCCTATCTCTGGTCCTCTGAACACTCTAGCATCCTTTACATACTTGAAATCAGTTTTCCTCACTATTGCATAGTCAATTATGGATCTTTCATTTCTTGCCGGCTCACATCTTGTGTAGGCATGGATACGCTTGTGTGGAAACCTTGTATTTGTAATAACAAGGTTTTGTTCTCTGCAGAATCTGAGCAGTCGTTTTCCATCGTCATTTAAGACATCTTCTCCATACCTACCGATCACTCCATCCCATCTAGAATAGTTGTTTCCAACTCTTGCGTTGAAGTCTCCAAGGAGAAGTATTTCATTATGGCAATCGTCAATGGTCCTTTGAAGGAGCTCATAAAATTCATCTTTTATGTCAGTGCTCTCATCTTCGTTTGGTGCATACACAGTGACGATATCCATTTGACTATCCTCCTCTTGTAGACTTAGAACCATCAGTCGTTCTGAAATGAACTTCCATCCTTTAATGTTTGCTTTGCTGTTACCATTCACTATACAACCAACCCCTGCCCTGGCTCGTTCACTCATGGGAACTCCGCTGTAGTATAGCATGTTGCCATCATGGTCCAGAACTCCCTGTCCCTTTTTCTTTGTTCCTGTAAGTGCCAGGACTGTCAATTTTGCTCTCTTCATCTCCTCTATTAGTTCTTGTTCTTTTCCGTTTATACTTCGTACATTCCATGTTCCGTAAATCGTGGTCCTTATTTCTCACCTGTTCGTCGCCGTAGAGGTCAGTCCGGTTTTCTCTATGTTTTGACTTGTAATCATTTTTTTTAAGACAAACAGGTGATTAGCCTGTTGTGTCTTTGCATGGTGGAGGGGCTGCCTCCTTACAGCCTCCATGCCTGCCGACCCGTTTTTATCCACGGCTACTTATTTATTCGCAGCTAACCTCCAAATTAGGAGGCCTTTCAGCAATCCGCAACCCTGCTGACGCACCTTGTAGGAGGTAGGTGCCTCCCCCAGGAGTGACGTAGGCAACAATTTTTATTTATTTTTAAATGTGGATTGTCCACAAATTAGTTCTCAAAATGTGGAATATATTTGATCCTTAAATGTGGATTTCTCTGAACTTGTTTTTAAATATGGATTTAATCTGAACTTGATTTTGAATGTGAACTTTCTCCTAAATTGTCTTAAAATGTACTTTGGGTCATCTCAGTGGTCTGCATTCTTGACTCTTTGCTTCCCATAACTGTGGCAGCTGATCTTCTTTCATTCTGTGGATGTGGTCAAACCACCAAAGTTGAGTTTGCTCCACTTGAGTCTGCAAGGGCTGGATTTCAAGATCATGCTGTATTGTCTTCTTCTTCATCATTCTCAAACTCCCGCTACCAAATCCTGAAAAGGGCTTTGAAAGTAGCAGGATATTGTTCAGAGTCAACGGAATGCGTTGTGCCGTAGTTTACAGCTTGACTGCGATATTTGCAGCTTTCAGTCCGACACATCCAAGTATGACAGGCATATTTTGGGTACCAGGTAAGCCTTTCCTTTTTTTTGATCACTTCTCATTAGTCAGTCTGCTCTGTTGCAGCCTGTTATCCAGGATCACCATGTGGAGGTGTAGAAGGATCTTGGCAGCTCTGGTTTGTTAACCCTGAAGCTAGCAGTCAGCTGTGGATCACTGACCACTGCAGCTTATGCACTGCTCAGCATCTTGATCCCGCTGTATTATCTGATTACAAACCTTGTCTCTTCCTGCTACTTGAACCACCTTTCTTAGATATCTAATTTCAGAGACTTGGAACTGACATTTAAAAAAAATTGTAGACATTGTCCATGAACATTAGAATGTCAAAACGGGAACAAAGGTGGAGCTTAATGCAGCCATCGTAGTTTTATTACAAATTTCCTTTTTACTGAGGAATCATAAATTTATTTTATTAAAAAGTTTGCCAGTTGCTGCTTTTCGAATAGCTAACTCTTCTTTGATTCCTATTTTCCAGTCTACTACTGCTTCCAGGCATGTGAACTGTTAGACCTGTTCCAGAGGCTGTTCTCCCAGCATAATGCAATGTCTCTTCCTTTCTCTTTCAAGACCCTCAAGGTATTTATTTTTGAACTCCCAATTGTCATTCCTCTCTTCTCCAGTTCCTGATTAGATTGTTGGTCTCAAGATATGCCTCTGATTTGGTTATCAGAGACACAACATTGCAATCACCAAATCTAATAGATAGACTGGTGTCATCTTTTTGTACCTCACTGACTACTTTTTGGTATAATGGTTTTTTTCTGGCTTTTGTTTCCTGTCCTAATGTAAGTTTCTGCAAGTCTTATAGAAACTGTATTGCGCAGATCAAGTGTGCTGAGATGTTCTTCCTTTCCAAGCCACGCGCAGCACAACAGCCCGAAGAACCTCAATCAACCTCTATCAGCACGCTAGGTATAAGAAGAAAGCTACTGAAACCCGCCACTTTACACCCTTTTCGAGGAGCAAAAAAGGGTAAACTTACTCAATGTAGGCATTCAACAACAACAACCCCATTATAAAAGATAATGACTCACACTTGATTTTCCTGCATCATATATTTAGGAAGGTGTTTCTAACGCTTTCTTTCAAACCTAGCAGGACTTTCACACTTGGTGTGGTGTGCAAAACCAAGCATTGGGAAGTTATTTTTACATGAGCCATTTTATTAGCACACTAGGAACAACTTATAAGGTCAATAATCTGAAGAGGAAATGGTGTTGCAAGAGTGTTCAAGATGCTGAGCAGTGCAAGAGCTATAGCGGTCAGCGATCCAAAGCTGACTGCTAGCGTCAGGGCCAGCAACCCAAAGTTGCCATGTGGTGATCCTGGATAACAGGCTGCATCAGGGCCGACTGGCTAAGGAGAAGGGATCAGTAGCCAAAAATGCCAGCTGAAGTTGGATGTGTTGGACCGAAAGGTGCAAATATCGTAGTCAAGCTGTAAACTACGACACAACACATTCTGTTCTCTGGACTACATCCTGATACTTGCAAAGCCATTTTCAGAGCTTGGTAGCAGGAGTTTGAGAATGAATGATAAAGAAGAAAAAGGTGCTACAAGTGTGAAGTGATGAGTCAGTATCCGCTTTGGTAGTTAAAAATAATGTTTATACAGAAATTATATTTATGGCAAATGACTATTTAGATGAAACTTGCAAACAGTTTATAGAGACACCTACCATGTTTTCATCATTATCCCCACATGTTTTACCCCTTTTATTCACATTTTGTTTTATTCAGCAAAGAAGCCTTCCCCAAGTGGATCCCAGAGCCACTTACTGGGGAGGAAATAACATAATTATGTAAAACAAATTGTTACAGAAACCACCATAGGAAAAGCATGCAAAATGCTTTGGTGATGTCATCTGACTGGAGTGAAAAAGGGACAAGACAAGATGGAAGAAGCCAGATATGTAACAAAAATGGAAATTATGAATATGGTAATATTTTGAGAGTATAACAGAAGGCAAGTCTGGAATAAAAATGAAATACCATCAGGGTCCAAATGCTTGAAAATAAGAGCATTCTCCCTTTTAGCTTCCTCAAAATGCTCTATCATCTTCTCAAGTATCCATTTTTCCATCTCTGGCTTGGACAGGGACCCATCTTTGTCAATATCTGCTCTGGTAGTAGAACCATAACAAATGAAGAATAAAAACTAGATCATAACTAATAATCAACTTACAAATACTAATAATTAACTAATAATTAACTAACTCTTTTGAGAAAATAAAGTTTAGATATTCATCACAAATGTAAATGGGAAGGAAGACTAACGTCTGGTCAGGTACAACTTACTGACCAGACATGTTAGTTAGGATCAGGCAAAATATACTGGCCAAGACCCCCACCTTGGCTTCCTCATAGCCCTTCCTGGAAACGGACTGTTTTCATGACAGCCTGGCTGACAAGGTGAGGAATCGGTGATGAAGCCAAGTATAGCACAACCGCCTGGAGGGTCCACCTTCATCAGCATGCTTGGGACGTCATTTTCAGGGTGCACAAAAGAGTAATCCTACTTAGTACTGGCAATCATCAACAACAAGACAAATGTTGAATTTTATGGTCAGAAACATGAAATCCCTAAGAGTATCACAACCAAGAAGCAGAATCACTATCAGATATAACTGTTGCATATTTCATATTGAGATGATCAGAAGACTTCATACTGACTAACCTGAAGATAATACTTCATATGACCTGAAGTAATAACAAACGTAAATGTGGAAGATACCCAGAAAACTACTTTTGTTTATTTAAACAGCTGCAGTTTAAATGTGAATATGTGATTCACTTCCCTAACCTTTTCACTCCAATATGAAGCAAAGGTTTTAACTGCAGTTAGTCCTTTTTCAGGTAGCCTGCACCTGAGATTTCTCAGTGGTTGATTCAAACGGCAAGGTAACAGGATGAGGCCAGCCTCAAGCAAAGTCGTCTTTAGTCACCTTTTCTGACATGCTTAGCAGGTGACCTTATTCGTTACATCTCAGGTATCACATCTCGAATTACAGATCCTCATTAATAGGTTGGCAAATTCCTGTGATCTGTTTGGACTCACCATCAGCGTACAAAAGATGAAAGTGTCTTAAACGATAAAAATCTGGAGGTAGTAAATCACTTCAACTACCTCGGATCTATCATCACCAACCTTTCACTGGACGCAGAACTGCAGAAGTGATTAGGAATGGCCTCATCAGCACTCACCAGGCTCTCACAGAGAGTGTGGAATAACAACATGCTGACCATTTCCACAAAGGTTGCTGTGTACAGATCCTGTGTTATTAGTACCCTGCTCTATGGCAGCGAAACATGGACTCTGTATGTCTCACATGAAAAAAGGCTAAATTCTTTTCATATGCGCTGCCTGAGGCACATACTTGGAGTGTCATGGATGAACAGAGTGACTAACAACAAAGTGTTGGACCGTGCAAAGATTGTCAGCTTAGTTACGATTCTACACCAGCGCCACTTGGTCCCATGTGCAGAATGGAGGATGGGTGAATACCAAAAGATATCATTTATGGAGAGCTGACCACTGGCAAGCGTAACAAAGGTGCAAACAAAGATGTTTGCAAGCGTGACCTAAACTTAACTTAACGTCTTTATACTGGTTTAGAAGACTGCAGAGTCCGTATACAACCAGTTTAATTTGCATTACCCTGCTCTAAATGCATTAATTGTCTCTGCCTCCATTACTTCCTGTGGCAATGCATTCAACGCATTCACCACTCTCTGACTAAAAAGTATTTCTTAATATCTAATCTGGACCTTACTTTAGTTAATTTATAGCTATGTTCTCTTGTTCTTGTAGGTGGTTGTATTTTGAAAAACTTGTTATAGTCTAATCTATCCTTTCCTTTGATTATCTTATAAACCATTTATCCTTATGAGGTGTCAGTCTCTCAATATACTCCCTCACATGACTATTTGTATGATGCAAAAACCTTTTAAAATATACTTTGTGTTTTTGTGATATTGTTTTTCTTGTGCAAAAACTCTTCTTCTTCTTTTCACGCTGTTGAAAATATAGCTAGTCTTTGTGAGTGCTTATGACAGACTGTCCATTTCGTTTTTATATTTTCAGAGAACTGTTATAACTCAGGGAATCTATGAAGAACACTATGTTTGTGGCATGGTCTTTGTTTTCCATGATGTTCTTAATGTCTCTGCCTCAGCTCTGGAGTTATTTCATCATTTATTTTCCAAGCGAATCCACTTAGATTTTTTCAGCCCATTCTTTAATTCTCTTTCCATCAGTTTAACTGTGCAACTAAGTAGCTGTCTGCTTTTGTTTATCTTTTTCATTCGCTAAAACTAGGTTTATCTAGGCATCTCTTCATATTTGTGGTACTATACCTTCTTTCCAGCTAATGTTTATGATTTCCAGTAGTTTCTTTTTTACTTTTTGCTCCTATGTGCATCAGCATTTCATTTGTGATTTCATCCTTTTCTGGCGATTTCCTGCTTTTAAGTAGGCCTACACATCTTATACCTTTTGCTGTAAATTTTGTCATCATGTGCAAGAAAACAACACTAAATATTTACCCGATATTTGACCCGAGTGAGGTACGGCTTATTACTGTAAATTCAAAGCAAAAAAACAGGAAGAATAAAATAGTGAATAAATATAATAGAATAGTTTGTCAAAACAAACATAAATGTGAAAAGCTTCACCGCAATCCTTGTGTTTAAACTATACAAAACAATAATTGAAATCATGTTTTAAACAGGGTTTTGACCTATAAAAGCATTTCTAAGGGCCAGGACAAATGAAAACACTATAAAGAAAACATAAAAAACTCACTCTTCAACAATCTCTTTCAACTTAATCTCTGCATTTTCTACAGTTTCTGCTTTAAATTCATCGTGTTGACCACCCAGAAACATTTCTTTATGATAATCCTTGTTGATGTGTCCATCCTGCTCCATTTTCACAACATCTAAATGATCTGCAGGAATTAGTTTGTCCAATGGCAGTTTCTGCAATTCACAGCCAGAAATAAATAATCACAGCAATTTGGCAAGAATTAAAAGAGCTTTTCGCAAAGAAATAAATATATTAAAATATTAGGTGACCTGAATGCAAGCACTGGATCTGAGCACCGCTACAGGCCAGGATGTGTAGGACAACATGGCATTGGAAAACTCAATGAAAATAGTAAGAGACTGCTTGAATTCTGCTCACAAAATAACCTATGTCCCATTGTCATTCTAGATCATGTCAATAGATTGATTTTATTTTGACTGGGAGGAAACATCTCAATGCAGTAAAAATTACACATGCATTTCATAGTACAGACTGCAATACAGACCATGTACTAATTATCTTCTTAGTTGACCTGTACCTCTACAGGGGCAGATGCCACTGAGCAGGTCCCAGCTCTGGGATAAGCTAGATGTAGCCGAGAGAAGAGTTTCCTGCTTAGTGGGCCAGGCTCGAGTAGCTTAATACTCCGCTGCATTGGGACAAGCGCTTATGGTGGGTGGTTAACTGATATGCGAGTTCATCTTGAAAGACTCAAACACTCTAGCAAAGTAGACCCGCAGCCTGTTTTGCGCCATCTATGCGGCTCTTAACAAACCACCTAACCATAGCTGGTGTTATGCCATGTGACACAGTTAGTCGCCTCTTACAACATGCTCTCTGTGAGGCCGTGGTGCTATTCTTGTCCTTGTCATACACAAAGACCCCGGCAGACCACTCAGGCAATAAATATCAGCAAGGTTATAGCACAATTCCAAATAACCTACAAATTGGGTGGCCCATGTAAACCAAAGATCAACATCAATGGTATGAACATACGAGAAAAGATGAAAATATTCAGAAAGTAATTTAGCTATCTAGCAGAGTCGAAAAGGAAGGCAAACATCACAATGAAATATGGAGCATTCTGAAGACCAGCATGCATGACAATGCAAAATCCTTTGGCTAGCTGGCTAAAATACGTGAATGAACAGACGAAAGGGGAAGTCGGATCTGACGGAGGACCAACTTAGTCGGCAACGACTTTGAAGGCAGGATCTGGAATGGCCTGGTATCAGGCTAAGGATGAACCAGGGATCGAGACTGGTAAGCGGCCAGAACAACATTCAGAAAGCAATAACATACTACTGAACGCAAACATGCCAAGAAACTCATGACAGTTGATACAAACAAAACTCAAAGTTCTGATGGTGAGCCCCTCAAGTCAGGCAGATCATCGACACGAACTGAGGAAGAGGACACTTTCAGAGCCAGTACAAGTAATAGAAATGACGGCCAAGAGTCAGACTGCATTACAATGGAAAACTCAGAACGGACTAAAAATTAAATTAAGAATAGGCACCTGGAACATCAGGAGCCTGCACCAGGGGAAGCTATTCATAGTTGGACAGGAGATAGAAAGAACCGGGATTGACATCATGGGAATATCAGAGAATAGATGGGCAGGTCAAGGACACTGTGTGTGTGCATCCAGAGAAACCATTTTCTCAGGGAGAGACAAAAGTGGTCAGAGCAGGGTCAGTCTCCTCCTGTCCAAGAGGACAGCACCTTCGCTGCTTGGGTATAACCCGGTAAATGACCGGGTAATTGTGATTAGCCCAAAAAGAAAGACAAGAAACTTTACATTAATGCAGGTTTACGCACCAACATCAACAGCAGATGATTGTGAAGTCGAAGTTTAGGATTTCTATAACACCTTGGAAGACACATTGGATAAGAGAGAGAGAGACGAGACACCCTGATCATCATGGGGGATTTTAACGTGAAAGTTGGTCTAGAAAGAACAGCAGAAGCAAGAAGAGTACGAGGATCCTTTGGTCTTGGACACAGGAACAAAAGAGGTGAAAAACCAGTTGAGTTCTGTATGGAGAATAACCTCACCATTGCGAACACCCTATTTAAGCATCATCCGAAGTGATTATACACATGGACCTCCCCCGATGGCAAACACAGAAATCAGATTGATTACATCCTAGTACAGCACAGATGGCAGACGAGTGTTGTCAACAAATACGCTTCCAGGAGCGGACTGCGACACAGATCATGAATTACTGGTTGCTGTACTTACAATAAGACTACGAACGGTGAACACAGGTGCACGACCAATACGTTTCAATGTGAAATCAATACCATATGAATATAACGTTGAAATACAAAACAAGTTTGAGGCACTAACGGCAACGCAAGAAAACATGTCTACTAAAGAATTGGTGTCACATGTGAGAGAAGCCCTCAGCAGCACACGACATTATTCCCAAGAAAGTGCGTAAGAAACAGAACTATATTACAGAGGAGACACTGCGACTCGTAGAGGCAAGAGAGAAACAGACAGGTAAGAACAGAACAAAACACAGACAAATATCGAAATTGTACAAAAGAAACCAGGAAAAAAATTAGGTAAGATAGGAAACAGCACATAATAGACACATGTAACAAAATAGAGGAACTCCAGGGGCAGGGGAATGAACATGAAACATTCAAGGAGATTAGATCTCTGACTGGAATATTCCGGTTGTCTCTACTGGCAATAAATGACAGAAACGGGGCAACAATCACAGAAAGCAAAGATATTCTAGAAAGATGGATGGAATACTGCAGAGAGATGTACGGAGACCACTCAAAAACGAAGACATGCAACAAACAATGAAGAGGAAGAACCAGAAGCCACATTGAGCGAAGTTCGAGCAGCGATTAAGGTGCTGAAAAAAGGGAAAACTCCAGGCTGCGATGATATTCCCGCTGAACTGATACAAGCGGGAGGAGAGGCAAGCATCCGCATATACCATGCAGACTGTAATAAGATCTGGCGCAACACAGAATGACCCAAAGCATGAAAATGATCTGTGTACATCCCTTGATAAGCCACGCTGGTAAGATCTTATTGCGTATCAGATGGGGCTGCATTTTTTCACCATATCTGTTCAACATATATGCGGAAAACATCAGGAATGTAGAGGCAGATCCAATTTCTACAGACTTCGATCCTTTCACAACAGGAGGAATGGAGATACTAGAGATACGATATGCCAATAACACAGTTTTGCTTTCAAAGCGCCAAGGGCCTAGAACAAATAATTACATGAGTCCAGAAGCACAACGAAGACCAGAATCTCTGCCTGAATACAAAGACAACTAAGATAATGACAACTGACAAGAAAGACAAAACAACCCTAAATCGAGTTTGCTGACGAAGAGATTGAAAATGTTGCACATTTTGAATATTTGGGATCAATACTAAACAACAATGGAGACTGTACAAAGGAAGTAAGAAGATGACAGACTATAGTAATGCAGAAGATAAGAAATATGAAGAAATTATGGCATAATACAAACAAGGAATTAAAATTAAAGATCCTAAAAACATGCATTTTTCCTGTGGCAACCTATGGGTGGACGATTACAAAAGCCATAAGAGTGAAGGTAGGTGCTTCTGAAACATAGTGCTACAGAAGAGTGAAGGTAGGTGCTTTTGAAACATAGTGCTACAGAAGAGTGAAGGTAGGTGCTTTTGAAACATAGTGCTACAGAAGAGTGAAGGTAGGTGCTTTTGAAACATAGTGCTACAGAAGAGTGCTGAAAATCCTGTGGACAAAGAAAGAAATCCATCTGGCAAGACTTAAATGTGGAGGAGAATTGGCTCATAAATGATATAATGACCCGAAAACTTTTTGGACAAGTCAAAATGGAGAGAATGGTTATGGAGGGCATGGTCCCTGGAAAGAGAGGCAGGAGCCTACCGAAAAGACGATGGACTCAGGATATCAAGGAGATACTGGATTTGACCTTGGAGCAGGCAGGAAGACTGGCTGAAGACAGAGTTTCCTACAGACAGACTGTCATGAGTGCGACATTCTGCAAAGGACATGCTACATGATGATGACAATGGCAAAATGAAAATCTATCAAATAATAATCGTACTGCAAAACTAAAGCTGAAGATTTATTATATTGAAGTATCATGATTGTTTTCTACATGTAGTACTGAATTTTAATCAGGAAAATATTGTATGTGACAAATCTGTCTGTAGTATTACAAAGAGCTGATAGTTTTATTTGGTTGGGAAACAGTGAACAAACAAGCAAGGTCTATAAGGGACATATGTATGTTGTTTTACATCTTTACATAAGAAAATCATTCATTTATAAGTACAATGAAAAGCTAAAAAGTATTATAAATATGGTTTGAAATAAGCTTCTGAAAAGTAAAAACCACAACAGACCATTAATTGGATAGTCATCATCAGTCCTGTAACCTAGAAGGTCGTTGAGGCACCGTTATTGCAGTTTGTCAAACCAGTTCCCGCCATACGTCTTGATTTTTCGCCATGGTAATAGTTTCAGCTAAAGACCTTCCCGTCCACTCTTTTATATTGTCATCCCATCTCTTTTTTGGTCTCCCTCTCTCACGCTTCCCAGGCACAGTGCCTTGCAGGATGGTCTTGATCAGACCCACTGATCGTGATATATGTCCATACCATGTCAATTTTCATGTTTTTACTATAGTCAATAAGTTTTTATATTGACCTAACTCCTTCCTAACAACTTCAAGAACATTGTTGTTTGTAACGCGATCCAACTATGAAGTGCCAAGAATTCTTCGCAAGCATCTCATTTCTATTGCTCAAATTTCTAGGACATAGATAGTCAACTGTTGGATATTTTCTGAGAATAAAAAAGTTTGAATTTATTATGACGAGACAAATTATTAGAAAGAGGATAAAGGACTGCATAAAAAGATAATAATGGACAGCCTGACTGTACTGAATAAAGTCAACAACAGAGAACTCATAGCTACCTGAGAGGTATGACTGTCTACATTAGTCAATAGATTGGCCCTTCTAAGCTAATATTTATGATGCTTGAATCAAAAATCAAGACCCCAATCATAAGATAAATTTGTGGAGAAAAATGAAAATCACAAAATAATATCAACCTCACTATCATCTTTTCTGTTTTATGGTTTGTTTAATCTCATTGTTCAACAGACCTTAATCAGTCCAACTTGGTCAAGATTCATTCGTTTCTCATCATTGTCACTCCCAAAAGCAAGAGCAGCATTGCCATCTGCAGCAACTGGCTGCAGTACATCAGGAGGTTGCTGCTGCTGTTGCTCATCCTGACCTAGCTGCCTATCCCCTGCAGCATCATTGCCTGGAACAGTAATGAATCAAAGAAACCAAAACAAGACTCAAATAAAGAACAAAGTTGGTAAGAGCATATGCAAATTTAAAAATCGATCACATCTTAGACAGCCGAGCTACAAGCTATATACAATGTCATGTACGATGGTTGTTCAGAAAGCAATACACCACAATTTTTTTCCCTGACATTATTTATTAACAATGTATGACATTAATGCACAGTATATCTAAATGTTCTCTTTTTCTTTCGCACCCAGGGGTGCATAGGCCATCAACCAACCCTCGCCAAGCAGCTCTGTCTTTCCTTCCAGCTTTTTCCTGTTATTTTTAATTCTGCCTCTAGATCTTGTCTCCATGTATTTCTTGGTCTATGACTCTCTTTCCCTGGTGGTTCTATGATAGGGATTGCCTGGTGATACTGACCTGGGGCTTTCTTAATGTATGACCCATCCATCTCCACTTTCTTCCTAAGATTTCTTGTTCCAATTGACATTGTCCCACTCTCTCCCACAGTCTGTCACTTGTAACTTTATCAAACCATTTTATACCAAGAATTTTTCTCAGGCATCTGTTAACAAAACTCTGCAGTCTCTTGTTATTGCCTTTGGTCATCCTCCAGGTTTCTGCTCCATACAGCAGGACTGGCTTCACATTTGAATTTAAAATCCTTATTTTTGTCTCTTTCTTATATCCTTGGAGTTCCATGTGGGAAATGTTGCCTTTACACACACTACTTTTCCACATAATCTATGTTCACTTCTACAACAAGAGCAAGCATGCATTTCCTATATCAGTTCATTTCCTGCTCAAGTAGTCATGGTTCTTTTATGTCTCTAGTCGGCATTATGACTTCAAGGAACCCACATAGTGCATAACTTAGAATATTCAAGAATGTCGTAATTTGCCAATGCTGACTCAAAGCAGCAGTGCCAATTGTCGACGATGCTCATGAATAATAGCCACGGCATGCTGCAACATTTCTGGTTTGGTGGCTATGAAAAGACATCCAAACAGCACCTGATGAGACAGCTCCGTCTCTCCACTTTCTGAAGCTGAAACTTTCGGAACCAGAAATCCAACAATGGTAATATCGGCTGCATAATTTCCATACACTTCAAACAATGTTTGTGAATATTTCCATTTTCTTTCCTGCACCACTAAGAATTAAATTGCAGCTCGTTGTTTCTAATGTGTATGTGTATCGCACACAACAACAAATTGTAACAGACTAATACAGCAGTGCTATCTAATGGAAGACCATGCAATTATGTACACTTATGCAGGAAAGTGTTGCAACCTGAAAATGTTCACTTTGCTATCTTTATTCTGGGATGAGGAAAACAAATGAAGGGCATTATATTCTGAGCAACCCTTGCAAATTTAAAACAACAAGTCTGATTAAAGTAACAAAAATGTGACTTGCATGATTATGAGTTTTGAGAAAAATCATTATCTGTCTAAAATGATAGTTGACTTAAGTCCCCCCTCTTCTACATAGGATGGTAGAGGTCTTTTATTTTTCTTGTGAATAATATTTACTACTTGATGGAGAAGATGGTCACATGACCAACTCTTCTTAGTCGCCTCTTACAGAATACAGTGTTACTATTCTGTTCCCCTTTACAGCCCCAGAAACACATGGACATCCACAATTAAAACTAACCAATCTTAAATGATCATTCTATGCTGCAAAATTACAGCAACAACCTATGTTGTGACCAAAAGGTCTTTGTTAAAGATAGAGAACAACACAGATGAGAGTAACTTAATAATTTAAATGATTAAGATGGAAACAGTTTACTTTCACTACTCTATACATATAACAAATAAAAACCTGGAAGGACTGTCAAGTTTTGATGTCAATAGAAGGAAGTGAGAGTATGGAAATATAGGGGGGAAATATGATTATTGAAAGTACCCATTACATAATTGTTGAAAAAAAAATGGCAGAGAGAGAGAGAGAGAGAGTGTAAAAACAGGAAATCTCATGAAAAGATATGGAATATTTTAAAGATATTTGGCGTTAAGCTAGCTTGCCTTCTGTTAAAAAAATACTAAGGGAGTTAAGCTAAACAGTAATAATGTTACATATGTAGATACTGACTCTGATCAGGTAAGAGATCCTGCGCCAATTCCTGGTTTTTGACGTCAGTGTCAATGTCATGATGAACCTCAATATTGTCAACTTGATGGATCTGACTTTTGATGTCCTCTAGAGGTTTCACAGTGAGTTGTGGTACTGGGAGACAAATTACCAAGCTAGCAAATAGGCCAATAATGTAGATGATCACACAGCACATTCTGTGTTTTCTTATTTCCACAGATATAATAACAATACGTCACTGTTGTTATTAAAAATATACACCAACTCATGTAGCAAAGAAAAGTATTTTATTTTAAAGTTAATTCCGTGGCTTCATCAACAACATTTTAACTGAGGTGTCCCCGAACAATGCTACTGCTGTTTCTCATAAAGGTCAAAAATTTGGTACTACACAAAATTAAAAAAGCACTGCTGTTTTGATATCTGTTAGAGAATAGAAAGCATTGCATCATATTAATGTTTGATCCAATAAATAATCAACCTCCATAATGCATTATTACTTTTAACATTAACAAATTCAATATTTATCTACTGAAATCAATAAATGAATAAGCTTTTGTATTTGTATAGACTTTGTAGACCCATCATGGGCACATTAGTGATGGATTGGAATGACATTTTGAAATCAATCAATGACCACCTGTTGGATGAAGACACCACAATAGATGAAGCTGTAATCCACAGACTGCAAAGTTTCTACATTAAATGAGGTTTGAGCGGAGTATGGGGCACGAGGTGATGGACCAAGAGGGTGTACAACCAGCGAGCTACAGGGACCATCAGCATCCAGACCCTGTGCCATTTGTGGAGAGAGACTGAACACCTATGGGTTTGCCCAGAGTGCAATGATGTGAATTCTTAGAAACAGACGCAGAATAAACATTGTATAGTACAACATGCAGCTGTAATAAATATGAGATCGGAAACAGTCCTGAGTGGTCTGCCGGGGTCTTTGTGTATGACAAGGACAAGAATAGCACCACTGTCTCACATAGAGCATGTCGTATGAGGCGGCTGTCTGACATGGCATAACACTGGCCATGGTTAGGTGGTTTGTTAAAAACAGCTTAACAGGCTGTGGGTCTACTTTGCACTAGTGTTTTGAGTCTATTAAGATGGACTTGCACATCGGATAACCACCCTCCGTAAGCGCTTGTCCCAACACAGCAGAGTATAAGAGGCTCGAGGCTAGCCTGCTAAGCAGGAAAAGCTCCTTCCGACTACATCCAGCTCATACCAGAGCTGGGACCTTCACAGGGGCATACACCCCTGTAGAAGTACAAGTCAACTAAGAAATAACAGTTTGGTTTTGTACACACCAATTTTCACTACATTTATTTTATACTTTCTACTATACAATACCTTTCACCAATGTGTAGATGCTAAAATAATCACCTTTCTTAACGATATTGAAATATGTAATAATGTATAAGTGTAATTTGCTATTGAAATAAATAGCAATGGTCTAAAAACTATCTCATTTGATCAACAGTAAAAGAGTTACAAGTACTACACTCAGCCATCGAGGTGCAGATACAAATTGCCTTACTACACAAATAGCCATTTTTGTCTAAATTTAAATTGTTTAGAAACAAAATAATGTTTCCATTGCACTAAACACATCTTTCACTAAACATACATAATTAGAGAAAACAGAATCCCTCTAAAATAATGGCACAGATAACTGGCAGGTAGATTGGAATAGCATTCAATGGGAGACCAAGGAATTTTGTTCCCAGGTCAAATGAAGAAAAATGCACCTTTAACTTCACTTAGTCACTCCTTTTGTACCCCTTAGGGATTTAGAGGTCTTTTTGCATATACTTGCAATTCAGTGAGTTGACAAACAGGTGATTGGACTGTTGTGTGGACTAATGCACCCTGCCATTTAAAATATCTGCTTAATTTGTAAACAATTCATGTTTCCAGTCCTGTAGAGAACTTATAATATTAGCAAGAATTATGGAGAATTTATGACACTTGTTAAATTACTTTCTTACTTAGAGACAAGCGTGTAGTCTAGAGCTTTACCTACAATCCCAATGTACTGGGCTCAAATCACAGATTTGCTCAAATCCAATGTTATTGGTTTTATTTTAATGATATGACTGCTACTCCCAGTCAGTCAAATTTCAGAGCTGCCACAAAGCTACAGAGTTCGTGCTCTGTCGTCTGTGGTTTCAGTAATGAAAGGAACTGAGCACATATGCGACTACGCAGATGCAATCAAGTCTATTCTCCAAGTCATTTTCAATTAACATAATTGTTCCTCTTCTATCCTGGTGTGTATATGTTTATCAAAAATGTTGATTCACTGTTCTATCCAATGTCTTCTTCTTATCCTGGTTTCATTAGTCTATTCCTCAGTATCTTACAGACTGTCTTAAAATGTCTTCTCAGAGGACTTTGGGTTGTCCTCGTGGTATGAATCTATGCTTCCCATGACTGCCATAGTAATCGATCTTTTGATCTTAATCTTAGGAGACGCTTTCTATTGTCACAAAAACATCTTCACCATATCTGCAAATCACTCCGCCCCATCGAGAATGATCATTTGAAATCTCTAAGGATAATTTCATCATGACAATCACCCACTGTCTTTTCAAGCAGCTCAAACAATTTATAGACAATAATTAAGAGGATTCAATCAGATGAGAAAGGCAACATTAATTTGACAAAAATGGTCACAGAGAGCATGATGTTTTTGGCACCTCCTCCTGCAGCATCAAGGGCAGCTGTCTACCCCTGTCCCCTTCCTTGTTACGCCGTTGTTTAACAGCGAGCTTTGCTATGAGAGGTTCTATGTGAGATAAAATGCAAGCGATGACTGAAACAAAGACAGGTAAAGAACAGCTTCAAATGAACATTATAGAGAGAATTTTCACGTATATATGTAATTTCTTTTGAATGTGCTAATTCTATGAAAATATCCCCAGCATGTTTTCTCTTTTTCATCCATTATCTCTTTTGTTGTCTTTTCTCTTCTAATAACATGGCATGTCTAATAAAAGTGTAAATGGTGCATAGTAAATCTGAAGGTGTTTTTCAATTTTCTTTTGATGTTTTCATTGAATAAAATAACCTTAGCAATGCAGTTTTGACTAGTCGTACATTTAGATAAGGTTTTTAAATAATTACATTTATGTAACATCATAAAATACATGCTGTACTGGTCACAATGCCATCAGTGAACAAGATATGGTTTTTTTCTCCTTCAAACAGCCAAATGGAGTGAAAATGAAATAACGTCATCAAGGATATGAAAAAACAAATAGGTAATTGATGACTACAAGTTAATAAATTGCCAGTTAGTTAGTTACAATATAGCCAGTCCCTTGATACAATGTGTGACATTGTGCAAAGATAATTGCTCAAAACATCTGCTTCTGTTTATATGAAAAAGTAAACGTTTAGTTTAGCCCAAAATAAAAAACAGCGTCACTATGTACGTCTTTTGTCTTTAAATAACTGTACACTATACAGTGCACTGACTGAGTCAGAGTATAGGTACAATTTTGTTGTTTCTGAAATCAGACAACTTTTAATTTTATTATAGATTGTATTTGTAGTATTGTAGACTACTGCAGATCCGTGACTACGGTTTCTCGTGAATTATAAGCTTTAATATTTTATTTGAGGATTTATTTTATATAATAGCAAAAAACAAAGCAATAGAATAAGAATAGTTATTAGTTGGCGACTCAGTCGATGGGAACAGCTGAGTTGGGTGGGCATATATCAATGATAGACTATACTATATTACTACTCAACTGCTATTAAATTAGTATTAATTATTATTAGTACTTACTTGAAGTTACTTTAATACTATAGTACTCATAGTAGTATAGAAATGTAGTAAAATAAGTAAGATATTAATTATTATTCAACAAAAAGTGACAACGAAGAGTAAAGTGGACTATTCAGTGGCTTGCCAGCCCGTGTGTGTTCATACGAGTAAACACACAATCGTCTTTGATAGAAGTTAGACAGTACATCACATCATACACCATAGCCACAGTCTTTGAGTGGCGACGACTCTCTCAGACAAGTGATGAAGTAGTCACACTCGTCCATAGCACAGATTTTCACTGATTACTACAGATTACTGCATTATTTTAAAATAGTTATTTTAGTTCTAAAACTGAATTTGTAGGACTTGACAAAATTACTTTTGACATAATATGTAATTATTACATTTTCACTTCGAATCTCTGGAATAACAATTCTTTATTTTAAAAAACGTCAATGTTTCTCTAAGTCGATGTTTGACAAAACTTGTTGAGAGGAGTAGGTAGGAAACGGAAATAAACGGCTTCGGGTATATTCGCAGATAATATATAATAATTGTGATTTCATTGATTCATCTTTAGCTTAACTCAACGTGTTTATACTGGTTTAGAAGACTCTGCAGAGTCTGTATAGAACCAGTTTCATTTGCATTCCCCTGCTCTAAAAGCTATGCGCATCTAATATATTCTTAAATGCATTCTGTCCCTGCCTCCACTACCTCCTGGGGCAATGCATTTCAAGTATTCACCACTCTGACTAAAAAAATATTTCCTAATATTTAATCTGGACCTTTCTTTAGTTAATTTATATATGTGCCCTCTTTTTCTTGTTGGGGGTTGTATTTTGAAAAAAAACAACTTGTTATAGTCTAATGTAACCTTTCCTGTGATTATCTTATAAACCTGTATTAAGTCACCTCGAATTCATCTCTTTTCAAGACACTGTAGGCCGGTTTTTCCGAGTCTTTCCTCATAACTGTAATACAATTATCAGTCTTATGGATTCTATTTGTATCCTTTCCAGTATGTTTATATCTCCTCTACAATAAGGACTCCACACATGTACACAGTACTCTAATCTAGGCATAACCAATGCTTTATACAGTTTGACTTCCTTACTCCTATGTTCAATATTCCCTCTTATCATACCTAACATTACATTTGCCTTTCTCACTGCTACCTGTACTTGCTCACTCATTTTATAGTCTATTATAACCGCTAGGTCCTTCCCTTATCTATCTTTCTAATATTGTTGTCGCTAATTCTGTAATTATGTTCTAAATTGGATCTCATCATCACCATCAGTTCCGTAACCTAGAAGGTCGTTGAGGCACCGTTTTTGTAGTTTGTCGAACCAGTTCACGCCATGTCTCGATTTTTTCGCCAGGGTATTAGTTTCAGCTATATGCCTTCTCGTTCACTCTTTCATATTGTCCTCCCATTTCTTTTTTGGTCTCCCTCTCCCACGCTTCCAAGGCACAGTGCCTTGCAGGACGGTCTTGGTCAGCCCCATCGATCGTGATATATGTCCATACCATGTCAATTTTTGTGTTTTTACTAAGGTCAGTAGGTTTTTATACTGGCCTAACTACTTCCTAACAATTTCAAGAACACTCGTTTGTAACGCGATTCAGATATGAAATGCCAAGAATTCTTCGCAAGTATCTCATTTCCATTGCGCAAATTTTACGTTCTAACACAGCTGTCAGAGTCCAAGTCTCACACGCGTAGAGGTATACCGAGGTGACCATTGTATACATTAAAGTCAGCTTGGATTAAAACTATTTTTGGGAGGGCCTCCTTTTTGCAAGCTTTCCCTAAGCTCACAGAACATGGGCCACTTCGACAATCTTGTGTCTGGCAGACACACACGATGCCCAGCCCGTCAGCTGTGCCGTCTGCAGCGATACATGGATGGTTGGCATGCTTGCTCTTTTCATGACCCCAGTGTCGGTGACTTGATCCTGCTAGCGGCCTGTCTTCTTCTCTGGCCTGACCCTGAAAATTCGAGCCTTCAGCTTAGTCATCCCAATGTAACGGTCAGAGTTGATGGTTTGTCTAGGTTCCAGGACATCAAGAAGGATTACCCTTTTTCTGTCTCAAAAGACAGTGCACATCACTTTATCCACTGATGATTGCGTCTTGAACTTTTTCCTCGATGGAGAATTCACATGTCGCCTCTCCGTGGACTGATGTTTTGACTCAGGATTGTAGTAGTGGTGACACCGCGTCTCATCACCAGTGGTGATGTGATCCAGAAAATTGCCACCTTCATCCTCGTAATGGTTCAAGAGGTCATGACAAACTTGTATGTGATGTTCTTTCTGTTCCTGAATCAGCATTCGTGAGACCCACCTGGCCCAAACTTTGTAACATTCCAACGTTGCCACCGTCGTTTCCAATGCACTGAAGCCGATATCCAGCTCCGTAAACATTTACCTGGTCGTAATCCTCCTATTTGAGCGGTTGAGCAGATCGGGACATTTTTCTTTGCGTAGTGTGACATCTGTGCATGGTCGACCGGAACCTGGCTTGCCCTTCATGCCGTTTTCGCCCCTGCTCACATGCACAGCCCTCCGCTTCACTGTGCTAACATCTATTGTTTGGTCTCCGAAAACGTTTAGCAAGCGTCGATGCATGTCAATTGGTGCAACTTTTTCTGTATGGAGAATTCAATAACGCACCTCTGTTTATAACGCTTTCCATAATAATAATGTCCCCTTGGGCGCCCGAGGCCCGATGCGTCGGTCGGCCACATTCATGACCCACTACTCTGGCGTGGTTCTAGGGCTGGGGAGGAGGTTGATATCTGCTGGAGCCATACTGTGGGGGGGGGGGGGCGATCTCTTCTGTGCCTTCAGCCGGTCGGGGGAGACTTTTGGCGCTGAGGAACGATTTGTGTAGTATCTTGTGGGCCGGGGTTTCCTGGTCCAGCCGTACAACATGACCGAACAAAGAAACTCGGCGTCGGTAAAGTGGATCTGAAATTTGGTGGAGGCCTGTTTTAGCAGAGACCTCCACGTTGCGGATACAGTCATGCCATCGGATGCCCAGGATATGCCGCCGTGGAAGGTCTCCAGTCTCGACATGTCATGTTCCAGCAAAGTCCAGGTTTCATAGCCAAAAAGTATGACTGGGACCACGCAGGACTGGTAGATGGGGATTTTTGTCCAAAGAGACATCTTTCTATTACTCCACACACGTCGCAGAGGAAGTCGTGCATAGCAGACGCTGTTAGTCCGATCCGTATTGACATATCGGAACCGCTGGGCCTATCCGATACATACCGAGATAGATTAATTCGTTGGTGCTCTCCGCAGTGTGACTTTTGGTTTCAATAACCCGGAGTGCTGTGTCGGAAATGAGTTTGGTCTTGGCTCGGGATATAGACAGGCCTAGGGAGGTAGTTTTTTTGTCTAATATTTCCAGAGGGCACTACAGCGCTGTTGTCTGTACCGAACAGGACAATGTCGTCCGTGTACACGAGATCAGTGCAGATTGACTGATCAATAGCTATACCCTCCTGGTGCGTGCTGAGGCGGCTAAGATGTCAGATAACTGCCTTGCCGAATAAGTCTGGGTCAAGAACACATCCCTGCCTGATCCCAAAGTCGTGAGGATTCTGTCAGAGAGAGTGCCACCCAGTCGAATTCTGTCGCCGGTGTCCTCGTGTAGTGCCTTGATCAGGTTCAACAAGAGAGCCGAGGTGCCTATTCACTAGAGGGCTTTCCATAGAGCCAGCCGATCAACCGAGTCATCGATGGACTTCAAGTCCACGTATGCAGCGTACACGAGACGATTGAAGGCTATGTGCAGTTCTGCGAAAAGGCGTAGAGCAAGGGTAGTGTCGGATGTAGAACGACCCAGGGTAAAACTAGACTGTTGTGGGCGACGTTTTTTTCTCAAGAGAGGTTTGAGTCTAACCAGTAGCACGTGGGCAAACACTTTCCTCGGAACCGAGAGAAGTGTTATAGGCCTGTAATTACTGCAGTCTTTTCGCCTCCCCTTGCCTTTATACAGGGAGACGACGATTCCATCGCACCAGTCGGCCGGGACGTGTCCCATCCTCCATATTTGCAGGAATAAAGGATGGAGGGAGGGCAGAGCTGATCGTGCCGATGGCGTGTTTCAACAGCTCTGGTGGGATGTGATCCGGGCCTGCCGCTCGTACGTCTCTGAGTTTCCTACTAGCAGCAAGGACTTCAAATATAGTAGGGATCGATGTTGGTTTCCGTATCTGAGGGAGGATCCGGAGATTCAGCAGACAGATCGGGACTTGTCGTTGCTGGTGGGTGGTTAAGAGTATACGTGTAGTGCCCCTTCCACCTGTTCGCTACCTTCTCGTATGACGAGCACAAGGAGCCGTCGGACTTGATGAACTCTATTTTTTTTTCTCGTTCTTCTTGCCTTCATGGTGGTGGGGCCTGATAGGCGGGTCTGAGGTCATGATATCTAAGACTAGCTTCGACGTAGTCAGCAATTTAGTTGAGAAAGCGGTCCTTGTCTGCCCTTGACTGTCCATGCTGCCTCCGGGTCATCTGGAATGGGGCCTGATGCAGCCAGGTTTTCCCTGACATCATTGGCGTATTTCTCGGCGATACTTGGGTTAACCTTGAGAAGCTGGAAATTGTACCTTGGGGTCGGCACAGGTTTTGAAGGGGCATATGTGCTGATGGAGTACGTGATCATCAGCAAGCGATGGTCAGTATTGGCAGGGGCCTCCGCAACGCGAAAGACACGACAGTCAGCCGGACGAGACTTCTCATAAGGATGTGGTCGAGTTCCACCTGTTTGAACCCCTAAAACAATTTCTCAGAGGTCAGCATTTCAGCACTGATGATAAAGTAAAATATGCAGTCCTGGATTGGTTCAGACATACTGACAAATATTTCTACCCTGAAGTTTTTCAAGCATTATTGAAACTCTGGGAAAAGAGCATTATTGAAACTCTGGGAAAAGAGCATATACGTTGCAAGAAAGTATATAAAAAAATTAATTACATTTTAAGTATTTGAACATTTTTTTTAATTACTAAAAAAAACCACACACCCGGTTTGACTTGAATGTCTCTTGTACATAGCTATACCGACCAACACTGGGCGCAACAGCAAATTTATAGTATATTGAATAAAGTCCAAACACAAGGACAGTGGAATACGGTACTATTTCATTTGGTACAAACCAATGGTAATAAAGCGTACACAGACGAGGACTCGCTTATATTTGGTACCGGCTTGAAAGACAGAGTATGTGTGTGCTCATACATAGTCATCGTATGGGTACAAATTTCACAAATAAGCAAGGAAATAACTAAGTATGAAAGCGTACATATACCAGGGATGAATGCATGTACGTGAGTTGCAAGTGTTCAAGCTTCCGGTTCAACATCGCGCTACACTGTCCTTTCACTTGCAGGATGTGTATTTTTCGAGGAAAAATTCACTGTTAAGGATGCACCGAGATACATGACTGTGCAATACGTGTGTGTTGTGTTCTTAAAAATGAGGTATTACTGAGAATTGTGGCATTCTTGACTTCACGAACATGAGTCGCTGGAGCGAAACGTGACGTCACAACAGCGTGGTGCATTTTTGCCCCAAATGATCCAATGGTCACGCATGGTCTGTTCCGCCATATTCTAGCAATCCTAGAATAGGACACTTTTGTAAAAAGTTGCGTGTTATCAATAATATAGTCGGGACTCCATGATACAAATGAGTTGAAGCGTGTGACCTCAGCGGCTCCATTACTGTTCCCATTGTCTTGTGGGATACCTGATCGCAAGAAAGGTTTCGAGAGAAAAACATAAGAACGTTTGCCTCCTCTTCTGTCCTCAATTTTCTTGACCATGTCCTGCCACTGAATCAGAGTAGCTGAGAGTGAAGCTGACGCGCACAACACTCCTTTAATATTATCAAATTCACGCGCAAGTCACTTTGTTTTAACTTCACAAACGCTGTCGTTACACAACTGTTTAAAATGAAAAGCACAAAAAAGAGTGCCCTTGTTATTTGGTTCTTGGAATATTCCCACCCTCATAGATCGTACAGAAGCTAAGAGACCAAAGAGAAGATCAGCTCTAATTGCGAAAGAACTTGCAAGATATAACATTGAAATAGCAGCCAGAAGACTAAGCAGAAGACGGTTACATTACAGATACTGTTGCCAACTATACCGTTTTCTTGTTAACGACGTGAAGTCGAAGACTGGCAGGAATCGACTGTTGGTTTTGCTATAAAATCGAGCTTGGATCGTGGGTTATCCAGTGCTCCAAAAGTGGTTAATGGTCATTTAATGCGGCTGAGAATCGCTTTGACCGGAAACAAACAAGTCTCCGTTATCAGAGCATTTGCACCATCTATGAGTAAGTCAGAACACACCAACAAAATTTATACCAAGATTTGGAGGAGCTAATCGCGAAGAACAACGAATTAGTTTACAATTCTTTGTGACTTCAATGCTATAGTGGGTGTTGACTTTGCTTCATGGGACGGGGTGATAGGAGGAAATGACATTGGTAGCTGCAATGTAGTGGACACCTACTCTTGAGGACATGTACGGCAAACGAACTTCTGATTACTATTACAATGTTTCGTCTCGCCAACCACTTGGATGCATTCACAATCAAAACATTGGCATCCGATTGATTATGTCATCGTTCTCATACGGGATTGTCAGGATGTGCGTGTAACAAAGGTTATTTGTGGAGCAGAAGGTTGGACGAACCATAGACATGATTTCCAAAGCGTACGTTGGTATCCAATTTCCTAGAATCCCACAAAGCACAACAACCTCGAATCGCATCAATACCTCCGGACTCAGATAACTGCGCACGAAAATAATTTGCTCAGTTGACGCAGAGTCAAGTTTGTTTGCCTTTATCAAAACGGTAAATTCTACTGCCGTTGATGGTCTCGGTATACGCAACCCTCAGAATTGATTTGATGAGAGCTGTGACGTGGTCAAGTCCCTGCTAGACGAGACGCATCGCCTCTCCGTGCACACACAAACGATCCTCAATCTGTGGCGAAAAAGAATGCCTTCACAAGAGCTCGAGCAACTCTGCAGGGACAGCTCTGTGACATGCATAATTCGTGGCTCAGTCGGAAGGCTGAAGATATTCAGACTTTGGAAGACAAGCACGATATGAGGAATTTTTACAGTGCGCGCAGGCTGTTTACGGTCCCCAACGATAAGATCTGGAATGGCTATTTAACGAAGATAGCAGGTCTGTAATCACTAAGAAACATATGCTACTGGAAAGATGAGCAGAATATTTTGTAAAGGTCCTTAATTGCCGTCTACCGAAAAGGAAGAGGCAATTGGTCATCTATCGCAAATACAAATTATTGAGAGCATGGATGATCCTTCGATCGAGCAAGATACTAGGGCCGCGATTAACCTTCTTGCAAACGATAAAGTTCAGGATGCTGAGACCATCTCAGCATATATCTACAAAACTGGTGGTCTAAAGATGGTTGAGAAGCTTACTCAGTTGTATGGCGAAATGTGGTACAAAAGATCTTCCCACAGGACTGCAAAGACGCGTCCATTGTTAATTTACATAAGCGTAAGGCAGTAAACAAATATGTGATCAACACGGAGGGATATCTCTGCTGTGCGTCGGAGGAAATGTGCTTGCAAAAATACTTCTCCGCAGACTAAATCTTCACCTGGAGCAGGGCTACTTGAGACTCAATGGGGCTTTAGGGCCATCGATGTAATCTTTATTGCAAGGCAGATCAAAGAGAAGTGACAAGAACATAATGTTTCTCTGTATACGACGTTTGGGGACCTCAGTAATGCATTTGATATTGTAAATCATAACGGTCTGTGAAGTGGTATGGCCAAGTTTGGGTGCCCGGTAACATTTATTGCAATAGGGCGACAATTTCATGATGGCATGCATGACCGAGTTATTGATCAGAGAAACTACTCTGCCCCCTTTACTGTTACAAACGGTGTTAAGTAGGGATGTGTGCTGGTCCCGGCTTTACTCAGTATGTAACCTGCCAAGCTGTGAAATGCCTTCAGCAATTGCGACGTTGGAGTTTGACTTCACTACCGCACTGACGGCGAGCTATTCAATCTGAGAAGGTTCCAGGCCAAACCAAAATTCACAAGTTAACTGTCCGTGCTTTACTTCATGCGGATGGCTGCGTTAAATTCCAATACGGAGGGTATCATCACTAGATGATAGCCAACTGCTTAACTAAACGTTTACTTATAAAGTAAAAAAGTAAAGATCCCGATTTAACGCCAACGTGGCATATTGAGAACATTTTACTTGGCCAACGGCACACAATGGATGATGTGGTCAACATCACGCCAGTCGAATTTACTTTACCATATTATTCTTGTATACAATTTTTAAGTCTGGTGGACTCAAGAGTATGGTTTGCGATCGGGTCCCCATACCAACTGAGGACCAAACACCGAACGGTCAGCTGTGTTACTGGCTCCCCCAACGTTTACTTATGATTAACCGAAACTTCTAGTTAAATGCTATCATCTATGAATTCTAATGCCATGTTATAGCAGAAACAGATGGAACCGTTAACTGGAATAGTTGAGGGACGAAAACTAGACATGTTCCATAGATAGCATGGGCTGCCCTGAACAAAAACAAAACAAAAACAAGATGGACTTCTTTAGAATAAAATAAATAGTTTATGTTTTTGTTGTATACCCACGATGAGTAAGTTTACTCTTCTGTGAGCCATGAAAAAAGCCTTGAGTGGCGGGTTGCAGTAGATGTTCTCACATCCCGAGCGTGCTGAAAAAGGCGGATTATGATCCTCCAGGTTGTTGTCCTATGCCTGGTTTTATTTGCATATCGCTCACTACTTCGGGGTTCACGTTGATTCGCACTTCCTTAGCTAGCCTGTCGTGACACAGCTTGTTTCAAGGGAGAACTGCATTGAAGTAAGGTCAGGTATTGGTCAGTATGTTCGCCTGGCCCTGACTAACATCATCTGATCAGTATGTTCTGCCTTGCTGGACGTTAGTCTCATTTCTATGAACAACAAAGGGGCCGGATGCGCAGTTTGTGGTCTGCTCTTGGACACGTATAAAACAGCTAGCTGGTTCTTCTGAAGACATAGCAGCAGTCGTGTACGACATGAACCTGCACGTTTGTAAATGGAATGACTGAAGAATGATTATATTAAATTAATGATGAGTATCAGGTGTGTAAAACGTTCATACAAGACCATTGATCACCACAGCCGGTGAATATCATCATGGATCGAAGATGCAACACCGAATAAGCCGAGTGACTTATAGCTGGCTGCTTGCGACCCTTAGCTGGCGAAGGCCTTACTCCGCCTCCAAGTGGTGGCACTGGAAACCAGCCTGGTTAAGGGCGTAGAAGAGAGAAGCCAAACCAGGCCACAGAAATGACGTGCTGAAACCAGATGTGTCGGGCCGAAAGGCGCATATATCGCAGCCTTGCTGTAAACTACGACACAACGTGACAGCTGCCTTTTCAGAATAAAAACTGTAATTTTCACGAAAAAAAACATAATTCCAGTTATCATTTTCAAATGAAACAAACACTACAACTGTAATAATTGTACTGAATTTCAATTATATTGTTTGCAACCAAGATCGCGAACAAAATTTGTCTAATTCCATCCCATGTTATACAGGACCTGAGCTCGAGCCATAACGTCATTGCTGAAATCATTATTAGGTGACCCCACATCAAGCCTGGTCCAGGTTTGGACGTTCTTGACACCAAAACTGTAAGCTGCAACGCCACCTGAGTTTGAAAAGATACAAAATTAAGGAGATTTCTAATAGAATTTGCTTGAGTATCATAGTATCACATCTTCATGTGATTCGTTCGGAGTTCAGCTCTGTTAAGAGTTAAGCGTTTTTCAGGGCTTTTCATGATTGATTGTTATTTTGATTCGCAATTTCGCTTCAAGTGAAACATAGGGCCACCACTACAGCTACTCCTTTTACAAGAAGCCCAAATCCGAACATTTCGTCCACTTCTTCTTCCTCCTCCTCCTCCTCTTCTTCCTCCTCCTCCTCTTCTTGTTCCTCTTCTTCTTCTTCTTTTTCTTTTTCTTCTTCTTCGTTCATACAGAAAATTACATTCTGTTACGATGTTGTCTTATTTCACATCGAGGCTGTGATATCATGGATATCTGCGTCGTTCAGTGGATTGAGCACGGCATTTGGGAACCTGGTTAGCCTTCCTTTTTCGAGCCATATTCTCTCAGCCAGTTCAACCATGCTGCCCGAGTGTTGCCTGTTTTCATTGCCGCCACTTGCAGGTGGAACGTGAGTCTTGGTTAACTCTGATTCATTGACACAGACGCTAGTAGTCCGATTTTAGTCGCTGACTGCGGTCACTCAGCCACTTCTTTGGTCCTATCTGATCATTTACAGTTGTGGTTGCATCCATCTATTATAGGACACCAATCCACTACAGAACACAGCAACCTATTACAGGACACACCCATCCACTACAGGACACACACACCAACATGTTGCAGGACACACACCCACCTATTACAGGACACACATACCCACCCACCTATTACAGGACACACCCACCCACCTATTACCCACCCACCTATTTTAGGACACACCCATCCACTACAGGACACATCCACCTATTACAGGACGCACTCACCTATTACAGGACACACCCACCTACTACAGGACATACCCACTTATTACAGGACACACCCACCTATTACAGGACACACCCACCAACTACATGACACACCCACCTATTAAAGAACATACCCCCCTTTACAAGACACACCCCCTATTACAAGACACAGCCACCTATTACAGGACACACCCACCCATTACAAGACACACCCGCCCATTACAAGACACACCCACCTATTACAGGGCACACCCACCTACTACATGAAACACACCCATTACAGGACATACCCACCTATTACAGAACACACCCACAGTTTACAGGACACACCCACCTATTACAGTACACGCCCGCCTATGTTGAACTATTCAACCTCTTTTCACGTGAAGCAGTGCTCTTTTAAGAACACATACATCAACAACCACAGCATCAAGGTGGGGTCGTTATGGAAGGGGATGAAGTAGAGGCGAGGCAGGAGGTGAAAGTGGGAAGATCACCCTGCAGAATCAAATGTTATGGTTTTTCAGATCCATGTTCTCCCCTCTCCAAAGACGATCTTGGTGGCGTTCCCTTAGTTCGTGGTAAGTGAAATAACTTCATTTGACTGACCTTGTAAGGTCTGCGCCTTGCTCCAGTATGGCTGGCGAGTTTGAACCTGTAGGTCAACAACATTTTCAATTAGACGAAAGGTCATAGGAATGGAAGAATTATGTTTTTCTGTTCGCTACAAGAACAGAGCTGGCACAGCGATCATCTCAGGCTTAAAATTAGCCTATCATGCAAGTGTCAGTTAGGTGCTTCGATTATGTTAGGGACACATAATACACAGCTTTTGCATTAACTGTGGCACACGCGAGGCGTATAGGACACGTAGATGTTACATCTGGTGAACGGGTCAGATCAGTTTGTCGTGTGCGGCCTAAACTCAGTTAATGAAGGGCCACATACTGATAGTGTCCGTTTGAAAACCAGAATGGAAGATCACCGCATTAGAACTTGGAATGTAAGAACATTATACTAGGTAGGACAGTTGGATAACCTAATACAGGAGTCTGAAAGCATGAAGCTGGATATAATTGGGGTGGCTGAAACCAGGTGGATGGATACAGGCATTTTAGAAAAGGAGAACCAAATATTTATATACTCATGCGGAGAACAACTCCAACATGCGTTGGTTTCCTAATAAAAAATAAGTTAAAACAGATAATTAAAGGATGCTGGACATACAATCACAGAGTGATACAGATAAAAATAAGATAAAACAGATAATTAAAGTATGCTGGACATACAATCACAGAATGATACAGATAAAAACAAGTTAAAACAGATAATTAAAGGATGATGGACATACAATCACAGAGTGATACAGATAAAAATAAGTGCAAAAACCGTCGATTTGTGCATAGTGCAAACTTACGCTCCCACACAAGGTTACTGCGAGGAGAACTTCGAGATGCAGTATGAAGATTTGCAAACAGTATTAAAACAAGTAAAAACAACGGATGTACCAATAGTGATGGGTGATGTGAACGCTACAATTGGAAATGTCAAACATAGTGGGATAATTTGGTATTGGAAAAAGGAATGTAAGAGGAAATAAACGTATACAATTCTGTAAAGATAACCAGCGTATTGCATGCAATACTTTCTTTCAACAACACAAGAGGAAGCTATACACATGGAAAATTCCAGGTGATAAAAAAATTAATCAGACAAGACTTTGTTATAATCAGAGACAGACTTAGGAAGTGTAAAAAAGTAAAAACACACCCAGGAACAGATATTAATTGAGACCATAATCCTTTAGTAGTAACATTAAAAATAAGGTTAAAGGCCACAAAAAATGTTAATGTCAAAATGAATCAGCCAGACTGCAGCGTGACCTACAAGAACAATGTGGTGTGGAAGTGAAGAGCATATATGTGAGTCTGCTAATTGAAGACACAGAACAGAATAATAGAGCAAATTCACATGAGAAAATCGATGTAAAATGGAGATGCTTAAAAAACAGCATCTGAAAAGCAAACGGCATCCTACCAAATAAGAAAGAGCACAGAAAACAATTATGGACGATTGTGGACATTCTAAAACTTATTTAACGCCAGAAACAAGCACAACACTCAAATAGTTATAACATGATTGATACACAAATTTGTTAGATCTATGTGCAGACAGACTAAAGAGAAATGGTTGGAGGACGTATGTACAAGTATAGAAGCTTTGATCGCAAATCACAACACTAGAGAACTTTATTAGAAAAAACGAAATATGTCAGGACGATAAATGGCCCGAAAAGGTGGGGGGGGGGGGGGGGGGGGGGGGGGGGGAGTATTAAGGACAAAGCAGGAAATATGTTGTTTGAGACAACAGAAATAACAAAAAGGTAGGCGGAATATGTTGATGCTCTCTTTCATGATTGATAAAAGATGCAGTAAACCTGAAGTAAAAGTTAAGCAGGACCATTTATTCTTAAATCACAAGTTAAAAGAGCTATTACAATATTGAAGAAAATGAAAGCGGCTGGATCAGATGACATTACCATATAAATTATAGAAGCACTGAAATAATTTGATGTTGATCAAGAAACAGATCTTTGCAGCGACAAATATATGATGTTGTTCGTCCATCGATGAAATAGGTGACATGCACGGTGATTTCGATTAAAGTGTGCAAGAAACTTCGCCTTTTTGTCAACCTTACTCTCTGGTCCTGAGCTACCCTTGGCCAGTGGCAAGATATTTATCAAAACGATTAGAGATAGCATAGCATGCAGATTGTTTCTCAGGGTGTACTCTCGAAGTATTTCCCGTAAACATGTATCCTGCAAGGCAGCGGAGAGGGGATGGCATCTAACGTTGTGTGTCGTGCCTTTCCCATAACCACAAGAGGTCGTAGGAACATCACTCAGTGTATGTGATGTGTTTAGCATCTCTCCCGGGTTGTTCTAGTCCATTATAGTCGTGTCTAAATTTCAGTTACACCAAAGCCGACACTGTCTGCAGTAAAGGCGAAGGGCGTCAAACCCGTGAAGTTCAACTGTGTGCCCTAGACCGTGAAAAAACGACACAAGTTTAAGCGTAGTGCTAATTCATCAAGCCGATGTCCATTACAGGATAATCGGAGGATAGAAAAAGCAAAAAACGAACGAATTAACTAGTCCATATGAAAAACAACGACACTTTTCCGTGAACACAAGTGTAAGTCGTCGACTAGTGTGAATTCCAGGCATTTCTGTAGCCTGGCGGCATCCATAATGAATCAAAGCACCAGAGCAATGTAGACCCGCCGTTGGTACGGCGCCATCTTTGCTACTCTTCAATTATATATAAGTAGTAGGATTCATACCATGAAATCTAACAATTTATTAGTTCATAACGTTGCATAAGAAGACCAAAGCAGTAGATTGCGTGGTTTTTTTTAATGAGCCATGTCCCCAAAATACTTCTTAAAATCGCACAGGAAAGAATTAAATGAATAATTAACCAATAGGTCTGCGGGGAGCAGTTTGGTTTCAAGCAGAACAGCGGAACAAAGGAAGGGATTTTCTGTATGAGAATGATTGTAGAAAATTACATGGAGATGCAAAGCTTGCTTCCTTGATTATATTAAAACGTCATTTGATAACATGAAGCATGAACAATTAATAAGATGTCTGGATGATATTAATCTGAACGGTAAGGATATCAAACTTATCATAAACTTGTATTGGGATCAATCAGCATGTTTCAGAACTAGAGAGGAGGCGTCACCTAGTTTAACTATTTAAAAAGGGGTTAGACAGGGGTGTGTGCACTCTTCTTGCTTATTTAATGTAAACACAGAGAAGATTTTCAAAGACATAGATGACATCAATCTTCTTCTTCTTCTTCGTACGCAGTCAGACAGTAACCATTATTTTTTCGAAAAAAGCAGCGGTCATCCTGAGGCTGTCGACACTGCCATAGAGCTTGTCTAGTGTTGCCACTGGTGATGGCCACATCTGCTCTCTCTGACTCTCGTATGTCGGGCAGTTTTGCAGCAAATGCTCAGTGGTCATTTTCCCGGTACCACACGGCCATTCGTCGGTGCCACCTATCTTCAATTTGTTGAATAGGTGGTACATCAGTCTATTGTGGCCAGTGCGAAGTCTGAAGACCACGACCTGCTCTCTTCTGTTCAACTGGTAATAGGCATCGTTTTTGGTGTAGCCAGTATGTTCGGTTTCCAATTTGGTCATGTATCTAGCTCTAATAAGCCGTTTTGACTCTTCGTATGTCATACTAGTATCTGGTTGTGGTAGTTTTGCACCTTCTTTTGCCAGTCTGTCTGCCTCCTCGTTGCCTTGGATGTTGCAGTGAGATGGAACCCACTGCACCACTACCCTGCTGGCATAGTTGACAGAGTACTGCTCTTAAATCATTAAGTTCAGTATTTTTCTGGCTTTTTAGTGCTCTGACTACAGCCAGGGCATCTGAAAGCAGGACTATGTGGGTTTCATTCCTTTTACCTGTCACCATTTATTCCACTGCCGCCCTCAGTGCCTCTGCCTCCCCTCTGAAATTGCTTGTGTATTTTCCAGTAGCGAATGACAGTGTTATTTTTCTGCCACTTGGTAGGTTCAGAAATGCTCCTGCCCCTCCGTTCCTTGTTGTATTTGTTACGGAACCGTCGGTGTATGCATGGGTCCAGTCCATGCTTGGGTAGTTTTCCGTTATGTAACTCAGGGTAGTGTCTCTTCTTTCTTTTTCAGACTGCCAGTGTTTGTTTCCAATACCTGGTATATTTTCTACCACCTCTGGAAATATATGCTGCCTCCAGGTAAGTTTTCGTACAGTAGGGATGGGCTTTGGTGTTAGTGCGTTCATGGGGTTTTCGTGCATCTTTGCTTTGGCTATTTCTGCAAAGTTTCTTCGCTTTAGTTTCCCATTTCCGAAATTGTTTAGTCTCTGGTGCATTGGATGGTCAGTCAGTCTTCTGAGTTTCTCTGATTGCAGCTGGGCTCTGCAGTCTCTTCTGTCGGTCATGGATTGCAGTTTTGTAATCTTTTCAAGTTCTACAATTGGCGTTGACTTCATGCCTCCTGTTATAACTCTCATGGCTTGGTTTTGGAGTTTAACTTTATCGAAGTTCGCCTTTGCTGCTGTTGTCCATGCCGCAATGCCATACTCGAGAACTGGTCTCACTCTTCCAGTGTGCAGTTTCTTTAGTATACTTTCGTCTGCTCCCCAGCTTGTGCCAGCAAGTTTCCTCATGATTGCCATTCTTTCTCTGCCTCTCATTCGGTTTCTCTCGATCTGACTTTTCCATGTGATGCGCCGATCAGGTAGTTTGGGTTGTCGTTTGGCTGCAGGAATTTGCCGTTTAGACTTAATTTGGTGTTTTTGGGGTTTGATTGATAGCGAGAATGTCGTACATGTGATTTTTTTTCTCGTTTATTTTGACCAGCCATGAGTTCGCCCACTCTTCCAGCGATGTTAGGGCCTGCTGCAACCGATTTCTTCCTATGGTGAGATTCTTTTCATAGATCCACATAGCCAGATCGTCTGCAAACATTGAGCTATGAACTCTTCTTGGTATATTCTCTGTAATGTCATTTATATACACCAGGAAGAGTGTGGGTGACAGTACTCCCCCTTGGGGTACTCCCTGCTCGAGTGTCACCTTTTTGCTCATCTGCCCTTGTACTTGAACTCTGACCGTTCTGTTTTTGAGGTAGTGGTTGATCCATTTGTACATTTTCCCACAAACTTCACTTCTTCTTAGCTTGACTCTAAGTCCATCTTTCCAGACTTTGTCAAATGTCTTTTCCAGGTCCACCCAAACCGCTACTGTGTGTTTCTGTTCCTGGTAGGCATCTTCTATTTCCTGGGCTATGATGATGACCTCGTCCTCAGTGGATTTGTGCTGTCTAAAGCCTGCTTGCTGTGGAATTAGTATGCGGTTTTTCTTCCAGATGCCACATCAGTCGGGTGTTTATCATACGTTCCATCAGTTTGCCGACACAGCTCAGTAGGCTGATAGGCCTGTATCCATTTTGATCTGTTTTGTCTTTTCCTTTCTGATGACATCAATCAATCCATCAAAGTCTGTCGCTCCTCTCGGTGCATAGGCCATCGACAACCTCTCGCCAGCTTATACGAACTGCTGCTTGTGCCCCTCTCCAGGTGTAATTATTTAATTTTAGCTCCTTTTGACGTTCTCTTCTTCACGTATTTTTGGGTCTACCTCTCTCTCTCTCTCTCTCTCTCTCTCTCTCTCTCTCTCCCTGATTCCATATTCAAGCCTATCTGGCTATGTTAGACTGTGCCTTCCTCAGCTTAGGTCATATCCAGTCCCATTTTCTTCGCTCAATTTGTTGTTCCAATGGCTGTTGTTATCTCCTTTCCCACACGTCTTGATTCTCCAGCATGTCTTGCCGCTTTAGGCCCATGCTCTTTCGTAGGCATCTGTTAACGAAGGACTGGGGGTCTTTGTTGTGTGACCTTGGTCGTTCTTTATGTTTCCGCTCCATACAGCAACACTGACTTGACACTTGGGTTGAATATTCAAATTTTTGTTTGAATCTTGATAGCTCTGGATCACCATATATTGTTTAGTGTCAGGAATGTCCCTCGTGCCTTTTCAATTCTGATTCGTACATCTGCATCTGTACCTACTGATGTGTCTATTGTGCTACCTAAATAGGTAAAGGTATCCCCTTGCTCCAACTGCTCTCCCTAAAGGTGAGAGCAGGCATCCCTGTTTCAGACCTGTTTGTACCCCGAAGCTGTCAGTCAGTACTCCATGTACCACTCTACTAACTGTGTCTTTGTACATATTCTGGATGGTGGAAATGTGCTTCTCTGGTATCACATAGTGTCTCAACAGTTTCCATTGAGTACTTCGATCCACACCGTCAAACGCCTTGTTATAGTCTATAAAATTTGCATATAGGGATAATTTGCATTGAATGCTTTGTTCTACTATGATGCTTAGCGTAGCTATATGATATGTGCATGATCTTCCCTGGCGAAATCCTACCTGTTCTTCTCTGAGCTTTTTGTCAACTTCAGTTTTTAATCTGTCCAAGATGATTCTGTTGAATATCTTGCCTGGCACCGACAGTAATGTAATCCCCCTATAACTGCTGCAATGTGCCAGGTCCCCCTTCTTAGGCAGTTTAATCAGATGTCCTTCTTTCCATTCTGTTGGCACTCTCTCCTCTTCCCAAATCTTCTTGAAAAATCCTTGCAATGTATCAGTGGCCTAATCTATATCTGCCAATATGGCTTCTGCTGCTATTCCATCTGATCCCGCCGCTTTCCCTTTCTTGAGTTTGGATATGTCCCATTGGATTTATATCTTACTTGGTGGGTTGCCGTCCACGTTCAGGGTCTCCTCTGCTGGTAGGATGTTTGGTATTTCTTGTGGTGAAGACCTGTTTAGACTTTCTTTGAAATATTCAACCCATCGTTTAGTTTGTTCCTCCGATGATGTCAAAATCCTACCTTCTCTATCTTTGATTGGTTTGTCTGTCTGTGTATATCTATTTGCAGTTTCTTTGTTAAGGAGTAGATATCTCTCATATTTCCTCTCTCTGCTGCCTCTTCTGCCTCCTGTGCCAGTTTATCAATATATTCCCTTTTATTTTTCCTTCTACATGTATAGACCCCTTTGTCTGTAACAGTTTAATTACTCTGTGTTTCTACTTTGGTGGCTCGGGTTTGGCAATTGTTGAGTATAGCTTTCTTTTTTTTTCATTTCTTATATTTTATGTAATGTCTCTGTTGTGATCCATTATTTAGTGTTGGTTCCTCTCGAATCCCATATTTTCTTTACATGTCTTATGTTACATTTCTTTAGCATGGTCCCACATACTTTTAGTGTCCATTTCTTCATCCCCATATAGCTCTTGTAGCTCTTGATATCTGTTTTTAAGTTTTAAGCTAGATTCTGTCTTCTCCTGATGTTGCGATAAGTGTACGTTATATCTTGTTTTCCTTGTGCTTTGTACTGGGTACTTTTTTAGTTTGAGCTGCATAATCCCCAGCAACATGTGGTGGTCTGACATCAGCACCTCACTTTGCTCTTACGTCCTGTAGTGTACTTCTGAACACTTAACTGACACAGATGTGATCAATCTGATTTTCCGTTCTATGGTCTGGAGATCTCCATTTGGCCTTATGTATCTTTTTATGTGGAAACATTCTTCCTCAAATATTTTTTTGTAGCGCACAAAGCTTTGCAAACATTTCTCCATTTTCGTTCATCTGTCCCATTCCTTGTCTTTCCACAATCTATTCGTCACCTAGGTTGTCTTCTCCCACTTTAGCATTCAAGTCTCCCATTAAAATTAAGAGATCTTTATTTTTCTGCTAGTCCAGGACCTCTTCAAGATTGCTATAGAACTCTTGCTTTTTATCATCGTTACCCTCGTTAGTTGGGGCATAGCACTGAATGATGTTTATATTGATGTGTTTGTTCCTCGTTCTAAAGCAGGAAGTTGAAGAAGATAGCGACCGCCCACCGTTGAGGCGATTTGAGCTTCACCGTAAATGCACTGTAACGCGTGCAACGGTATGACAAGTAAATAACATACAATAGTACAGATACTTTCTTGGTCACCTGCAAAAGCTCTGCTGTAAAAATTAACACGGAAGAGTAGCACTTCTAGTTAATAAGGAGGCATATAATAACGAATCCTTCTAAAATTCTATGAAAAGGAGGCTTTCCGAGAAAGACCACATACAAACGGAAGGAGGAACGTATTGAACTTTGGAATATCAGACTATTGAACGAATAAGGAACTATGTGGTTTCAGAGAGCAGTGATATGAAACTTGATATATTTCATAGAGGAGAGTAACAACTTGTATCTGCCAATAACACAATAATAGGAGAAGTGAACTACAAACATGTATACATTCAGAAGGAGTAAATCCTGAAAAAACAAGTATATCGATTTCAAAAGACAACTCGACAAATAAATGTGTTGTTATTGGACACACAGTGATCGAATGATGGTCATGAAAGTTGAGGGCTAAAACTATTCGACACTGATGTTTTACAACCACAATCAATCATTAAATCAATCAACCAAAGCCCGCCGCTTCTCTTTGTGTATAAGCTATTCCCTCCATCTCGACAACATTCAAGGTCCTGGGCCACTCTCTCTCCGGTTATAACCATTTGTTCGTAGTTGCCTCTCACATTCTCTAAACTTAACTTATCATCTTTATACTGATTTAGAAGACTCTGCAAAATCTGTATACAACCAGTTTATTTTACATTCCTTGATCGAATAATAACTATGCTCGCACAATCTATTATTGCATTCTTTAATTGACCATGCGTCTACTATTTCCAATGTCAATGCATTCGAAGCATTCACCACTCTCTGACTAAATAAATATGTCCTGGTATCTTTTCTGGATCAGAATACCATGGACAGAGAAAAAGACAAATGTAGAGTAAGAGTTGAGCATAGAGGAGAACTGGTTCATCAATTCCATTTTGGCTAGAAAAGGCACATACTTTGGTCACATAAAGAGACACAACGGTCTCGAGAGAACAATGATGGAAGGTATGGTGCCAGTTAAAAGAGGAAGGGGTAGACCAAGAAGACGATGGCACCAAGATGTCCAGAAATGCCTGGGTATGACTGTTGCGGAGGCTAGAGTTTTGGTAAGGGAACGAGTTTCTTTCAGACAGACTGTGATGGGAGCGACGTTCTATAAAGGACATGCTACATGATGATGATCTCATCTGGGCCTTTTAAAAATTATTTTGATGCTGTGCTCTCTTTTTCATGTATGTGACTGTACTTTAAAAACCTTGTTGAAGTCTAATGTATCCTTTCCGTTGATTATCTTATAAACCTTTATAAAATCACCTCGAATTCTTCTCTGTTCTAGACAGGGCAGACCAATTTTTCTGAGTCTTTCGTCACAACTATAATTCCAAAATCCAATTATCAATTGTGTCGCTCTTCTTAGTATCCTTTCTAACGTGTTTATATCTCCTCTACGATATAAACACAGTACTCCAATCAAGGTCTAACTAATGCGTTTTACAGTTTGACTATCACTTCTTTGCTTCCATTCTTAATATTTCTTTGGATCATACCTAACATTGCTACATGATAATACCTAACATTGCATTTGTATTTTCACTGCTACCTGGATTTGCTGACTCCCCTTACCTGTGTGATCTATTATAATCCCTAGGTCTTTTTCCTTTTCTATTTTTCTAATATTGTTCTTCCCCATTATGTAATTATGTTGCATAGTGGATCTACACATGTGGATGACATTTATCTACATTAAAGTCCATTTGTCAGCTCTCAGACCATTCCCGAATTTTATATAAATCCAACCTGAATATAATCAATATAATCCTGCATCTTTTCAATTCCGTGGAACAATCCCTTGTGCAAGTCACTCACAAATTAAAAATGATAACTACGACTAAGAGGTGGTATGCACGCTCCGCATAACTGCGTTGCCTTGAAAAATGGGCAATCAAAAACAGTTAGAGATGTGAATGGAAGCTTTTGAAATTTGGCCATGCAGAAGACAGGGGCGAATCTCATAGAAAGAAAAAAAAATAATGAAGTCTTTGAGAAATTAAGAGAGCGAAGTGAATTGCTGAACCAAATCGGTCTGAAAATGAATATATTTTGTTCACACCAAAAGATATAACATCTTGCTGAAAACAATACTAGAAAAACAGATGGAGAACAAACGCGCTAAAGATAAACAACGCTATAAGTGGAAGAATAACATCAAAATATGGACAGGGAAAAGCCTGGCAAATTTTACTATATAGGCAAGAAACAGAGGACATTGGTTGTCCAATTCAGCCTACCTTTGGAGCAGTTATGGAACTTCAACCGAACTTAATCGCACATAACTTAACTTAACGTCTTTATACTGGTTTAGAAGACTCTGCAGAGTTCCGATAAGGCTTGTCAATTATGACGTCAGAGAGGTATGACACTGTTTATTTCCATGGTTTATACATGATGACGTCAGGGATATGACACATAATAGAACTCGGAATCCTGGTATTCAAACAGGCAACATGCCTGGGTGTTGCCAGATAGCCGAATGCTTTCTATAGTAAGTCTTATAATTAGTAGGCTTACTAGGCCTGGGGGATGGTGCAAACAGTTTGAGTATAATTTTAACTATTATATTTTAATTGTGTCCAAGCAGCGGCCTACTCTTTTTGATTTCTAACTGCCATTGGATTTTTAACGTGCTCGACACTAGGCACGGGAGTCCGATCTCACTACCCCGAGATCAGGGGAATTATTACCAGAAGATCTTCATGAAAAAATCACGGTATCCTCTGTGATTAGAACCCGGGACCTCCAAGCATCAGAGGCGGACACCTTACCTCGAGACCACTGAGGCCCATTCACCTATTGATAATGTTCATCAATGATCATGTCAGAGAGATATGACACTTAACATGAGCAGTCGACTAATCTAAACGTGTTAGCAGATTTGATAAATGTACGAGATAAATGACTCAAAATAGGAAAACCAGAATGATGGAGTGTCAGTGATATGCGGCATATTATAATCTGCCTTGACTCATTCCTTCTGGTTTTTCGTTGGCACATATGGTTGCAGCAAATGTTCTCCATAGATTCATACCTTGAGCTATCTTCTTATGCACCCTCCATGCTGCTCCAATTTTAATGTCTTCTTTTCTTCCACTCTGTGTCATATGTTCTTTGATTCCCTCACTCATCCCTTCCCGTGCGTTGACTAGGTGTAAGTACGGTTATATTGCAACGAATTTAAATAAATGTAGAGAAAGCTTTAAGCTGCCATTCTTAGAACAAGCCATAAAAACGACAGTCCGTGAACACAAGCAGAGATTGGCATCACTTGACAGGTCAACCTAAGGTAACACGAACATCTTTATCGTTGACATTACCATATTAATAAGCAGTACCCAGACTGCAAGCTTCTTCAAATGACCACTAACGAGTCTATAGTCAATTTAATCAACTGCATTATACTGACTGATTGAATGCTCGGCACGAGCAACCTGGAGACCATCATACTGATGTGGCAACAGCTGCTCCACGTACATGCGTTACAGGGTAGGCCAGAAGCTGGATGACACTGTAAACATGGATATTACATTTGTTATAAGTGACACTGTAAACATGGATATTACATTTGTTATAGTGACACTGTAAACATGGATATTACATTTGTTATAAGTGACACTGTTAATATGGATATTACATTTGTTATAAAGTCAAAGGTCGCCGCCTATTGTAGACGATGATGGCATAATTAATTTTGCTAGCGCTATTTGTAGTAAGGATTAACTGCGCTACTTTTTATCCTCACTCTGTCGTCTTGAGCCGCCCGACCCCAGTGGCAAGTCAAGGACAAGATGACTAGGGGGCGACTGCGAGATGCAGGGGACTCCGCATCAAGCACCAGCGAAAAAGACAGCGGAGTCAGGAGTCGAGCCCATACCACCTGATCACGAGGCCGACGGCTTAACCACTTCACCACGGAATCCTCTACATTTGTTATAAGTGGCACTCTAAACATGGATATTGTATTTGTTATATATAGCACTATAAACATGGACATTACATTTTTTATAAGTGGCACTGTAAACATGGATATTTTATTTGTGATATGTAGCACTATAAACATGGATACTACATTTGTTATAAGTGGCACTGTAAACATGGATATTACATTTGTGATATGTAACACTATAAACATGGATATTACATTTGATATAAGTGACACTGTAAACATGGATATTATATTTGTTATATGTGACACTGTAAACATGGATATTGTATGTGCTATAATTGACACTGTAAACATGGACATTACATTTGTTATAAGTGACACTGTAAACATAGATATTGTATTTGTTATATATGTGACACTCTAAACATGGATATTACATTTGTTATAAGTGGAACTGTAAACATGGATATTACATTTGTTATAAGTGGAACTATAACATGGATATTCAGTTCAGTTCATCCCGTAACCCATCAGGTCGTTAAGGCACACTTTAAGAGACTCCCATAATCCGCTTATTCTGCCATATGGGTTTCAAATGCGTATGCGCGGCTGTTGTCTGTGCTATTCTGGCAATTATCTCCAGATGCGAGCCCTCGTCACTGATCAGTGATCTCTAATACTTGAACCGGTGTACAACTTCGAGTTCCTGGCCATTTGCTTTTATCACAGATGTAAACCCTTCCGTGTTATTAGTCAACAGCTTTGTTTTTTCTGAATTTATCTACATGCCATAACTCTGCGCCGCTCTGTCCAATCTACTAATCAACTCCTGGAGTTCCATTTCCGTGCCTGCCAGACCATCTATATATAATCTGCAAATCGAAGGTTTGTAATCGTCTTGTCCCCTATTCTAAGGACATAAGTGAGCTGAAGATTTTATATATATATATATATATATATATATATATATATATATATATATATATATATATATATATATATATACATACATATATATATATATATATATATATATACATATATATATATATATATATATATATATATATATATATATACATACATATATATACATATATATATATATATATATATATATATATATATATATATATACATATATATATATATATATATATATATATAGATACACACATATATATATATATATATATATACATATATATATATATATATATACATATATATACATACATATATATATATATACATATATATACATACATATATATACATATATATATATATATACATATATATATACATACATATATACATATATGTATATACATACATATATATATATATATATATATATATATATATTTATATATATAGATATATATATATATATATATATATATATATATATATATATATATATATATATATATATATAAAAGGCAACCTGAAGCTGCGCACGAACTACCGAACTATCGCGCTGATCAGCCACTCTAGCAAGATACTCTTGCGAATCCTATTAAGAAGGATATAGAAAAGATTTGAATCTGAAATTCCCGAAGTCCAGGCAGGTTTTAGGAAAGACAGAGGAACCAAGGACCACATATTCGATGTAAGGAATATCTACGAAAAATTTAGAGAGTTTAATGTAGACCTGTACACATGTTTCATTGATTACACCAAGGCCTTTGACACGGCAAAGCATCAACATCTGTAGAGAATCATGTAGGAAATGGGGTTTTCTTGCATATTGAAACATTATACCAAGATCAACAAGTCGCTGTCCGAGTATCTGGGCAAACATCAGATTGGTTTGCAGTACAAAAGGAAGTCCGACAGGGATGAATCCTATCACCTTATTTGTACAACATATATGCGGAATGTATAATGAGAGATATTCGAGAACACGAGAACGTTGAAAGTTTCGACCCATTTACGATTGGGGGGTACGAGATTCCAGAGTTACGATACGCAGCTGATACAGTGATACTATCAAGAAGTGCAGAAGAGCTAGAGCAGCTACTTTCAGCCGTTAATAGACATAGTAAAGATCAAAACCTGTTCATAAACATAAATAAAACAAAGATAATGACCACCAACAAAACACAATGTCAACATAAATTTACAGTGGGTGGTGAGGAAATAGATCAGGTCACACATTTTGAATATCTGGGCTCCAGAATTGACAAAAAATGGCGACTGCTCAAAAGACATGAGAAGAAGACTAGCCATGGCAATGCAGAGACTGAACAGCCTGAAGAAATTATGGCAGAGCACACAATAAATGATAAAAGTAAAAGTCTTGAGAGCCTGTGTTTTTCCTGTGGCAGCTTATGGCTGTGAAATATGGACGATTACCAAAACTTGTAGACAAAGAATCGAATCCTTCGAGTCAAAATGTTACAGAAAGATCCTCAAAATACCCTGGACAGAGAAAAAAACAAATGTAGACATTCGGCAAGAGTTGAGCATAGAAGAGAACTGGTTTATCAATTCCATTTTGGCTAGAAAATGCAAATACTTTGGTCACATCAAGAGACACAACGGTCTTGAGAGAACGGTGATGGAAGGTATGGTGCCAGACAAAAGAGGAAGGGGTAGACCAAGAAGACAATGGCACCAAGATATTCAGGAATGCATGAGTATGACTGTGGCGGAGGTTGGAGTTTTGGCAAGAGAACGAGCTTCTTTCGGACAGACTGTGATGGGAGCGACGTTCTATAAAGGACATGCTACATGATAGATAGATGGATAGATGGATGGATGGATGGACGGACGGATGGATGGATGGATGGATGGATGGGTGGATGGATGGGTGGGTGGATGGATGGGTGGGTGGATGGGTGGGTGGGTGGGTGGTTGGGTAGGTGGATGGGGTATTGGGCGGGTTTTGGGTGGGTGGGTGGATGGATGGATGGATGGATGGATGGATGGATGGATAGATAGATAGATAGATATAAGTGACAATATAGATATCGATATTACATGTGATATAAGTGACAGATAAAATATTAGATATTATAATGTTATAAAGAACATTAACACGAATATCATTCAGTGCTATTGTGCAACTAACGAGGCCGTAGCTGAGCAAAAATACAAATCGGATAACGTACTTCAAGAGGTCCTTGACACAGAGCGACAGAACGATATCAATTTACTAATGAGGGACTTAAAGCTAAAGTGAAGCAGACAACCTGTGTTATGAACATATGATGGGAAGACAAGGAATTGGATGGGAATGGCACAGCAATGGAGAAATGTTGGCAGAGCTTTGTGCGCTAAACAAAATGATAATTGGAGGAAGCATGTTTGCATACATGCATGTTCACAAAGTCACATGGCGATCGCCGTACTCCATACCAGACAATCGAATTGACAGTGTTTGTGCCATTCAAGTGTTCACATGTACAATACAAGATATAAGAGTGAAGCGAGGTGCAGAGGCGGTCTCAACCACCACATGTTACTAAGGATCGTCGAGCTCAAATTTAAAAAAAAACAAAGTGAGGGTAGCAAGGAGAACGAGATATAACGTACACTTATGACAAGACCAGGAGAGGAAGACATAACGTACACTTATGACAAGACCAGGAAAGGAAGACATAACGTACACTTATGACAAGACCAGGAAAGGAAGACATAACATTCACTTATGACAAGACCAGGAAAGGAAGACATAACATTCACTTATGACAAGACCAGGAAAGGAAGACATAACATTCACTTATGACAAGACCAGGAAAGGAAGAGATAACATTCACTTATGACAAGAACAGGAAAGGAAGAGATAACATTCACTTATGACAAGACCAGGAAAGGAAGACATAACATACAATTATGACAAGACCAGGAGAGGAAGACATAACGTACACTTATGAAAAGACCATGAAAGGAAGACATATCGTAGCATTAAAGGTAATTAACAGATGCCAAGTGCTTCAAGAACAAGGATATGGACATTAATAGTATGCGGGAACAGGCCAAAGAGAATGATAGAAATCAATCAAAGTCAATACAAGGAATGGATTATAACAGACAGGCAACGCCGTGGGCTAGTGGTTCAGTGATACGGCTCACAAACCAAAGGTGCTGGGTTCGATCCCCATCACAGCACCGGTCGTTACCCCGGGGAAGCAAACCCATATAAAATGCAGGAGGAAGCAGACCCTTACATAACACGAAGTCGGCGAACGCAAAAGAATAAAATATTACAGAGACATTACATAAAATAAAAGAAAGAAAAAAAAATCTATACTCAAAAATTACCAAACCCAAGTCATCAAAATTGAAACACAGAAAAAAATATGCTAGTGCATACAAAGTTGTCAAGGCACGTATAAATAAAAATTAAAAAAGGAATATATTGACACATTGGCAAAAGGAGACAGAAAAAGCAGCAGCACACAGACACAGAGAGAGAAAGAGAGAAAGAGAAAGAGAGAAAGAGAGAAAGAGAGAAAGAGAAAGAGAGAAAGAGAGACAGAGAAAGAGAAAGAGAAAGAGAGAAAGAGAAAGAGAAAGAGAGAAAGAGAGAAAGAGAAAGAGAGAAAGAGAAAGAGAGAAAGAGAGAAAGAGAGAAAAAGAAAGAGAGAAAGAGAAAGAGAAAGAGAGAAAGAGAAAGAGAAAGAGAGAAAGAGAGAAAGAGAAAGAGAGAAAGAGAAAGAGAAAGAGAGAAAGAGAAAAAGAGAAAGAGAGAAAGAGAAAGAGAAAGAGAGAAAGAGAAAGAGAAAGAGAGAAAGAGAGAAAGAGAAAGAGAGAAAGAGAGAAAGAGAGAGAGAATCTGAAAGATCTCTACTCATTGAAAAAAGAAAATGTAAAATACAGACATATAAACTGATCAAGGGTATACGAAAAAACATTTAGCCACCATCGAAGGAACAACAGAAACGATGGATTGAATATTTCAAAGATATCATAAACAGACTTCTACGACAATAAACGCTAAACATCATACCAGCAGAGAAGATAATGAATTTAGATTACAACCCACCAGGAAAATGAAAACAGCAGACCCGGAGGGAATAGCAACAGAAGCTATAAAGGCCACATACATATTAAAATGATCATTCAAGAAGGTCTAGAAAGAAGAGTGTTCCCACAGAATGGAAAGAAGAACATATGATTTAGCTACCGAAGAAGGGATACCTCGCAGATCGCAAGATGTGTTAGAAAATTACATTGCTGTCGGTGTCAGGCAAGATATTGAAATTTGAATATATTAGGGGGCCGCGTAGCGCAGTGTTTAGCGAGCTGACTTCGCATCTGAGTGGTCCTGGGTTCATTTCTCAGATGAGGCGGTAAAGTTTTTTCATACCGCAACGGCTCCAGAGTCGAGCCAGTCTTAAATCGGTACCGGTTCAGTCCGGAAAGAAAAAGCGGCGAAAGAGAGGAGATGGCTACCCCCCTGGTATAGCCCAACCTTTTAAATGTGAGATCGCTAACACATCACACCCCAACGACAGTAAGGCTATGGGCTACTTTACTTTACTTTTTTATTTAAAAAAATGAAGTAGCTCTCGGAGGAACAGGCAAGATTCCGCAAGTAAAATTCATGGATAGATCATAGTAGAACAAACTATTAACAAGAAAACAATTCCTACTCGGCAAATTTACATAATTTCAAAAGTTGTTTGGCTTGGCTTGGCTTCGTTCGTTCTCAATCTCCCGCTACCAAACCAGGACACGGGCCTAAGTAGCAGAATGTAGTCCAGAGAACAGAATGCATTGTGTCGTAGTTTGCAGCTTGACTGCGATATTTGGACCTTTCGGTCCAACACATCCGACTTCAGCAAGCGTTTTTTAAGTACCGGGTTAGCATTCCCTCTTCTATTCCTTCTCCTTAGCCAGTCTGCTCTGTTGCAGCCTGTGGAGGTGTAGAAGAGTCTTGGCAGCTCTGGTTCGCTGGCCCTGACGCTAGCAGTCAGCTATAGGTCGCTGACCGCTGCAGCTCATCAAAAGTTGTTTGACAACGTGGATCGACGTACACTACAGCAACTGTTGAGACACAATGGAATCCAAGAGAAGTATATAAACTTCATAAGAATATGTACGAAGACAGAGTTCGTAGAGTGTTCTATGAAGTAATCCTGACTGATAGATTTGGGGTGCAGACAGGGGTAAGATAGGGATGCCTTCTCTCACTCTTTCAGTTCTTGTCTGTAATATTCTTCTGGTGGATAATGAAGACATCTAAAGATGGAAAAATAACAGGTAGACACTTTGGTCACAATTGGAAGACCAGAATTATGCAGATAATTTGGTACTTATATCCTACAGTCATAGTCAAATACAAGTGAAACTCGACAAAGGATAGATTACTCAGCCAAAATTTGGACTGAATATCAACACGGAGAACACCAAGTTCCTTCAAATGTACTCCCTCAACAAAGAGCCAATCATCCTGGAAGGAGAGGAGTTGGGAGAGTAGCTGCGTTTACCTATTTGAACAACGCAATTTGACGTCACAGTGTACGAATCCTGATGCAAAGATCAGAACTGAAAAGGCAAGAATAGAATTAGTGACACTAAAACAACATACGAGGCGTTTTCAAATGAAACCGGACCAAACTGCAACAAGTGAACATACATACGATGCGCATGATGACGTCAATTTTGGTGTAAACAGCACATACCAAACGTCAAGTTTGCAAAATTTCATTATCCTTCGACTCAGTTTCCTCAGCAGTCCGTTGAAAATATGACGGGTGTGATACGGCATCCACCCAGAGTTGATTAGAGAGCGGTGATTCGGTTTCTAACAGCCGAAGGATGTCGACCAGTTGACATTCATTGCAAAATGCAGGCCGTCTATGGTGACAAAAGTGTGTTGAAGACAGCAGTAAATAACTGGACAACGATGATTAAAGAAGGACGTGAGTTAACGCAACAATATGCGCCTGACCTGCTCTCGGAAGATCTTTCGCTAACTCACGTTCATCTTTGAACATCGTTGATATGTGCTGTTTACACTAGAAGTGACGTCATCATGCGCATCGTACGCATGCTCACTTGTTGCAGTTTGGTCCAGTTTCATTTGAACACGCCTCGTCGATGGACCAGAAAAATTAAGATTCAAAGTTATAATATTCAACAACAGTGTCAAGTCGTGACAGCTCTATGGAGCCGAGTCATGGAGAACGACAAAGGTGATACAACAAAAACTCCATTCACTCGTTCAGAGATGTCTGCGAAGGATAATGCGCCTAAAGTAACAGGACATGGGCAGTAATGAAAATAGATGGAAAAGGAACCAACAACATCCGCTGGAATAACACATTAAGAGAAGACAATGGGGCTGGATATGGCATAACGCTGAGAAAGGCTCTATCCAAAACAGCTAGGTAGGTTCTTACATGGAATCCTCAAAGAAAGAGAAATTTACCTACAAACGCACGGGGAAGAGAATTGAGTCGGAATTGCGATTAAAGGGTTACACCTGGAGAGAGACAGAAAGAGTAGCCCATGACCATGTATGCTGGCGAGATGTGGTCAATACAGAGAGAGGAGCGAAAGGGTTTGATTGATTAATTGATTTTGTTTTGACTGATACTATATTTTTGGGATTGAGACTACATTGTTAGGACAAATACTATATTGTTGTGATTGATACTACATTGTTAGGACAAATACTATATTGTTATGATTGATACTACATTGTTAGGACAAATACTATATTGTTATGATTGATACTACATTGTTAGGACAAATACTATATTGTTATGATTGATACTACATTGTTAGGACAAATACAATATTGTTATGATTGATACTACATTGTTAGGACAAATACTATATTGTTGTGATTGATACTATATTGTTAGGACAAATACTATATTGTTATGATTGATACTACATTGTTAGGACAAATACTATATTGTTATGATTGATATTACATTGTCATGACAAATACTATATTGTTGGGATTGATACTACATTGTTAGGACAAATACTATATTGTTATGATTGATACTACATTGTTAGGACAAATACTACATTGTTATGATTGATATTAAATTGTCATGACAAATACTATATTGTTGTGATTGTTACTACATTATTATGACAAATACTATACTGTTGTGATTGATACTACATTGATATGACTGATACTGTATTGTTATGACTGATTCTACATTGTTATAAATATTACCGCATTGTTGTGTCTGACATGTTTTTTGTTATAACGATGCTATATTGTTATAACTTAAAGTACATTGATATAACATACTATAATGTTATGGTGAAAATACATTGTTGTGACTGATGCTATGCCATTAATGTTACTGCATTGTTGTGACTGATAGTAAATTGTAATAACAGTTACTATATTGTTGAGAATTATGTAATATTGTTATGAGCGATGCTGTATTGTTATAGCGGACTCTGAAACTTAGATACACTTTACAATTTGGGTGGCACTGAAGATGATTTTTTTTTCAATGGGAGACGTTAAAAATGATTTCTACATGTTATTTATGGTCATATTTAATTGTGAATATCGACAATGATGTGTAATGTTCATTGCATAATATGATACCTGCAGGATTCCATATGCCCCGGTGGGACCCATGCCATCTGTGTATTGGATCAACTCTCCGCCCCTGGATGATCTGCTCGCAAGGGCTGCGATTACTGATGCTTGAATACCTGGTCATGTGTAAAGATGTATAGATTTGAAGTGAGCTACTTAAATTCAGCCTGTTTGAAATGTTTATACAAAAAGACCTGTTTAATATATATACATTATTTTCTGATTCTTACATTATTGGTGCCCAGTATTAACCGAACTGAACTATACTCTATCTACCTGCAGCAATAAGGAATTGCGCTTGATCAACATGTGCATTAGTTGCAAGTATTAGCTCTAATTTTGCCAGGAAAAACGAGACTGTCTAGTGTCAAATGCAACTGAAACAGCTCTGCAGATGTGCAAAACGGACGACATTTCTACAGATAGAAGAATTTGAAGACGTTAAAAGATGCCTGGGAAGCGGAGTTGTGATCCTGACTGGACCTTAGTACAAGAAACACACAGATAACAAACGGAAGCAAATGATAAGCTTAAGGCAATACATTACAAAATGTACAATACATGTCAACAACCTCCAGTATTAGAATGGAGACGGAAGCAGTGACCTCAGCACTGAAATAGATATCTGAGACTTCTATAACAAGGACAGTCATCGTGACAGACGCGCAAGCCGTACTTCAGTAAGTACAGAAGGGATGGCTTAGGTACGAGTGGCTTGCAGCTGTTGAGGCTTCAAACCTCCAGGCGTTGACATGGATCTACTGTTCTGCTCCTGTCGGGGTTCAGGGCAATGAAAGAGCTGACATCATGGCTTCACAAGTTTCCATCATGGGCACATTATTGATGGATTAAAGTGACATTTTGAAATCAACCAATGATCGCCTGCTGGATGAGGACACCGCAATATATGAAGCAGCAGTCCACATACTGCAGTTTCGACATTAAACGAGGTTCGAACGGAGTGGTGCGCATAAGAGGACGGCGCAGGAGTATACAACGAACGTCTATAGGGACCATCAGCATCCATACCTTACGCCATTTGATGAGAGAGATTGAGTACCTATGGGTATGCCCGGAGTACAGTGACGTCGATTCTTAGAAACAGAAACAGAAATAACACAGGTGAATACGCTTCACCTGCCATTTACTTTATTTTAAATTGAGACATCGCCCGATACTAGAAAAGATGACTTTATCAATCAATAAATTCAGCAGACATCTGTTAAGTACACATAGTTTGATGCTGCCCTTTGATCGTCTTCGGTGTTAAATTGTCTTGTCTTAAGATAGGCAATCCTGGTGAGCAGATTGCTAACTGGATAAGCTTTAGATTTGATTCAGTTGGTGTACAAGTAGATACTGCAACATGAGTTCAACTGACTATCACTGTTTCAATTGTCAGGTATGAAAGAAGTTTATCAAAAACTTAAATTAACCTAAAAGGTAAAATAGATCTACAGTGAGCCAAGAAAGACTGAGTAACCTAGCATAACTGTCAATTGAAAGTGACTTTCGTGTAGATTTCAACACTGTCATTGACACATTTGCCCCAAATTGAAACCATGCGATTTTAAATAAATGTAAATATTTAAGCATGAATTTAATTTTAGTTTAAATACATCATCTCTGCCCCCCCCCCCCCACTTTAAAATACAATACTTGTGTTTGGGGGAGGGGGGAGGTAAGAGTTGAATACTGGACTTGTTGGAGGGATGATTTAGGAGGTGCCAAACTTGCCTTGTCCATGCTACGCCACTGGCACTGTACGCATATAGCACAAAGCGCGTGTGGCAGGTAAAAAGAATACATAACAGAAATACAAGAATAACATGGCATAACAGCAACACAACAGATTTGGCACAGAAAAAGTGTCCCCAGTTTCTCATGGCGCAGACCGCTATAATTGAACCGAAAAAAGTATAATAAGTAATAATCTTAACAATTATGCAATCATACGCCATCAAATTTGTGTTGCTGCATTCTGTGTTTTTGTGCTGCATCGTGTGTTGTTATGCTGCATTGTATGTTTTTGTGCTGCATTGTATGTTGTTATGCTGCATTGTATGTTTTTGTGCTGCATTGTATGTTTTTGTGCTGCATTGTATGTTTTTGTGCTTGCATTGTATGTTTTTGTGCTGTATTGTATGTTTTTGTGCTGCATTGTATGTTTTTGTGCTGCATTGTATGTTTTTGTGCTGCATTGTATGTTTTTGTGCTGCATTGTATGTTTTTGTGCTGCATTGTATGTTTTTGTGCTGCATTGTATGTTTTTGTGCTGCATTGTGTGTTTTTGTGCTGCATTGTGTGTTCTTATGCTGCATTGTGTGTTTTTGTGCTGCATTGTATGTTTTTGTGCTGCATTGTGTGTTTTTGTGCTGCATCGTGTGTTATGCTGCATTGTGTGTTTTTGTGCTGCATCGTGTGTTGTTATGCTGCATTGTGTGTTTTTGTGTTGTATCGTGTGTTGTTATGCTGCATCATGTGTTATGCTGCATCGTGTGTTGTTAAGCTGCATCGTGTGTTGTTATGCTGCATTGTGTGTTTTTGTGCTGCATTGTGTGTTGTTATGCTTCATTGTGTGTTTTTGTGCTGTATCGTGTGTTGTTATGCTGCATTGTGTGTTTTTGTGCTGCATCATGTGTTGTTATTTCTCTGTGTGTACATATGTGTGTGTTTCTGTGTATCTGAGTGGGTGTAGCTGTATTTATGTGTGTATGTATGTGTGAGTGTGTGTGTGTGGTTGTATCTCTATGTGTGTGTGTATGTGTGTGAGTAAGTTATGTGTCACTGTGTGTATTGGTGTATGTGAGTGTGTGTGTGTCTGTATGTGATTGTGTGTGTGAGTGGGTGTATGTGAGAGAGTGAGTGAGTGTGAGTGTGAGTGTGTGTGTGAGTAAGTGTGAGTTTGTTTTTGAGTGAGTGTATGAGTGTGGGTGTGCGTGAGTGTGAGCGTGTGTGAGTGAACGTGTGTGAGTGTGAGTGTGTTTGCTAATGTGAATGTTTATGAAACTGTGTATGTGAGTGAGTGTGAGTGTATGTGTGAGTATGTGTGTGTGAGTGAGTGTGGGTGTTTGTGCGAAGTACGTAATCAGTTTTAAAGTTTATGTATCTAAATGTTAAATTCGACTAAAGTGAGAAATACAGAGCAGCTGGGACATGAAGGCATTATTTTTTTTTCTTATTTTTCTTCTTCTTCTTCATCTTATTCTTCCGCTTATTCTTCCTATTATTCTTCCTCTTCTTCATCCTCTTATTTCTCTTCTTCTTCATTTTCATCTTCATCTTATCATCTATCTTCATCTTTATCTTCTTCTTTCTATTTCTCTTCCTCTTCTTCTTTTTCTTCCGCTACTTCTTCTTCTTCTCCGTCTTTTTCGTCTTCTCGTTTGCCCGTTTTCAGACCGACTCCAGTGTCTCTAACAAAGACATTGGTCATCTCGAGGCTCTGTACACTGTCCTAACATTTTCCATGGAAAGACATTGTTTGCTGCCACGTGCTACTGCTTTACCTAGTGTATGATGGGCAGGACTGATATATCATGGGAGCTGTGTCACAGGTACATAAGTCAGTAGTGCCACCCTGGATTTTCTTCTTCTTCTTCGTTCGTTCTCAATCTCCCACTACCAAGCCCTGGAAAGGCTTTGCAAGTAGCAGGATGTTGTCCAGAGAACGTAATGCGTTGTGGCGTGGTTTACAGCTTGAGGCACAAATAAAGATGCGTTCTAATCGGGTGTGTTCTGTGCATAGACGGAAAAAGATCCTCTGATCTCGTCTTGAGAGTTGGTGAAAGACTTTCGATGTGGCCAGAGGGATTTTTTCAGTTTGACTTGAACGTGGCCTTGATAACTGTTTTTGCCTTTTCATATGGTGTTGCTGTGTCACCTTGTTGTTCATTAAACTAAATGAGACAAGAAAAGAAAATACCCACATGAGATGAAAGAGCGATACGAGACAACAGATGGAAGGAAAGATGGGGGAAGACATGGTCATGAAGGTATGAGTAAGAAAACAGAAGCGTTTTGTATATCATGATTTACAGTTTTGATCTGCGACTTGCTGGTAGCATGCTTTGAGTACGTTCAATGCTGGTAGGTCGCTGTTCACATCCTTCTCAGAGGCTTTCACTCCTGTTGTGATCACATCAGAAATTAGTGAGTCTATTTGTTATCATTATTAGCATTATCATCATCACCATCGTGTCTCATGCTTCGGGGGGTTGACAGCAAGTCACTCACAATCATTTGGAATACTTTGCATTCTGATATTCAAACAGGCATTTTACTGTTGACCGAACGCTTGCCAGTACAAATAATTTTGATAGATTTTTAACTTGAATTATGATTTCCGGGCAGCGACCGTTAGGCGAACTCTTTTCGATTTCAAACTGCCAAGGTATTTATAACATGCTCGACACTGAACACGAGAGATCATGAGAATTGTTACCGGAAGATCGAAGTGAAAAAATCCCGGTCTCTACTGTGATTCGAACCCACGACCTCCGGTACCCGAGGCGGACACGTTACGTCGAAACCATTGAGCAACCATTTCAGCGCTTCAAATTTGATGTTATCACGACACCGTTAGTGCTATAGCTACTTTTCTACTCTCTCGTCCTTGTCCACTCTTTCCCCTTTTCTACGGAGTTTTATGTCCATTGAATTGTATCTGTCATTTCATTATTTTAGTTACCAGTCGTCGTCGTCGGTTTTTCCTTCAACGGTCTGGTTTTAAAAGACTCAGAAGTGTCTCACTCAATCTATGTCTGTCCTCTACTGCCTTTTTTATTTCAGCATATGACTTTACAGCTACATCTCTATAAACCTTGGTAATGAAGGTATTCCTTGACCGCCTATGCCTCTCTTGGCCTTTTTTTGTAATATGCACCGAAGCCTTGAACTGGCCCAAGGTGTTTCACAATGTGGCCAAGTCAAGACAGTCCTCATCTTCATGTCACTGTTTTCTTTTTTGGTACACTGCCTCTAACACCATTTTATTTGTATTATTATTTCTTTTTAAATAAATATTTATTTGCGTTCGCCATATTTCTCTATTCTCTAAGGCCGTGTGCTTTGCACTATGTTTTTATTTTGCGCATGTCGGCCCAGTGCATCCGACTTCGGCATTCATTTTATGTAAGGGTCTGCGTTCTCCTGCATTTTATAAGGGTTTGCTTTCGGGGGGTAACGGCCGATGCTGTGCTGGGGATCAAACCAAGAACCTTCGGCTGTGAGCCGTGTCACTTAACCACTATCCCACACCGGGGGACATACTATAACACGATATGGAATCATTCTTATAACTTGGTAGCAAAATGAACAAATAAGGAGGTTCATATTTCAACTGTGTGCGACATGAAAAGCTATGGGAAATAATGACAGCCATTGGGTTTGCGAAGCACATGATTCGACTGATAGAATCACTGTACATCAACCAAAATCAGAAGAGCCGGAGAGACGTTGGACTGGTTCGGGGGGCATACATACTCTCCCCTTATCTGTTCAATATCTTAACATAATGAAAGATGTCAAGAATGACAAAGAGTTTGAAAAGTTCGACCCGTTCGCAGTCGGCGGTAATGAAATACCAGAACTAAGATATGCAGATGACATAGCTCTCCTTTCGAAAAGCGCTGCGTAGTTCTAACAGATGATTATGTCGCTTAAATTATACAGGAAGGAACAAAATCTATTTATAAACACCGGGAAGTCTAAGACAATGAATGAGCATTGACAAAGCGATAACCACCAGACCTAAACCTATCCTAGATAAACAAAACGTTCAGAACGTCACGAGTTTTGAAATCTCGGCTCGACTTTAAGCAACAACGAAAATTGCCATAAAGAAATCAGGAGAAGAATGGTCATGGCACTACTAGAATTTTAAAAACCGTATCGCAGAACACGTAACAAAATGACAAAAATAAAGATCATGAGGACTTGCATCTTCCCAGTAGCAACGTACAAATGGGAGGCATGGTCAACCAAATAAATCCTACAGAAGTTGATTGAATCCTTTGAGCTAAAATTCTATAGGAGTGAGCTCAAAATACCATGGATAGCGAAGACAAAGAAACGATGAAATCCCACTGGAACTCGATTTAGAACAAAACTGGCTAGTAAACAACATTACGTCTAGGCAATGAACAGACTTTGGCCACATCAAACGTCGCAATGGTCTAGGGAGAACGATACTAGAGGGTATGAAATCTGGCAAAAGATGCAGAGGCGGACCGAGGAGAAGATGGACAAGGGACATTACAAAGGTAATGTGGTTGACAGTGGCAGAGGCGGGAGAGTTGACAATTGATCGAGTGTCTTACACATCTGATGTCATGAGAGCGATGTTCTGCGAAGGACATGTTACATGATGGTGATGGCGAGGTTACAAAAAAAATTATAAAATTAAAAGCAGGAATGACGAGGCGATCCGTCGTTGAATTGAAGAACGTATGGAAATCAATATAAATTAAGTCCAACACAAAAATATCTAAATTCAAAACAAAGTCCGTTTTTCTGTATGGAACTGATAAAACCGTGAACAAAGGCAACCATAAATCTACATACTTTTATAAATGGGTCCCTGTGCAGAATAGAAATATTTAAATGGAATATGGAGCTTGGGATGAAGCAAATGGGTTGGCGTTCTCTGGGCTACTTGATAATATTGCAAGACAGTCTTTGTTCTTGAATCACCAAGCCGAGACAAGTAGAGAGACACCGATACACACGTGGAGAAGAATGCTTGTCTCAAACATAAACGAAGCGAGGAAAACACAAAGAAGGCTCGAACAGATGGCCCAGAACACGATGACTTGGCGTGTATTTGTTGAAGACACGTGCTCCATGGGGAGCTCAAAGGTTTTGACTTATTACAACAATCTATGTTGGATAGTAATGCAGTATTTAGTTACTATTTTTTTTAAATTGACCTTAAACGGGGTAGGTAAAGTACTAGAAATGTTTACGAAGGTTCTTAATACAAACGAAGGTAGCGAGTGGGAGTAAGGTGGGAATATCACGATTTAGCATTGACTTCAGAGTACCCACGATCTGTAAAAGGTTGAGAATCCCTGATCTGCTTCAGCAAAAACTTACCTCCATATCTCTGCCCTCCTGGATTAAGATCTGCGACGTTGCCATAGCAATATCTGTAACCTGACGGGACATGATTATTAGTACATTACAATGGGAAATATACTTAACAGTAAGGTGAAACCACCATTATACATCCATGCTATTTCTGGTTTCAGTGTTTATCAGCTATCTGATCTGCAATCGAACAACTTTGTTTCAATTACAGTAACGATCTCACCTCCATTGGTTTGTCTATATCTCAACAGTGTAAGTAAAGCAAATATGTCATATTTGAAAGGTTGCAAGAGGAGTGAAATGGCAGTGAGGATGCAGGAAACAAAAGCAGAAATAAACGATTATAAAAAAAGAAAACAAGCTGAAATACCCGTACTTTACAAATCTAGCAGTTACATTGATGGTTGTAGGTAATCTAATAGTTACATTGATGATTGTAGGTAATCTAGCAGTTACATTGATGACTGTGGGTAATATAACAGTTACATTGATGATTGTAGGCAATCTAGCAGATACATTGATGATTGTAGGTAATCTAGCAGTTACATTGAAGATTGTGGGTAATATAACAGTTACATTGATGATTGTGGGTAATATAACAGTTACATTGATGATTGTAGGCAATCTAGCAGATACATTGATGATTGTAGGTAATCTAGCAGTTACATTGAAGATTGTGGGTAATATAACAGTTACATTGATGATTGTGGGTAATATAACAGTTACATTGATGATTGTAGGCAATCTAGCAGTTACATTGATGATTGTGGGTAATATAACAGTTACATTGATGATTGTGGGTAATATAACAGTTACATTGATGATTGTAGGCAATCTAGCAGATACATTGATGATTGTAGGTAATCTAGCAGTTACATTGAAGATTGTGGGTAATATAACAGTTACATTGATGATTGTGGGTAATATAACAGTTACATTGATGATTGTAGGCAATCTAGCAGATACATTGATGATTGTAGGTAATCTAGCAGTTACATTGATGATTGATGATTGTATGTAATCTAATAGTTACATTGATGATTGTGGGTAATATAACAGTTACATTGATGATTGTGGGTAATATAACAGTTACATTGATGATTGTAGGCAATCTAGCAGATACATTGATGGGTGTAGGTAACCTAGCAGTTACATTGATGATTGTGGGTAATATAACAGTTACATTGATGATTGTAGGCAATCTAGCAGATACATTGATGATTGTAGGTAATCTAGCAGTTACATTGATGATTGATGATTGTATGTAATCTAATAGTTACATTGATGATTGTGGGTAATATAACAGTTACATTGATTATTGTAGACAATCTAGCAGATACATTGATGATTGTGGGTAATATAACAGTTACATTGATGATTGTAGGCAATCTAGCAGGTATATTGATGATTGTAGGTAATCAAGCAGTTACATTGATGATTGATGATTGTAGGTAATCTAATAGTTACATTCATGATTATAGGTAATCTAGCAGTTGCATTGATGATTGTAGGTACTCTAGTAGTTACATTGATGATTGTAGGTAATCTAGCAGTTACATTGATGATTGTAGGTAATCTAACAGCTGCAGATATTAGTGATAATGTAATGAATTGTTATTCTCTTTATCAGTATACTATTTAATGTTGCTTTTTCTTCTTTTCGCTTTTCCTGCTTTACCTTTCATCGCATGTTATGAAGAGATCTCTCGAGCGAGTTCTACTGTGTGCCTCATGCACAGTGGCATTTACCCTCTCAGATATTTACGTAAATTATCTTTTTCTTGGTCGGTCTTTGGTCTTTCTGTTTGCTATGGGGGTTGCTATGTGATGGTTGTCTTGTTACGCGTCAAACAATTTTAGTTCCTGTTTATTAATGTACGCCAGTCTAACACTGGTGTTGTTCCCGCTAGCATCCTGTTGTCATCGTTTCTGATCTTGCCTCCCATTGTTACACTAAATATTTGTTGCTGGAATTTCATTTTTGTTGTAAAGATTTGTAGATTTTCAATTGATGTTAGTGTCCAGTTTTGACATTGGTAGAATAATGTCGGGACGAAAATCGTTTTATATAAAGCGCTTGTGGTAGTTATTGTCATCATCATCATCACCATAAACAGTCCAATAACCTAGAAGGTCGTTCAGGCCCCGTTCGTGTAGTTTGTAGTACCAGCTCACACCATACAACAACGGTGTGTCTTTGGCCACAACCATCTTGACGGAGCTAATTTCCCTCCAGGTGGCAGTTCATTAAAGTTGTGTCTAAATTTGCAATTAAGTATTGGTTTTAATTGTCTAATGTTCTGATTTGCCTTATTGCATATTTGGTGGGACTTTCGCTGTGATTCTTCCGTCTCCTGATTTTCTTTTCTTACCTAAGTATGTGCAATTTTGTCTCTCTTCCATCTCGTATCATTTACATATCTTTCACCTGATTTGCTGTATCGATTAAATGTGAGTTTACTGACTGAGTTAAACTAAAATTGTAAAACAAGTTGAAAATGATAAAAGCAGAAACTGTCAAGAGTTAATGGTGAAATACGAAGAAAATATGAAAATATATACTTTTAATATTTTCTTAATATTTCTCCATTGCCTCGGACATTTTCTCTGTCTAGTATATTTGCCATCACGAATTGTCGTTGCGATCCTATGGCGAGTCGACTTATATTTTAACTACTCGCCTGCAAATCATATGACTATTTATCACGCCAATTTGATCTTGATTTTGATGACCCGTTCCTCAGCGTAGCTGCGGATCCCAACTTCGTCTTCCTGTTTTGGGCCACGGATGTCCAGTGCGTGGCAATTGCTCATCTAGAGGCATCTCTGATGTTGCAGCGTACAGCAAGGGCATCTAACCAACGCATTGGAGATCTTACCTTACCTCGGGAGTACCAGGCTGCTGTCGCTGTGCTTCATTGACCTTTCTTTCGTCTTAACATGTGACCTGTGCGTCTATACTTTGCCTTATCTGCATGGAATACCTTATCCTTGACCAGAGGCAATCGTCTTATGTCAGAATTGAGGAGACCGTGCATACGCTGGTTCCGGCCAAGCGTCTCTCAAGGGAGGCCTGGGTCACATACAATTTGTCCTCTAGTGATTTTGTTAGTGTCCACATCTCAGCATCGTATCACATCGCGAGAAGTATAGTGGAATTAAAAAGGGAGGCTCGTGGGTCCTGGTCATGGCAACCTTTCAGGACCGTGTTAATAGACGAGAAGGATGTCCAACCTATGCGGCGACGTCTTGTCAGTTCAGGTTCCAGGTTATTCTGCATATTCAGAAGGCGTCCAAGATAAATGTACTGGTTGACATCCTCTAATCGTGCATGGCCAAGGAAGACTGGATCACAAGTGGCGAAGCGATCGAGCAACACTTTGGTTTTCGAGACGTTCATCTCCAGTCCCGCTTTCTTGTATCTCCATCTAGTATCTGCATAATATGGTTGTCTTCTGGTGCTGACTGTGATGAGCACTATGTCATCGTCAAATCGAAGATGTTTGAGGCGTCTACCGTCAATAAGGATGCCAAAGGTGTCACAGTTGCATTGGCTAATGACTGGTTCCAAACATGCGGAGAAGAGGTTTGGTGAGATATGATCGCCCTGGTGGACCCCTTTATCGCGCCATACTTGTAAAATATAGATCACACGTCACTGAGGGAACGCAGGAAATTGACTGGTTCCAAACATGCGGAGAAGAGGTTCGGTGAGATATGATCGCCCTGGTGGACCCCTTTATCACGCCATACTTGTAAAATATAGATCACACGTCACTGAGGGAACGCAGGAAATTGAATGGTTCCAAACATGCGGAGAAGAGGTTCGGTGAGATATGATCGCTCTGGTGGACACCTTTATCACGCAATACTTGTAAAATATAGATCACACGTAACTGGGTAAACGCGGGAAATTGACAAAGAACTATTTGCTATTGTTTCCTCCATAGTTTTGTGTGAAAGGTATATTTTGGCTAGCAGACCTGTTCATTTGAAGGCCTGACTCGTAGTGAAATGGCGAAACTATTTAGAACTGAACAAATTTTGCAAGCATTAGAGGATGACTCTGAAAACAATTATAGGAATGACAATGAACCTGAAGATGTCGGATTAAAATCGAAACCTTTATCCTGCATAAGAGAAGAAAAGAAGGGAATAAAAAATTAAAATAAATGGCATAGCAATAACATTATTGTAAACTCATTTTATTTCTTCCCAAAAAGAACAAACGTTTCTTGTTAAAACAAATATCGTAGATTTGCTTTTTTTAATTCAAAAGGGAAACAAGTTTCAGATCAAATTATTCATGGGCACAAATATGTGCGTGTGTGTGTGTATATATATATGTGTGTCTAAACATGTTTGGTGTGTATATTCTTTGTTCGTTTATTGCCTTGTGCCGGCAGTTCCAGGTTAGTGTTTAAATTCTGTTAACAGTGTTAGTAGTTTGTTATGAGTGTTTTTGTCTGTTTTGGGGATATTATTTAACATTACTGCTCTGAACTTGTCTACTTTGGGTTTTGTGTGTTTGTTTATTGTCTGCCTAATTGCTTCTAAATTTGTTGCTTCAGTTTTGCATTGAAAGAATATATGTTGTTCAGTTTCTGTTATGTTCTGTCTGCATAATTTGCACTTGGGTCTGTATCCTTTTTTGGATTGAATTGGTGTTAAATTAGATAGTATGTATGTAACTTCTTTAGTTTTGGATGATACTTTAAGTGTGTGAAGGCTACTGAATTTATATGTATAGTCTGTAATGAAGTAATTGAATCCCCATTTTATTATATTTTTTAGTGCAGGCTCTTGGGATTGTACTATTTTTTAAAATAAATAGCTGTTGTTTCTTCTTTAACTAACTGTTCATTATTTCGTATATACCTAATGCGTTCTTTATAAGAAGGTGGTAAGCGTACCCAAAAATGGGGCATATTATTATTTAATATACAGAGTTTGGTAATTGTAACAGACCCTCTGCTTGCCCTGGCCGCGATCTAACTTAGAACATTCTCACACTCATCCACATCATCATGACCATACTCAGTAAATGACATATCACACAGCAGGTGGCATATTTATTATATCATACTCATATCATACAATGAGTAGAGAAATTACAAACACAATATAATACATATCTTAACTAAACATTCTACTAAAACGGGAATTGTAAGCATTAGCTATTGATGGAATTCCCAACTATCTAAAAACCCAGTTCTATTGCCTTGCAATTACATCACACACACATCGCCTTAACTGCGTCTTCAACACACCTTATAAAATACTCTTTCTCACTGAAATCCCCTTAGGCGGGCGATCTCGACATAACTCGTTCACAATGTGTCCTTGCTTACAAACACACGTTCAGATTATCTATTAATGCAAAACTCACACACCTATTTGAGCGATCCTGTTCTATCACTAAACATTCGCCCAACCGTCAATCAATCGCTCCTCTATTTAAGTCGGTGAGTTAAACATACTATCCACATTCAGTCTCTCTCTCTCTTCCATACAGCCTCTCTCTCTCCCCAGCCTGTCTCCATCCCTCTATCCAGCCTCTCTCTATCTAGCCTGTCCCTCTCTCCAGCCCCCCCGAGCTAAACTTTGTCTCGAGTTATATATCCTCAAGCAAGGCCAGAGCTTGACCAATCGATCTCAGGTATGGTCATCTTCAATCCAATTGGACCGAAACACTTTGCCCACCTGTCATTCATTCTCTCGCAGCAAGCCCCGCTGCCAATTTCGTCTGTCAATCAATCTCCCCCTACCAAAATCGGAAGGCCAGTGGTCAGTTTCTATCTGTCCACATTCCTTAACCCAACTCTGTTCTCCTTTGCTGAGACAGTGAGTGACCTTGACATGCATTCAGGTAGCTTTAAGCTTTAACATGTTCAGGCATCCTAAACTCCCCTTGCTCCGGCGGGAACTGTTACATAATTTTGATCCCACGTAATAGTGTGCTGGTGGGTACTCATTTGGGTTTGCGAATATTTCGCTTAGAAATTTGATTCTGAGGGGTTGAATTTTTGTTTAAATGTTTTGTAAGGCAATTTCGCCTCGCTTTTTTGTCTTGCATTAATGTTTTAGATTGTATGCTATGTATTGCATATCTAAATATGAAGAACCTAATGAGCATGTTTACTTCTTTAGTGGTCGTTATTGGGGGACTAAATATGTTGCATGTAGAGATTAGTTTATGTATAATGAAATTATTTATTATTATACTTCTGAATATTGCTGTGATCTTATATTTATATTTTTCTAACTTATTTTGGATCTGTTCTGTTAATTTTCGCATTTCTTTATTTTTATTTAAGGGTTTGCCTGAAAATCTATTCCATATATTTTTAGTTTATTTTCTTGCATTAGTTGGAAGGGGGAATCTGTTTTAAATTTCCACTTTCAGTTTCCGGTAATTTTATAATTTTAATATATTTATTTTAGAGCCACTCTGTTTGCCAAATGTTTCAAATGAATTTAGTATGTTTTCTATTGATGGAAAAAATGCAGTGTCTTCTGTGTATGCTATAAGTTTGTTCTCTCCTATCCCTGGAATATGTGTTCCTTTAATGGTATTGTCTTGCCTAATTTGTTTCGAATATTGGCTCCAATACTAAAACGTCTAGTAACGGTGATGAGGCAGCTCTGTCTTACCGATCTAGTTATTTGTATTGTGTCTGTAAGTGTATAGTTTATTAATAATCTACTCTCAGATATGCTATATGATTTTGACGCAGTTTGTAAAATATTCCCCCATGTTATTTTCTTCTAGTGTTTTGTAGGTATTCTCATGTGAGACCCTATCAAATGCTTTCTCATGGTCTATAGATAGTATTGCTGACTGTGTGTCTTTTTTTAAAATGTATATTGGATTACGACTCTTAAAAAATGCTCGTTTTTAATTATACTTCTGATGTGTACACTACATTGCCGGTCTTCATGAACAAGACGTTTTATGAAGGGTTTAAGTTTTAATGTTAAAGCTTTCGTTTGAATTTTAGAATCTGTATTTAGTATGGAGATAATCCTATAATGTTTAACTTCATTTTTATCTGTATCAGGTGTATGTATTAATGTAATATAGCTGGTAGTTCCACTGTCTCGAACGACTCTTGCAAGACGCTGAGAAGGAGTGGACTCAGCACGTGAAAAAACGTGGAGTAAAATTTGGCAGTCAGGCCATCAGGGGCCAGGACTCTTACCCTTTTGAAAAGAGTTGAGAGAGAGTCAGATTGTCTAAGGTCAGCTGTTCACTGAGAGTTAGCTCGTTCAAGCGCTTGGTGAAGGTCTCACGACTTTCACGTGGGCTCTGTTGGTGATCTCTTGGTCGAATATAGGTCAGCGTAATAATTGCGGAACCTTGACCTATTTTATTGGTTTCCGTAATAATGAAACCGTCCTTGATTGCTGTTAACGTCTGCTGATAACGTCTACTGAGTTGTATATTTTGTTCGATCGATAGATATTGTTTGTTAGGTGTTTCGTGTGTTATTGTGTTAGATTTAATCCTTACTTGTGCCATCTGTTTGATATGTCATTCTCATCAATCAAAATGGCGCCATTTTTTTTATCTCGGATGCATCCTTAACTCTGGGTTACCTGTGTCTTGGTTGTTTTTAAAATTTTCTATTCGCATTTCTCTGGTATTGTGTTTTAGTCCCATGTCTTCTATTACCTTGCATTTTTCTCCCAACCACTGTTCTTTGGCCAGCCTGCACATTGTATGTATCTCATTGTGTAGTGATGAATATGCAGGAGTGTTTTTAGCCGTCTTTCTATCTGCCATTTTAGTTAAGATGTCATCTGTCATCCATTCTTGGTTTTTCCTAAGTTCTTTATCTGGTACCGATTTATTTGCTACTTGGATAGTGGTTTTTATACGTTCCCATTTAGCCTTTATTCTCCGCTCTGTGTTTCCTTCCTTGTCCTCTGATTGTAAGTTTTCATACATCTTCTTTACTGCTATCTGGTACTTTTGCCATGTATCTGGTTGTTTTAGCGCTGACCTATCTTTATTAAGTGTCTTTGTTCCCCTGCTCTCTGTGCTATTGAGTTATATATCCACTTTCATACAAACTGGATTGTGGTCTGAATTGATGTCTGCTTCTAGGTATGTCTGGATGTTGTTCAGAATATTTCTAAATATGTGTCTGATCATAATAAAATCAATTTGATTTCTTGTCCTATTACCTGGGCGTTTCCATGTATACAATTTTCATATCTAAAATATGAATGTCCGTTAGGTCAGGTCAGGTCATCCCGTAACCAGCGAGGTCGTTAGGGCACAAACGAAGACATTCCCACACCTCACGTCATCCTTCTCTGTCGGCGGTCGCTCCCTGTGCCTCTTCTGATCGGAGATTGGTTCATTCTTTTATGTTGTCCTCCCACCTCTCTTTTTGGGACGGCCTCTTCGTCGTCTGCCTTACACCTTTCCGCGCAGGATCGTATTTGCAAGACCATTTGATCTCGATATGTGACAGTACCAAGCAAGTTTCATTCTTTTGACAGTTGCCGAGAGGTCTTAAAAAGGCCCGATTGTTGTAATTCTTTCTTGTATTTCCTTATTTGTAACTCGATCTTTGTTTAGAAGTCTTCGGAAACATCTCATCTCCAAGGCCTGTATCCTCCGCTGCAGGTCAGCTGTAATTATCCATGCCTCACAACCATAAAAGAATATTGACAGATGGAACATATAAAAAACATATACATCCACAGGGAAAATTTGCTTATTTGTAAATAGCTTATGGTTAAGTTCAATGCTGTATTTATCTTCAAATAAAAGTGCCGTTAAAAGAATATAAGGCTGATCGTTACGCCGTTAAGATGGATGGCTAGGCAAAGGCTAAAACAAGTTTCCACTAACACCTCAATGACATTTATAATAATACCGGCCCTCGGGTCACTAGTCGTTTCAATAGTCCTCTACACCAAGGTAAGGTTGATATCAGTCACTGGCATTGTGTCTTGTTCTGGCGATGATGGACATCAGTTGTAAGCTCGAAAATGAATTAAGCTTACTTATGGGATGCCATAAATCTAATGGTTTGAATACATTACTTACATTTGGGTAGGATCCAATGTGTATTCCTTTCTGTCGCTCTCTTTTCCCACCTTTCTCTTAAACTTCGTTTATTTTTATATCTATTATTATTACTTTTATTATTATTATTATGTTTCTAAATTAATGTCTGCATCTTTATATATATATCATGCTGTGACAAATGAGCTCTATACCATTTTGCTGCTCAGACGTTCTTTGTTTTAGGTTTTATCATTTTAAATTATGGAAAGGGGAGATGTGGTGAAAATATTAGCAGAGCAGCCAGTTAGAGTGTGCGATCCGATGGTAACATTCTAAAGTTTACTCAGCTGTAAACGAGCAAGTGACTCTGCCCTGAATCAGGGAGCGTAATACCGCATAGAAAGGAACCCTTCTTCTTGTAACGCTGATGAACTAGTACAATGAAGTCTGTAACACGTCTACCATTAAGGTAGTATATGTTGGGGGACTATGTGTGTCTGTGGTGTAGTTGTGGCACTGATATTGTTTTACCTGCCGCGTCACTGGCAGTCACAGCGTGTAGGAGAAGAAGTACCAACATTTCTTGGCTTCACGATACAGCGTGCACTCAATAGTGTAACTTCACTTTCTTGCTGAACTGAAACGACAAATTCAGTGCAACTGCCACATGTGAAGACAAAGGGTATAACAAAAGGGTATAACAAAAGGGAAAACTCCGTTGTAGATGGGAGGTTGGAACAACGGGGAAAATACTAAAACAATTCACACAATTAAAGTACTTAGGAGTCATCATAACTTAAGATAGACGAGTAGTTGTCGAAAAGGCCACTTTTTTTGTTGTTTAACCAAATTTAAGAAGAGTTTGTAGAACATTGCAGCCATATATCCTTTGAGCAAAAAGTGATAGAAGGCAACACCGACTGAAGATTGCCCGAATCAGAAGAAATCGAATAACTATGTGTTTAGATAATTCTACTAACTGAATGTTGACAAAGGACGTGATAGCATGCACGGATTGACCTGGCACTTAAGGACCATTTTAGGAAACACATTAACTGCAGCTCCCTCTGTTATTTTCCAGTATTCTATTTCCGCTTTTATCAGTTATCACAACAATTATCAATTCCACTAAATCGAAGAATCAAACACAACAGTTATTCCCGAACAGCAAGTTTTATCTTTGAGAAACATCATTATCAAAATTGTCCTTATTATGAACATATATTATTTCTTTCGCGTCAGACTACAGATGGCCGTGAAGAGATTCTTTTGCAGTCTATGGTTTTTTTGTGTGCATTTGAAATGCTTTCATATTTGGACAGGTATTCGGGGACACGTTCTTGTCTAACATCCTTTGATGATGTTATATGAAAATACAAAACAACTCATCATGGTCCTCCACTGATCTACACTCCACAGCATGTCCACTAGGTTATTATCTCCTTAACTTAATGGTGCAACAACTTCTGTTTTGTGTTTTTGGTGTTCAGTCTATCTCATATAGCACGTTTTCATCGTTGTTAGTGAGAATTGTTTATTTTTGATTGGTCTACGTTGTTGTTGATACTTTCCCTAAAGTTTCTTGGAAGCCTCATATAGTCCTGATGTATGGAGCGGAAGCCTGGAGGATGACCAAAGGCAATGACAGGAGACTGCAGGGTTTTGTCAACAGATGCCTGAGAAAGATCATTGGTATTAAATGGATTGACAGAGTTACGAACGACTGACTGAAGGAGAGAGCAGGACAAGGTAAACTGGAACAGGAAATCCTAGGAATAAAGTGGAGATGGTTGGGCCATGCATTAAGAAAGTCCCCGGCCAGTATCACCAGGCAATCCCTGTCATGGAACCCCCAGGGAAGGAGAGGCATAGGCAGACCAAGGAATACATGGAGACGAGATTTGGAGGCGGAAGTAAAGAAAACAGGAAAAAGCTTAAAGGAAGGTGAAAAGATTGCACAGAACAGAGCTGCTTGGCGAGGGTTGGTTGATGGCCTATGCACCACTGGCTGAAAGAAGGTGAAAGAGAGAGTGCGAAATGAAAGAAAACAGCAGCAATAACGATAACGTCTTTAACAAAATAACAGAAGATCAATTTTAAGATGACTTACCGAAAGAGTATTGCGTGTGCCAAACTTCAAAAGCAAAGTACAATTCGTAATGGCCAGTCACAAGAACAGTTTAAAGGCAGTGACACTGCTGGAAGAGTGCAGTACAGTCATTGGTCCATTGTGTCAGCCAATGTCTATATTTCTAACTCGTGTTTAGAAAAGGCATGAAAAAATATTCCCCACGTACTTAATATATTTCTGTCATTTATTCTTTGTTCATTCTTTCATTACTTTCAAAGCATTGCTAATTGTTTTTCCTTTTTTCCCCTTCTTTTTCTCCTTGAACTGGCACCTTTCCTTCCTAGCTGCTGTTATGGTTTTTCGTCCACCCCCCCCCCCCCCCCTCTTAGCCACACACAAAAGATCATCTGCGCAAAGGATGCTTCATAATTATAATGACACTTCCAATCCTGCCGCGAGCATGCACGAGCCTCATCAGCCGCTTACTCCAACACCACTTGTGATTCAAACATGGGCCTGTACAAACAGGCAACAACGTAGATGTTACATATTTATGTCCCCTTGTTTGGCGTGTCTGCTGTATCTCACCTGCTGCAAATATTGTATTAGCGATTATTTCTAAACAGAGGCTGGTTATAGAGCAATCGCTTTTAGCGACTAAGTACGGCGCTAAATTTTTGTTACTGGTACGATCCAGACGACACAGCTGTAAATGGTTTCCTTGTTAGGGAAGGAAAGGCAACGAGGAAGAGAATTGACCACCCAACCTCATTAACAAGCAGGGGTCTTGTGCAAATGTATTTTTAACGCTTCATCCCCAACAGCAGTGTCTGATAAGGGAGTACCTTAATGTTTATCTTTATTTAAACGGTAAACTTCGCGTTTTATTGAATCTACGAAAGGTTTGTCCTTTAGAAAATAAGGAAATCAGCGAATCTGTATTCTGTAATAATCTTGATCTTGATGGCCCGTTCCCAAGCGTAGCTGCGGGGCTCAACTACGTCTCCAGCGGACACTGCTGTTTTCGGTCACGGAATTTCAGTGGACTCAACCAGAGACGTCTCGGATGTTGTTCCGCACAGCAAGGGAGTCGGACCGACGCATTGGAGGTCTTCCCGATCTATATTTGCGCCGGGGGTACCAGACTGCTGTCGATGTGTTCTTTCGGTCATTGTTTTGTCGCGACATGTGACCTGCCAATCTATGTTTTGTTTTGTCTGCATAGATTATGTTAAAGAATGACAAGAAGTTTAATGAAAACACAAAAGCGAGAATCTCTTATATTAATATCTGTTGATCGGATATTACGTGGCAGGATTGATAATTTTTATATTCGACATTTCTGTAATTTCTACCATTGTGAGCCATAACCAGAACAGCATTTACTTTTCATTTTCTTTACTACAACTGCACTCACAATTTAGCACAGGCATTTCCCGGCATGCTACAGAACGTAGCCAGGGAGAGTGCCATGTTGGTCGTTAGAGGATATTACGCAATATTTAAATTATAAAGAGTTGCCATTTTTGGTATTTGTTGCTAAATTAAAATGAATTTCCAAGTTTAGTACACTAGAGCAAATGAAATTGCATAACCAGCTGTCACAATTATTGAAACACCCTAACATAAACTTGTGCACAAAAAGAATGCTAATCAACAGAATATTCATGCTAACTCTCTGTTACCAAAGACAAACGTGGACTTTAACAAAAACTCTCTGTACAGGTGTGGAGTCCTTATCGTAGAGGAGATATAAACATGCTAGAATTGATACAAAGAAGCGCGACAAAACTGATAGTGGGATTCCAGAACTACAGTTACGAGGAAAGACTCAGAAAAACCGGCCTACAGTGTCTAGAAAAGAGAAGAATTCGAGGTGACTTAATACAGGTTTATAAGATAATCACAAGAAAGGTTAAATTAGACTATAACACGTTTTTTGTCAAAGTACAATCACCCTCAAAAATAAAGGACGCAGCTTCAAATTAAATAAAGAAAGGTCCAGATTGGATATTAGGAAATATTTATTTAGTCAGGGAGTGGTGAATGCTTGGAATGATGAGATATTAACATATTGATATCATGTATGCTAATGTGTCAGAGGCTATTGTCAGAGGAAAAGTATGAACCACTACAGCAACAAATGGAGAATGAAACGGAGCGCAGCTTAGAAATATGAAAATCAGAAGTCGAAACAGCCCTGCAAAAGACAGCAAGAAAAAAATAAGGCAGCAGGCATAGATGGTATTAACAGAAATGCTGCTGGCTTACAGTACAACTACAGTAGACTGGCTGACCAGAATATTTAATGTGGTCTGGACGTCGAGAAAGGTACCGACAGATTGGCAACCAGCAATGATCGTTCCCATCCGAAAAAAAGGCGATAAGCGAATGCAAAGCGTATAGGGGAATCTCTCTTCTAAGCCACATAAGCAAGACATATGCAAAGATGCTAGTAAGAAGATCAAGACCAACACTGGAACCCCAACTAGGAAATAATCAGTTCGGGTTCTGGAAAGGAAAGAGCTGTACAGACGCAATATTTACATTGAGACAAATATGTCAAGGTTTTATAGAACATGATGGAAACAACAGCCTTATATTCATAGATCCAAAAAATGTGTTTAATAGAGTCAACATAAGTCAATTATGGAAGATGCTGGCAGATCATGGATTGCAAGGTTCTCTATTTAGTAACATCAAAGCCCTATATCAGGACAGCCAAAGTGCAGTAAAAACAACAGAAGGTAGGCCGAGTGGTTCCCCATTTCACCAGGCGTCATAGAGGGCTGTGTTCTCTCACTACTCCTCTTTGTCCCTTATATTAATACAATCACAAAGGAGGCAATTACAGAACAGGAAAGTACCAACGAATTACTCTTTGTTGAAGACCAATGTGTGATCCAGTCTAATGAACACAACCTACAACGTCATATTTGACTCACTCTACTTGAACTGTGAAACGTGCAATGTGAATTTCAACACATTAACAAACTGAGAAAATGAATATAGATAGAAAGCACACCACACTTGATATTCATGTGGATGAAACAAAAATAAAGCAAGAATGTATGTATTTGAAAACTGTTTTTTACTGATGGTTGCAGACTGGACAGAGAGATATAGATGAGAGTGCAAACGCTGTCAAATGCCAGCTGTCTCCACTACTAAGACACCCCAAGATTTTGCTCCAAGCAATAAAAACAGATGATAAATAGTATCTTCATCCCAATCATGTGCTACCAGTGTCAGACATGGGTATTGAATAAGGCCCAGGGACGAAAGTTAGCTACCTGCGACATGCGGTGCCTACGAAAGGTACCTAACAACAACAGAAGAGACAATCACAAATATGAGTATTTGGAAGAAGCTTGGAACAATTCCCTTCCTTCAGCACATCAAGCAGGAAAGAATGAATTGGTTTGACCATATTGTGAGAATGCAACCGGACCCACATTGTTCATGCAACCTTCCACAGGAGAACATCAGGAAGAAGGGTAAGAGGTAGGCCGAGAAAAAGGTGGATAGACGGCGTAAACGAGACATGCCGTAAATTGGGGAAACATTTGACTCGGGCCGCGAGAGAGGCGAAAGACACATATATACCACGACACCGGGCTACAACCTGGTAGAAAGTGAGACGACACTGTGGTACAACCAGGTAGAAAGTGAAACGACACTGGGCTACAACCTGGTAGAAAGTGAGACAATACTGGGCTAAAACTCGGTAGAAAGTGAGACGACACTGGGCTACAACCCGGAAGAAAATGAGACGACACTGGGATATAACCTGGTAGAAAGTGAGACGACACCGGGATACAACCTGGCAGAAAGTGAGAGGACTCTGGGCTACAACCCGGTAGAAAGTTAGACGACAATGGTCTTCCAACTCGGTAGAAAGTGAGACGACACTGGGCTACAACCCGGTAGAAAGTGAGACGACAATGGTCTTCCATCTCGGTAGAACGTGAGACGACACTGGGCTACAACCCGGTAGAAAGTGAGACGACAATGGTCTTCCAACCCGGTAGAAAGTTAGACGACAATGGTTTTCCAACTCGGTAGAAAGTGAGACGACACTGGGCTACAACACGGTAGAAAGTTAGACGACAATGGTCTTCCAACCCGGTAGAAAGTGAGACGACAATGGTCTTCCAACCCGGTAGAAAGTTAGACGACAATGGTCTTCCAACTCGGTAGAAAGTGAGACGACACTGGGCTACAACACAGTAGAAAGTGAGACGACACTGGGCTACAACACAGTAGAAAGTGAGACGACACTGGGCTACAACACGGTAGAAAGTGAGACGATAAAAGAAAAGACGTAGAAGAGTGACGGGCAGATATTATGTACGGGTCCGCTAGTAATAAAAAATTTTCTAACGGAAAACAAGGACATTCTACTTTGTTGAGTATCCTGCTACAAGAAAAAGTTGAATTAAAATGGGTTTTATGCAATCAAAGCTTGCTATAAGGGAGATGCGAGCAATCTAGAAATGAAGAACAAATAGCGTCCCAGACTGCTATGTTATGTTTCTTAAAATCGACTTCACTTCACCCCGGGCGTACCCAAAGTGCTCAGTTTCTCTCAGCAAATAGATTATGGTGTAGATACTAATGGTTCATGTAGCTCGTTAGTTGCACAAACTCCTACTCCCCCTTCTCGTGTGTCCCTTTGTTTGATCCTTGTTTGATTTTTTCAAATTTTCATTCTGTAAATAGCTGATTCATCTATTACGGACGGTAATTGACCTCTCTCTGTCTCTATCAGAGAAGCCCCAACCTGATTTCTCCCTGCAACGCACCAATCCAGAGGTATATATGACAGGATGACCCGCCTGAGTGTTACCACTTATCAGCTGGTTAGCCTCAAGCTCAACTTTCCCGTTGCATCACTATCTGCGCATGTCCTGCCTAAAGTTAGGATAGTTCCGTTGTAATCTGCCATTCTATCACTTGTGTTGACCCGTTTTTAATCTAAAACATTAAATGTGATTAATTGTTCGATTGTTTTCTCTGCTCGTGCTATCCATGACATTTCTCAACTGAATCTTGTTCTCTTGATACATGAGGTGTTACTGTGCAGTAGACAGGAGCCGAAGATGCAGCACAGAGGATAAACTGACAGACAACAGCCAGAGACTCATGTCTGACTGCTCGCATCAGGGTTAGCGAACCAGACAGTATCAAGACCCTATCCATCCTCCAAGTGGCGGCCCTGTAAACCAGCTGCACTAGTGTGTCTGGCTAAGAGAATAGAAATCGCAGTGGGAAGGCAACCATGGTACCCAAAAAAATCCAACTGAAATCGGATGTGTCGGGCAGAAAGGTTTAGAAATTGCAGCATCCCTGTAAACCACGACACAACGTTCTTTACATGACGAAAGCCGAAGAAGAGAAAGAAGAAAAAGAAGAAGAGGTACTGCGGTTGTCTCCGGTCTGTGCCAATTTATATCCGGATGTCACAGGCAGACATGCATGTCTTAGCATGTTTTCCATCCTCAAAATGGATGTTTCTCTTGTACCACCCAGAAGCAGTCCCATTTCTTCATTCTAGATGCATTCCAACGTTTGATGGTGTGAGGATGCCTAGTCAGTGATCAACTACTGATAATAACACCTGACAATAAAGGATAAAAAGCAGTCGCTGTTCTAATAAATTCCCCTAATATCTGGGTATTGAGATTGGACTCTAGTGTTCAGTGTCGAGCACAATAAAAATACCTTGGCTAGTTAGACACCGAAAAGAGTAGGCTTAACGGCCGCTGCACTGACAGAAATGCAAGTTAAAAATCTACCTAAATTATTTGCATTGTCCCCGAGGCCAAGTAAGCCGCAGGAAGTTGTAACATAACTACTACATATAGCCGAAGCATTCGGCTACCTGGCAACATACATTAACATGCCTGTATGAATACCAGGATTCCAAATATATTCTGGAGAGCTCCTAGCCCTTGCTTGCACCTTTATATGGTTTGTACGAAGGGGTACCTATGTTACCGGTTGCGATCAAACGTTGCTCCGATGTATTTCAATCTGTCAATGACACATCCAGCAAAGCTAATGTCATGGAGATTGGTCTTCACTATACAATTGTTCAAGGATCATGCCATCACACATTCCTTGTTAAGATTTATCTGGGAAATGGAATACCCCACAATGGTGGGATTGTCTGCAAAGTCTTCTGGATGTATGTGACCATATCAGGCCTATCTGAACCAGACTTGTATATCAAGATGCCATCTACATAAGTTGATGATTAATGTAGCTGTGTGGGTTGAATTATTAGCCATTTTATAATATTTGAAAATAGTGGAGACAGTATATAGTGGACATCCGTTGCAGTTGACATTTTCTGTTGATGGTGGCCGAATTCATTGTTGCTACACCTTCGATGACTATAAACGCCAGTGTCTTTTACTGAGGAGACAGAATATAATCGTTGTGCCATACTGCACATGTAACAAGTGACACAGAAAATAAATGTGTCGCCGTACATATGAATGGAAACTACATCGTTAAAATGTGATACAGAAGCAACGACTTCCAGAGCACAGAATGAGTAGAGGCCTCCAGTAGCGATCTCATGCACATAAAGGACAGAAAACGGCAAGTTAACAAAATAGTTAAGGTGATTCATTCTTGGATTATTTCCAGCTTATCATTTTCTGTGTTGGGTTACAATGTCACATAGCCCTCACCAGATAACAATCTGCAGTATTTATTTAGGTAATCCGTGTGACAGTCATTATATATTTGTAAGGAAATCCACACTGAAAGTAATGCATCCTGGTACAGAAAAGGTTGAACAAAATCCGTGATGGCAGCCGTAATGTTATGTTATGCAAAACCGATATAACTGAACTCCATGAAGATCCATAGATGCTTAATTTTTTTCATGAAAAGGTGAATAGTATGTATGCTAGTAAACTATCAGCGGTAATTGCTTTCAATGAACTCTGGCAAAACAACATGATAATTTGGACTTTGACGACAACTTGGTTTTGCTTTCCCATAATCACTCCAAAATAAATTACTTGATTAGAAGTCACATATATTGGGACTAAAAGCACACAGACAATTACCAAAGATTATGAGAACAGCTGTAACTTATGACAATCACAGAATGTAGACAAACGAGATGTAGGGGCATTCAAATATCTTGACAGCAATATATACAAACTGGGAGAGCAGGTCATGTGTGAGATATGGACAGAGGATTAGACGGCACTCTCGCACCGGTAGCCCAAGAATGTACACCTTCCTTAGGCAGCGAAGACTACGGTTGCTTGACCATGTTCGTTGCGTGGAAAGATAATCGCATTCACAAAGGCATGCTCTATGGACAGTTGGTGGAGGGTAAAATAACAGTCGGCCGACCACAGCTGATGCTCAAAGATGTGTGTAAGATACTTTTTTAAACCAGAGAAGTGAAGAAAAAAAAACAACGCTGCAAGGAGAAAGACAAAAATATTTTAGTTAGTTTAGTTTAGGTTAGTCTAGTTTAGTTTAATCGAGGAATCAACGAGACAAAAATATTTTAGTTAGTTTAGTTTAGGTTAGTCTAGTTTAGTTTAATCGAGGAATCAACGAGACAAAAATATTTTAGTTAGTTTAGTTTAGGTTAGTCTAGTTTAGTTTAATCGAGGAATCAACGAGACAAAAATATTTTAGTTAGTTTAGTTTAGGTTAGTCTAATTTAGTTTAATCGAGGAATCAACGTCATTGTACACAGTTTAACCCATAAATGCTCTGTTCTTCTCCACATTTTTAGATAATCTCGGCACAATGCACGAACTCCGTATCACCGGCAGGGATCCTGTAATAGATTAGATATCATTTTAACATAACTTTGAATTTTCCCCAGGAAGCGTCCATTAAACTTTCTCTATTTGACTTCCAACTGCCGAACCATTTTTAACGTGCGCGACACTGTACACGGGCGTCCGATCTCTATTATCCCGAAATCCCGGGAAATAACAGATAGTCCACGTGAAAAATCCCAGTCTCCACCGTGATTTGAACCCGCTACCTCCAGAACCCGAGGCCGACGTCTTACCTCGAGGCGCCCAGTCCACGGAGACAATAATACTAGCTAAGTATACATTTCTGTTTTGTTTTGTTTACCACTCCAAGTCATATCATTCAATAGTCAGTCATGACTGAAACGGGTTACATTACAACATTGAACACTCATTGATTGTTTCTAGTATATTCTCAGTATCCTTGCTAAGCTTCTCCCTCTTTCCAAATGTCCGCGCCTCCCTCCCGTTATGCATTAGAATCCAGGATTCCGCCTCTTTCATTGCCATGAGCACCGTCAGCCTGAGCCGTTCAACAGATTCGCGCAAGCTAGTAGAGTTACCAAGCCTCTACATCTATTCTTCATTACATCAATGATAAATGTGTACTGGTTGCCAGCCAAAACACATCATCCCTTTGTACGATATGCCTTGTTTTCGAAGATTTATGTTTGGCTTGGCTTGGCTTCGTTCGTTCTCAATCTCCCGCTACCAAACCCTGAAAGGGCTTAAGTAGCAGAATGTAGTCCAGAGAACGGAATGCGTTGTGTCATAGTTTACAGATTGACTGCGATATTTGCACCTTTCGGTCCAACACATCCAACTTCAGCAAGCATTTTTTGAGTTCCGGATTAGCATTCCCTCTTCGATCCCTTCTCCTTAGCCAGTATGCTCTATTGCAGCCTTTTATCCAGGATCGCCCTTTTTAATTCAACTTTCATTTAGAAGTGAGAGTTATTGAGATGAGGATGTGAGCTTATACCATTGTGAAGAAAATGTTAATGCTCACACCAGCCAATCTATTGGGATCACTCGAAGTATGTCTTTCGGCTATCATTACGATATAAAGCTAGACAGGCTGTCGGCCCAGTATGCGCAGAGATATTCAGTGCTGAATAGAGCAGGATTACATAATAATTATTTTGTGTTCGCCAGTACGCGCTAATATTATAATATAACTAACGCCTACGGGTTAAAATGGGGGGGGGGCAGAAGAAACGCTTCAGAGACTCCTTGAAGATAGTATAGCCATCGCGGAGGCTCAGTGAAAGCTTGTAGCCCGAAAAGAAACTGTACTCACAACGACCCTGCAGCTGGCTCCCCGCATGTGTGTCTTGAACGTGGCAGGATGTGCCGTTTCAGTATTGGTCATTACAGTCACCAGAGAACACATTTCGGAGCAATAGTCTGACGCTGTCGCCATTTTCGTTTGCAATGGGCGACTATTATTTTTATTATTGTCCTATCCCAACATCAAAATAATTTCATATACTATTTCTACAGTTGGCTCAGTTTCAAAACGGATTAGTTACCAAAGAATAATATGTCTTGTTTGCTGTACAAAAACATACCATTATATCCGTGTCATCAATTGGGAACCCACAAACATGTTGCTTCTACGTGTCAGCACTCAGCATCGGCCTATATTAGGCTATGAGCTTCACATATGTATCAGAGACTTTCAGAAAACCTTTCTACCTTGTCTTCTGTATGTAAGTAGCATTTTCTAGCATACTCAAAGAAAACAGTAACTTACCAGTTTTTGTGCTAGTTTTTATGTTTGAAACAATTGTAATGTTTTTCATAACGATACGTTCCTACCCGTTTCTAGAAGCCATATATGTCTTAGTACAGTCTTGAGTGTGAAGTGATCTTTCATTGACCTTCAACATCTGATTTAATTAAATTAACGACTATCCGGATAGTTTCACACAATTTCCGTGCCGATCAAAAATTGACATGAGAAGTGTTCACTGTGTGTTTATTTTGCCATTCATTTAGTTCAGAAGCAGACTACTTGAAAGGTACCACGAACGACGATAAATGAGATGTTAGCTATTGGCATGTTGGAAGGAAGAATGTCTGTGTCTGGAACAGCAAGCCAGTTTGATGTGTAAAGACAGACTGTTAGGCTACCAGACGACTGGAACTGTTTTTGGCCTGCCCAGCAGGAGACGTTCTCAATTAACGAACAGAAAGCAGGATCGTTTCATCACTCTCGTAACAACTGCGAAACAGATTTCAATCAGCAACTGTCACCGCTGGCAGCATCCCCATACTAAGAAAAATACGTTCAACTACTGTCAAGAACCGTTTGTGCGAGCAAAGGTCTACGTTCAACTCTGCAGCCACGGCATCATGCCTCGAGACTAACCTGGGCCAGACATCTGCGCTTTGTGAACGCTTTGTGGGACAGAGCACTGTTTACTGACGAGTGCAGGATCAACCTTTCAAGAGTCGATGGTCGTCAGATAGAGTATCATCGATATGGAGAGCACTACGCCAACAACTGCATTCTTCTTCTTCTTCGTACGCTGTCAGACGTCAGCTTGAATTTGTTCGAAGAAAGCAGCTGTCATCCTGAGGATGTCGACACTGCCATAGAACTTGTCTAGTGTCGGGAAATTTTGCAGCAGATGTTCAGCGGTCATTTTCCCTGTAACATAGGTGCATTCGTCAGTGCCACCTATCTTCAGTTTTTTGAATAAATGGTACCTCGGTCTGTTGTGGCATGTGCAGAGTCTGAAGACCACGACCTGCTCTCTTCTGTTCAACTGGTAATAGGCATCATTTTTTGTGTGTAGCCAGTATGTTCTGTTTCCCATTTGGCGATGTATCTGCCCCTAATAAACCTTTTGGACTCTTCGTAGGTCACACTAGAATCTGGTTGTGGTAATCTTGCACCTTTTTTTGCCCGTCTGTCTGCCTCCTCGTTGCCTTGAATATTACAGTGGGATGGAACCCACAGTACCACTACTCTTTTTGGTGTGGACTGCTGGCATAGTTGACAGAGTACTGCTCTTAAATCATTAAGTTCAGTATTTTTCTGGCTTTTTAATGCTGTGACTACGGACAGGACATCTGTAAACACAACTGCATTCAAGAGGGCACTCGTCATGGAAATGGATAGATTCTGATCTGGGTCTCTTCCACTATCATCGGACAGACCTCTTTATCTTAGACTGTGCTGTTACAGTCTTGCAATACCGTGAAGAATCACATTGTACCTTTTGCGCTGAACCATGCACCAGCCATTGTGCTTCACCAGGACAATGCCCGTCCTTGTGTTGCCCGAGTCGTGCATGAAGAACTCCAAACCAAAAACATTGCAATCTTGCCATGGCCTGCCATTTCACCTGACTTGCCACCAATTAAGCATGTCTGGGACGATCTGAAACATTAACTTCAGCAGCGACGGCATCCACCGCAGCAGATTGTACGGCAACTTTGTCAAGAAGTCGTGCAGGATTGCAGAACATTCCACAGGATTTACTGAGCCGGTGCATTCGATCCACGAGGCGCAGATGTCAAGCCGTGATCAACGCACGTGGTGGACACAATCGGTGCTGAGCGTTGTAATTTTTAGTAAATGACATCCATGCTCCCATGCGATGTGGAGACAATCACATGAAACACACAAAAAATGTCTTTCCAGGTGTTTAAGTTTTGAACTTTGGAATAAAGTTTCTTCTCCCCAAATTTAGTTGTTTTTGGATGATAAATTAAAATGATAGGATGAAAAACATTACCTGATAAGTTACTTTTTCCGTTGAGTATAGATTTTTAGAAAAGACAGAGGAACCAGGGACCACATATGCAATATTAAGAAAATCTACAAATAATGTAGAGAGCTTAATGTAGACATGTACACATGTTTCATTGATTACACCATACGATACACGATACGGTAAAACATCAAAATCTGTGGAACATCATGAAGGAAATGAGGTTTCCTGTGCACATTATACATCTCATTTACACATTATACCAAGATCAACGAGTCGCTGCCCGAGTTTCTGAGCAAACATCAGATTGGTTCGCAGTACAAAAGGAAGTCCGACAGGGATGTATCCTCTCACCTTATCTAAATAACATATATGCGGAATTTATAATGAGAAATGTTCGAGAAGACGAGAACATTTACAGTTTTGATACATATACATAGCGGGTACTAGATTCCAGAGTTACGGTACGCAGAGGACACCGTGATACTATCAAGAAGTGCAAAAGGGCTAGAGCAGCTAATTTCAGCTGAAAATGGACACAGTAAAGATTAAAACTGTTTATAAACATACACAAAACAAAGATAATGACCACGGACAAAACATAATGTCAACATAAATTTACAATAGGTGGTGAGGAGATGTATTAGGTCACGCATTTTGAATATCTGGGCTCCAGAATTGACAAGAATGACGACTGCTCGAAATAAATCAGAAGAAGAATAGCCATGGCAATGCAGAGACTAAAGAGCCTGGAGAAATTATGGCAGAGCACCAACAAAACGACAAAAGTAAAAGTCTTGAGAGTATGTATTTTACTGTGGCAGCTTATGGCTGTGAATCATGGACGATTACCAAAACTTCAAGACAAAGAATCGAATCTTTCGTATCAAAATGTTACAGAAAGATCGTCAGAATACCCTGGACGGAGAAAAAGACAAATGTAGACATTCGGTAAAAGTTTAGCATAGAGGAGAACTTTTTTATCAATTCTATTATGGCCAGAAAATGTAAATACTTTGGTCACATCATGAGACACAGCGGTCTTGAGAAAACAGTGATGGAAGGTATGGTGCCAGGCAAGAGAGGCAGGGGTAGACCAAGAAGACGATGGTACCAAGTTATCGCGAAGTGTCTGGTTGGGACTGTGATGGACGTTGGAGTTTTGGCTTGGGAAAGAGTTTCTTTCAGACAGACTGTGATGGGAGCAACGTTCTATAAAGGACATGCTACACGATGATAGATTTTATGTAAATGAATCAAGCATCTCGTTTGCTAAAACTTGTGATATGCTTGCTGGAAGACAAAAGCCATGAGATAACGCGACATATAAAGCTTTCTTCTGACAAGTGTATGTGGATTCTCACATTAACCTTTCCTAATAATAGTATGTGATTTAAAGTCTGAGGCACATCAACAGTAACATATGTAGGAAATCAGGATGGAGCTAGGCTGCTACAGTGAGAAGCAAGCCAGTTCTCAAGAAGAACAGACCTTAGATGAGAACTTCAAGTCAGAGAACAATCTGTCAGGATGGAGCTTACCCAATTATTAGGACCTACTGTCATGGCCGGAACTCGGCTCACGTCATTAAAGGTCAACAAGGAATGCTACCGTATTATCATACATTTAGACCCCAAATCTCCGTAAACCGGTGAGGATATATTGCCCCAGTAACACATGTGTTATTGACAATGAAAGCAATTAATTATGTGTTTTAATCCAAATCTACTAATAGATATGGATCAGGTATATCCACTGAAGCCACCTAAAATGTCCACAGTGACACGACAATCTATCAAGAAAAGATCATCAGACTCTGGAATTTAGAAAATATAATGTCGAACGAGTATAACAGAGATCAGAGAGCATAAATAAAGAGTGTGAATAACTAGTGAGATACAAGAACCTTCTCTCTCTTGTCTCCTCTTTGCAGAGGTAGCGGACGTATGTGTCCTCGTGACCTTAAGAGCTGTGCCCTTACCAGAATAGATAACAGCATAGTCTTACATGCTTTACAGGTCGGAGGGTAGGGGGCCAGACAAAGCAGAGACACAAACCTGCTGTCCAACAGGCAGACTGGACAGTCAAGAGCTACTAAAGTCACACCTGACAGACACGCCTGTTAAAATCGGATGAACCACAGGCTTAACGAAATAGTGTAACGCAATGTTTGCCTTATGAGATGCGTATACCGTTGAGATAGCCATCATCTCCCCCCCCCCCCCCCAGCCCAGCTCGCAGGGGATCACCGAGTACTACTGGTAGTTAACCCTTCACTGTTTTATGGAGTCAATGCACACAAGGAAACGGTTCGAGCTACTGACCAAACACCAAGAACACACAACATACTGGAGTGGAATGCAAAAATAGTTCTGAATAAAAAGTCCCACTATTAAAACGACAGCATTAACATCAAATTTATGTGTCATGTATTTTTGAGACAGACCAATAGCTCAGACTCAGCTCGTCTTTGAGGTTGGGGTAAATATTCATGTTTCGTAGCTATATGCTGCCACTCGAAAAATACTAGTTCTCAAAATGTTCACATTAATTGGTTTGCTTGTATTCTGCCACAGTTTTTGGCCCCTCTGCGCTATGCCATATCCTCTTGCACAGGGCATGATAAATGCGAACACTGACCTCCTACGATGCATGTGCTAGTTCCGCTAGGATGTCCTCGCAGGGAAAACACAAGTTTTCACAATTTTCTCTTTAGTTGGCTTGTTTGTATTCTGCCACATCTGTTGGCCTCTGTGCGTTGTGCCTGGACCCTTGCACAGTACATGATACATGCGAGCACTGCCCTCCACTCCTGCCTGTATTAGTTCCGCCGAGATGTCATCGGTGCTTTCTTTTCTAAGGCATTTGATTGTCGAGAGAACCTCATCTAATGTGGGTTCAGGTTATTCTCTCTTCGTTCGATATTATCATAACTGTGTGATTTATGAATATGTTCTTACATGGTTCCCCAATACTCCCTACATTGTTTTCAAAATGTCTTTGTTTTTCTGTTAATATGTTGTCCTCTTTATCATTGATGACATGTGGTACTGATCGGAACTCTCTTGTGAGTGTTATTATTTCATTAAAGGCATCTCCTTCTTTGCCTTGTTGTTGCAGTTATTAAATATTTTTACAGGTGTCCATTACGTACCATGTCTGGTCTTTTCTTATTTATCTTCTGACTGTTCTTAAACATTTTCTATATGCTGTGCTGGTTCTCTCTTCCATTTTGCTTTAATTTTCTCCGAATTTCTTTGAGCTTCAGTGTTTCTTCCTATATGTAGCTCGGTTGCTTATGCGTTACTCTGGGAATCATGTTTTGCTCAAGAGAGATTAAAATGTCCATTGCATGTGTGATGAACTCGTGCGCTGTCATCTCTACTCGGACTGCCATCAAGTCCTCTGTGCTATATTCGATTGTATCGCTTTATCATAGAAACATTGTTAGCCTACCTTTGCTCACCCCTCTCAGTCGCAGTTTGAAAACTGTAGCCAGAAGTTCGTGATCCGTGTCGCAGTCCACTGAAACGAGCATCTTTGTGAACCACGCACCCGACATCCCTTTTTGTAATACCATGGTGTTACTTGTCTTGTATATAACCTCTAAAGGCATGTATACAAATATTGCCCAACAAGTTGTATTTAGTAAGTTAGTTATAATACGATCTAGATAATTTACGATAAATATGACTAATTTGTTAGTTTGTTTGTGTTTTGTTCTTCAAGTGTTGTAAGAAAAACTATAGTTATGTGAATTTATGAAGAACTTAGAACAGCCTGGATATCTCTGGTCCACCTTCATCAGCGCACTCGGGTGTAAGGTAAGCTACTGCAACCGACCACCTAACGCTCGTTTTAGGGCGTGCCTAAAAGAGTAAACGTACTCAACGTAGACATTTCATAACAACAACAACGTTAAGAAGTAAGATATTCAAATTAGCTGGCAATAGCAAAACTAGTGGTTACAGTGAAGTTGTTCGCAATTTCAAGAACAAAATGAACTGATCAATAGATATACTTCCTTGTCTAAACTGTGTGATGCAACGCTTGTTTAATATGTTTTGAAGCAATATTTTCTGTGTACGTATGTAATTTTAAATGACCAAGTTTGCCAGTCTCCATGATAAGCTAACACAAACACACACAAAAGACACATAAAAAACAAACAAACAAAAAAAACACACAAAGTGAACCTTCGAAGAAATATATGAAATGACTGAAACCAGTTTTTTAAGGAACTGTTGAGAATATTAAGAGTGACATCACAGCTAGTAATTCTAGTCGTTGCTGGAGAACTTGCTGAAAAGTCGAGAACATTTTCGGGCGGACAATTTGTGAAGAAGTGCATTGTAATTCAAACTGTGAACCCAAACAAAGAGGATGCCTTAAATCATTTTACTAGGAGAGTAAAGAGCTGACAGTGAATGTTGTAAAGGTGAAGGTTTCTCCCATAGTAGTTAAACTACCGTCAGGGAATGAGGTTGTTAGAGTGTTAGAGACGTCATTATACTAAGCCTTTAAAATAAGGCGAGGCTGCAGCGGCTCTGTGGATATATATAATGGGAAATAAACATTTAAAAAAATGTAAAAGTTGATTAAGGTTGAGTTTAATCAAAATTTTAAAATGGGTATGGTCAGATACCGCACCGAGACGAGAACACAAAAAAAACCTACGTTACGACCAATAGGCCTTCATCAGGGGCAACAATACTGAACTAACAAATCAACATATAAGGAAAACATGGTCCGACCATTTTTTCATTATATGTTGATTTCTTATATTTTTATATGTTGATTTGTTAGTTCAGTATTGTTGTCCCCGATGAAGGCCTATTAGTCGTAACGTAGGTGTTGTTTGTATCCTCGTCTCGGTGCGGTATCTGACCATATAAAAATCTTGATTAAACTCAACCTTAATCAACTTTTACACTTTTTTTTCATGTTTTTTCCCCATTATACTAAGCCACACCTTGCATGATGTAGGGTGCCCAGTTCCTTTCCTCACTACTCTTTACTAGCCAAGTCGTATACCAGGTACCCATTTACAGCTGGGAAGACTGGTGAGTGTCGACAGCAGGATTCGTGCACTGTACCTTTGCCATGAAAAGCGAGTGTTCTACCATCACGCTAATCGTACGCCCATTGAATGTTGAGGAGACAATGAACGTAGAGTTGATAGAATGAAAATTATATCGGGTTGAGGATTCACAGAGGACAACTAAGATTTGGAGAGTTAATGGTGCCTACAACATTAAAAATTTATTTGGTGAGGCTCCGCTGCCAGATGCTGATTCTAACTATCTGGGGTGCATCACAAATAAAGTGGAACCTAGGGGTGGGTGCGGAAAAATAAATCAGATTGAGAATACAGACGACAAGAAAAACGTGTATTGCATTAGAGAATTTATGGAACTCCGAAGAAAGAAAGTAAAATGTGACGATCAGTATCTTTAGCTCCAATGTATATTCAGTGTTACTGTACGACAAACGGACATGGAGGTCAACAAGATTGCTGACGAATAGGGTACAGACATTCCTAGTCACATGCTTACAAAGAACTTTGAAGTTCAAATGGTACAAGAAGACGAAATTAGTGGACAAGCTAGCTGTAGAACTAGAGGCGATGAGAAGGTGTTGCCATTGGGTTGTTTTCGGAACGAACGTTGATGTTATCGCAAGGGAGTAGCTGTTGTGGACCATGAAAGGCAGGTAAAGTAGAGAAAGATCAAAACACTATTGACGAAGGGGGCTAGAAATAAACATCAGGGCGACGTAATTGACGGGGCACTTGTTAGGGCTAGTAGAAGGTGACAGACTTGACGACAGGTTGGTTAAAGATCTATGTTCCGCTGTTGGCGATATGCTTTTGATTGATTGGGCCAGTTGGCTATATTCATTAGCGAGATCGATGGAAAATTTAGTCTTTGAAGTATTCTTTGACTTATGCACATTGAAAGGAACAGATGTTGTGGAAGCGACGAAAATAATGTTGCTAGATATCACTCCAGTTTGAAAAATCTAGCAGGGTTGGTGGCGAATGGAATCCCACTTTTTTCAGCTATGATTGCATCAACACTATGAATATGTGTCTGCCATATCTGATGGTTTGTAATTATCTGCATACAATTTCTTGTTTTTATTATGTGGGTAGTAGTTAAATGCGTGAAATGTGCTTGATAGTTACTGTATGTCATGAGTAATTCTTACTTTCATAATCATCAAGGTTGGTTTTACATTGGAGACTAACAGTTCACTCATATTGAGCAGAAACTGCAGACCTAATCATTAACTGTAGCATTCACTCGGGAAGTGTTGACTTGGCATCCAACAATGAAACACTGTTCAACTGCATTACTTCTGGTGCTGTGTGCCGTTGTGACCTACGGAAATGCTCGTAAGTATATGACGAGTTTCAGCTGAAGAAGTATTTAAACAATTGTAAAAGCTGTATGCATCAAATTAAACAAACTCTTGCCGTGGAATCAGTTCTCAACATTAGAAGTGTCTGTAACTTCCAATGACACAAGGAATGCGTGGCCATCGCATTGATTAATCTGAATGTTGTCCAAACTATTACGTTCACACTCCAACTAGTGGAGCTGTTCCACGGAGTGTGATAGCCACGTTTAACTCAGATTGCTGTTCAGTTGACCTATTTTCCATGATTAAGTTCAGGGTGTAGCTGCCGGTGAAGACGACCGTGTTGTGAAAGCCCAGAGCAGACGCGAGACGCGGAAATCCCGAGCAGCGGGAACACCATCCCCTTCTACAAACCTCGTGTCCCCGATATGTAGCAGATGTTTTCGTGCCCGCATTGGCCTGTTCAGCCACATGCGCACCCACACCCAACAGGGAAATCTGTGACAAGGGTGATGTCGGCGGTCCTCATCGACAACGATGGACAGCTATTATTAAGTTCAGGTGCTATTTCCACATCTAAGGTCGACTGCAATGGATCTCCAAGATTCTCTGTTTCTTGCCTTGATGACACAATTTGCTAGGCTGTTCACTATCCATCTTTTGATCTTGTCTTCCCACTTATAGCTCTGATTACCTCTGGACCCTTTGTCCACAACTTTTCTTTCAAGCATTGTTTTCAGTAAGGTGTCTTTTTCAGATGAGCAAAATGTCTTATTTTCCTGACTAATTTTGTTTATCAATTCCATTTGAGTCCTTAAATTCTTCAGGGCTTTCGTATTTGCTTTCTTTTTGTTGTAGGACATCCATTCTTCTTTATATGACTTCTATATTTCTTTCAGATTCTGCTGGTAAAAATTTTGTAAACACACGGTATATATGACTTCTAATTCCCACATTTCAAAGCATCAGTTCTCTTATAAATCGTTTGTTCGTTGTTTCTATGCCATAAAGCAACGACGAAAATTTAAATAACACTTGAAAAGAATTATTTTTAATTTGTGAGTGACCTGTTTGGATGTCAATTAATGTTGGTAAAAATAGATTTGGACATCGTTATTCTCTTCCTGATTTCGATTTGACAACTTATGTTATCGCTACTATATTTTTAAGATAGGAGATGCTCTGGACCTGTTCTTGAGCGTCAATTTTTATGTGTAGAGTAGGTTTCCAGTCGTCTTTGGTGATTATCATAGTTTTTCCTTTTACTAGCGTTAACGTCAATCTATACATCTGACATTTGTTCTCTACTTGAATGCACAATTCCTGAAGTTATTGTTCGCTTTCAGTCAGCAGAACTGTGCCATGGCCTATCTTGGATTATTTATTGATATTACACCTATAATGAGTCTTGGTATGTTCTCTACCAGTTAAAAGATGTGTAAATGTTAAACAGACAAGAGGATAGTAAACATCCTCGTTTTACACATACACTAACACACACAAACTCACACACACACACAACCCCTATTAGGCCCTTCGGCATTTTAGATTCCATTGCACATACAAGGGATTTTGTTCACACCGACTTCCTCTAGAGGTTCTATTATTTATATATTCATTGTATCCGTGTTTGCCGCTTTCCTTTTGCTCACATCTTTTATTGTTTTATCTACTTCTGATCTGAGGATCCCGAGGCCGTCATTATTAAATTGCGAAAGCTTGTCACCCCTTCTGTTGTTGAATAGTTCACGTACTTATTCCCCCAAACTGTTTGATATATCCTTCTCATCAAATAAGATGTCTTCATTCTTGTTCTGAATGAATCCTCTACATCGAGGAAGCCATGTCGTGTTTGAATCATATCTTATTTGTTGCATGCATAGCTCTCATGAAAAGATAGTGTTCGAGGAATCACATATTTTAACATAAGAAATATTAATAGAAAAATGCAGATTATAATGTATTGATTACACGAAAGCGTTCAACTGTGTACAACAACAAGCGCTGTGGAACATAATGGAAGACATAGGGTTCCGAACGCACTGATCGAATCGCTATACCAGGAACAAGCTGAGGTCAGAATAGTCAGCGAAACGTTAGACTGGTTTGAAGTTCAAAAGGGTGTAAGTCAAGGATGCATCCTCTCCCCTTATCTATTCAATATATATGCTGAAATCTATAATGAGGAACGCAAAAAATTATGAAAAGTATGATATGTTGGAACCATTAACGATCGGTGTGAACGAGATACTAGAGCTCAGATATGTAGATGACACAGTTGTTCTCTCAAAGAGCGCTGCGGTACTGTGCCGGATGATCATGTCGATAAAACATAACAGCGATGACTAAAATGTATACCTGAACATTAGTAAAACCAAAATAATGAGCATAGACAAGATAACGACCAAACCTAAAGTTATTTTAGATCAACAAGCTTTGAGTACTTCGGCTCAATTATAAGCAGCAATGGAGATTGCCTGAAGGAAGTCAGACGGAGAATGGATGGCTAGGGCAATGCAGAGGTTGAATAAAATGAGAAACGTATGGTGGAACTCTAATAAAATTATGAACATAAAAATCCTGCAAATTTGCATCTTCCCGGCGGCAACGTATGGATGTGAAACGGCGACCACCACACAAACACTTGAGAAAAGAATCGACTCTTTTGAACTCAAATGCGACAGAAGGGTGCTCAAAATACCATTGATAAGCGAAAAGGCAAAATGCAGATTTCCTTCAAGAACTAGACATCGATGAAAATTGGTTAGTAAACAATATCTTGTCCAGAAAGCTAAAATATTTTGGCCACATCAAACGTCATAATGGCCTGGAGAGAAGGATACTAAAGTGCATGGTGCATTGAAAGCGTGGCAGAGGCAGACCGAGGGGACGATGGACACAAGACATCATTGAGGACAGTGGTGGGAGTTCTGGCTAGAGATTAAGAGTCTTACAGATCGGCTGTTGTGCGAGTGATGTTCTGGCTAGATATTGAGATTCTTACAGATCGGTTGTTGTGAGCGCAAGTTGGACGTCGGAAACATGGTGACTCACAAAGTAGATTGAGTCTAAACTCAGAGTAAGCCAAGCCTCCCTCGAGAGACATATGGTCGACCTTACGCTTCATAGCAAGCACACAAAAGGTCTACATAACTCTGAAATACTTCAGTTATCACTGGTGAAAGATGCAGTTATTTATGCAGATAATATAAGAAAATTCGCTTGGTGGAATTTACTGTGAAGAAAAGACGATCGATGGAGCACAGCGACAGCAATTTGACACCACAGAGACAGGAAGCCACCACTGGGACGACCACCACCACGTTGGTCCTACTTCCTTTCATCCCACAACAACATTCACGATGCCACAGATGGGCGACTCATTACCCACTGGTCTACTGTGGCCCATAACAGAGAAGTTGGAACCCGCAACGGTGTAACCCCTGCTAAAGAACGGGTCATCCAGTAACCCAGTAATATATTCGCTATGAGAGGTTGAGTAGAATTGATGTTGTTTTTGCCTTTAATATTGATGCTGAGTTTCTTGTGGCGTTCTGTTTTGTGGATGATCATAATGCTAAGCATACACTAGGTCTTTTGATCCAGTTGTACTGCACATCTCAGTCAAGACACCATTATTAGCCAAAAGAGGCCAATGCACATTTAATTTAAAAAATAAGAAGATGGAACTGTCGGTAGATTTTAATGTGAGTGCATGAGTATAGTCTTGGTAGTGACACAGGAGAACATCATCATCATCAAGTGCACTGATGGTTGGCTTTGGTGATCATGGGCCTCCATTTCCTCTTATCACTTGAGTCGTTAAAGAGTTTCGCCGTTGATCGCTTTTCATGCCTTGTCTTTAAGCGGCCCAATATTTTCTCAATTTGCTTACCTCTGTTCTTCTTTACTGCAATTCAGCTCGATGTCATCGTGTGTTCCAGTCCGCCTCTTCTCGTCACATTCTTCAAAAAGGATGACTGTCTTGTCTTGATTTTTGCCAAACGCTGTTTTTGTGTCTGTGCCTCCTCAAGAACCACGTTATTCGCTTGCTTTGCAATCCACGGAATCTTCTGTTAAACCACATTTCCGTTGGCTCAAATGACCCCTGTAGGTGCCTGATGATTGTACATGACTCGATGTAATATTGTGACAGTTTCAGCTGGAGCATGGGCGTTTAGAGCACGGGAGATTGGTTTGGCGACTCTAAGAACAAAGGTTGCCTGAATGCGTGCCAAGGTCAATCACCGGTTCTACACAGAGAACGAGGGGCTTAGGTGGAAGGCTCTGTCTGGTACAGGGGTCGGTGTTCGGAGATGAGGTGGAGGTTCGGAGCTGACCATTCTGGAGTTCGGAATTAGCGAAGATGGGGGTTGGTGACAGTCAGATGCTGCCATGACCGGCTACGATATTTAGAGTGACAGGGGATTCGGGGATAGACATCAAATAACAATTAGTTGAGGGTAGTTCCAAATTATAGTGATGGCTAAGTCAGACAACTAAAAGAAGCTCATTGGACAGCCATGTTGTGCTTGATGTATAAAATACTCCGCAAGAATGAACTCAAGAGAGGAAACGCACCTCAACAATAACCATAAATTCTCAGCCAGAGGATACCAGACCTTCCGTCTAGATAGAGAAGGCCACAAAGGAGGGGTCCTGATACTGACCAGAAACTGCATACCGAGTAGCGCGGTATCTGTCAATCACACCGGACAAGCAGAAATTGTAGGAGTTGACATAATGGCTCAAGAGACGAAGCTCCGCGTTTTCAATCTGTACGGACCACCAAATAGAGACCTATCGCTCTCGAGTATGGAGGTCAGAGACTCCAACTGCATAGTAGTTGGAGATTTCAACAGCCACTCGGAGAGATGGGGATACTCTGACACAGACAGCAGAGGTGACGAAGTGGAAGATTGGGAGATAGATGCAAATCTCTCCCTAATCAATAGGCCGGAGGATAGCCCTAGCTTCTATTCAAGAACATGGCATACCACCTCGACTCCAGATGTGGCCTTCTCTACACAGGACATACACCATAAAATAGACCGACAGGTGCTAAACCAACTTGCAGGTAGCGACCACAGGCCGATCAGGCTAACCATTGACATGGAAGTAGGCCCACAGGAAACAAAACCGCTCCCACGTTGGAATTACAAACGAGCCGACTGGGACAGATTTGCAATCCTGACAGATGGGCTGTGTGAAACCATCAACACACGAAACACCAAAATGAAGCCCATGGTAGAGAGCCTAAGCAAGGCAATAATGCAAGCCGCCACTGAAACCATCCCAAGAGGAGCTAGGAAAAACTATAAGCCCTACTGGAATGATGAGTTGCAGAAAGTGGAAGATGCAGTAACAAATGCTAGGAACATGGCAGAGCGAGAAAGATCCATGGAGGCAAACATCGCCCTCAAAGCCGCCGCGGCGAAGTACAAACACACTCTCAAGCAAACAGCAAGAGAAAGCTGGAAAAATAAAACGGAAAGTCTAAACCTGGACAAAGACGGGAACAAGCTATGGAAGCTAGTCAGAGCCATGAACGACGAAACCCCGTCAAATAAACAAATTACTATCAAGCAGGGCGAGAACTTGATCACAGGTAAGAAAGCCGCAAACGCCTTTGTCGATCACTATGCCAGAGCAAACCACATCGAGGTCCCTGCAGATAAGCATACAGACATTAGCGAAGAGCTAAAGGGACACGAAAACATGAATACGGCTCCTGAAGAGCACATGATGGCCAAACTAACAATGCGCGAAATGGAAGAGGCTATGAGAACACTAAAGAAAAGGAAATCTCCCGGAAAAGACGGGATAACAAACGAAATGCTGATGGGGCTGGGCCAAACAGCGAAGAAGAAACTGCTATCGATCCTGAACCAAAGCTGGAAAAGGCGAATTGTACCACAGGCATGGAAAGACGCAATACTGGTACCAGTACCAAAAACAGGAAAGGACAAAACAGATCCAAATGGATACAGGCCCATAAGCCTACTGAGCTGTGTCGGCAAGCTGATGGAACGGATGATAAACACCAGACTGATGTGGCATCTGGAAGAAAAACGAATACTAATTCCACAGCAAGCCGGCTTTAGACAGCACAGATCCACTGAGGACCAGGTCATCCTCATAGCCCAGGAGATAGAAGATGCCTACCAGGCACAGAAACACACAGTAGCTGTTTGGGTGGATCTGGAAAAGGCATTTGACAACGTCTGGAAAGATGGACAGAGTCAAGCTAAGAAGAAGTGATGTCTGTGGGAAGATGTACAAGTGGATCAACCACTACCTCAAACAAAGAACGGCCAGAGTCCAAGTACAAGGGCAGATGAGCAAAAAGGTGACAATCGAGCAGGGAGTACCCCAAGGCGGAGTATTGTCACCCACACTCTTCCTGGTATTTATAAACGATATTACAGAGAATATACCATAATGAGTCCATAGCTCAATGTTTGCAGACGATCTGGCTATGTGGACCTCTGAAAAGAATCTCACCATAGCAAGAAATCGGATGCAGACGGCCCTAACATCGCTGGAAGAGTGGGCGAACTCATGGCTGGTCAAAATAAACGAGGAGAAAACCACGTGCACAATATTCTCGCTTTCATTAAAACCCCAAAGTACCAAATTAAGTCTAAATGGCAAAATCCTGCAGCCAAACGACAACCCAACCTATCTGGGAGTCACATTTGATCGGCGCATGACATGGAAAAGTCAGATTGAGAGAAACCGAATGAAAGCCAGAGAAAGAATGGCAATCATGAGGAAACTTGCTGGCACAAGCTGGGGAGCAGACGAAGGCATACTAAAGAAACTGTACACTGGAAGAGTGAGACCAGTTCTCGAGTATGGCATTGCGGCATGGACAACAGCAGCGAAGGCGAACTTCGATAAAGTTAACAAACTTCAAAACCAAGCCATGAGAATTATAACAGGTGGCATGAAGTCAACGCCAATTGTAGAACTTGAAAAGATTACAAAACTGCAATCCATGACCGATAGAAGAGACTGCAGAGCCCAGCTGCAGTCAGAGAAACTCCGAAGACTGATCGACCATCCAATGCACCAGAGACTAAACAATTTGGGAAATGGGAAACTAAAGCGGAGAAACTTTGCAGAAATAGCCAAAGCAAAGATGCACGAAGATCCCATAAACGCACTAACAACACCAAAACCCATCACTACTGTACGAAAACCTACCTGGAGGCAGGATATATTTCCAGAGGTGGTAGAAAATATACCAGGTATTGCAAACAAAAACTGCCAGACTGAAAAAGAAAGGAGAGATACTACCCTAAGCTTCATAACGAAAAGCTACCCAAGCATGGACTGGACCCATGCATACACCGACGGTTCTGTAACAAACACAACACAGAACGGAGGGGCAGGAGCATCCCTGAACCTACCAAATGGCAGAAAAATAACACTGTCATTCGCTACTGGTAAGTACACAAGCAATTTCAGAGCGGAGGCAGAGGCACTGAGGGCGGCAATGGAAGAAATGGTGACACACAGTGAAAATGAGAGCCATATAGTCCTGCTGACAGATGCTCTCGCCGTAGTCACAGCGCTAAAAAGCCGAAAAACACTGAGCTTAATGACTTAAGAGCAGCACTCTGCAAACTGTGCCAGCAGTCCGCACCAAAAAGGGTAGTGGTACAGTGGGTTCCGTCACACTGCAACATCCAAGGCAACGAGGAGGCAGACAGACTGGCAAAAGAAGGTGCAAGACTACCACAAACAGATACCAGTATGACGTACGAAGAGTCAAAACGGCTTATCAAAGCCAGATACATGACCAAATGGGAAACCGAACATACTGGTTACACCAAAAACGATGCCTATTACCAGTTGAACCGAAGAGAGCAGGTCGTTGTCTTCAGACTTCGCACTGGCCACAACAGACTGAGGTACCACCTATTCAACAAATTGAAGATAGGGTGTACCAACGAATGCCCGTGCGGTACTGGTAAAATGACCGCTGAACATCTGCTGCAGAACTGCCCGACATACGAGGATCAGAGAGAGCAGATGTGGCCATTACCAGTGGAACTGCAAGACAAGCTCTATGGCAGTGGCGACAGCCTCAGGATGACCGCCGCTTTTTTCGAAAAAATAATGGTTACTGTCTGACTGCGTACGCAGAAGAAGAAGAAGAAGAAGAGACTTTCTAGCAGACTGGCTGAGCGGCTGTCAGGAGTCTGAGAGTGATTGAGTTTGCAGGGTGACTGTACCTTAATACATCTCGAGTTTTAGCCGTCGCTCAATAGGTGCTTAGGTTAGACACCATGTGAACAGTAAGAAATCTGATTATGTGTCGTATGTGTAAGACACATTGTGAACGATGTACGTTCTGAACGGTTACACGAGTGTACAGATCGCATAAGAACGGGATCTGAATGTGTGTTGAATGTGCATGACACATTGTGAATGATGTGTATTTTGATTATATGTGAGCCTACAGATTCGCGTGAATTATTGCCAGTGCTTCCAAAAAGATTTCCTATTAATAATTGGACTTCTATTTCACCATTTCAGAAAATAGAAAATGTTATGGTAGCATCACGGGGCTTAATCCAACAGGAAAAAGTGTTGGCGGTAAGTATGTGCTGAGTGTGTAGTCAATGAGAGGATCTTGAGAGCATTTTATAAATTGTTTAGATGTTCTGTTATTACTTGGCACGTGACAATATTGCTGAAAGTATGACGCTGTCGTATTAAATAGTTGACATGTATACGATGACGTGGCCCAATACCAACTTTAACTATACAGGCCTTCACACCGAACTATGAAACGTCACATTCCTAGGCTGACTAAATAACTGAACCTATATTGTGCCAAGGTTTATAAACAATCCATGCTCCACATAGAGAAATAAAATAAATTCAGGGCAGGATTCTGTGAAAGAATCACTTAACAGTGATTTGTTATGTTTTTTAACCGTTTTGTATCGACCAAAGAAAAAATGGATGACTAGCGAAATATTACACTTGATGGACGAAAGAAGGAAGAGGAGGCATGATAAGGAGGAATACAGACTATGCAGAATGAAGAGATCACTCAGAAGTGAAGTGCAGGCAGGCGACAGAAACATGGTTAGACCAGAACTGCTTAGAACTCGAAGCGCATCACAAAATAGATGCAAACTCCATGTACAAACGAATAAAGGAGCCAGCAGGAAGACAACCACATGTAATCAACGGATGTCAGAAATTTTTTTAAAACCTGGCGAGATGCTGATGATGACGGACAGCATATAAGAATATGAGGGCGAAGACCACCACACTATTAGTCTAATGAGGAGTATGAGTCAAATGACGAAAATACTTCTTCCAATCATCCTGAGAAGAGTGAGGAATAGAATAAAACCAGACATCGGCGAAAAGCAAGTGCACAGCGACGTCATATATATATATATATATATATATATATATTAGGAACAATAATCGAGAGATCTATAGAGATGAAAAACATATTTATATCTGTGCTTTATAGATTATACCAAGACATTCGACACGGGGAAGCTCGGGGAAATGATCCATATGCTGGAAGTGTTGCCTGTAGATAGCAAGGACCTGAGCATTTTTCAGAGCAGGTACTAGGGACAGACTGCAGTTATACGAATAGATAACACAATACGAGACTTCAATTTAAAAAAAGGAGGGAGGCAGGGGTGTGTGTTGCCCCCTGATATTTTCTCTCTGTATAGCCAATTTCTATTGCGATATGTGGACACAACATAAACAACTTGCTTTACACTGATGACGCTTTTGTTATAGCACAGAATGAGTTAGATTTACAAGAAACTGGTCAACATGGTAGTTCTTCAAAGCAAAAATGAAGGCCTCAGTTTAAATCAAAATAAATAAAAAGTCATGGTTTTATCTAAGAAACACAAATCTCCAAAATTGCTGTGAAAAGCTGAACAAGACAACTAAATCAAGTACACTCATTTCAATACTTGGGCACCCACATCAGTTCTATGTAGGAGATATGTAAAGATTTGTTGATGGTATGACAGCTAAATGCGGACAAACTGACGCCTCATGGGCTGTACTGTATAGGTACTAATTGATTGTAAAGGAACTATGTAAGAATTAGTTGATGCTTCAAGGGCTGTATAAGGATTATTTGATGGTATAGAGGTTGTAAAAGGACTAGTTGATGGTACATAGGTTGTGCATGGACTAGTTGATGGTACATAGGTTGTACATGGACTAGTTGTTGGAACAAGAGATGTATAAAGACTTCTTGCTAGTACAGAGGTTGTATAAGGAATAGTTGATGGTACAGAGGTCGTGTAAGGATTAATTTATAGTACAGAGATTGCATAAGGACAAGTAGATGGTACAGAAGTTGTTTAATGACTAATTGATAGTACATGAGCTCTGTAGGGATTGGTTGCTGGTATAAGGGCTTAAGAACTACTTAATGCAACAGTGGATGTTTAAGGATTAATTGATTGTACAGATGTTGTTTAAGAACTAGTTAATAGAAAAATGGTTATATGTGGACTAGTATATGGTACAGAAGTTGTATAAGAACTGGTTGAAGTTACAGAGGTTGTATAAGGACTGGTTGATCACATAAGGGCGGAATAAAGAAAAATTGATTCAACAAGGACTAAATAAGGACTAGTAGATGGTTCAAATGCAGTATAAGGACCAGTTGTATGAAACACGGACTGTACAATGACTAGTTGGTGGTGCAGGGGTAGTGTAAGGAAAAGTTGATGGTACAGTTGATAATACTATTATCGCATACCAGCACATTATACCATTATCGTATATCATAAAATCATCATTATCGTATATCATCACATGATCATCATTTTCGTATAGATAAACAGACAGACAGATAGACAGATAGACAGACAGACATTAATCCACTCGGACTAAAAAGCAAAAACACATTTTTTAAATAGCTGTCACACCCTAGCAAAAAATAAAATAATCTTTGGTCATAGAAAGACACATTATTTACAATGTGCTAACACATTTACGAGGACAAGTGAGTAAGTACGTCACAACTGATACGGGATAGCTGTTAAACGTAGTTGTAGTTTCTCAAGGTGTCATTAGAGGGCATGCAACATCCAGTTTTGTGATTAATGTAGGTAGCAGATGCTAGGTATCCCATACACATGCGCAGCACAGATAGACCCCCAAATGGCGTCCGTGCTAAGAAAGTGTACAAACAACGAGCAGCTTGTTGTTATTTGGAGAAAAGCCGGAGGGGGAGCAGGGTTTAGGGGGGGGGGGGGTGGTGCCGGGAAGGCAAACCAGATTTTCTACAAAGGATATTCAAAAGGAAATTAATCCTATTTACGTTGAGAAGTGTTTATGGCATAAAGCGTCGCATGACGGATTCCATACATTTTCTCAAGGAAACTCCACACTTTATAATGACGGCTTACCTGGCCTACTCGAATTTCCACATACAGATAAACTAGCACATAAATTTACTAACTATAGTGGCATTTTTTGTTGTTAGAAAAAGTGTTTGCCTCTTTGAATTCTACTGGCGGAGGCACGTACCTTTTCCAACCCGGGCCGCACCCTGTCAGGTGATATCAGGACACATTAACCAGTGCTTGGATGCATGTGTGCGCCTCTATGTACCTATGCTATGCAAGTTTGGGCGCTCTCAGAAGTTCAACCCGACCAAAGTGCACTAGAAGAATCTCACCCTGAGGGCGCGTGTGAAAGTTGTGTAAGAGTGTCATTGTTGGACAGAGTTAAATCAGAGTGGGAAGTAAGAAGAGAGAGGAAGAGTATGCCAGGGAAGTATGAACTAGGGTGGAAAGTGCTTGGACATCTACTTTACAAGCTCGAGCGATTTCCTTCTGCTTGGTGCACTGAAAATCTACTTTGGCGGGAAATATTTCGCAGAAGATAAAGAGGTTGATAGTGAAATGCAAATATTGCTGAAACAGCAGACCAAAGCATTGCATACTGCAGAGTTTGGTGCACTATTAAACGATGGAATAAGTGCATCAAAGTTGGTGGATATTATGATGAGAAATAAGGGTCAATGCAAGGGAAAAAACGAAATTGTTTTTAAAATCGCATCTCGTTTGGTTTTTTTCTAAATTGCCATTTGTGACTTGTTTGCTGACTTTTCTTGTATGAACTCGTCATATTTTCCTCATGCACAGCTCCCCACATTTGTATTATTCGTCTTGTTTCCTTAGACAGTGTGCATTGTTTGTGTGCCTGTTTTTTAGAAATAGGCTTACTTCACATTGAAGTCAGACCTTGCTATTTCAAGCTTGTTTGGCTTTTGAGCCGTGCCACAAAGATTGCCACTTCTGCCCCACACTCATCTTTAAGAATAAATGTACGACCACAACAAAACACGTCAGACATATATTATTTGGATTCATGTTTATAAATAAGAATAAATCAATGTATAACCATAGCAAGACACTTGTCAATCATTATGTCAATAAATATTAAATGTTTCATGTGGTCTTGATCTTCAATTACATGGCAATACATCGGTATCATTGTTTAGATTGTCCTCAATTAAACATTTACTTATTATTTATAATTGTCATGTGAATAACGTCTCATAAAAAATATACACTTGTCAAAAACCTAAATATTTTCAACGCTCTCCTTCTAGGAGTGAGCGCTTCAGAGAACAGAGTGAGAAGCGATCTTCGGAATTTGCAAAAATACAGAGACTGTTTCAATCAGGCGGCCAACAGTAACTGTATGTAACATTTGCCATTTGTGTACATTCATTTTTCTGTCAATTCATATTGGGCAAAATGCCGTCTTCACTCCAAAGTCTAGAGAGTTTACTGTTCGTGCTATCTTCCTAAATTAACACTTGTTTCTATAACGCTTGGCTTTAACCAATCCTCTTTAATATGGTTTTTCATAACAACGCTTTGGACTTTCAATATTTTCATAAATAGTATTCTCCAGTTTGTTAAATTTCAGTATTCTCATCATGTAGCATGTCCTTAATAGAACGTCGCTCCCATGACAGTCTGTCTGAAAGAAACTCGTTCACTTGCCAAAACTCCAGCCTCCCCCACAGTCATACCAAGGCATTCCTGGATTATTAATCTATGGTAGTTCATTATTCTAGGGTAGGTTATTGGTGTACTGTTACTCTGATGAGCAACCGTGGGGAGATTATGTCGCCTCTCCGGTGCCAGATGGGTTGCGTCAGACGTCTACCCGTTTCGCTGGAAAATCGTCGTTACATCGTCTGTCCACCTTCCCCCATCCGTCTTCTGACTCGGAAGCTGGACCCCCACACCCCCCCCCCCCCCTTTCACCCCGGCATTGTCAGCTGTACACGGGAAGCTGATCAGTGAGTATTTTATGAGAATGCCCAACCATTGCAACTTTAGTCTGGAAATGTCTTTGTTCCTCAATCTGTCTTTCCTAGAAACACTGAAAGCCATTTGCAGAGATTGCATTTTGCAGGTAAGAATCTTGTTCTCTCGTGCCTTTGACATGGTCATGTTTGGCTCTGGTAGCACAGGGTTGGTAGGCAGATACTGTTAATTAGTGCTTCTTTGTTACCAGAATGATGTTCAGATTCTTGAGCATTGGCACCAGTCACTCCTGCTGTTTTCTGGCATGTGGTCTCATATGTAGCACCTGCCATCTTCTGAGAAAATGCAACCAATGTATCGGATATCTCAACCTGCCGGAAAGCAACATCCTGAATGCTCTAGTTAAGAAAACCTAGCGTTCTTCCCACCCTCAGAGTTATTGTCTTAGACGTGCTGATACCCCTACCGTAATTATCGTAGATTGTGTCTAACTTGGTCAAGTGATTTTGGAGTTTCTGTTCGTCTACATATATGAGGTATTGATCATCCGCGAATAATAGTTCATATATGGAATTATGATCTGGATCGTGTATCGCAGCCTGGTAGGTCTCTGACACAATTCTGTCTGTATAAATGTTATAAAGGAGTGTAGCCAGCAGACATTTCTGACGTTTAGCCTTGGTGAATACAAAAGCTCCTGCTATACCGTCCTCTGTAAGCACCACACTATTATGTAATCAGTGCAGACCCCTCCCTACCTCCTGCTGCAGCTAATTGCGTCATTTCTTGAGGATATTAAAGGAGCAATCCAATTTTGTATCCAGTGTGGTGTTAAACAAGGCTGAGTCCTGGCCCCGACACTATTCAAAATTTTCTTTGCGCTGCTACTGAAGCACGCATTTGGTAATACAACAGAAGGGATTTGGCTTTACACTAGATCAGATGGTCGTCTTTTTAATCTTGCGAGACTCAAAGCTAAAACCAAAATCAGGGAAGTTACTGTCAGGGAGTTGTTATTTGCTGATGACGCTGTAATTGTCACTCTCGGTCAGCTTGCACTCCATATATTGATCGCTTCTCCTAAACGTGCAAAGATTTTGGTCTCACAATAAGCCTGAATAAAACAAATGTGCTGGGACAAGACGTAGATACCACCCTAATGGATAACTACGAACTGGCTACTGTGTACTAGTTTACCTACCTGGGGTCCCTCATCAATGATAAGCTATCCCTAGACCCCGAAATAGACAATCGCAGCCTTCATTGTTGCTATATTTTCTCGTCTCACTACACGTGTCTGTAAAAACCCCAAACTTACAGCCAAGGCCGTGGTCTACAATGTCCGTTTCGTCAATAAGCTTCTATATGACAGCGACAAAATATGCCAAACAAGAACATAGACACCTTTTACCTGCGGCGCATGCGATCCATCCTTGATGTCTCATGTAGAGACAAGGTGACAAATGCGGAGGTGCGTTCTCACACCGGTCTTCCAAGTACGTACATTCTCCTTCGCCAACGATAATTGCGGTGGCTTGATCATCTTCGTCGCATGGAGGACGGTCGCGTCTCCAGTGATATTCTTTATGGGACATTGGCGTGGTAGAAAAACAGTTGGCCGACCACAGCTGCGGTTCAAAGATGCGTGTTAGCGTGACATGAAGGCTCTCAAATATGGATCTGACATCTTGGGAAGACATAGCTGCTGACCGGTCCAAATGGAGATGCAACCTGAAGGGCCAACTCAGGCTGGGGAAAATAAGCTCATGCACACACAGGGAAGTGAAGAGATAACGCCGAAAGGAAGAGGGAAAACCGAAAAATCAGTAGAGTGTTGCAACTCCAATGTCGCATCAACCTATGGTCAGACGTGACTGAAAAGGGGGCTACTAAATATATATATCAAGTGCTTTGTGCAGAACAAGCTCATAAGACATGTATTTTAATGTTGAAATTTTTAGCATCCAATTTATGTTCTATTTAAACAGTGGAATTAAAACCAAGTTAAACAAATTAAATTAAATTTAGGAAAGATGAACAGGCATGTATGTATATATGCATGTATGTATGAAGATAGATATGTGTACTTGTGTGTGAATATACATATATATGTGTGTGTGTGTGTGTGTGTGTTTATGTGTGTGTATTTGAATGTATATATGTATGTGTGTGTGCATGAGCGTGCGCGCGGAAGTGCCTTTTTTTCTGCGTTTGCTGGAAGTTACTTTGATGAAATCAATTTATTTTAAATACCTATTTTTATGAATACATTTATGTATTAGAGGAGCACGTGACCTATTGGTTTCGATGCCTGTCTCCCAATAAGGAAGAGAGCGAATGGAATTACCGGTTAGGTATATGCTGTTTGTTGTCTGTTGGGGGTAAAATAAATAAACATAGCCAACTGACAGCGGGATAACATCAATGCCCAAGCAACCCGATTACATCAGCCTAAAAGCCCCTCGATTACCCCGGCAATGGGAATAAAGGGATCAAGAATCAAGAGAGGGGCGTCATGGATGGCACAGGTAGAGACAACAATCGGACACGTCACTCCAGCTAAGACGATAGCCAAAGGAGGGGCGTCATGGATGGCACAGGTAGAGACAACAATCGGACACGTCACTCCAGCTAAGACGATAGACAAAGGGGAAGAATGTGTCCACGCTGGTGATATAATGAGAGAGTACCAGAGAGTCATCATAACCTGAGGCAAGGAAAGCAGAGAACAGAGCAGCGGAAGAGCAGAGCACAATTAGCTGATAACTGAGAACGCGCAAGAGCGTGATGCAGTCATATACACCGAGGGATCAGTGCTGCGCAATGAGACATCAGGCTGGGTTTTTTTCTCGGCTAGAGTGAGAGGACAGGTCGTTGCTGAGCGCAGTAGGGCATACATGTCAACAACCTCCAGTATGAGAATGGAAACGGAAGCAGTGACCTCAGCGCTAAGATGGATATCTGAGACTTCTATAACAAGAGCAGTCATTGTGACAGACGCGCAAGCCGTATTTCAGGAAGTACAGAAGGGATGGCTTTGGTACGAGTGGATAGCAGCTGTTGAGATCTCAAACCTCCGAGGGGGGGGGGGGGGAATTGGATCTACTGTCCTGCTCATGCTGGGTTCAGGGCAATGAAAGAGCTGACATCATGGCCACATTATTGATGGATGGAAGTGACATTTTGAAATCAATCATTGACCGCCTGCTGGATGAGGACACCGTAATAGATGAAGCAGCAATCCACAGACTGCAAAATGTCGACATTAAACGAGGCTCGAGCAGAGTATGGCGCATGAGATGACCGAGCCGGATAGCGTACAACCAGCGAGCTATAGACACCATCAGCATCCATACCCTACGCCATTTGCTGAGAGAGACTGAGCATCTATGGGTATGCCCGGAGTACAGTGACGTCGATTCTTAGAAACAGAAACAGGGAATAAAGTTGTATGATAGACTGTATATATGTAACAGTTTAAGCAAATGGCTGTCATTGTTTTCATGTTGTCAATCATTCTAGACACGAGAGCTTATTGTCCACTTTTTGTGAAAACAATGGCTAAGGTCATGGTCAACTATGAAGTGAAACAAATATTGTCACCAGGTATCGAAGCGTCTCTGATTGCCGCCCTTGCCAGCAGAGAATCGAATGGTGGCGCAACTTTAAAGGCAGGCTACGGAGATGGCGGCAAAGCATGGGGAATTTTGCAGGTACAATTATATGCAATCTAACTATATTAAGTAGTATGGCGAGTTAAATATATAGAGCAATTAGAAATGTGTGGGTGGATGTAAACGGCTCCGTTCAAACAACAGAAATGGCTTCAACAGACTAGCAACAAACTGAACGATAGTCAGAAAGTTTTAATTTAAAAGAAATGCTGAATTTGTATCAGCCTCTATATTATATCAAATTGGAAATTATTCACTTAGAAACTAGTAATTGAGAGTCAAATGTCAAATGCAAGCCCGAATTAAACTGAGAAAGATTCCTAGGGTGATTACTGTTTGGGCTTCCCCTTTCCTGTTTCTGAAATACCTTGCATTGATAATTAGCTGATGGTACATATAACCAAGAAAGGTACACACATTTCAATACTTGAGCACCCACATGAGATCAGATGGGAGATGCAATTATAAAAATAAATAACAAAATAGCATAAGCAGAATAAATCTTTCACAGTATGAGATCAAGAAAGAGAGTTCTTGGTTGCTATGTTGAACCAATGCTGCCAAACGGCAAAGAGTCATGTACATGGATCCTTTAAGGCATCGGAAATATGGTTTTACAGAAGTACGTTGAGAATTCAATGGACTGCAAAGAAGGCTGAAAACATGGTTCGTGAAGAGGCACAGACACAATAACAGCTTATGGCAAAAATCTGGACAAATCTGTCATCCTTTTTTTAGCATGTCATGTGATGAGTTTGGTTGAAACACTCGGTGAAAAGGTGCAGAACCGCATGGAAGAGAAACAGAGCGAGACAGAGAGGAAAGGCAGGGGAGACGATCAACGGCGGAATTGTTAAAACGACACACGTGATTAGAGGAGGTAGAGATCCATGATTCCCAACACTAGCCTATATGACACATGATGATGATGACGACATCAAGTTTTATAAATAGACTTGTATGCTATTTATTGTATCACAGCTTACCTCTTTTACTAGCATTAATTATGTCAAATAAAACTTTGAGTATGAAATTATTAGTGGTGAGCGCATGAAAAAGACATGTTTCTGTTTGTGTAACAAAAATGTGTTCAGTAATTAGAAAATGTCTGGGGTTTTTTTTAGTGCAGAAATTCACGACTTCTTTATGTAGCTGTTTATCAAAAGCGATAAATGAATACAAGAACGATTGAAAATATTTGAAAGTAAACTTTTTGAAGGTCATTGCAAATATTTTAAACATGCGAAGGGAAATTTTGTTGTTTTTTCTTTGCGTTCGCCTTATTTCTCCAATCCCCAAGTCGGTGTGCGTTGCACTGTGGTTTTTATTTTGCGCCTGTCGGCCCAGTACATCCGACTTCAGCATGCATTTTATATAAGGGTCTGCTTCCTCCTGCATTTTCTAAGGGCTTGCTTCCCCGGGGTAACAGCCGGTGCTGTGATGGGGATCGAACCTGCACCTGCGGGTTGTGAGCCGTGCCACTTAACCACTAGGCCACGCCATCCCCTAGCAAAGGGACATGGAAATAAAGACTTGCCGGCTTCACCTGTCATTTTTAAAACCCCAATAAATTCTCACCAAAACGGAGGCCCAAATTACATTTGTTAATATATGTCAGACTCTAAGCCGCATTCTTCAGTTCATTATTACCAATGGAAAAAATATCACAACTTTGTCCTTGGCTGGCTCGTTAATAATATAAAACATTTCTCCATTTCTTCTCGCCATTTGGTAGTCGCTGGTAAAATATAAATTTGTACCAAATATCTATTCTGTTTGTTATGAGTTTGAACTGAGCTATCAATGTTAGACATGCCATTTTTTTTCAATCTGTATTTCCCTTTCATTTTCGAAATTGACCCTGTTGTTCTGTTATGTTGTCGGAACACAATCCAAGATGACTATCAACAGACTATATATATTGTGTGAACCACCCACTGTATACGCAGGATTTACATTGTCTATTCAGCGTCAGAGCTTTTATGTCCAGATATGTTGTCAGCACTTTCTGATATTTCTGACAATGCTTCCTTCTCTGCTTCGTTGATCTGTTCATTGTGTACGAAGTGCAGAAAGAAAGACAAATTTGGACACAATTCACAACAGAACGCTGAGGGATGTGATGGGGACTACGTCGGTTAATTGCTGTATTGACGCACCTGAGATAAAGTGGTTTGGTCACTGACAAGGATGCAGTATGATAAAGCCAATGAGAAATCATATTTCATAGAGGCTTCGAGGTCACGAGCATGAAGCCGATCTCGTGGATGATGGATAGAGTGGATAAAAAAACACTGCAACAGTTCAAGATGCCAGCAGCACACGCCTCTCACCTAGCACAAACCAGAAGTCTATGCTTACCTTTTCTCTGCGAAGCAAAATGCAAGATTAGAAGAACAAAAGAAAATAAGGATCATTATTGTTAGTTTGAAAAGACTTGCACCTGTTAGATTCACAAACTTGAACTTTATCTTAACCTTGAGGCTTGCTGCTGTGGCATGTCCACAAGATCGCTACCGTCCTTTGATGAAACTCTGAACCTGTTGCTTTTTCTTACGTTTTTGATAAAGTCCTGACTTGTGTTTGTAACATCATTATATGTTGTATCTATATGAAGGTATAGACACTTAGTTAGGTAGTTGGTTAGTTAGTTAGTTAGTTGCCCGTCGCAAGCAATGATGGTGACATCATCATACGGTTTTTGTCTTGATGATGTAGCTTGGGCTGAATTTGGATTATATGAGGAAGAAACTGCGCTAGTCACTAGTCCTGAGTTAACTTGGACTATTGGCAAGAAATAAGTCAAAGCGGCTGGACGTTCCTCAGGATGCAGGCACTCTGGTCCCACCTCCCTTGAGACTAGCGGTAGCTTGAAACTTGCGGGATTCGATTGCACACCGTTTCTGTTCATCGGCTTGAGAAGTGAGTGCCTTACCTCTCGCTCACAGATTACCAATATACACAGGATGTAGGCCATGAACGTCGGTGATTACAAATGACGATAATTCGAAATATGAATACCTAGCGTAGCAAAATTATTGAAAATAAAATATTTAACGGACATTTTTATTTTACTTTTGTGCATAATGCCATCGAAGCCATCATGGTTTTTCAAAATGCCAACATTTTCTTTTTGTACACAACATAATAATTGCTGTTAGCTTATGTAAGGGCTACAAGGGCCCTAGGCCCCTGCTTAGTCTACAAAAAGTAAAGATCGCTTACACATATCGTGGGGCATATTGTTAATATGGTGTTAGATCTATATTATCTTGACCAACACACATTGAGGTTTATTGGGTCAGCATCACTCCGACCACCTTTACTTCCCAGACTTGTTCTGGTATCAAATTTGTGAGACTGGGTCGACCCCGGGAGGTGTTCTGCGATCACGAAAATAATCCGCATCAATTGAAGACCGAACACAAATCATTCGGCTTGGAATTCAGTACACTATCCACTGCGCTAGCTCGATCATTAGTCTACAAAGCTTAATTGATAATCCGGCTCTGGTCAAATTCTACGATGTATAAGAACACAAACGCACGGTCTGACAGGAGAAACGTGATTCAAACTCTGCGAATGTTGTAGATATGCCAAAAATGTAATGGATTTTGCTTTTCCGTCATCCTTTAGATGTTCAACATTTAAATGGTATGACTTTTTTTTTTATTGCTAGTGTGATTCAAAAGCATCTAAACTAAACTGCAAACGGTGTGGCTGGGACAGCTGCTGCCACGTGGACATGATGGTGAAAGAGAAGCTGGTTATAGACATCAAAGCAGTAAGTCATTTATAGTGTCAGAGTGGAATGATAATAGTATACTGTAAAAGTATAATGGAATTCATATGTGATTTTATAATAGAGTGTAAGGTTCATAGTGGGGTGTGTGTTTTGAAGTATAGTGTTACTCTTTTAGTAGAGTATTTCTTTACTGCAAAGTGTGACATTTAAAGTACAGTGTAGCACTAAAAACTGAGCATAGTGCAACTAATAGAGTAAAACTCATAACATTGTGTAATGTTGATAATCATTGGCTCTTTCCGTCTTGTCAGACGATAGTAATTGTACTTGGCTCTTTCCGTCTTGTCAGACGATAGTAATTGTACTTGGCTCTTTCCGTCTTGTCAGACGATAGTAATTGTGCTTGGCTCTTTCCGTCTTGTCAGGCGATAGTAATTGTACTTTGAAAAAAAAGGGATGTAACTGCAGTATATGACGATAACGAATGTCACTCTAAGACCAATCCGAGCAGAGAAGCGTCTTCCACAGTGTGTGTGCAAAGAAAGTCAGGCCCGTTTGCGGCATCGCATGGTGTGGCGTGTCTTCTCAAACGCTGAGTCCTTAGCCTACCCTCAATCAGTGAAAATAATGTAACAATTATAACAGAATTTAACGTTTATAATTTAGCATTTTTTTATGAAAAAGAGTGAGTTTTATAGTAGAGCATGACATCAATACCACCATTGATAATAGATTGTGATATTTAAAACAAAATGTAATACTTCTATCAGAGTAGGGATATAAAAATATCGTAATGTTTAAAGTTTGACACTTACAATAGACTGACATTTATAGTAACATGTAAAAATTGTACCAGAGTGTAACATTCTTAGGTGAGTGTAACTCGAAGAGTAGACTATAGATTGTAGTAGAGTGCAACATTTATATTACTATTGAAAGTGTTAGCTTCACAGTTATGTGTACTATTTATAGTAGAGTCTAAATTTATAGTAGAGTATAACATGCATAATAAGTGTGATATATAGCAGTTTATGCGATTTACGTTGGAGTGTGGGAAGGAAGACTCTGGTCAGGCGAAACATACTGATCAGACATGTTATTCAGATTCAGACAAAACATACTGGCCAGGGCCCTCACCTTGGCTTTCTCGTAGCCCTTCCTGGAAATGGGATGTTTTCATGGCAGCCTGGCTAACAAGACGAGGATCCGACATGATCCCCGTGATAGTGAGCGACACGCAGATGAAGCCAAGCATAGAACAACCGCCTATAGGACCCCGGTCCAATTTATCATCAGCAAGGTTGGGATGTGAAGAAAGCTACGACAACTCGCCACTTAACGTCCGTTTTAGGGCGCACAAGAGAGTAATCATACTCCTTGTGGACATTCAACAACAATTTGTGGTTTAACATCTATAGCAGACTGTGCCACTTTCAGTAGAGTGTGATAATGTAGTCAAGTATAACATTTATAGTAGAGTGTAACATGTATATTATTTTGTATTCTTTATAGTAGGGTGTGACACTTAATATGAAACAATTATAGTAGAATGTGATTTTTATAAGAGAGTGTAATATTTATTTAAAATTGTAACAGTTATCTTATAGTTTAATATTTACAGTCCAGTGTAACAGTCACAATAGACTGAGACATGTATAGCAATGTGTAAGTTTCACAATAGAGCGTAGTACTCCTAGCAAATTATATAGGTCTTAAAGCAGAGTGTATTGTTTTTATTAGAGTGGGACAATTAGAGTAGAGGGTACCACTATTGAAGAGTGTTAGATTTGTGATAGAACGTATAATGTATAGTAGATTGCAACACTTATACTAGTGTGTGGAATGTATATATATATATATATATATATATATATATATATATATATATATATATATATATATATATATCTGCGTGTGGTGTTAATGAGGAATGAGGTTTGACATTTTTGGGAAAATTCAACATTTACATTAGAGTTTAACTCTTGTAGTAGAGAGGAGCAGAACTATTGTTTAGAAAGTTTCCCCTAGTATCTTGTCGACACAAGGCTATATCAAAGAATTGTGACCAATCATTATACCAATATTTGACAATGGTGACAATCATCAGTGCGACAACCATTGTGACATATTTCTCCATAGTTTTCCTGATAAGACCTGGTCCAGGATACTATAAAGAGCAGAGACTAAGACGTTTGGCTGAATCACAAATGGACGTCGTTCAATTCTGTTTCATGACAAAAACTAATTCTCAAAACTCTATCTTCACACTCGGACACCTAATTAAGAAAGTTTTTTGAGTGTGGTAATGACATCCATCTCTGTTTCTTGGAACTTGAAAAGACATTCGACAGAGCAGCCTCTGGGAATTCCTGAAAAGAAAGAACATCTTAAGATTTTTGATCCGCACAATACATAGTTACTATAAAATTTACAAAAGATGTATTAGGACAGGAAACCAAAAATCCGTGGAATTCAAGACCACGTGTGGCGACATTATATCGCCATATCTTTACATTCTACTCATAGACATATCATCAAAGCCTATATTATAAAACAGTATAAAAGAGACTGAGGACTATATCGGATCCAAGTTAAAGAGAAAGTAGCCGTAGATAGTTAGCAACTATGTGTCAAAGTAAAGCGTAAGGCTTATAGTAGATTGTAACATTTATAGTATAGTGTAAGACTTATTAATGAGTGTAACAAATATAGTAAATTTTAATGTTTATAGTAAAGTGTGCTTTTGTAGTAGGGTGTGAAGCTTGTTTTAGAGTCTAGCACTTATTATATTTATAGTATAGTGCATGCAATATTTATAAAGAGTTTGTCATTTATAGTAGAGTCTGGCTTTTACAATAGTTTGATATTTGTATTAGGGGAAAAAAAGTTAATGGAAGAAGGTAACATTTATAGTAAAAAGTAGCATTTAAAATAAAACTTCGATGATATGTTTTTCAATGTGAAAGAGAAAAATAGTAACGAGGGAAAGCGACTGTATGTAGACAGTATTTGTAAAGTTGCATGTTTAGATGTTATGTATGTTGTCATGCAAATAAAGAACTTGAACACTTGACCTTTCTATGAATTTTGTAAAAGGCGAGTAAGGAAAGCTGTAGGCAGACTTGGTAATCTCGATATGTCAATCAGTACTAAGGAAACGATTAATACAAGAGACAACTCATGTTTAGATGTTATGTACGTTGTCATGGAAATAAAGAACGTGAACACTTGACCTTTCTATGAATTTTGTAAAAGGCAAGTAAGGAAAGCTGTAGGCAGACTTGGTAATCTCGATCAGTACTCAGGAAACTATTAATTCAAGAGACAACTCATGTTTGGCCGAGATCATTCTTAACTGAACGTCTTTATGCTGCTTTAGAAGACTCTGCAACGTTTGTATACAACCAGTTTCTTTTGCACTCACTTGATCTAAAAATACCTATGCGTATCCAATATATTCTTGAATGCATTAATTGACCCGGCCTCCACTGTTTCCTGTGGCAATGCATTCCAAACATTCACCACCACTTTCTGACTAAAAACATATGTCCTGGTACCTACTTTTCTGGACCTTTCTTTAATTAATATGTGACTGTGCCCTCTTGTTCTTATTGGCGGCTGTATTTTGAAGAAAAAAACAACGTGTAATACTTTAATTTATCCTTTCCTTTTATTATCTTATAAACCTGTATTAAATCACCTCAAATTCTTCTCTTCTCTAGACACTGTAGGTTGGTTTTTCGGAGTCGTTCCTCATAACTATCATTCTGAAATCCCACTATTAGTTTTGTCGCTCTTTTCTGTATCCTTTCCATCACGTTTATATCTCCTCTACGATAATGGACTCCACACCTGTACAGAGTACTCCAATCTAGGTCTAACTAATTCTTTATATAGTTTGACTATCACTTCCATGCTCATCTACTCATTCTGTCGTTCTCAACCCAAAATAAACTTAGACTTGAAAAACGCATTCTGCCGTTATGTTCCTAAAATATCGTAGACTTGAAAAGAAAGAAACAATTTCTAAAAAAATGTATTTTCTCTCCACATTTGATCTTGTTTTTTGTTCCACCTTGCCGTTTTGAGCCCAGTCAGAACAATACTCTAGAAGCGACGAAAACAAACAAAGTCTTTTTACTGTTTTGATTGCTTTTATTTTCATTGCGTTTACCATTTCAGGTTGCGAAAAAACACCCAGGCTGGACCAAAAACCAAGTTCTCCAAGGTAACGTGCCATTATTTTAAACATAATAACTCCTATGATCCGATCACATCGCTAAAGAAACTACAAGTCTTTGGTTTGCTAAAAAACCCATTCACTTCCCTTCAAATTGATACTTCTTTCATCTTTTCGCTGTTATGCCCTTAGGAATCATCTTGCTACCTGAAAATCGACATAGACTTGCTCCTATTTGATTATAGCCCATGTGTTGGTTTCTTCAAATTGATTATGATTCAGTCTCTTTTGCCTGGCACCATACCTTCCATCACTGTTCTCTCAAGACCGTTGTGTCTCATGATGTGACCAAAGTATTTTCATTTTCTGTCAAAATAGAATTGATAAACCAGTCCTCCTCTATGCTCAACTCTTGCCGAATGGCTACATCTGTCTTTTTCTTTGTCCAGGGTATTCTGAAGACCTTTCTGTAACATTTTGACTCGAACGATTCGATTCTTTGTCTAGAAGTTTTGGTAAACGTCCATGATTCGCAGCCTTAAGCTGCCACAGGAAAACCACAGGCTCTCAAGACTTTTAGTTTTGTCGATTTGTTAGTGCTGTGCCATAATTTCTTCAGGCTGTTCAGTCTCTGCATTGCCATGGCTATTCTTCTTCTGATTTCTTTCGAGCAGTCGCTATTCTTGTAAATTCTGGAGCCCAGATATTCAAAATGCGTGACCTGATCTATTTTCTCACCACCTACTGTAAATTTATGTTGACATCGTGTTTTGTCGGCGGTCATTATCTTTGTTTTATTTATGTTTATAAACAGGTTGCCATCTTTACTGTGTTCATTTACAGCTGAAATTAGGACCAGGGACCACATATTCAATATAATGAATATCTACGAGAAATGTAGAGAGTTTAATGTAGACCTGTACACATTGTTCATTGATTACAACAAGGCTTTCGATACGATAAAACATCAACATCTGAGTATCATAGCTGTGCAAGCTATCCGAAGTAATCTTCCAATAAGAACCACATTCTGGCTGCATCTAATGATTTCCTTAATTGTTTATATATCGGCCAGTACTAACCACATACAGGAATATTGGTTCTACATAACGTTGCAAAACTCACTGACAGGCACTTTTTGTAAGTCTTTTCCTTATTTTCTGGTAGCCTGCTTTTACCAGTGCAGAACAGAATCAACTGTATAACACAGATTACCAATAGAATGTACTCGGATTAATATTTCTAGAAGATCACCAACCACTCCTCGTGTTCTTAAACTCCGCCTTTTAAACTCCTCATGACTATTTCCTTGAATATAAGAAAGAGATTAAGTGAAAGGACCTTGCAAGTTTTCAAGCGCATGTAATAACTCTGGTCTCACGATCAACACTAAGATAACGAAAGTACTTTTCCAGCCTGCCCCTGGGGAGCCATACATCGAACCAAACATTTCTGTACACAACCGACTTCTCAATACAATTGCTAGCTTCACCTACCTAGGCAGTACCTTAACTAGAGAGGCGACTGTGATGTAAAAAAATTAAGATTTATAAGGCGAGATCTGCATTTAGGATCAAACATCTGGAACCGACACAGTATCAGTGTCGACACCATGGTAAAATGTATCGTGCTGTAGTGTTATCCACTCTGCTTCATGCCTGTATAACATGGACAGTGGATAACAGACGTGCCCCACTGGTAAACCGTTTTTACTTGAGCTATCTGTGTAGACTACCCAGAAGGATCAGGTGGCGGGACAAAGTGTCGGACTCTGAAATTCTAAGCAAAACTAACATGTTGATCACCCATTCAAGTCTGCAACAAGCTCAGGCAAGGTGGAGTTAACATGTTTACATGCCAGATGAGAGCGTCCCCAGTAGCTGAGAACAGGCAGACGTCCACAATGGAGACGCTACAAAAACGCATTGAAAGTCTCTCTGAAAATCTTCAATATTAATGTCCTCTTATGATTACACACTACCGCCTGGCGCGCTAGTATCACTGCTCAGACCGCAGAGAGTACCACTGCTCAGACGAAGAGAGTATCACTGCTCAGACCACAGAGAGTATCACTGCTCAGACGAAGAGAGTATCACTGCTCAGACCGCAGAGAGTATCACTGCTCAGACCACAGAGAGTATCACTGCTCAGACCGCAGAGAGTATCACTGCTCAGACGAAGAGAGTATCACTGCTCAGACCGCAGAGAGTATCACTGCTCAGACGAAGAGAGTATCACTGCTCAGACCGCAGAGAGTATCACTGCTCAGACGAAGAGAGTATCACTGCTCAGACCGCAGAGAGTATCACTGCTCAGACGAAGAGAGTATCACTGCTCAGACCACAGAGAGTATCACTGCTCAGACCGCAGAGAGTATCACTGCTCAGACGAAGAGAGTATCACTGCTCAGACGAAGAGAGTATCACTGCTCAGACCGCAGAGAGTATCACTGCTCAGACCGCGAGAGTATCACTGCTCAGACGAAGAGAGTATCACTGCTCAGACCGCAGAGAGTATCACTGCTCAGACGAAGAGAGTATCACTGCTCAGACCACAGAGAGTATCACTGCTCAGACGAAGAGAGTATCACTGCTCAGACCGCAGAGAGTATCAATGCTCAGACGAAGAGAGTATCACTGCTCAGACGAAGAGAGTATCATTGCTCAGACGAAGAGAGTATCACTGCTCAGGTGAAGAGAGTATCACTGCTCAGACCGCAGAGAGTATCACTGCTCAGACGAAGAGAGTATCACTGCTCAGACCACAGAGAGTATCACTGCTCAGACCGCAGAGAGTATCACTGCTCAGACGAAGGGAGTATCACTGCTCAGACGAAGAGAGTATCACTGCTCAGACGAAGAGAGTATCACTGCTCAGACCGCAGAGAGTACAGTCATCGCGGAAGCTGAGCAAAAACGTGCTGTACGAAGAAACAAAACGCACGGCGACTCCACAGTGGACTCCTCGCATTTGTGCCCTGAATGTGGCAGGCTTTGCTGTTCCAGGATTAGTCTTTACAGCTTTAAGAGAACAAATTTCGCAGCAAAAGTATCATGAAATCGCCGTCTTGGCTTGCGATGGACAGCTATTATTATTATCGTTATTATTATCAGATTATTATTTTGTTTGTGTTTTATTTTGACGTCTACCAATTTCGTGGAACATATGAAGCCAGAATGGCGTCTATAATAAAACTAAAAATCTGACCTTAGTGCCAAAAACTTTAGGCGCAACACTGATGATAGTGATAATTATTATTTTTCAAAGTAATTTTACGATTATTATCAATTACACTCTGGCAATGATTATTGTTAAGTTTGACTTTTAAGTTCATTTTAGATTCAGCTAAATTTCTAGTCTTCGTTATTTGCAGAATTAGTTGCACATAATAATCTTGATCATATATCGGTCAGCTGTTGGCTCATCTTCTTATCCACATTTTATAGGTGCAGTGGCTGCATACAATTTTGGTGTGAAAAACGTAAAGTCCTGGGCACGACTGGACATAGGCAGCACACAGAATGACTACAGCAACGATATTATGGCCAGGGCCAAGTACCTCTACTCACAAGGATGGAATTAAAATTATCACCGTGTTACAATTATCCCATAATTACCTTTCTTCTATGTGGGACGGTACTCGAACACAAACATACACATGACTTTTCTTGCGTATGTGACAAACTCGCGTCCCCATTCTAGACCTCAGATTCATATTGTCAAATGCCTTTCTTCTCAGTTTTATTCTACAGTGTCTCGTACTTTCTTTTATATTCGTCATTGCCTGTTTCATCTGCCTTACGTTAATATCTGCTTCATGTCTACGACATGGTTGCTTGCGTTCATGTAGTCTCTTTAACGCATATTCTGAAATGATGATGGAAACAAAATAAAATTGTCCGGAGTTGTAAAAGGAGTGTCAAAGTCAATGGTATGAAATTTAATGCCATCAAGTTTGCCAATGATTAAGACATTGTGGGAGGATCAATAGCACAGTTGCAAATTCTGCTTACAAAACGTACTGCACAGCTAAAACATTTGGCATCAAAATAAACACATTGAAGATAAAGACTTTGGCAGCAGACAAGCACCATAAGCAAATTAATATAATTATCAATGAAATAATCGAACAAGAAATGAAATGTAAATATTTAGGACAAACCATCACAAAAGATACCCGCAATAAGGCGAAAATTATAACAAGAACTGCATTGACAAAAAAAAAGCCTTCAGACAAAAAACATAAATAGCAGGATGTAACTGAAGAAAAACATAATCACTACTCATATGTGGCCAATTGAACTGTATCGGGTTGAAATATGAACTCTAGCAAAGAAAGATAAAAGAAATTTGAAAACGTTTGAAATGTGGAGCTATTGTAGAATGGAAAGAGTGAGTTGGACAGGAATAAAGATCAAATGCCAATGTCCTCACTGAGTTAGACGCACAAAGATAAATATTGAAAATGATACAGAAACGAAGATTGAGTTGAATGGGAAACAATATGCAACATGAAAGTCTTCTACAGAAGATACTATAGCAGATCCAAGAGTAAAGAAGAAAGGAACGACCAAGACTCACCTTTGCACCTCAGACATGCAAAGACATTAAAGAACGAACCGATGCTGTAATGAAAAGATCTGCAGATGATATGGTCCAATGTAGAGAAATGATCAGATAACCTGACAATATGTGGACTGATCAACCAGATGATATGGTCCAAAGTAGAGAAATGATCAGATAACCTAACAATATGTGGACTGATCAACCAGATGATATGGTCCAATGTAGAGAAATGATCAGATAACCTGACAATATGTGAACTGATCAACCAGATGATATGGTCCAATGTAGAGAAATGATCAGATAACCTGACAATATGTGGACTGATCAACCAGATGATATGGTCCAATGTAGAGAAATGATCAGATAACCTGACAATATGTGGACTGATCAACCAGATGATATGGTCCAATGTAGTGAAATGATCAGATAACCTGACAATATGTGGACTGATCAACCAGATGATATGGTCCAATGTAGAGAAATGATCAGATAACCTGACAATATGTGAACTGATCAACCAGATGATATGGTCCAATGTAGAGAAATGATCAGATAACCTGACAATATGTGGACTGATCAACCAGATGATATGGTCCAATGTAGAGAAATGATCAGATAACCTGACAATATGTGAACTGATCAACCAGATGATATGGTCCAATGTAGAGAAATGATCAGATAACCTGACAATATGTGGACTGATCAACCAGATGATATGGTCCAATGTAGAGAAATGATCAGATAACCTGACAATATGTGGACTGATCAACCAGATGATATGGTCCAATGTAGAGAAATGATCAGATAACCTGACAATATGTGGACTGATCAACCAGATGATATGGTCCAATGTAGAGAAATGATCAGATAACCTGACAATATGTGGACTGATCAACCAGATGATATGGTCCAATGTAGAGAAATGATCAGATAACCTGACAATATGTGGACTGATCAACCAGATGATAATGATGATGTCTACCATGCGCAAATGCATTATGTAAATACATTCACCTTACATATTCACCTTACATTAACCGTACATTTTCCTTACATTCATTTATCTCTTTAAACTACATTTTTCATTTTACACTTATTCACTTTTGTTTACTACACAAAACTTACATTTACACCTCACTGTCTACCACACTCGCTTACATTTATGCCTATTGCATAGGCTATTGACAACATATCGACAACATACATGGTCGTAGGCTGTTATTTCTGGCTCGCTTCACGTACAATAGACCCGGAGTGCAACGAAGCACAGTCTTAAGAACAGAACAGGTTGTCTTCTTGTGTTAATTACACGAGTTATTTTTAGTTTCCCCTTCTTAATGTGTTATCTCGTCTCTCCACTCTTCTCTTGTGTTTGTAGGTTCCAGTCTTACGTTCTATTCCATTACAATCTACTATTCGGCTGTGTACAGACAACTCACTGAATGCACTATTCGACCGCGAAGACAATATGTAACGAATGTTCAATGCAGTCTAACTTAGATTGTAATACTTCTCTTTCTAAAACAATGATCTTGTTTATAACATATGAAGTGTGATAAAAAAGTATTAGGGTTGGTATCATAATTCTCTGGAAATGTTAGACAGTGAAACGCCCTCCCTAGGCACGTCTATATCCTGATCCAAGACCAAAGTTCAGAACCTCATTTCCGACACAGCACCCCAGAGTATTGCAACTCAAGGTCACACTGCGGAGGGCATCAACGAATTCATCATTCTTGGTACATGATATCATCCGATGGGCGCAGCGGTCCCTATATGTCAAGGAGGATCGGACTACCCGCGACCGCTATACACGACCTCCGACGTCTGTGGAGTAATGGCAAGATCTCCCTCGGGACAAAAATCCGCATCTACTAGCCGTGCGTGGTTCAAGTCCTGCTTTAATGCTCCGAAACCTGGACATTGCTGAAATATGACACATGTCGGGACTGGAAGCCTTTCCCATGCGCAGCCAGCGACGTATCCTGGACATCCAATGGCATGACTACATCCGCAAAGTGGCGGTCTCTGCTACAACAGGCCTCCAGCCAATCTCAGAAACACTTTATCGTCGCCGAGTATTTTTGTTTGGTCATGCTGTACGTCGGGACCAGGAAACCCCTGCCACCAAGATACTACACAGGTCATTCCTCAGCGCCAAAAGTTTTGCCCCCGACCGACTGGACGTGCAGAAGAGGCCGTCTCCGAACACAATGACTTCAGCAAGTAGCAACCTCCTTATCCACACTGGACGATACCTGGAACCACGCCACAGCTGCAGGTCATGGAAGTGGCCGACCGACGCAACGCGCCTCAGACGCCTAAGCGAACATTATAATTATCATATTGCTGGATCTATGGGATACAGCTGAAAGTATGTAGACATATGTTGACCTCTAAACCTAATGTGCATGTATCCTGATTACCTGTCTGCCATGCTCGTCTGGTTTGTTTGTAATACTGCTTTGACCTTACAAATGCGAACTGTATTCGTGGTATTGTCAGAGCGGGGAAAAAATCAAGGAACTTGTATCAGATTTTGTCAAAATACTTAGTGAAACATCTAAAGACACATACTTATAGTTACAGTCTACTGGGTTGTTGGTGGATCTGTGAAGTGTGGGGCTTTGCAGGACATTGCGGCACAAGTTACGATGCACGAGCATACGCTCTGTCATGATGAAGTTGCCACTGAAGTTGCCTCTCTCGTGCAATTCTGACCTTTTGCGACGAAGTGCTTTTCTCAGAAACCCACAAAACGTGACAACCGAACTGACTTGAACTAAACTAATGTGTCAGCCCTCAGACAACTCATGAATTCTAATTAGGCGAATTCCCAGCACAGCAGCATGAGCAATTCGACATTGCTTTCACGTTTACTGGCTGCGGTTCTCCAAGACCGTTCACTAATCTTAATACGTTCGCACCATCTTTACAATGGTTATCTTACTCATCAACAATGTGCTTGACCCATACAATTCTCAATGTAGACTGTCATTTTAAATGTATGTCTTTACATGTTTCGTGATTTTTTTGGCAAACTGTGATGTAAATAGTTCATAAATTTTTTTTCCGCCGAGGCAATGCGGCAAACCTTACACGTTAGACAATCCATTACAGCCCACAAACTTGATCAGCAGACATAGCAAGCCCATGCACCTTACGTTCTTACCTTAAGTTCTGTTCTGGTCTGTTCATTTTTGGCCTGTTTAGTCTGTTCTGTTCTGGTCTGTTCTGTTCTATTTTGTCTGTTCTTTGCCGGTCTGTTCCGTTCTGTTCTGTCTTTCTTGGTCTGTTTTGGTCCGTTCTGTTCTGGTCTGTTGTGTTCTGGTCTTTTCTGTTCTGGTCTGAGTTGTTCCGTTCTGGTCTGTTCTGTTCTGATCTTGTCTGTTCTTTTCCGGTTTGTTCTGTTCTGTTCATGTCTGTTCTGGTCTGTTCTGTTTTGTTTCGTTCTGTTCCGTTCTGTTCTGGTCTGTTCTGGTCTGCTCTGTTCTGGCCTTTTCTGTTCTTTTCTGGTCTATTCTGTTCTGGTCAGTTCTGTTCTTGTCTGTTCTTTTCCTTTCTGTTTTGTTCTGTTCTGGTTTTTTCTGTTCTGTTTTGTTCTGTTCCGTTCTGTTTTGGTCTGTTCTAGTCTGTTCTTTTCTGGTCTGTTTTGGTCCGTTCTGTTTTGGTCTGTTGTGTTCTGGTCTGTTCTGTTCTGGTCTGAGTTGTTCCGTTCTGGTCTGTTCTGTTCTGTTCTGTTCTTGTTTGTTCTTTTCTAGTCTGTTTTGTTCTGTTCATGTCTTTTCTGGTCTGTTCTGGTCTGTTCTGTTCTTTTTCGTTCTGTTCTGTTCTGTTCCGTTCTGTTCCGTTCCGTTCTGTTCTGGTCTGTTGTGTTCTGTTCTGTTCTGGTCTGTTCTGTTCTGGTCTTTTCTGTTCCGTTCTGTTCTGGTCTGTTCTGTTCTGTTCTGTTTTGGTCTGTTCTGGTCTGTTCTGTTCTGGTCTGGTCTGTTCTGTTCCGTTCTGTTCTGGTCTGTTCTGGTCTGTTCTGTTCTAGTCTGTTCTGTTCCTGTCTGTTCCGTTCTGTTCTGGTCTGTTCTGGTCTGGTCTGTTCTGGTCTGTTCTGTTCTGGTTTGGTCTGTTCTGGTCTGTTCCGTTCTGTTCTGGTCTATTCTGGTCCCGTCTGTTCTGGTCTGTTCTGTTGTGTTGTGTTCTAGTCTGTTCTGTGCAGGTCTGTTCTGTTCTGGTCTATTCTGTTCTGTTGTGGTCTATTCTGTTCTGGTCTGGTCTATTCTGTTCTGTTCTGGTCTGTTCTGTTCTGTTGTGATCTGTTCTGGTCTATTCTGTTCTATTCTTGTCTGTTCTTTTCTAGTCTGTTTTGTTCCGTTCTGTTCCGTTCTGTTCTGGTCTGGTCTATTCTGGTCTGTTCTGGTCTGTTCTGTTCTGGTTTGGTCTGTTCTGGTCTGTTCCGTTCTGTTCTGTTCTGGTCTATTCTGGTCCCGTCTGTTCTGGTCTGTTCTGTTGTGTTGTGTTCTAGTCTGTTCTGTACAGGTCTGTTCTGTTCTGGTCTATTCTGTTCTGTTGTGGTCTGTTCTGTTCTGTTCTGGTCTAGTCTATTCTGTTCTGTTCGGGTCTGTTCTGTTCTGTTCTGTTGTGATCTGTTCTGGTCTATTCTGTTCTATTCTTGTCTATTCTTTTCTAGTCTGTTTTGTTCTGTTCATGTCTTTTCTGGTCTGTTCTGGTCTGTTCTGTTCTGTTCTTGTCTGTTCTATCCGGTCTGTTCTTTTCTGTTCATGTCTGTTCATTTCTTTTCTGGTCTGTTCTGGTCTGTTCTGTTCTGTTTCATTCTGTTCTGTTCTGTTCCGTTTTTTTCCGTTCCGTTCTGTTCTGGTCTGTTTTATTCTTTTCTTTTCTGGTCTGTTCTGGTCTGTTCTGTTCTGGTCTTTTCTGTTCCGTTCTGTTCTGGTCTGTTCATTTCTGTTATGTTCTGTTTTGTTCTGTTCTGTTCTGTTCTGTTCTGGTCTGTTCTGTTCTGTTCTGGTCTGTTCTGGTCTGTTCCGTTCTGTTCTGTTCTGTTCTGGTCTGTTCTGTTCTGGTCTGTTCTGTTCCGTTCTGTCCTGGTCTGGTCTATTCTGGTCTGTTCTATTCTGGTCTGGTCTGTTCTGGTTTGTTTTGGTCTCTTCCGTTCTGTTCTGTTCCGGTCTGTTCTGGTCTGTTCCGTTCTGTTCTGTTCTGGTCTGTTCTGCTCCCGTCTGTTCTGGTCTGTTCTGTTCTGTTCTGTTCTGGTCTGTTCATTTCTGGTCTTTTCTGTTCCGTTCTGTTCTGGTCTGTTCTGTTCTGTTCTGTTTTGGTCTGTTCTGGTCTGTTCTTTTCTGGTCTGGTCTGTTCTGTTCCGTTCTGTTCTGGTCTGTTCTGGTCTGTTCCGTTCTGTTCTGGTCTGTTCTGTTCTAGTCTATTCTGTTCCTGTCTGTTCCGTTCTGTTCTGGTCTGTTCTGGTCTGGTCTGTTCTGTTCTGGTTTGGTCTGTTCTGGTCTGTTCCGTTCTGTTCTGTTCTGGTCTATTCTGGTCCCGTCTGTTCTGGTCTGTTCTGTTGTGTTGTGTTCTAGTCTGTTCTGTACAGGTCTGTTCTGTTCTGGTCTATTCTGTTCTGTTGTGGTCTGTTCTGTTCTGTTCTGTTCTGGTTTGGTCTATTCTGTTCTGTTCTGTTCTGTTGTGATCTGTTCTGGTCTATTCTGTTCTATTCTTGTCTGTTCTTTTCTAGTCTGTTTTGTTCCGTTCTGTTCCGTTCTGTTCTGGTCTGGTCTATTCTGGTCTGTTCTGGTCTGTTCTGTTCTGGTTTGGTCTGTTCTGGTCTGTTCCGTTCTGTTCTGTTCTGGTCTATTCTGGTCCCGTCTGTTCTGGTCTGTTCTGTTGTGTTGTGTTCTAGTCTGTTCTGTACAGGTCTGTTCTGTTCTGGTCTATTCTGTTCTGTTGTGGTCTGTTCTGTTCTGTTCTGGTCTAGTCTATTCTGTTCTGTTCGGGTCTGTTCTGTTCTGTTCTGTTGTGATCTGCTCTGGTCTATTCTGTTCTATTCTTGTCTATTCTTTTCTAGTCTGTTTTGTTCTGTTCATGTCTTTTCTGGTCTGTTCTGGTCTGTTCTGTTCTGTTCTTGTCTGTTCTATCCGGTCTGTTCTTTTCTGTTCATGTCTGTTCATTTCTTTTCTGGTCTGTTCTGGTCTGTTCTGTTCTGTTTCATTCTGTTCTGTTCTGTTCCGTTTTGTTCCGTTCCGTTCTGTTCTGGTCTGTTCTATTCTTTTCTTTTCTGGTCTGTTCTGTTCTGTTCTGGTCTGTTCTGTTCTGGTCTGTTCTGTTCCGTTCTGTCCTGGTCTGGTCTATTCTGGTCTGTTCTATTCTGGTCTGGTCTGTTCTGGTTTGTTTTGGTCTCTTCCGTTCTGTTCTGTTCCGGTCTGTTCTGGTCTGTTCCGTTCTGTTCTGTTCTGGTCTGTTCTGCTCCCGTCTGTTCTGGTCTGTTCTGTTCTGTTCTGGTCTGTTCATTTCTGGTCTTTTCTGTTCCGTTCTGTTCTGGTCTGTTCTGTTCTGTTCTGTTTTGGTCTGTTCTGTTCTGGTCTGGTCTGTTCTGTTCCGTTCTGTTCTGGTCTGTTCTGGTCTGTTCCGTTCTGTTCTGGTCTGTTCTGTTCTAGTCTGTTCTGTTCCTGTCTGTTCCGTTCTGTTCTGGTCTGTTCTGGTCTGGTCTGTTCTGGTCTGTTCTGTTCTGGTTTGGTCTGTTCTGGTCTGTTCCGTTCTGTTCTGTTCTGGTCTATTCTGGTCCCGTCTGTTCTGGTCTGTTCTGTTGTGTTGTGTTCTAGTCTGTTCTGTACAGGTCTGTTCTGTTCTGGTCTATTCTGTTCTGTTGTGGTCTGTTCTGTTTGTTCTGTTCTGGTTTGGTCTATTCTGTTCTGTTCTGGTCTGTTCTGTTCTGTTCTGTTGTGATCTGTTCTGGTCTATTCTGTTCTATTCTTGTCTGTTCTTTTCTAGTCTGTTTTGTTCCGTTCTGTTCCGTTCTGTTCTGGTCTGGTCTATTCTGGTCTGTTCTGGTCTGTTCTGTTCTGGTTTGGTCTGTTCTGGTCTGTTCCGTTCTGTTCTGTTCTGTTCTGGTCTATTCTGGTCCCGTCTGTTCTGGTCTGTTCTGTTGTGTTGTGTTCTAGTCTGTTCTGTACAGGTCTGTTCTGTTCTGGTCTATTCTGTTCTGTTGTGGTCTGTTCTGTTCTGCTCTAGTCTATTCTGTTCTGTTCGGGTCTGTTCTGTTCTGTTCTGTTGTGATCTGTTCTGGTCTATTCTGTTCTATTCTTGTCTGTTCTTTTTTAGTCTGTTTTGTTCTGTTCATGTCTTTTCTGGTCTGTTCTGTTCTGTTCTTGTCTGTTCTATCCGGTCTGTTCTTTTCTGTTCATGTCTGTTCATTTCTTTTCTGGTCTGTTCTGGTCTGTTCTGTTCTGTTTCATTCTGTTCTGTTCTGTTCCGTTTTGTTCCGTTCCGTTCTGTTCTGGTCTGTTCTGTTCTTTTCTTTTCTGGTCTGTTCTGGTCTGTTCTGTTCTCGTCTTTTCTGTTCCGTTCTGTTCTGGTCTGTTCATTTCTGTTATGTTCTGTTCTGTTCTGTTCTGGTCTGTTCTGTTCTGGTCTGTTCTGGTCTGTTCCGTTCTGTTCGGTTCTGTTCTGGTCTGTTCTGTTCTGGTCTATTCTGTTCCGTTCTGTTCCGTTCTGTTCTGGTCTGGTCTATTCTGGTCTGTTCTATTCTGGTCTGGTCTGTTCTGGTCTCTTCCGTTCTGTTCTGTTCCGGTCTGTTCTGGTCTGTTCCGTTCTGTTCTGTTCTGGTTTGTTCTGCTCCTGTCTGTTCTGGTCTGTTCTGTTGTGTTTTGTTCTAGTCTGTTCTGTTCAGGTCTGTTCTGTTCTGGTCTGTTCTGTTCTGTGGTGGTCTGTTCTGTTCTGTTCTGTTTTCTAATCTGGTCTATTCTGTTCTGTTCTGGTCTGTTCTGTTCTGCTGTGATCTGTTCTGTTCTGGTCTATTCTGTTCCGTTCTGTTCTGTTCTGGTCTGTTCTGTTCCCGTCTGTTCTGGTCTGTTCTGTTGTGTAATGTTCTGGTCTGTTTTGTTGTGTTGTGTTCTGGTCTGTTCTTTTCAGGTCTGTTCCGCTCTTGTCTGATCTTTTCTGGTCTGTTAAAAATTTGACTTCTTACACCCCGATCATGATCCGCAGGAGCTTATACTCGTTAAGTAAATGCAGAAGAGTGTGAATACATGTACACACTAATCGTCACACATGTACAAACCAATTGTCAAACATGTACACACCAATCGTCACACATGTACACATCAATTATCAAACATGGGCACACCAATTGTCACACATGGGCAAATCAATTGTCAAAGATTGTCACACCAATTGCCACACATAGACAAACCAATTGTCACACATGGACAAACCAATTGTCACACATGAACAAACCAATTGTCACACAATGGCACATAAATTGTCACACATGGAAAAACCACTTGTCACACATAGAAAAACCAATTGCCACACATGGAAAAGTCAATTGTCCCACATGGGCACACCAATTGTCACACATGGAAAAACCAATTGTCACACATGGATAAACCAATTATCACACATGGACACAGTAGTTGTCATGCATTGACATTCAAATTGTCACACATCGACAAACCAATTGTCACACATGCATTTACCAATTGTCACACATGGACACAACAATTGTCACACATGGACAATCCAATTGTTATACATGGACATACCAATTGTCACACATGAGCACACAGATGGCCAGATTATACCGGATAAAGAAAGAACAGATCAACTGTAACCTTCCAAGCATATTGTTGAGACAATAGCCGAAGTGTGTGCATTGGGCTAGCAACGTAATCATGTGAAATGAAGTTCCACTGAAATCACCAGTGTGACACCGTACGACACGTCCTAACTACAGACTTTCTGCATTTGGACTAGCCATGCTTCATGCTATTTGTTATCTACGCACATTTGTCTCCCACTACTATAGTCCAATGAATGGATTTATTAAGGCCGCATGACAAAGTAGTCATCGAACAGTGTACATACAGTTTTTAATACACAAAAAAACAAAACAACTTAGGTATCTACTGGAATCACAATTCATGTACTTACTGAGGTTCGAATTCATGTCCTTTTGGCTAAAAGATCCGTACACTAGCCACTTGGTCACCCAATCTAACGATGAGCGAAACGGATATAAGACATATGTCATTGGCCGGCGTGAACATGAGCTTGGTGTCTTCCTACGACACATGCCATTGACCCACACAGACAGGGACTTTATGTTTTCCTCAGATACATGTCAATGACCGGCACAAACAGGAGCTTGATGTCTTTTAAGACGCACGACGTTGCCCCACTCAAACAGGAGTTTGATGTCTCCTAAGACATATTATATTGCCCCACTCAAACAGGAGTTGGATGTCTCCTAAGACACATTATATTGACCAACTCAAACAGGAGTTGGATGTCTCCTAAGACACATTATATTGACCAACTCAAATAGGAGTTGGATGTATCTTAAGACACATTATATTGACCAATTCAAACATGAGTTGGATGTCTCCTAAGACACATTATATTGACCAACTCAAACATGAGTTTGATGTCTTGCTAGGACACATGACATTGACCCACCTACAAAGGAGTTTGATGTCTTGCTAAGACACATGACATTGACCGACCCAAAAAGGAGTTTGATGCCTTTGTGAGACACATGACAGTGACGTACCCAAACGGAGCTTGTATTTCTAAGACATGTGCGATTGACGGACGCAAACAGGAGTTTGATGCCTTCCTAAGACACATGACATTAATCCACCCAAACAAGACCTTGATGACTTCATAAGAGACATGACATTAATCCACCCAAACAGGACCTTGATATCTTCCTACGACACATGACATTAATCCACCCAAACAGGAGCTTGATGTCGTCCTAAGAGACATTAATCCACCCAAACAAGAGCTTGATATCTTCCTACGACACATGACATGAATCCACCCAAACAAGACCTTGATGACTTCATAAGACACGTGAGATTGAGGGGCGCAAACAGGAGCTTGATGCCTTCCTGAGACACATGACAGTGACGCCCCAAAGCGGGAGCTTGTCGTCTTTCTAAGACACAGGCGATTTACGGGTGCAAACAGAAGCTTGATGCCTTCCTGAGACACATGACAGTGACGCACCCAAACGGGAGCTTGTCGTCTTTCTAAGACACGTGTGATTTACGGATGAAAAAAAGGAGCTTGATGCCTTCCTAAGACATATGATAGTGGACATTGAGCAGTGACCGAGTCAAAAAGGAGAGCGATACCTTGCACATTCCTCACAGACAGGTCTATGTTTACTAGGTTCACAAAACTAATATAGTCCACATTTTCTGTGCTCTACAAAAACAGCATAAAACGTGCTTCTAGCACCGGAACCGGAGAGCACGAGAACAATCTGTTATCTTGGACTTATCTTAAGTTCAAATCGTTGCTTGTCGACGACACGTGTGATTAGTTACAGTTTAAGAAAGTATGGAAAAATAAGTTAGATGAAAACGTACTTTAAAATAAAAACAGTAATGGACGTGAGCCCACGTTTCGACATAAAATATAATTTAACACATAAACTGACTAATGATAATGACCCCAAACAGAAATTAATTTATTTTCAGCAATGATAATGAAGACATTTTTTATTTCAATCAAAAATCTCTGGTTTACCAAGTGTGCACACGGCCATACATTTGCTGACTAGCCTTGTTTGGTTTTCAGCCACTTCTTTAACGAAAAAGATGTTTTTTGCTTGTTTTTGCACGGTCACACATTTACAGAAACACACACATGCTCAAACACACACACTCACACGCACACTCGCACACATGCGCACAAACAAATTATAAATACATAGAATTCATGTATCATGTGTGACATATTATAGAAAAGTAACTCGCTAAAATAACAATTGAACAACACATGAAAAGGATCAACTGTTTATATTTTATTTGTTCTTATTGTAAATACATACAAATTGCTGGTTTAAAGAATAATTTAGGAAACATCTTAAGTAAATTAAAAAAATATCATGACATTCTTTTAACACAGCAATTATATATTTCCCAGATTTGACCAAGTTGAGTAAACATTTGTGACTTTATTAACTGTCTGTGGGGCGAGGTTACATCAGCAAATCTGGAAAGTGAATAACATAATATCCATAAGAGAACATAAATACTCCATTTCTCTCTCTTTCCCTCACTCCCCCATAGACGTGTGTAGAATCGACGAGGAGCTCCTGTTTCCAAGGAAGTCTTGCACATCACATGGACTGTAAGAGCAACAGTCCATCTACTGGCTTTAAATTGCCAGGATCTGTTCTTTCAAGGACATGGGCGACGTATGAGTCACGAGTCACTACCAAACAACTCGGGTAGATCTGGTGGCAGTGAAAAAGGCAAATGCACTGTTAGGAATGATAAAAAGAAATATTAACCATAAGAGCTAGGATGTGACAGTCAAAATATATAATGCATTAGTTAGGCCTGGATTGGAGTACTGTGTTCAGGTATGGAGTCTTTATCTTAGTGAGGGAATCAATATGCTGGAAAGGATACACAGAAGAGAGACAAAACTGTTAGTGGGACTCCGGAATTATAGCTTTGAGGAAAGACTTAAAAAACCCGCCTAAGGTGTCTAGAGAAGAGAACAATACAGGTGGATTACGTAAACAATGGAAAGGATAGATTATACTATAACAAGTTTTCAAAGTAAAGCCGGCTGCAAGAACAAGAGCGCACAGCTACAAATTAGTTAAAGAAAGGTCCAGATTAGATATTAGGAAATATGTGTTTAGTCTGATGAATGCTTGGATTGCATTTGACATCAAATAGAGGGAGCAGAATCAGTTAATGCATTGAAGAATAGAATGGATACACATGATTATTTTTAGATCCAGGCAAGTAGAAGAAATTGGTTGTATACAGATTTTGCTGAGTTTTCTAAACCAGTATAAAGAAGTTAAGTTAAGTTAATATAATCAAGCTTCCTGGGGTATCTTTGTCATTTAGGAGAAGATAAGTTCGCACCAGCTATTTTGTAGATTTGCTGGGGTCAGGCAGTTAGGGAAGGGTGTAGATAGTGATGGTTCCTGTTTCTCGCTGGTTGAAAAAAAAACTCCTTTCCCGTCACCGTTATACATACGACTCCACTCGACCCTCGATTGATTTCATCAAAGTGTCCAGTCCGTGAAAAGCTGATTTAATTATTGCAGTGTCGTCATCTAGTTAGTTAGTTGTAAGCGGTGATGCGACATCATCAGACGATTGCGTAACTTGAGCTGTATTTGAATTATAGTGAGGAACTCCGTTGGCCATCAACCTCACTCTCTGGTAAAGAGCTACGTTGAACCAGTGGCAAGATATAAGTCGAGACGACTGGAGATAGCAAAGAATGTTGATTTATTTTTCTCAGTGTTTACTCCCGAAGCTTTTCCAGTTTAAAGGTATCTCGCAAGGCAGCGGGGGTGTGATATCCAATAGGTTGGAAATGTATGATGACCAGAACTAAATCGCTATGATCAGAACAAATGGCTCGGGAACCTATATGCACCAAATAGTGTTGTCCCAGAGTGAAGGTCAAAGCCACCCACACAATGACAGACGCACTATGATAATCCAGCTTGCCTGAACCCCACAAAGAGGAATCAGAGGTAATCTAGACAAATTATGTCGATGTGCTCGAACCAAAGATACACGTCACAAACATGTCATATAGCAGGTGGTCATTGATAGACTTCAGAATGACACTCATTGATAGACTTCAGAATGACACTCATTGATAGACTTCAGAATGACACTCATTGATAGACTTCAGAATGACACTCATTGAAAGACTTCAGAATGACACTCATTGATAGACTTCAGAATGACACTCATTGATAGACTTCAGAATTACACTCATTGATAGACTTCAGAATGACACTCATTGGTAGACTTCAGAATGACACTCTATTCGCATATAAACTGCCCATAATAGTTGTGTGTAACAATGATGGCAGCTCTTTCATTGCTCGAAACCCCAAACATGGCCAAGCCAGTAAATCCACACTAACTCCTAAAGGTGAGGTCTCTACGGTGGCTATCCACTCCCGCATTAGCCAAACGTTCCTGTATGTTCAAAAATAAAGGATTGGGAGTTTGACACGAAGGCTACCATTTTTAGAGAGGGCTTTCGTAGCTACGTCAGAGCTGAAATCACTGCCTCGATCTCCATTTGCATACTAGTGAATGTGGTCCTATATACTTCGCCGTGTTGAACAAACAATTGGTGTACAGGGCGGCATCAGTTGTCCGAGTGTTAGCGCGCTTTGTCAGCTTGTTAACTTCCAACTCTGAAATGACCGTTGCAGCATCTTGTGCATTCCCTTCCTGGATCTATGATGAGTATGTGGTAATGTGTCATCCTATTTTTCCTTTGCTAATCACCTCGGCTGTAGCCACCTGTTAATCGCGCGCTCTCTCTCTCTCTCTCTCTCTCTCTCTCTCTCTCTCTCTCTCTCTCTCTCTCTCTCTCTTTCTGCCTGTGCCATCCAACACATCTCTCTTTAGAAGACAACATGAAATACATATATGTTGAAAGTAACTGTTGCAGCATCCCCATCAAATGGTGTGTGCAGGTACAAGGAAATGTATTATCTAGAAACTGGTACACGTAAATAAAACTGTTCGAAGCTTGTAATAACAATATTGTTGTTATAAGATACTTGTACTAAAATACATCATGATGGTTCTTTGGTAGCAGGTTACAGTGACTCTTCTAGCGTCCTGGCGTCCTGAAATGTACTTGTGAAGATGGACTAGAGTCCATGCGGCTGTAGTGAAATGCGATTCTTCTCATTAATCTCACCACTATAGGGTTTGTAGTTTCCATTCCCACCTCATTGGTCAGTCCCCTGCGAAACTGCGTTTCAAGGAGAACGAAATGATCAAAAATGTTTCCCCTAACCCTAATTACTCTTCACTCCTTCCATTTTCAAGTAAGAAAAGATAAAGGCTGCCCCTAAGAGGACTCATTATGGAAAGTGTTTAAATGAAGTGGCGCTCAAGCTCACTGAAGTCCTTGACACATTGGCTGAGTAATACAAAGTTAATCATTTCAGGATTAATCCCAGCATAAGTCAGAAATGTGCATTCCCCCCAGAAAAACGGAGAAGCAAGAAGGAAAACCCAGATTTTGTTGCAATTGGCATGAACTTGAACATAATGATATACCTAAGTACCTAGGAATTACACTGGATTGCACATTGTCCTTCAAGGTATACTGTAAGAATTTGAAACAAAAAGTTAACGCAGGAAAGAACAGTGCGCAAGTTAACAAACACGATATGGGGAGTATCACCAACGGTGTTGCGCACATCGACCCTTGCTTTGTGCCTTTCTGCAGCAGAATACGCAGCCCAGGTATAGGTCGAGTCAGCATACATGAGACACATCGATGTGGCAGTAATTGAGTCATGTCGCATTGTAACTTAGTCTTAATCTTAGTCGACCTGTGCATCTACAAGGGCATTAGCTCTTGTGTTCGTCCCAACTCGGGTACGTTTCTCTGCTTAGCAGGCTGGGCTCGAGCAGTAATATGTTTTTTTGGGTGTGTGCTGGTCGCATCTCGGTTTCCAGTCGATTCTGTCTCGGGCACGAATTGTCCAGTTGATGGCTAACTTCTGTCTCGGGCACGGGTTGTCGAGTGGATAGCTAACTTCTGTCTCGGGCACGGGTTGTCCAATGGATGGCTAACTTCTGTCTCGGGCACGGGTTGTCCAGTGGATGACTAACTTCTGTCTCGGGCATGGGTTGTCCAGTGAATGGCTAGCCTCTGTCTCGGGCACGGGTTGTCCAGTTTGTTGGCTAACTTCTATCTCGGGCACGGGTTGTCCAGTGGATGACTAAATTCTGTCTCGGGCACGGGTTGTCCAGTGGATGGCTAATTTCTGTCTCGGACACGGGTTGTCCAGTGGATGGCTAACTTCTGTCTCGGACACGGGTTGTCCAGTGGATGGCTAACTTGTTTGTTTCAGGATCTCGAGTGTTGTGCAGTTGTAGCGAATATTGCCAAGTAGGGAGTCTGCCAGATGGTCCTTTTTTGCCGCGCGGGTACCATAGAGTGGTTGCTGTGTTCCAGCGTTCGTCTTTCCTTCTAACTACATGACCAGCCCAGCGGTGCTTGGAGTTGTTGTCATGATGGATGACATCATTGACGTGTGACAATGCCCGGATATCACTGTTGTGTAAGCCCATCTGGCGCTGTTGCCTAAGTGATAGGCCCACGAGATTGCGCTCAAACGAGGCATATGTTTTCCTTAGATGGTTCTCCATGTCTTTTGTCAGAGACTTCACATCCATATCATAGCACTGGTAGGAGGACTGGGTAGAATATGTCAGCTCGCATTGTAACAGGGTACTTTAAGTCAACACCCATGGGAAAAGGTTATGCAATCTCTGCCATTGCATCTCCAGAAATCAGAGGTTTTGCGTCAGAAGGCGAAAGTAAAAAAGATTCCCATTATTTTTAAACATTCCAAAAGAGAGACGATCAAAATCAAAGACAAGTTTCATTCAAACTGTACAGTTCACAAACTGGAAATATGTGCAAAACAGTACCCCCCAAAAATGGCATTAAAGATATGGTGAGGAATGGATGGAGATCAAAGAAGAACTTCCGACGGAGGATGTCATACCCTGCGTGGAGAGGCCTGAGCAGGTTACGAACGGGAGTATCCAGGTGTAGATTGAACTTGAAACAGATGGAGATATACGGATGACGATGTCTGCAAATGCGGAACCATCCAGAATCCGAATATATGTACAACTGTCCAAGAATACAAGAACCATGTATTTATGTGGTCCACTTGGCGGCACATGAAAGAGCTTTCATGGAAACTGATTATTGGTCCCATACTTTATGAGTTTACAGGACATGACAAGTAAATTAAGTAAGCAGACACTGCCGTCGTAGATGGTTGCTAGAGCTGTCATGTCAGTAGATCTCAGACACTGTCGTCGGGGATGATTGTTGGTAATGGCATGTGGCTTAATCTCACTGTTTCTTGTTTGCTTAAAGTAAGATAACAAGTTTCCTTCCTCGCAGCGATATCTTTCTTAACAGTAGGATAAACATTAGCCGGACATACTGAAACGTATCTATACTAGGGATTGAACTCAGCATCTTCTAGTGAGAAACAAACACTCAAACAACTTTATCACTGAAATGCTCTTATCGTGAAAGTATAACATTTCTTCCTAAAAGTATAACTTTAACAATTGTGATTCTTGAACATTTTTTCCTTCAAGTATAACTTTAACAATTGTGATTCTCGGACATTCTTTCCTTCAAGTAAAACTTTAACAAATGTGATTCTTGGACATTCTTTCATTCAAGTATAACTTTAACAATTGTGATTCTTGAACATTCTTTCCTTCAAGTATAGCTTTAACAATTGTGATTCTCGGACATACTTGCCTGAAGTATAACTTTAACAATCGTGTTTTGCGAATATTTTTATCTAGTACCTTAAAGTACAATTTTAACAACAAAAAACTATGGTCCTTAAACAATGAGGATATCAATAACTATGTTTTATCATCTTTTCAACGTTTTCTAGAATATTTATACGGACCTGATTTATATTTAATTTAAAAATCAAATGCAAGAATGCCTGTATAGCAATGATGGTTTTATAAAAATATGTAAATGCGTAAATGTCAACGTACTTAATTGGTGATTGTGCAAATTAATAAAAAATCCACAAACTTTAACCTCAATTTATACTCCCGATCTAGAAAGCGTGGTGTCTGCTGTAAACTAAAAGCAGGTTTTAAAAAAAACAATTTTGCGAAAGATACGAAATTGAAGTAAAACTGAAGAAGAAAAAAACAACTCGCTCCGCCTTCAATTACACAAGCAGACATCAGTATTTAGGGCAGAAACACAGTTTGTAGTTGCAGATTTTTCGACTGAGTTTAGCTACAGCATTGTTCATACGATAAAATGTATCTTATAGTTTTCTGTGCTCTTCTGGCTTATGCCAATGGCGGTGAGCAGTTAGGGTTGTCTTGCTTGTAAACGTGTATCACCTTGGATGCCGAACATTAATGTAACCATCAGTTACTGTATTAATTAATTATCAACCTTATGATATGCAGTACATCATGATCAATAGCATTGCCATTTGTATTATCATTAACACACTCAATTTTGTTAATAATTATAGTATTACTTATGATCATCGATTTCTTACTTGTAATCATCGATTTATTATTTATGATCTTCCACTCATTGTTTATGATCATCGATTTCTTACTTGTAATCATCGATTTATTATTTATGATCTTCCACTCATTGTTTATGATCATCGATTTCTTTCTTATGGCCATCGATTTCTTACTCATGATCTTTGAATTATTATTTATGAACGATGGCTTATTACTTATAATCGTTGACTTTTCGTTCTAATCCTCCACCCCCACTCCCTCAAACAACAAAGATTGAGTTATTGTGATATATGTAATCAGCAGTATCTGTGATATATTTAATAAGTTGCCTTTGTGATATGTGTAATAAGTTGTCTTTGGGATATGTGTAATAAATTGTCTTTTTTATATATGTAAAAAGTTGTCTTTGTGATATAGGTAATAAGTTATCTTTGTGCTATGCATAATACGATGTTTCTGTGATATATGTAATAAGCTGTCTTTGTGATATATCTAATAAGTTGCCTTTGTGATATGTGTAATTATCTGTCTTTGTGATATGCGTAATAGGTTATCGCTTATATGTGTAAATAAGATGTATTTGTGATTTTGACATGTGGAAATACTGCCTTTGTGATACGTGTAATAAGTTGTTTCGTGTATATGATAACTTGTCTCGGTGATATGTGTAATGAATTATCTTTGTTACATGTGTCATAAGCTAACCCTTGTAAACGTGTAATAAGCAATATATATGCAACGGCATTAGCACATCTTCCTTAGAGTTAAAGCTCTCCGTAAGTTTCTCAACACTCTATTTGTGAAATTATTGTTTTTAAATAATATATATTAAGAATCCACATAACCCACATTTTGTCAGGCCATTTAATGGGCTGGTCATGTGATCTATTTCAGCCACCAGAACTTGTCATGGCAACATTATGAATTTGACCCCAACGGGACAACATAATGGCGGTAAGTACGACTTCTCTGTAGTCTTACAGTCAACAGGCAGACACGATATATTACTTATCTCTGCACAAGATTGAAATGTCTCAGAATTATGACTAAAACAAGAAGTGATGTGTGTATATATTTTTATATATATATATATATATATATATATATATATATATATATATATATATATATATATATATATATATATATATATATATATATATATATATATATACACATTTATGCGTGTGTGTGTGTGGTTGGCAGGAAGAAAAAGTAGCCAATGCAAATTCTTCATACAATGGTTATTAATTGACGGAGTTTAATAAAAATGATGCCCTAATGGGTCGTTTTATCAGTGTCTTTCTTTCTTTAAAGCTCTATAAATGGCAGGTCCGCTTGCCGCCACTTATGTCTTTTGCGAGCTCATCTGTTCTCTAAACTCCAAGGATCTCACAGTGGGCCGGAATCCACTGTAGGATTAAATCTGTTCCCTGGGATAGCAGCTCAGTGGAACATTTTGTTCCAAATGGAGAGACCAACACAAAGAATACAAGCCAGAAATTAACATCATAGACAAACTTGGCGTAGATGGACGGACAGCGTTCTTCAGACTCACAACGGGACACTGACGCCCACCTCCACATAATTGGTCTTACAGATCCACCTCACGCGATTGCGGAGCACCCAAGCAAATACCAGAACATACCCTGCAGGACTGTCCCACTTATGCAGACCAAAGAGAGGTAGTCTGGCCCGGGGATCGACCCTAATCAAAAAGCTTTCTGGGACCGGCGAAGTCCTGAAAAACTGTCTCTATCGTGAACATCACCGGGCTAGAAATATATCATCAGTTGAAAGAAGAAGACAAATATGAATGTCTGCAGTGGTACTTGCTCCCTTTGTTTTGATTTACCCACGTTCGCTTGATGTTTGGTTGACGTTATCATCTGATACGCTAGCTTCAAAATGGAATTCTTTCCAAAAGATCAACACGCGATACGTTTTTTTTACGCTAAACTGAAAGTTACAGTTCGAGACGATTTTTTAAGAGTTTCAAGACAAGCCTTGGTCTCCCGGTTGTTTTGACACATTTTTTGCGTAATCGAGATATGCGCGCACTGACCAGAGTATTGCTGATGTTGGTGTTGAGTTGGGACGATCAACTTCAGACTCACAGTACCGGACGATCAACTTCAGACTCACAGTACCGGAACACCAACCTCAGACTCACAGTACCGGACGACCAACCTCAGACTCACAGTACCGGACGACCAACCTCAGACTCACAGTACCGGACGACCAACCTCAGACTCACAGCGCCGGACGATCAACCTCAGACTCACAGTACCGGACGACCCTCAGACTCACAGTACCGGACGACCAACCTCAGACTCACAGTACCGGACGACCAACCTCAGACTCACAGCACCGGACGATCAACCTCAGACTCACAGTACCGGAATCGACATTTCAACATCGATCCACCATATTGTCAAGACCTCAAACGCAATTCTCTAGTGGCTGAACTAGCAGAAGATAAAAAATCGGCAGACTTCAGCGATCAATCAATCAATCAAAACCCGTCGCCCATTTGTGTGCATAGACCACTTACAACATCCCGCCAGCTTGCATGGTTCTGGGCTGCTCTATCTGTCTCTCTCCTGGTGCAAAAATTTCATAATTTCTGACACTCTTGTAGCAGATCCTCTATTTCTTTGCCCTGGCCGTGATCTAACTTAGAACATTCTCACACTCATCCACATCATCATGACCATACTCAGTAAATGACATATCAAACAGCAGGTGGCATATTTATTATATCATACTCATATCATACAATGAGTAGAGAAATTACAAACACAATATAATACATATCTTAACTAAACATTATACTAAAACGGGAATTGTAAGCATTAGCTATTGATGGAATTCCCAACGATCTAAAAACCCAGTTCTATTGCCTTGCAATTACATCCCACACACATCGCCTTAACTGCGTCTTCAACACACCTTATCAAATACTCTTCCTCACAGAAATCCCCTCAGGCGGGCGATCTCGACATACTCGTTCACAATGTGTCCTTGCTTACAAACACACGTTCAGATTATCTATTAATGCAAAACTCACACACCTATTTGAGCGATCCTGTTCTATCACTAAACATTCGTCCAACAGTCTATCAATCGCTCCTCTATCTAAGTCGGTGAGTTAAACATACTATCCACATTCAGTCTCTCTCTCTCTCTCACTCTTCTCCATACAGCCTCTCTCTCTCTCCAGCCCCCTCAGCTAAACTTTGTCTCGAGTTATATATCCTCAAGCAAGGCCAGAGCTTGACCAATCGATCATCTTCAATCCCAATTGGAACGAAGCACTTTGCAGACCTGTCACTCATTCTCTCGCAGCAAGCCCCGTTGCCAATTTCGTCTGTCAATCAATCTCCCCCTACCACAATCGGAAGGCCAGTGGTCAGTTTCTATCTGTCCACATTCCTTAACCCAACTCTGTTCTCCTTTGCTGAGACGGTGAGTGACCTTGACATGCATTCAGGTAGCTTTAAGCTTTAACATGTTCAGGCATCCTAAACTCCCCTTGCTCCGGCGGGAACTGTTACACTCTCTTCTCCATGTATTTTTGAGTCTCTCTCCCCATTCTCTCTTTCTCCCTCTGTCTCTCTTTCTCTTCACTTGAGGATTCCATGTAAGAGCCTGTCTGGCTATGTGGGACTGTGCCTTGCGTAGCGTATGACCTATCCAGCCACATTGTTTTTCCGCTTAATTTGTTGTTCCAGTGGATGTTGTTGGCTCCATAGGTCTTCGTTCCTCACCATGTGCTGCCAATTTTTGTCATTTATCCTTCGTTAACTAATCTATTAACGAAGAACTAGATGCTCTTTATGTTATGGACATGGTCGTTCTCCATGTCTCCCTCCATACAACAACACCGATTTGACACTGGATTAGAATATTTTACCTTTGCTAAACAGATATTTAGCACACAGTGTAAATTTAATTTGGTTTATTAAAGAAACATTTCTCACTGTCCCTACCCAACCGTGGAATCAAAATTATCCCCTGTGCACCAACATCGATTCTTAGGAAAGCGATATTGATGGAAAATGATTGCTTGGCTTGCTTTAAACTTTCAGCAAATCGATTAAGGGCTCTGTAGGGGTGTCTTAACTTTGCTAACTTCAGCGATCTTCTTCTTCTTCTTCGTACGCTGTCAGACGTCAACCTTTATTTTTTCGAAAAAAGCAGCGGTCATCCTGAGGCTGTCGACACTGCTATAGAGCTTGTCTAGTGTTGCCACTGGTGATGGCCACAACTGCTTTCTCTGATCCTCGTATGTCGGGCAGTTTTGCAGAAAATGTTCAGCGGTCATTTTCCCGGTACCGCAAGTGCATTCGTCAGTGCCACCTATCTTCAATTTATTGAATAGGTGGTACCTCAGTCTATTGTGGCCTGTACGAAGTCTGAAGACCACGACCTGCTCTCTTCTGTTCAACTGGTAATAGGCATCGTTTTTGGTGTAGCCAATATGTTCTGTTTCCCATTTATCTAGCTCTAATAAGCCTTTCTGACTCTTCGTATGTCACACTAGGATCTGGTTGTGGTAGTCTTGCACCTTCTTTTGCCAGTCTGTCTGCCTCCTCGTTACCTTGGATGTTACAGTGGGATGGAACCCACTGTACCACTACTCTTTTTGGTGCGGACTGCTGGCATAGTTGACAGAGTACTGCTCTTAAATCATTAAGTTCAGTATTTTTCTGGCTTTTTAGTGCTGTGACTACGGCCAGGGCATCTGTAAGCAGGACTATATGGCTTTCATTCCTTTTACCTGTCACCATATCTTCCACTGCCGCCCTCAGTGCCTCTGCCTCCGCTCTGAAATTGCTTGAGTATTTTCCAGATGCCACTGACAGTGTTATTTTTCTACCATTGTGTAGGCTCAGGAATACCCCTGCCCCTCCGTTCTGTGTTGTGTTTGTTACAGAACCGTCGGTGTATGCATGGGTCCAGTCCATGCTTGGGTAGTTTTTCGTTATGTAGCTCAGGGTTATGTCTCTTCTTTCTTTTTCAGTCTGGCTGTTCTTGTTTCCAATACCTGGTATATTTTCTACCACCTCTGGAAATATATGCTACCTCCAGGTAGGTTTTCGAACAGTAGGGATGGGCTTTGGTGTTGTTAATGCGTTCATAGGGTCTTCGTTCATCTTTGCTTTGGCTATTTCTGCAAAGTTTCTCCGCTTTAGTTTCCCATTTCCAATATTATTTAGTCTCTTATGCATTGGATACTTCAGCGATCAAAGTATGAACATAAAAAAGTGCCTATTACCATTATGTTCTGCTGAAGCAACATCATCTTCCAGAAATTGTATAATTTTGAAACTTCTTTATCTATCAACAAGATGATGCACCCGCTCATGGCGCTCGAAAAACTTCCATTTCCTGATCGTTAGACTTGTACTTTTATAATTTCAACAACTATAACCAGCGAATAGACGACCTAAATCATGTTTACTATGCAATTTGGGGACTAAATATTCAAAAAGTATATCGCTCGAATGTAAGAGGCGTCACGGACGCTTGAAATGAACTCAAATCACAATCGAGGATCTGACCGCCCAAATGCCGCAATCCTCTGAGGACTTGTGTTTCAGTAAAATAAGGAAACTGTTGATACAAAATAAAATAGCCAAAGCCATCGGTGACTCATTATGTAAAACTACAAATTGTCAAAAAAATACGTCAACAAAAAATCATTTTGTAATGAGTTTGTATTGGCTCCTTATTTTTACAACTCACTCTGTACACTTATACATCCCGCTGGAATTGAAAACCTGTCAATGTAATATTTTTACGTCATTAGTGTAATCTCCCCTTTGGCGCCGCTAGATGTCATGCGAAGAATGACAGGAACGGAGCAAGAAAACGATTTGCCGCCACTTTTAACATTTATATTGCATAACTTAATGCAGTCGTTGTTGTTTAGACTGGCTATAGCACCCATGTAGTGCTGGTTATGTAGCAGCAGATCGAGTTCTAATATATACACCTAGCTATTCTGACATTAAATATAGACGGGGTCGAAGATGCAGCACCGTGCACAGCAGGCGGCCACTCATAGCTGACTGCTTGCATCAGGATCAGCGAACCAGCGCTGACCAAGACCGTATTCCGACTCCAAACGGGGGCCCTGGAAATAGGCTGCACTAGTGTAGTCTGTCTAAGTAATATGGATCACAGTGGGAAGACAAACCCTGTAGCCACACCAAGTCAGCTGGAACTGGATATATCAATTCGAAAGGCGGGAATATCAAAGTTACGCTGTACATCTCAGCGTCCTATTCATGATGGATGCCGAAGAAGAAGAAGAAGAAGAAGAAGAAGAAGAAGAAACATTTACTTATCTAATCATTTTTTTTTTTTTGCGTTCGCCTTATTTCTCTATTCCCCAAGGCGGTGTGCGTTGCACTGTGGTTTTTATTTTGCGCCTGTCGGCCCAGTGCATCCGACTTCAGTATGCATTTTATGTAAGGGTCCGCTTCCCCCTGCATTTTCTAAGGGTTTGCTTCCCCGGGGTAACGGCCGGTGCTGTGATGGGAATCGAACCCAGCACCTTCGGGTCTTGAGCCGTGCCACTTAACCACTAGGCCACGCCGTCCCCAGTTTTTTGGTTTGATTTTCAAGAGTTACCATATTACAAAAATGCCTCTTTATCAAGATGATTTCAAAACATGAACGGCGTTCATTACTTATATATTTTCGATAGGTCCAGCGACTACTCTGTCGATGGTTTGACTTGCCGGACATGTCTTTTAGAACATATTAATTGTATGGCATTTCTTCTGGTTGACAACGTCTAGCAAGGTTGATAGACTGTTTTCTGTGTGAACAACGACATATGTGTAGCGACGTTTTAACCGAAGAGAAGTCTTCAGGAAGAACTGGACAAAAGAATGCGGAGAAAATAAAAACAGCTTAGATAAACGAACATTTAGGGACTGCGTGGGCTAGTGGTTAAGTGGCACGGCTCACAACCCGAAGGTGCAGGGTTCGATCCCCATTACAGCACCGACCGTTATTCCGGAGAAGCATACCCTTAGAAAATACAGGAGGAAGCAGACCCTTACATAAAAATGCATGCTGAAGCCAGATGCACTGGGCCGACAGGCGCAAAATAAAAACCACAGTGCAACGCACACCGCATCGTGGATTGAAGAAATAAGGCAACGCAAAAAAAATAAAAAAAAATAAATGTGCACAAATATGTGGAGTTTCTGCAGAGTTCAAGGACGTTTAAGTAAGTTAGGTTTACTTGGAAAAAACTTTATCTCTGAAATACGTCGATTAATAACATGTCATACTACAATGAATTCACTTGTTTATGTCACATGAACAGATTATTTAAGATAGATTACTAAATTAAAATAAAAAGATATAAAGCTGCCACCTCTGTACGTCTAGATTAGTTCTTCTAAAAGCATCGCTTATTTGGCTATCGTCAAAAGTAGATTTAGTTAGCTTAGATCTAATTGTGCATGATCAAGGTCGCACATACAGTTAGAAGCCTCAGTTGATTTTCTCAATGAAACACTTTTGCATCATTGAAACACTAGGTTAGGTACATACAGATACACACACGAGGCACTGAGGGCGGCAGTGGAAGAAATGGGGACACATAAAGAAAATGAAAGCCATATAGTCCTTCTTCCAGATGCTCTGGCCGTAGTCACAGCGCTAAAAAGCCAGAAAAACACTGAGCTTAATGACTTAAGAGCAGCACTCTGTCAACTATGCCAGCAGTCCGCACCAAAAGGGATAGTGGTACAGTGGGTCCCATCACACTGCAACATCCAAGGCAACGAGGAGGCAGACAGACTGGCAAAAGAAGGTGCAAGACTACCACAAACAGATACTAGTATGACGTACGAAGAGTCAAAACGGCTTATTAAAGCCAGATACATGACCAAATGGGAAACCGAACATACTGGTTACACCAAAAACGATTCCTATTACCAGTTGAACAGAAGAGAGCAGGTCGTTGTCTTCAGACTTCGCACTGGCCACAATAGACTGAGGTACCACCTATTCAACAAATTGAAGATAGGTGGAACCGACGAATGCCCGTGTGGTACCGGGAAAATGACCGCTGAATATCTGCTGCAGAACTGCCTGACATACGAGGATCAGAGAGAGCAGATGTGGCCATCACCAGTGGAACCACAAGACAAGCTCTATGGCAGTGTCGACAGCCTCAGGATGACCGCCGCTTGTTTCGAAAAAATAATGGTTACTGTCTGACTGCGTACGAAGAAGAAGAAGAAGAAGAAGAAGAAGAAGATACACACATGCATCCAATCACTGGTTTATGCATCCTGATACCGCCCAATGGACTACGGTCTGTGGTGGAAAATGGCGCGCCTCCTCCAGTAGAAACTAGTGAGCCAAACATCTAAGCAACAACATCACAACCATTTTGTCCATGATTCGTCTTGCGCTATATATGTACTTTTGACCGATGTGAACTCATTTGATAGGTACTCACTGGATGGAAACTAATTGGATTAGATAGAAAATTATGAGATCGAAGCTCATTGGACTGGGAACTCAATACAAGGAAATAATTAGAAGGGGACTAATTAAATGGAAGTCATTAGATAGGAACTCATTGAATGATAACTCATTGGATCATTAACAGATGGGAACTGATTAGGCGGAAAATCTTTAGATGGGAGCTCATTAGATGGGAGCTCATTAGATGAGAACTCATTAGATGGGAGCTCATTAGATGGGAGCTCATTAGATGGGAGCTCATTAGATGGGAACTCATTAGATGGGAACTCATTAGATGGGAACTCATTAGATGAGAACTCATTAGATGGGAGCTCATTAGATGGGAGCTCATTAGATGGGAACTCATTAGATGGGAGCTCATTAGATGAGAGCTCATTAGATGGGAACTCATTAGATGGGAACTCATTAGATGGGAACTCATTAGATGGGAACTCATTAGATGGGAACTCATTAGATGGGAACTCATTAGATGGGAGCTCATTAGATGAGAGCTCATTAAATGACAACACTTTGGATGGGTACAAGGAATAAATAATAATGAAGGTAGTCTCACGTCAAGCACTGCCGTTGGGGATGAAGCATTGGAGACATCATTTAACTAAAGGTCAGCTAATTTTTGATGGAGTGATCTGTTTTCTGTCTCACTGCCGTGCCCTCTCTCACAGTAAGTGGGGTAACCGTTTAGAGCTAGGTGATCTATAGCATATTGGGGCCAGAGTTAATCGTTTTCACCAAATTCTGGGCTTGACTTAGTTATGTGAATAATGATTTGTTTTCTTTTCTTTAAAACCCAAAATTGAAACAAGAATTGCATAAACAAATTATATCGAATCAATTCAGTAAAAGTGTTTTAGAAATTGTGACCTTGTGATAAATAAACTGACAATTGTTGAAATTGGGGATTGGAGGTAGGATGTGGTGGGGGCTGTAGGTAAGCAGTTTGAGCAGGGAAGAAATGGGTAGTGCAATGGATGGGCCGATAGAGAAAAGTTTGAGGAAGAGTGAAGAAGGGCGTGATGGTGTAATGGGTTGATTGGAAAGGGGTGGGGAAGGAAATTGGTCATAACGGTATATAGTTTTAAATAGCAGACCTCGGGAGAACAGTGAAATTATGCAATGGAGATGTTAGGGATTGGATACTTACAAAACTATCCGAGCTACGTCGGGTAAAACAGCTAATATATATTTATTTATATATATAAAGCTCGAGTGGTTTACCGGGGTATATATGTATAACAAGGACAAGAATAGCACCACTGCCCCACAGAGAGCATGTCGTAAAAGACGACTAACTGTGTGACATGGCATAACACCGGACATGGTTAGGTGGTTTGTTAAGAGCAACATAGATGGTGCCTAACAGACTACGGGTCTACTTTGCTTTAGTGTTCGAGTCTATTTAAATGAACTCGCACATTAGTTAACCACCCTCCATAGCGGAGTAATAAGCTGCTCGGGCCTAGTCCGCTAAGCAGGAGATCCTCCTCTCGGCTACATCCAGCTCACATCAGAGATGGGACCTGCACACGGATGTATGCTCATGTAGAAGGACAAGTCGACTAAGACTAAGATATATATACATATATATAAAACTGTCGTACGACTTTATTCCCACTGCTGGGATAGTGGAGTTGTTTTTTTGGCAAAGGACTACAGGTCGCTTCGCCACTGCTGTCGTCACGGTGTCGTGCTATGTTTGTTTATTTCACCTCCAACATAAAGACAACATATGCCATACTAGGGACTGATCCACTATCCTCCTTGCCAGCAGGCAGACATAGAAACCATTCGGCCAAGCGTTCCTTATGTATATGTACATAACAAAAGCCGACAAATCATTAGCATGCCCTTATTTATACATTCTTGGCAATATAACAACAGGTGTGGCAGCATCTAACGCGGACGCTCAGCATGACCTCCCTTACCTTGAGGCCCACAGGTCCTGCTACCAGGCTTCGGCGGACAAAAACTGTATGTATCGCCTCTTCGTAATTTTTTTTACTGACAGTGTTACTACTACATATCAATTGTTTATTGTTCACCTTCTCTTTGCTAATATATATATATATATGTATACTCACAAACACACGCCCACTCGCACTCAAACATACATACATTCTTACATATACATATGTTGAGTGCTGACTATTTTTTAAGTACTTTGATTATGTGGGTGCACTTGTGACTGATCAAGCCAATGAGAGCGCTGAAAGTTCTATGACACGACTGGCAAACATAACCAGCAGATGCCATTGATATTCCCTCTACCCTGGAATTCCTAATTGCGGGTCTATCCTGAACGTGGAGGCCTAGCTAATTGCAACGCCGTTTGTGAACGCGCTATTCCACGCTGAACGAATTTGTGACATGTTTTCCTAGGTGTCTATTTGACAGCACTCGTTCGGACAGTGTCCTTGAAACGCTTTTCAGGACGTCCGTATGATCGTTCTTCTTCACTTCTTGGCCAGCCCATCTCAGTTGTTTTCTTGTGTGTTTTCTTGTGTGTTTTCTTGTGTGTTTTCTTGTGTGTTTTCTTGTGTGTTTTCTTGTGTGTTTTCTTGTGTGTTTTTTTGTTGCAAAAGTGCAAGAATACATGTGGGTTTTGAACATCATTTCATTAAATGCGATCAGGTCCTGTCAACTAAAATGCGTCTCAGACAAATCACGTCGAAATGATCTTGCCTCCGGTGTCGACATCCCAGCTCTCACACGCGTAGAACAGGGTGGGGATGGCTGTACAGAAGACCTTCAGTTTAGTGGTTATATTGATTCCTCGGCACCCTCAAACTGTTGAGAAGATGCGACCAAAAGCGCTGCTGTCCTTTGCTATTCAGCTAGTCACTGTTCTCGACTGCTTACTTCCGAAGCAGACACATTTTTCAACCGCTCATAATGTGTGTTCCCTCACTGTAACTACTGGCTGTCTCTATACGCTGTGCCTGATACTAGTTGGTACATGACCACAGTTTTCTTTGTGCTAATGGTCAAGCCAAAGATGTCACAACTAGCAGAGAACCGATTCATGTACTCCTGAAAATTGCGTTCTGAGTTGCTGTTCAGAGCAGAGTCATCACTCTAGTTTGCAATCTTCATCTAAAAGCCTTTGACAGTCGAGCTTCCGACCCAACCAGTCGCGAGGACAGACACTATATCAGTTAAGTAGATAATTTTGTGCTTATATGTTGATTTGCTTGTTCAGCATTGTTGTTATTGGTCGTAACGTAGGTTTTGTTTGTATTCTTGTCTCGTGCGGTATCTGACCATACCCATTTCAAAATTTTGAACTTAACTTTTATCAACTTTAATATTTGTTTTCATTAATTTTTTTCCCAATCGTCATCTAGAATTATCGAGTCAACCACATCCAATCACATGATCCCTAACTTGATAGGTAAATAGTGAGTTGTTGACCGTTGAGCAGTGATGTAATAATCACCGACTGTCATAGCATAATCGTACGGTTCCCTGTCCATCGAACAGAAGCGACTATTGTCACTGCCTTGTGGGATACCTGTTTACAGGAAAGACTTCGGAAGCAAATCCTAGAAAAATCTAGAGCTGATATCTATAAGACAGTCTAGTAGTGGTTCCATCGCTATTCTGGCAACTCCTGCTACGTCGCTAATTCCAAGGCTTATTTGTCTAATGTCGATTGTCTGGATCAATTAGCTGCATGGTCTCCAGTCTTTTTTCCGGAGAGGCCTTTCAGATTCACTCTGCGATATCGACACAATACGTGCATGCGGATGCTCAATAACTGGTTATTTTATTGATCGACAATGACGTGAGTGATAATGATTACTATGTATATGCTTACAGGTATCCAGGCATCTGTGATTGCAGCTATCGCCAGCAGAGAGTCCAGAGGTGGGTCACTCCTTCAAAGCACCGGTGGATATGGAGACAATGGACACGCTTGGGGAATAATGCAGGTATATAATTTCCTCGTTTCATATGTTACTCCCTCCCCCCCCTCCCCAAGTACACCACTAGAGTAGAAAGCATGGCATATGTGGGTACCGGGTAAGCCTTCCTTCTTCTATCCCTTCTCCTAGGCCAGTCTGTCCTGTTGCAGCCTATTCATCCAGTATCCCCACGTACCAGAATATATTTAAATAGTTTTATTTTTTGTCAGTGAGTAAGAATGTATTTGCCAATGTGCTAAGTTTTGAGTTTAAATCTTTGGCCTTGTTACTGGCGAGAGTTCATGTTTCAAACAAACACGCAAGATAACTGACACCAACTAGAAGAAGGACAACAAGAAGAGTTTGCCATAATGTCGTCCTAATGTGGGTAGAAATCATATTTCGTAAACATCGGGTCACGTATGTCGTAATTATACTATTTTGCATGCATTTTTATGTTTTATAATTATATTCAACAAATTCAAATGCAGGCACAATAATATAATTACGAAGTATATATATATATATATATATATATATATATATATATATATATATATATATATGTATATCTTGTAATCCTGGTTTTCATTCCGGTACATTTTGTAGAAATGTCGTCTAAACTCATCTCTGTCCTTTGCCATTAAGTACCATGCCGAAATGTCGTCTAAACTCATCTCTGTCCTTTGCCATTAAGTACCATGTAGCACCAAAGTCTTGTCGAAGGTCATCCCTCCATCTAATCGGTGGACATCCAGGACGGCATTTATAGGTGTAGGGCCACCATGCTTTTGATTAGACCAGCACTAGACAACCCACCAGACATCTCACCAGACAACCCACCAGACATCTCACCAGACAACCCACCAGACAACCCACCAGACATCTCACCAGCAGAGCAGGACATGCCGACCAACTGTGATAAACCAAGTAAAGAAGAGATTAAAATGGCAATAGAGTTTCTAAGGAATGCAAAAGCAGCTGGACCTGATGGGATACCAACAAAAGCCATTAAAGCAGATGTTGAAACATTTACTCGCATGCTCCACAACTTGATAGGCGCCACCTGGGTGCAAGGAAGCTTACCAAATTGGTGAAATTGCCTAAGAAGGGAGATTTACAGGAATGCAAAAACCATAGAGGAATAATGTTATTACCAGTGCCTGGAAAGGTGTTAAATAGAGTAATACTGGAAAGGTTGAGAAAGGCAGTGGATAACAAGATAAGAGATGAGCAGGCGGGCTTCAGACAGAATAGATCACGCATTGACCAGATAGCCACATTGCAGATAATTGTGGAGCAATCATTGGAATGGGATTCGAGATTGTGCATCAATTTAGTTGAATATGAAAATGATTTCGACAGTTTGGACAGAGATATACTCTGGAAACTACTGATGCACTATGGAATTCCTCAAAACATAATTAGACAGACGTATGAAAGTATGCAATGTAGTTATACAGGATGGACAACTCACAGAGCCATTCAAAATTAAATCAGGGGTACGACATGATTGTCTACTGTCGCCTTTTCTGTTCATCCTGATTGTAGACTGGATTATGAAAGTAACAACATATGAGAGAAATGGAATCCAGTGGACCTTGAATAAACAGCTGGAGGACTTGGATTTTGCGGATGATATAGCCCTTCTATCCCAAAGCCAAATAAACTGGATAGACTGGATTATACCTCTAAACAAGTTGGTTTGAAGACCCTTGAGAAAAAGACAAAAATAAATAGGGTCAAAGCAGCAAACACAGAACCAATCAGGCTGAGAGGAACGCCACCGGAAGAGGTAGAGGTATTTACATACCTAGGAAGCATCATCAACACGAAAGGAGGGACAGACGATGATATCAAAACAAGGATACAAAAAGCAAGAATTTCATTCAGAATGTTGAAACCCATATGGAACTCCAAGGAAATGAGAAGGAAGACAAAAATACGGATTTTCAATTCAAATGTGAAGCCAGTCTTGCTGTTTGGAGCAGAAACCTAGAGGATGACCAAAGGCAATAATAGGATAATGCAGGGTGTTGTCAACATATGCCTGAGAGAGATTCTTGGTATAAAATGGTATCACGAAGTTACAAACGACAGACTGTGAGAGGGCCGGACAAGGTAAATCGGAACAGGAAACCTTAGGATGAAAGTGGAGATGGAAGGGTCATACACTTAGAAAGCTCCAGGCCAGTATCACCAGGCAATCCATGTCATGGAACCCCCAGGGAAGGAGAGGTATAGGAAGACCAATGAATACATGGAGACGAGATCTAGAGGCGGAAGTAAAGAAACAGGAAAACGCATGAAGGAAGTGGAAAAGTTTGCACAGGACAGAGTGACACTTTTATCACAATACACTGCCTGCATTCTGCGATGAATGTCAACTGGTCGACATTCTTCAGCTGTTAGAAACCGAACTGCTGGATCGGCTCTGGACGGATCCGTATCACATCCGCATGTTTTCAGCGGTCTGCTGAGGAAACTATGAGTCAGAGGATAATGACATTTTGCAAACTTGACGGTTGGTATGTGCTGTTAACATCAGAAGTAACGTCATAATGCACATCGTACGTATGTTCTATTGGTGCAGTTAGGTCTGGTTTCATTTGAACACGCCTCGTGTATATATTTATATATCGCTGGAGGAAGTCCTTAACAACACGATCATCTCTGGGACGGTCCGCAAGAGCTATCCATTTACCAGGTGGTGACCTGAAATAATTGTTTCAATTTTTTTACAGGAGGGGCAAGTGATCCCCCAGGGCACTATCAGAAGGTTGGTTTTATCCACGAGGCATCGCTGGTATCAATACTCCACAGTTATTGACCATCTATCAGTCATTTCTCATGAAACTGTCACACTATATAAATATATATATATATATATATAACTTGAAATACCTGGAATCTTGGTATTCAAACAGGCATGTTGATGTCTGTTGCCAGGTAGCCAAAGCCTATCCGAATGAGGTATGTTAAACTTCCTGCGGCTTACTAAGCCTGGGGGAAGGTACAAATAACTTGGGTAGATTTTTTACTTGAATTTTGTCCGAGCAGCGGTTGTTAGGTCTACTCTTTTCGAATTCTAACTGCCAAGAGATTTTTAACGTACTCGACACTGATCACGGAAGTACGATCTCACTATCCAGAGATCAGGGGAATTTTTGCCAGAAGATTCCACGTGCAAAAATCCCAGTATCGACCGTTATTCTAACCCCTGTGTATATACATATACATGTTCTGTCCTCCATTAGTGTGACCTGACCCATTCAGGCCTGGACTGTAAACAGTGTGGTTGGAACACGTGCTGTCACATCGAGATGATGGTCAACAAGCTGCTTGTGCCATACATTAACCAGGTGAGTTGTTATCTGTGGTTCTTCGCATAGAATGAGAGAGGATATCATTCGACGCAAGCCTAGACCTAATACAGGCCATATAATAATTGTGTTGCTTATGGGGTCTATAAATGTGTCTGGATCGAACTCGGGCTACCGTTCCCAAGACGCAAGTGTTGAATGACGAAATACTAACTCAGTTGTAACACATTTTTGTGTGTGACGCGCTGGTCTAGTGATACTCATTTCTCGCGCATCGTCGTCTTGAGATCAGACGTTCGGATTCCGAGTTGTTTATTACTTCACTTCCTTTTCTATTGTTCATTATGTATGTTACTCGATCGCAAATATATACTTGTCTTGAGATTGTTGTAACGAACAAACATTCTTTGTGAACAACTCGCTGCCTCCAACTATTCTCACATCCCCTATATAATTTCCAGAAGGCCTATGTGTGTGACAGACTGATATAATCTCATCAGAAGGCACTACACCTCGGCGGCGAAAGACCGTCCAACTCATGACATTGGACAGGACATTCGCAAAGGACACACACCTGCTGAGTGTTCAGCAGACTTCTTTAAACAACAAAACTAAAACAACATCCTATATATGATAGCGTAATAAAGGAAAGTAATAACTCACATTTTAAAAATCAGAAGAAGAATCTAATTTAAAATAATTGTGCTATATCTTGCGTTATCTGCTTCCAGGTCAAGGCCAAACATCCAACATGGCCACAAGACCATGACTTGCAAGGTGAGTAGTATCATTAGTTTCTTTGTCCTTGATATATGTATATATATATTCCATTAATGTGTCTACCCATATCTTTGCTATATGTGTGTCCCTCGATATGTGTTATTTTCTTTTTTTTTGTTGAGGTTTTTTTTCTTGTTGTGATTTGTTTATGTTTCGCCTCAACAATGTGCAATCATAGTTATCGTTTATGAACGTCGTCATAACGACTGATGGTGTCACATATGCATTTGAAATCACTACCAGTTTTATACAGTGATGTGTGCTTTCCCCCTATGCAGTTCAGCATCTGCATGGACAAAATCGCATCAGAGACCATTCAAATTGAGACATCTGAAGTAGAACCTAAATCAATACACGAATTTCTCTTTGTAGATGATCAGTGTCTGGTGTACGACGATGAAAATAAACTGCAAAATTAAATCAACCCTCTGGAGAGTACCTGCGTTAAATACAATAAGCGAATTAACGAGAAGGAAAACAAACTATGAGGATCAGTTGAACACATGGGCCACTCAACATAAGTGTAAATGAAATTGCTCTTGAACAGGCGTATGGCTTAAAGTTTTTGGGCAGTATTTTTTCGCAGACGGTAAGATCATGGCCAATCGACAGGAAAATCGAGGCTAGGTGTCAGAAAACATCTGCAGTAACTTATCAGCTGTCACCACTGCTTAGACACCCGAACATTAGTTTGGCAACTAAGCAACAGCTGATAAAACAATATATTTATGCCGACTCTGTGCTACCAGTGTCAAACGGCCTCTGTCCAGGGCGCGCGAGTTCGACGTGTGAAATGAAGTGTTTGCAGAAGGTTATCGGTGTTACCAAGAAAGACATAATTCGAAATGAAGACGTTTACAGTATGTTCGGCATTACGTCTTGTTGCCAGTACATTTCTACGCACAAAATTCGTTGGTTTGAGAAGGCCAACCTCATGAGAATGCATTCTGATCAACTTCCACTGATGGCCTAAAACGCTGGTTGTTGTTTGCGAATGCCCACAATGAGTAGGTTAACTCTTTTGTGCGCCCTGAAAAGGGCGTTACATGGTGGTTTGCAGTAGCTTTCTTCACATCCCGAGCGTGCTGATGAAGGTGAACCAAGGTCATCCAGGCGGTTGTGCTATGATTGTCTTAATCTGCGTATCCCTCACCTCGTTAGCCAGGCTGACAAGAAAACAGCATATTTTCAGGGAGGGCTTCTAGGAAGCCGAGGTGAGGATCTTGGCCAGTATATTTTGCCTGACCAGGCGTTAATCTTCCTCCCCTAAAACGCTGGTAGATCTAGCTACAGAGTAAGGGAGCGGCCACGAGGCAGGCGAATAGATGACAGAGTGATTGTGCAGCGACACGGTCTCACATTGACCGACGCAACGCACTTGGCGCAGGACAAACGACGTAATCTGTCCCCACTTTAACGGTGTACGTTAAATCAAAAATAACTAACATTCCCCTTCTTGTTTGACCCACACTGTTTTGTAACTGCCACATCTGGTTAATTACGGCTAACTTGAACCGCTCTTGTTACTACATCATGTCTTGTTTTTTGTTGTGATTTACATGTTTTTTTCTTTCACTCTCTGTTCCAACGAAGGCCTTTAGATCGTAATGTAGTTACTGTCTTGTTTTTGTCCTGGTGCTGTCATAGAATGTCCATTACGTCTGGTTTAAGGACGTTAATATTAGTCAATAATGTTATTTCTACCTATTTATATTTATTCAAATGGTATGACTGACACATATTAATCAAAACCGAGCAAAAATAACGCCGACATTCATTCTTCAGGAGGTGTTACCGCTTACAACTCTGGGGTTTCCAATGTTCAAACTTGGAGTGGTCTTGACATTGGTACCACAGGAAATGACTACAGCAATGACGTCATTGCCAGAGCTAAATATCTGCACGGACTTGGTTGGAACTAAACTAAATTGACAAGGCATTTACAGAACGTCGTGTGTTAGTTAGAAACCCTCTCAACAGACAAGATGGATGTATAACGCTTTTTATTTCACCAAATATATTTTTCAGATTTATTTATGACTTTCATTTGATTGTGTAATAATAGAAGTGATAGCAAATTTAATGGTAGATGGAGGAGGGAGAGAATGGAAAGAGCTGAAAGGAGAAAGACAGAGAGAGAGAGAGCGAGAAATGTAGCGCGAGCGATTCATACACAACGATAATACGCTGTTCAATATTCTCACAGTGTAAGACTTACACACACTTAGGGAAGGGTGGGGGGGGGGGGGGGGGGGGGGAGAGGCATTGAGAGGAGACTAACATCCAGTCAGGGGAGACATACTGATCAGACTATGTTAGTCAGTCAGGGGAGACATACTGATCAGACTATGTTAGTCAGTCAGGGGAGACATACTATTCAGACAATGTTAGTCAGGGGAGACATACTGATCAGACTATGTTAGTCAGTCAGGGGAGACATACTGATCAGACTATGTTAGTCAGTCAGGGGAGACATACTGATCAGACTATGTTAGTCAGTCAGGGGAGACATACTATTCAGACAATGTTAGTCAGGGGAGACATACTGATCAGACTATGTTAGTCAGTCAGGGGAGACATACTGATCAGACTATGTTAGTCAGTCAGGGGAGACATACTATTCAGACAATGTTAGTCAGGGGAGACATACTGATCAGACTATGTTAGTCAGTCAGGGGAGACATACTGATCAGACTATGTTAGTCAGTCAGGGGAGACATACTGATCAGACTATGTTAGTCAGTCAGGGGAGACATACTGATCAGACTATGTTAGTCAGTCAGGGGAGACATACTGATCAGACTATGTTAGTCAGTCAGGGGAGACATACTGATCAGACTATGTTAGTCAGTCAGGGGAGACATACTGTTCAGACTATGTTAGTCAGGGGAGACATACTGATCAGACTATGTTAGTCAGTCAGGGGAGACATACTGTTCAGACTATGTTAGTCAGGGGAGACATACTGATCAGACTATGTTAGTCAGTCAGGGGAGACATACTGATCAGACTATGTTAGTCAGTCAGGGGAGACATACTGATCAGACTATGTTAGTCAGTCAGGGGAGACATACTGTTCAGACTATGTCAGTCAGGGGAGACATACTGTTCAGACTATGTTAGTCAGGGGAGACATACTGATCAGACTATGTTAGTCAGTCAGGGGAGACATACTGTTCAGGCTATGTTAGTCAGTCAGTGAAACATGTTGATCAGGCTATGTTACCCAGAGTCAGTGAAACATGTTGATCAGGCTATGTTAGTCAGTCAGTGAAACATGTTGATCAGGCTATGTTACCCAGAGTCAGTGAAACATACTGATCAGATTATGTTAAGCGAGTTTCACCCCTAGGCCCAGCAGTCTCCTTGATATTATAATTAGACAAATCAAATATTCTGGACATATAAAGAGACACAACACTCTATTGAAAACAATCCCAGATGGAAAGGTTGAAGGGGCAGGTTGGCAAGAGGAAGAAAAACATCAATGCATGAACTAAAAACAGTCTGTCGGAGTGAACCATCAAGGCAAGAGAATGAGGTCTATTACAGACAGTACTTGACATCATCATGTTTCTATTTATGGAATCACCCGGATTCCCCTTTTATTGTATACTCTTGTCTAACCTTTATTATCTCTTATCAAATACGCTCAGGATTAAGGACCAATCAGGCCACAGAAAAGGACTTAAAGGGCTAGATTTGGCCCACATCCATGAGCTTGAGACTTCTGATCTATAAAAATATATACTAGGTTCAAGGACCACTTACCAAATCTCACCATATTAAAAATGAATATTTTGAATATTATAATTTTCAATATTGTGAGATTTGCTAGGTATTATTGAATTATTTTGAGGAGTGCATACCAAAATTAGACATCTACATAGTAACAAGTAGGCTCTGAGTGCTCCGCCGGGGACTTTGTGTATGACAAGGACAAGAACAGCACCACTGCTACACAGAGAGCACGTTGTAAGAGGCGACTGTGTGACGTGGCATAACACCAGCCTTGGTTAGGTGGTTTGCTAAGAGCAACATAGATGGCGCCTAACAGGCTGCGGGTCTACTTTGCTCTAGTGTTTGTCTATTAAGATGGACTCACACATTTGGTTAACCACCCTCCACGGCGCTTGTCCCAATGCAGCAGCAGAGTAATAAGCTGCTCGAGCCTACCCTGCTAAGCAGAAAATCCTGCTTCCAGTTACATCCAGATCCCGCCAGAGCTGGGACCTGCACAGGGGCATATGTCCGTCAAAGTACAGGTTGACTAAGGATAAGAACATGTCAACAATGTCCTTTCTTTATTCTTTACTTGCCCGAAGACGCCAGACATCACAATTCACTTTTTGAGTGTGTGTTAATAGGATCTGACAGCTTGTAAAATCTGCCGGCTTTAAGAAGTGATGACTGAAGGTTGGGCATGGGGCTGGTTGGCCTATACTGTAAAGAAACTTTAAACAGGTCAACGTTTGATAACTTTGCATGTATTTGTTGAAGACCTATGCTCCACAGGGAGTTTAAAAGGTGTTGATTCGTGTAGTTGTTCAGACTGATGTGAGAATGAACGGTTCTATCATGTGTCTTCTGTAGTTAGTGTTTGTTCATGCTGTGCCCAGATTGCTTGTCTCTCCTTGCAATGACTGAAAATGATCCTTCTTTTGAACACACCTCTCCATGTCAGACGGCTTTGCATCAGATGTTACAAGGTTATAACATTGATCTAACAGCTCTTCAGTGTCCCCTTCAGACTGTCCTCGATGTACATTCTCCTTCTATCAGATCGACAATTTTGTGAGCTGCTCATTTGCTTTACAGACAAGGTGTCCAGTCCATTTTAACTGTGATCACAAGATCATTGCATGGACACTAGACGAATTTACTCTGACATGACCTCTGTATCTGAAATCCAGCTCTGCCAGCAAATATGCAGACATCGGTGGGAAGTTCTATGGAAGTGATTTGACTTCCTGGCATGTTTAGTGCACATGGCTCAGCCCTCATAAGCATAAAGACAGATAGACGAATGCTGACGCGGTAAACCTTCAGTTTGGTCTGAAAACTGATGATTTGGTAGCTATTCAAATGCTGTACTTTCTGTAACTCTGTTTAACCCTTTACAGTCCAACCAAATTTACAAGATGTTAGTCATAATGTTCAAGATAAGAATAGTAATTGTATGTGTTTTGTGGTTAACATAAAAAAATCATTAAAACTAAAATTATGATTTTTAAATTTAACGATGCAGGTTTTTGTTTATAAATCAAATGTAGCTAGATAACAAGATATTGCCTAGGCCACTCAAGATAGGTGTAAATGATATTGCTCTTCAACAGGCCCATGACGTCAAGTATTTGGGCAGTATTTTTTCGACAAACGGTAGGATCGACAAGGAAATTTAGACTAGGTGTCAGAAAGCATCTGCTGTGACTTATCAGCTGTCCCCACTGCTTAAGCACCCGATCATTAGTTTGACAACAAAGCAAAATCTGATAATCAGTATATTTATGCCGACTCTGTGCTACCAGTGCCAAGCATGGCCTCTATCCAGGGCACGTGAGAGCAGAATTTAGACGTGTGAAGTCTTGTGCTGAATACATTCCCAGGCAGAAAATAAGTTGGTTTGGTCATCTCATGAGAACACACCCTCATCAACTTTAACTGGCTACAGGGCAAGGGTTCGGCCGCGAGGCAGGTGGATAGACGGCATTAGAGTGATTGTGCAGCGACACTGGCTCACATTGACCGACGCAACGCACTTGGCGCAGGATAGACGACTTAAGCTCCCCACAACTTCCGACACAAGTGGGAAGAAAACTAACTATACCTACTAACTAAATAACATGATATTGTTGACAGATAAGTCGGACTAAGTGGTGTCACCGGTCTGTGAACAATGTTTCCTATTTTCACCGGTCCACGAGGGTAAAAAGGTTGGGAAACACTGGTCTACAACACATACTAAAGAAAGGATATGAGAGTTCTTCACCAGTAAATCAACAGTGCAGATTAGACATCAGAAAATCTTGGACAGGATTCTTTCTACAGAGCTGAGAATATTCAAGGAGAGCTTACTGATGAAGGATTCTTGCACCTCCTGGATGGAAAAAGAGATTAAATCAAGTTTCCATCCTCTAGCGAAAGAGGAGTGCGTGTGTGTGTTGGGGGAGGGGGTATGAAAAAAACATTGTCCAAAGAAATAGACAAGCATCTCAATTGAATGCACTTGGGGAAAGAATTAAAGATCTTCGGTGACATTGTCTACCTTGACTGCCACAAAGAATTTGGATTCAAAAGAGGAAAGCAGAAAGACACCATCATTGAAAAGTAGAAGGCAACAGAAAATAGAAATAAATTAGGAAACAAAACGATGCAAGATTCCATCAAGTGTGACAGTTTTGGAAGAATGCCCAGTACTCTACTGTGAAGAGCATAACACAAGTACAAGAATAGGAGGGTAAACAGAAAGATAGGGAAAAGTTCTTTAGAGAGTCATTCAGTTATGTTAAAAAAACTGTTTTAACAACCACGGCCAGGGATATATTGATTGGAAGGTTAACTTAGTCCAATGCACAAAAAATATGCCTTACAGTGAATATGGATGGTCTGGTATAGTCAAATGAACCAGCAGCAGAATTGTATACCTGGTTGTAGCAATGCAAAATGCTAGGAAGAACTAACACATCAGTAAAGAATCTATAAGAACAAGAGTTCCACTGACATTTGCCAATTTCAAGCCAATGTTGTTACTCAACATTGAAGGAAAGATATTCTTCTTTGTAATGGCAACGGGACCAGCTGCATATCTCCTGGAGGTGGGTACATTGCCATCTCCATCCAGAAGGGAGGAAACTCAGGTAGCTCTGCATATCTAAAACATGCTACATTGACACAGGAAGCGACAGAGAGAGTAAATCTGAAAGATTCAACTTCCTTTTTATATAGCTGGATCTTGCCATCAGATGTTATGGCAAGCTATTGAGGTGTCCTATGTACCGTAAGAGATTACAGAAATGCTCAAACTGTACTTCACTGGGTTTTCTATTAGATCTTCAACTAGGGAGTCATCATCATCCTCTATCCAGTTGTGTCTTTTTCTATCATGTGCCATCTTTGTCGCCAATGTTACTGTCATTATGTGTTTCTTCAGTGTCTCACTGACACCATCTATCCATCTTTTACATAGTCTGCCTCGTCCTTTGCAGCCCTGATGTCTGGTATTGTAGCTTTGGTTGAATTTTTGTCAGGTGTCCGAACCATTTTATTCTCTGCCTTTTTATGTATTCCATGCACGGTGTTGCACCCACCGTCTGTCTGATTATTTTGTTTCTGAATCTGTCCAACCTTTCCCGAACACTTCATTTCGCATACCATGATTTTTCTTCCTTGTGCCTTAGTGAGTGTCCATGTCTGACATTGATAGCAGAGAGTTGGTATAAAAATACTATTTATAGCTGTCTCTTTGTCTTTATTGGAATGTGTTTGTGTCTTAGTAATGGTGAGAGCTGACAGAAAACCGCATTAGCTTTCTGTGTTCTTGATTCCACCTCTTTATCTAGCTGTTTTGTGTGAATACTAGGGAGTACATTGCAAAATAGACACATACAAATAGGAAAAGTGATGTGTTGAACCATTCCAAGAATATTGGCACCGCAGGCCATTCTCAAGGCAGTTGAAGGACTTGAGAGATGACCAAATATGGACGGATGCCACCACACATGAAAGAAACAAAATAAGGAATGGAAGGATATGTAGCCCATAAAACCCTGTGACGGAGGATGGTCAAAGGATCCAAAAGGCAGTGCAATGCAGCAAAGCTACATGGGATTTGAGCTGTACAGAAGCTTGATAAATAGTACGACAGCTTCATTATCAGATCAGAAACTTTGTAAAATGGGGAAAGTCGGAGCATGCTCAATGCCCTCTGTGCAAATGAAAGCACACTCTGGAACACGTCCTGTCATCAAGCAGGGTGTCATTAGGACAAAGGCGGAACACATGGTGTCACCACAGTGTTTGTAGCACAGTGGACAGGGCAAGGATGAAGGCAAACAGCAACACCGCCTAGAATCCCTTCAAAATAGTAGACAACTCAGCACACATGAAATCAACTAACTGTCAACAGTCTTTGACAGCACTAATGACTGGGAGATGGCAGAGGGGACCTACCAAGAAGGGGGACATCCTGATGTCATTAAGAAGTCTCCGAGATGACCAGATATAGTGCTGCACATCCTCATGATTCCATGAAATGTGCCACGAATCTATTTGAGATGAGCAGCATTCTATCAGAATGACCAAATACAGTGATCTGGTTATATACAACTAAAACACTTGTTCGCACATATGAGCAAATGAACATAAACACATATTGGCATACATACTTACAAACACATGTTCTTGTATGTGCCCACAAAATGACTATATATTAGGTATATGCATACTCAGCCACATTTACCCCAGAAAACAAATCAGTTAGGCTGTTCAAGACCAATGCAACAGCAGTCCTATATATGGCATGTAACAGAGTATCATAAACTGACCGTAGACCATGACTAACAGAGGTCTATGTGTATACTTTGTATCATATACTGACTGTAGACCATGACTAACATGGGTCTCTGTGTGAATACTTTGTATCATATACTGACTGTAGACCATGACTAACAGAGGTCTATGTGTGTACTTTGTATCATATACTGACTGTAGACCATGACTAACAGAGGTCTATGTGTGTACTTTGTATCATATACTGACTGTAGACCATGACTAACAGAGGTCTCTGTGTGTATACTTTGTATCATATACTGACTGTAGACCACGACTAACAGAGGTCTCTGCATATACTCATATTATATACTGACTGCAGACCATGACTAACAGAGATCTCTGTATGTTTATTTCGTATCATTTACTGACTGCAGACCATGACTAACATATGTCTCTGTGTACGCTTTATATGAGATGGTCACAGATGTAATAAGAAACACAGATATGTGGTCAATAACGCAACAACAAACACAACTGGAGATTCAGATGAGAAAACCAAAATTGATTGGACACACCCTCACAGAGAAACCAAGATATGTTGTGAATTGGAATCCACAGAAATAATAGAAGAGTTGAGATCCCAAATTACACCTAACAAAGGATAATGGAATAAGAAGCCAGGGAATCTAGAGTTCCATTGGGCTGAGCTCAAGAAATTGGCCCGAAATATGAAAAAGTGAAGAGTGCCCCTCCAGTTAAACCCTATGTTCTTATAGGATAGAAAGAGCAAAGGCAGTGTAGACACACACAGAAATATTGGCATATAACCACACACAGGCTGCATGTATACAAATACACAAGCCTGTAGTGTAAAGAAATACATTTAGTACATGTACGACTGAACACATCTACATCTAACATCACACAGATGAACTATCACCGTACTAAGCAACTCCTACACATCTATCACATATCATGAACATAACAGCCCAGTATGGGGGTCTAAGGTTTAAAGCTGCTAGCAGCATTTCACTCAAATGGATAAAAACACAAAATGATAAAGCAATAACAATTATGGTACATTAGATAAATGTTTCACCCTGTTGTGTAACCACAAATGTCCTGAGAAATAAAGAAGCTGTCAGTAGTCCAAACCTTTTGGCTTCAGAGAGCTGCTTATACTATATTACACAATTACATTTTCAAGTAACCTTTCTAACAAATAGCATAGTAAAACATCCCAATCATCTTTCTTTTAGCTAGCACAATCAAACAACTAAATCACCTTTTATTCAATTAGCACAATCAAACCACCTTTTATTCAGTTAGCACAATCAAACAACCTTTTCTTTGGTTAGCACAATCAAACATCCTTCATCTTCTTCTTCTTATGCTGTCAGACATCAACCTGTATTTTTTCGAAAAAAGCAGCGGTCATCCTGAGGCTGTCGACACTGCCATAGAGCTTGTCTAGTGTTGCCAGTGGTGATGGCCACATCTGCTTTCTCTGATCCTCATATGTTGGGCAGTTTTGCAGGAAATGTTCAGCAGTCATTTTCCCGGTACCACACGAGCATTCGTCAGTGCCACCTATCTTCAATTTATTGAATAGGTGGTACCTCAGTCTATTGTGGCCTGTGCGAAGTCTGAAGACCACGACCTGCTCTCTTCTGTTCAACTGGTAATAGGCATCATTTTTTGTGTAGCCAGAATGCTCTGTTTCCCATTTAGTCATGTATCTAGCTCTAATAAGCCTTTTTGACTCTTCGTAGGTCACACTAGGGTCTGGTTGTGGTAGTCTTGCATCTTCTCTTGCCAGTCTGTCTGCCTCCTCGTTGCCTTGGATGTTACAGTGGGATGGAACCCACTGTACCACTACTCTTTTTGGTGCGGCCTGCTGGCATAGATGACAGAGTACTGCTCTTAAATCATTAAGTTCAGTATTTTTCTGGCTTTTTAGTGCTGTGACTATGGCCAGGGCATCTGTAAACAAGACTATATGGCTTTCATTTCTTTTGCCTGTCACCATTTCTCCTACTGAAGCCCTCAGTGCCTCTGCTCTGAAATTGCTTGAGTATTTTCCAGTTAACACTGACAGTGTTATTTTTCTACCATTTGGTAGGCTCAGGAATACCCCTGCCCCTCCATTCTGTGTTGTGTTTGTTACAGAACCATCGGTGTATGCATGGGTCCAGTCCATGCTTGGGTAGTTTTTCGTTATGTACCTCAGGTTTATGTCTCTTCTTTCTTTTTCAGTCTGGCTGTTCTTGTTTCCAATACCTGGTATATTTTCTACCACCTCTGGAAATATATGCTGCCTCCAGGTAGGTTTGCGTACAGTAGGGATGGGCTTTGGTGTTGTTAATGCGTTCATAGGGCCTTTGCTTTGGCTATTTCTGCAAAGTTTCTCCGGTTTAGTTTCCCATTTCCAAAATTATTTAGTCTCTGATGCATTGGATGGTCTGTCAGTCTTCTGAGTTTCTCTGCTTGCTGCTGGGCTCTGCAGTCTCTTCTGTCGGTCATGGATTGCAGATTTGTAATCTTTTCAAGTTCTACAATTGGCGTTGGCTTCATGCCTCCTGTTATAACTCTCATGGCTTGGTTTTGAAGTTTGCTAATTTTGTCAAAGTTCGCCTTTGCTGCTGTTGTCCATGCCGCAATGCCATACTCGAGAACTGGTCTCACTCTTCCAGTGTACAGTTACTTTAGTATATTTTTGTCTGCTCCCCAGCTTGTGCCAACAAGTTTCCTCATGATTGCCATTCTTTCTCTGGCTCTCATTCGGTTTCTCTCGATCTGACTTTTCCATGTCATGCGCCGATCAAATGTGACTCCCAGGTAGTTTTGGTTGTCGTTTGGCCGCAGGTATTTGCTGTTAAGACTTATTTTGGTGTTTTGGGGTTTGTTTGAAAGAATTAAACATCCAAATCACCTTTCAATCTGTTAGCACAATCAAACATCCAAATCACCCTTTTATTCCGTTAGCACAATCAATCATTCAAATCACTTATCTTTCAAGAAACTACAACTCAGGTAATTTAGCAACATTTCTTACAACATATCTTCATCTGCAATAGTAGTAGTAGTAGCCCCTTTCAGTCATGACCGGCTGTAGGATGATGGTATCTTGGAATAGTAACTCTCTACTGCATTTTTGGTTTTTTTCACCCTGTGGCGCCATCTTTTCACCCAGCTTGAAGGTGGCTCTTCAGGGTGCATCTCACTTAGATAGGTCTGCATTTCTTCTTCCCAGGATGTCAGACTCATGTCCAGTGCCTTCATGTCATGCTTATACACACCTTTGAACCTCAGCTGTGTTTGGCTGACTGTTCTTTTGCTATCTGCTAACTATCCATAAAGGATATCTTTGGGGATGTGACCATCATCCATACAGCAAACATCCCCAAGTGATCATAGTCTTCACTGTAACTTCGAACGAGCTATAGGAGAGGTGACTGCAGTCGAGACGATGGTCAAGGGAGAGGAATGGGTCCACACTAACAGAGTACCACACGGTCATCATAACCATGGGCAGTGAATGTAGGAAGGGGCGAAATAGCCAGACAAAGCTCGAAGTCAACCAGCTGATAGGCGCCAACACGCATGAAAGTGATACCATCATATACACTGATGGGTTGGTGCAAAGTAGTGGAACATCAGGCTGGGGTTTCTCGGCTAGAATAAAAGACTGGATCGTTGCTGAACGAAGTGGCGCATATGAGACTACAACATCAAGTATCAGAATGGAGATGGAGGCGGTGACAGCTCTGAGGTGGCTGTCTTCAACAGGAGCAGTCATCGTGTCAGACTCCCAAACACTACTTCAAAAGGTGCAAAATTGGTGGCTACAACATGAGTGGATAGCAGCGCTGGAGACCTCAAAACTCCAGGGTCTGGTGTGGATCTACTGTCCTGGTCATGCCGGTGTTCCGTGCAATGAGCGAGCTGATATTTTGGCGTCACGCGCACCCATAACAGGCACAGTGGACATGGATAAAGGTGACATAGTGAAGGTTATCAAGGACCACCTGATGGAAAACGACACTGCTTTGGACGAGTCTGCAAGGCACAAGCTGCAGTATTTTGGAATCTAATTAGGATTCAGTGGATCAGGGAACCTGAGAGGACGAAACAGGAAGGTGTACAACCAAAAGGCTACAGGCACCATCAGCATTCACACTTTGTACCATCTGCTGAGAGAGACTGAGCACCTATGGGTATTCCCAGAGTGCAGTGAAGTCAACTCCTAGAACAGAACAGAACAGAACACTGCCTGAGAAGAGTGTACATGCTTGAGAGACTGGTGCAAGAGTGCACCTCTGCATTTTGTTCCTCCACGTAATCCCAAGAATGAATCGCAGGCACAGAAAAATGGAGTGTTAAGCCTTTGCTTTTGTTTGGCAAAGGTTGTCCAAGCTTCACCACTAGTGTGTTGATGACATGTGCATTGAAAGCCATGGTCTCAGTTTTAATTGTAAAATTCTGTGTTGTGAGGCAAGCAAAGATAGCAGCAGCTTTGCCAATGTGACTCTCCATTTCTGGGTCTATAGAGAGCTTGTCACTAGTGAGGGACCCCTCATATGTAAATTGGTGCATAGCTGCCAATTGAGAATTTTCAATGTTAAGAGTTGGTGTGGCATCTACTTCCTGTCCCAGCACTTTATTTTGTTGAGACTTATTATGAGACCAAAATCTTTGCATGAAAGATAGAAGCGATCTATTAAGTTCTGAAGTTGCTGCTGACCGTTGGTGACAATTGCAGCCTTTACCTGCCTGTTTGTTTATATTTCATTCAACTTTCATTCATCAATTAATTAAGTTTATATTTCCAATAGCTAAATTCAACTAATAAAGTTTATATTTCCTACAGCTAAATTAAACTAATAAAGTTTATATTTCCTACAGCTAAGCTCAACTAATAAAGTTTATATTTCATTCAGCTAAATTCAACTGATAAAGTTTATATTTTCTATAGCTAAACTAAAGAAATGAAATTTACGCTTTGTTTAGATACATAAATTAATCAAATTTATATTTTTCTTAGGCTAAACTGAACTAATACAGTTATTATATATGCATATAATAATCAAAATAACTGCACCAATGGCATAATCTTTCAACAAACCAGAAGGAGTGCGTATAATTTCTGTAGCCAGCTAGCTAGTTATACACACACTACTGCTTCATTCTCTTTGGTGACCAACATTTGATTTGAAACTCCTTCAATCTGTGAATTGATGCTCCATCAATTGTAGTGTTATAATCTACAGGACATCCATTAGTGTTTTGAGTATGTTTCTCTCATCCATCTATGATTTCCTCTACTTGGGTGCTGTTAAAGACAAATGTCAGCTCTCTTATTGGAGTGAATCCAAGCATGACCATTAGATAACCACAAGCTCCATGAAGATTTGAGACCTATATGACTGGTTTGCACTAATGCTATATAAATCAATCAATCAAAGCTCATCACTCCACTGTGCATAGGCCATTGACAACATCCCGCCAACGTGCACGGTTCTGGGCTGGTCTTCCTGCCTATCTCTAAGTGTAATCATTTAATCTTAGTTCCTTCTCACGTTCTCTTCTCCGTGTATTTTTGGCTATATCTCTCTTTCTCTTCCAATAGGGATTCCATGTAGGAGCCTGTCTGGCTATGTTGGACAGTGCCTTCCGCAGTGCATGTCCTTCCTATCCAGTCCCATTCTCTTCGCTTAATTTGTTGTTCTAATGGATGTTGTTGGATCCTTTCTCATAGATCTTCATTCCTCATCATATTCTGCCACTTTTTGCCCATTATCTTTCATAGGCATCTGTTAACGAAGGACTGGAGTCTTTGTTGTATGGCCTTGATAGTACTCTATGTCTTCGCTCCATACAGAAGCACCAACTTGACACTAACATTGAATATTCTAACTTTGGTGTGAATCTTGATTTCTTTGGATCTCTATATGTTGTTTAGTGTCAAGAATACCCTTCTTGCCTTTCCAATTCTGATCCTTTCATCTGCCTCTGTACATCCTGTGTTGCCCAAATAGGTAAAGGGATCCACTTCCCCCAACTGCTCTACCACTAGTATGATTGGTTCTTTGCTGATACTGTTGAGTTTAAGGAGCTTGGTTTTCAACATGTTGATATTCAGTCCCAATTTGACTGATTGTTCTTTTACCCTATCAAGTTTATCTTGCATCTGGTTATGACTGTGTACAGAAGTACCAGATCATCTGCGTAGTCTAGGTCCTCAAATTGTGACAATAGAGTCCACTGGATACCAGTTCTTTTTCCTTCGATTAATGTATTCATTATTCAATATATAGCCAACAAGAACAGGAAAGGTAAGAGCAGGCATCTATGTTTGTACCCCATAGCTGCCAGTCAGTACTCCTTCACGTACCACTCTACTAACTGTGTCTTTGTACATATTCTGGATGACGGTTGTGTATTTTCTGGAATCCTATAGTGTCTCAACAGTTGCCATAGAGTACTTCGAATCCACACTGTCAAACGCCTTTTCAGTCTATAAAAATTTGCGAATAGGGATGATTTTCATTCAATACTTTGTTCTAGTTACCCAAGTGGTCTGCCGGGGTCTTTGTGTATGACAAGGACAAGTAGCTCACCACTGCCCCACAGAGAGCATGTCATAAGAGGCAATTAACTCTGTGACATGGCATAACACCGGCCATGGTTAGGTGGTTTGTTAAGAGCAGCATAGATGACACCTAACTGGCTGCGGGTCTACTTTGCTCTAGTTTTGTGATTCTATTGAGATGGACTCGCATATCTGTTAATCCCCCTCCACGGCACTTGTCCCAACACAGCGGAGTAATAAGCTGTATGAGCCTGGCCCGGTAAGCAGGAAATCCTCCTCCCGGGGCTACATCCAGCTCATACCATAGCTGGGACCTGCACAACGGCATCTGCCCCCATAGTAGTACAGGTCAATTAAGACTAAGACTTTGTTCTACTAATGCTATAGCTTATATTCTATTACTAACTTCAATGGACAAAGTTTATATTCTTTACAGGATATTAGGGCTGATGAAAAAAGTATCCAACCAAAGGCAGGAAAAAAAAACAACTAACTTACCTATTCAAAACCTAATCTCCTATAAAAATAAGCCTCTTGTGAGTTGACATACTTCTCTCAACTGTACTGGCCCTACTGGAAACATTTCTAGAAGTCAATTTTTGGGTATCTCCATCAGGCGCTTTGCCCCGGTTATCTTGATCTATTCTATGTCATGAAATCCCGTTCCTTTGAGTGACTACTTGAGCCTTTGAAAGAGCTGAAAGTCGCATGGAGCCATGTCTATGGAATAGAGGGAGTGCTGAAGCTGTCCAATGTCATGTTTCAGTAAAAAATCCAGGGCCAGAGCAATATCATTATGAATCCTCCGACATCACATCTTACCAAGATTTTTTTTTCTGAAACACTGCATTGGACAGGTTTGGCACCCCCCAACTCCCGAGACATAGCTCCATGCGACTTTTATCTCTTTTCAAAACTCAACGTGTCACTCAAAGGGACAAGATTACAGGACATTGAGACAAATGTGATGAAGTGTCTGATGGAGATAAAAAATCAAAGACTTCCAGAAATGCTCCAGCTGGGGCATCACAGCTTAGAGAAGTGTGTCAACTCAGAAAAGGTCAAATTCGATGGAATTAGGTTTTAAACTAAATAGGGGACTGGGTGGTCTCATGATAAGACGTCGACCTCGGGTGCTGGATGTTGCGGGTTCAAATCACGGTGGAGAACAATATTTTTTTCACATGTACTTTCTGGTATTTCCCAGGATCTCTGGGTAGTAGAGATTGGACGCCCATGTTAAAATTCCTTTGGATAAGAGAAGGTTTAACGACCGCTGCCAGGGAAAAATTCAAAATGTTAAAATCTCACCGGTGCTATGGGACCGTGCATTGCGCTGAGATTCTAAAAATAAATATGGTGAAGAACAGAGCATTTATGGGTTAAACCGTGAGCAATGGCGTCGATTCTTCGACTAGACTAAACTAAACTAATGTAAATTAGCTTCCTTTACCAGTCTAAGATTGAGCACTTTGATCAGCCCTCATGCATAAATGTCTGTCAGCAGATGACACTGATCTCCTATCAGCCATCAAGCTAACCATCTGTGTAGATATTCAGAATAAATATATTAAATGCACTTCACACAAGTGTCTGAAAGAAAAACACTTAGTAACAGCCTGAATACTTTACAGCAAAATGAATCTGACGAAGCCACAGTCATGAAATACTAAATATAATGAGCACATGTGAGAGTTCCTCCTAGTGGGTGATGATGCTACTAAATGTACAATAAACCAAACAATTATTTTTGGCCTTCACATAGTTAATGAGACTTTCTGTAAATAGTTATATTGCCAGTAATATCACATTTAACGTTGTGATAAATTTCTTTAAAAAATCAGCAGCCAATTAAGCAATGACCTACATAAAATCCCTCAGAAATTCAAATTAACACAAGCAGTGACCACAGTTCCTTATAACAGGCCAGCACAACTCCCTTACGTTGAGATGTTACATGTTGGTTAAGCCCATATCTCAAGGGACAAAGGACAACACTTTTTTGTAGATGAAATCACAGATTTCCATATTGAAGGTCCAGTGCACATTATTCAATCTCATTCCCAGGTTTGTTAATCTGGTGCTTCTATCGACAAAACAGGCACAACTGATCTAGGTTGTTCAATGACCTCCTTTTCCTTTAATTTTGCTTTCAACTTTGTGTCATCTAAGCTGGAGTTTGATCGGTTTTCTGCTGACACCGGCAGAGGTGCCTCGTAATCATCATTCTGTATGGAGTACGAGATGTTCCCGTATTCTTGAAGACAGGGGCACACACCAAGCAGGAATTGACAGAAGTCCTTGCGAATGCCAAACCACCCTATTAAATAAAGAAATGAGAATGAACAAACTTCTAACCTCTGCACTATTGGCAAATTACTTTTTAAAGATTTAAACAATGAATAAGTTATAGAAATGTTGCTACATGGCAGCTTCAACTGTGAATTATATATTTTCTTCTTTAAGCCCAGTGTAACTGAGAAAACATAATGATCACAGCATGTCATCTTGTGAAATGATTCATAATGGAAATGATGCAAATAAAAGCAGTGATCTAAGTGAAACAAATACCAGCATTAAGTCTAAAAAAATACCAGCATTAATTCTAAAGCTAAACAGACATCAACATTAAGTCTAAAGCTAATACCAGCATTGTCTAAAGCTAATAACAATATTAAGTCTAAAACTAATAACAGCATTAAATCTAAAACTAATAACAGCATTAAGTCTAAAGCTAATATCAACATTAAATCTACAGCTAATACATGCATTAAGTCTAAATTATAGATAGATTATAGATTATATAGATAGATTGGCATCCTGTCAGTCTCGAGAGACAATGGACTTCACGCTAGAGAGGGGACAGTTGTTGCCCTAGCTTTTGCTGCAAATGTTTGTAGTCTGCATCTTGACACATTTTGTCTTCCCTTGCCTGCAGACCAACACAGAAAGCCTGCCTCCAGCCGGGTCTGTCTTTGGCAAGTTCCTCCCAGTTGCAGGTGTTCATATCCAATGCCTTCAGGTCACACTTGCAAACATCATTGTAGCGGAGGAAGGGTCTGCCTTTGTTTCGCTTGCCCATGGCCAGCTCTCCATAAATGATATCTTTTGGAATTCGTCCATCTGCACAGGTGACCAAGCCACCACAAGTGGCGCTGGCGGAGGATCGTAACTAAGCTGACAATATTTTCACGGCCCAACACTTCATTGTTAGTCACTCTGTCACTCCATGAAATTCCAAGTATGCGTCTCAGGCAGAGCATATGAAAAGCATTTAACCTTTTTTCATGTGAGACATACAGTGTCCATGTTTTGCTGCCATACTAATCACACAGGATCTGTACACAGCAACCTTTATGCAGATGTTAGCATGTTGTTATTCCACACTCTCTGTGAGAGGCTGGCAAGTGCTGATGAGGCCATTCCTAATTGTTTCTGCAGTTCTGCGTCCAGTGAAAGGTTATCGGTGATGATAGATCCGAGGTAGCTGAAGTAATTTACTACCCCAAGATTTTTATCATTTAAGACACTGTCTGGAGAATCTGCAACCTGAGCCATCACTTTTGTCTTTTGTACACTGATGGTGAGTCCAAACAGATGACAGGATTTTGCCAACCTATTTATGAGAATCTGTAATTCAGCTTCGGTATGGGTGACCAGGGCAGCATCGTCTGCGAAGAGCATATCTGGAATGACAGTCTCCCTTCTCTTATTTTTTGCTCGCAGTCTGGTTAGATTGAATAGTCTTCCATCTGACCTAGTATGCAGATATACCCCTCTGCGGCAGTTGCAAAGGCGTGTTTAAGGGTGTTTATTATTTAATTTATAATAGACACGACATGAAAATCAACACAGAAAAGACAGAGACTGATGATATCGCATAATCATGTGCAGTGACGTTCCAAATACCAAGGTAGTATGTTCACTGATGATGGCAAAGTGGGCAGTGAGATCACACATAGGATTCAGAAGGCCAACATTGTCCACTATCAAACTACACAGATTTTAAAACACCCTAAAGTGCTTCTTTTGAACTGGTTATCCCTATATTGTGTTACCAATGTCAGTCTTGGTCCTTACTAGAAAAACATTAGCGTATAATCCAGAGCTGTGAGAGAAGTGCAGCTTGAAAGACAATCCGCAACTGAATCCGCAACACCATGTTGAGACTGATAGTGAGGACAAACCCATTTAATGCCTACACTGAAGACCAAAAAATCAAGAGCGTATCATATGTAAGTCTCCGGTCCACATGCAAGGGGTCAACATCAACGCAAGTGGATCAAGCATTAGTTTGGCAACAAAGCAACAGCTGATAACAGTATATTTATGCCGACCCTGTGCCAAATATTGTCTCTGTCCATAGCAAGTGAGAGCAGAATTTTGAATTGTGAAATTAAGTTTTTGAGGAAGGTCATTGGTGTTATCAGGAAATACATACTGCAAAGGGAAGACATTTGAAGTATGGCCTGCACTACGTCTTGTGCAGATTACATTTTTAGACGAAAAAATATGCTGGTCCAGTCACCTCATCAGAATGCACACTCATCAACTTTCACTGACAGCTTACAACACTGGTAGAACAGAGCAAGAGTTAGGTGGACGGATGACAGAGTGATTGCTCAATTGACAAGGGCTCATAACGACAGACACAGTAAACATGGGGCAGGATAGGTGACGTAAGCTCCCCATAACACTCAATGATATAAGGGAATAAAAAACTAACAGAAAGAACTTTCTTTGTCAAGGGTATTCATTTCAAGATAGTTAACCTTTACCACACATCAGTCAATTGAAAGCAACGGAAAAAAAGTAAATTGCATTATGAAAGTCGCTGCAAAGCGACGGCTGTTCTAATCATATATAATCAAATCGGATACATAGAAATCGTCTGACCATACTGCTCATTTGATTGCAGAGAGTTTGACTTTCTTCTTGTCTGGTTTAAAAACATTGGCAATTTTGACATTTGTTTCAGACTTTTGGAACTACCGAAGACGGATGTGTCAGACCGAAAGGTGCAAATATCGCAGTCAAGCTGTAAAGTAGCGACACAACGCATTCTGTCCTCCGGACTACATCCTGCTACTTCCAAAGCTCTATTCAGAGCTTGGTAGCGGGAGATTGAGAATGAACGCAGAAGAAGAGAAGAAGATTTTTGGAAATGATTTCTTATGTTTTTCACTTGGATTTGAAGATTCACCCATTATTGAGAATGGGGAAGTTAAGTTTTTGCAACAGATTTTTCTGAGGTAGATCTGTTTCGATTGTTTATGTAGATACAATAATTATGTTCATAGTGGAAACTAACATATTTGGCCATTTGTAAACATTGCTAATTTGTTTTCAGTGGAATTTTTTTTTTTTTTCAAGCAAGTGACGCCAAAATCGGGTCTTTATGTTTGTGCTGTTTTTATACACTATCACCTTCATCACATAACAAATACAATAATACCAACAAGTCATTTATATCTCTACACACAAACAAATCATATCTATACAACAACAAACAAAAAAGAAACAGACTCTCGAAGTCAACAACCCAGAAAAACATGGCGCTCTGAAAGATAATTCAGATGCGGGCGAAATGGGGTACTTATATATTCAGATTGGAAAAGGTTTATACTTACAGCAATTGCCTCCCTTGGTACCAAATGAGAGACACATGAGCGACGTCAGGGAAATAACCAAAGGAATGGAGACAGTAATGAACTCAAAATCATTGATGTGATCGAGACGATTGGCCAGCAGTATCTGCAATGTAGGTCAATACAAGAACAATCAAATGTAGCAAATCAAAATGAACCACCTGTTAAATCCACAATGTTTCTTAACTCTTCTGTCATGACTTGTCTCTTTTTTAGTGTGGCCTGTTCTTCGCTATTGGGTGGCCGTCCTTGTGCAGGCCCCAACTCAGGATCCAGTCATTTCTGAGCACGGGTCGTCCAGTGGGACAGTAGTCTGTCTGTTGTGCTTTTTCTAGTGAATCCCGCCATCGAGTTGGAGACCGTCTCCGAGGTCTCCTTTTGTCACGAGAGTACAATATGGTGGTTATAGTACTCCATCTTTCGTATTGTAGTTCGTTTTGCCGCTGCTGTCTGTGGGAGTCTTTCCAGAGATGTATGTTCTGTTCTTGGCTGCTTTTGTTTGTCCACATGCAGTCTGGTGTCTTTTTTGGCATCTGTTGCTGTCATGATGGAGTTGAAGGTCGCCCAGCCAACCTGTCTCCATCTGGTGATCACAGATTTTATGTTGACTTGTTTCTTACAGATAAAATGCCCAATCTTTTTGTTCTAAGCAACGCATTCAAGATCCATTTTTCAAACCAGTTTCACTGTGACTCCTATTAATGCGCCTTCATGTATCATTCCATTAGGAGCATGGGGTCACTGCAAGTCAGCTTCTTTGCAGCAGATTTCTCAACTAGAATATTTGTATGCCCTTGCTGTGGTTGTGTCTGTAGTACTTCACCTTACATGATCAGCCTCATGCACAAAGATAATGGGTTGCCATTTATAGTAGGGAGAAGAGCCTATGCTTTCCTCTTCAAAAAGAAGGGGGATTTTGGTATCCATACAAGTGCTCTATACCTGATGTATTACCACAGAAAGTATCCTCATCTGTGGATTTCAGGGTCCTTTTACTGGGCAGGAAAGAGCAGGGACACTACATTCTACCAGTGACCCCATAAAAGGTAACTAAGTAGGTTTGTGAATGAGGAGGATAGTAATCTTATCTCATTAAAAACAAAGTGCTACAGAAACGACCAATGTAAAAGGGCATCAATGTTTTAGCACAAGCTTTTTGTCAAAGGCAGTAGTGGCTTCATTCATACTACTATTGACAGTCAACATTGTATAAATGATCAATTGTGCCTCTGGGCAGAGTACTAGATTCTGATCATCTAGATAAGGCGTAAACTGATGTTGCCCAAAATGAAGTTCAAAGATCTCTGTTGAATGATCTGGTTTGCGGCTGAAGATGTAACTGTGGATGAAATGATAGCAGCCAGGGACTCATAGCTGGCTGCTTGCATAAGGATCAGTGACCCATAACTGGCCAAGACTATATTTCACCTTGAAGCGGTGGCCCTAGAAACAGACTGCAACCACACAGTCTGAATAAGAGATTAGGGATCGAGGAGGAAAGACAAACCCAGTTCTTCAAATGCTGTACTGAATTTGGATGTGCCGGAGCCTAGCTGTAAACTTTGACACGTTACAAACGTCCTTTTCAGGATGAACGCCGAGGAAAAATATTGCGGTTCCACTTTATCCATGCCCAATCCTCAAGATGTCAACTTAGATGCTCCTGACAATTCAGACACTCTCATAATTACTGTTGGTTGAACATTCACTAGCAATTCCATAAATCTTACATCAAGCTATGTTACACAACCTCAATACATACATTAATTATTTATTCCATTTCTCACTTCCTCTTTCAAACATTCATCAAAGCTTATTCAATCTCACAATATCATGCATGAGCCTAACATTCCTTGGTGCTAAATTTGCTGACCTCAAAGACCAGCAGTGGGATAACAAGAAAAGAGTAGCCAATGGCTGTTGACACATTCCCCCGCCTCTGCTCACTAAGGATGTCAGGGGAGCGCAGGACAATGATGGCAAGAGCAACAGCGTAAAGTACACCAATCATCGCAACACACATGATGATCCAAATTGGAATGAAGACAATCTGAAAATAAATTACTGTGTATAGTATTGTATCAGATCATATGTTACACACTTCAGTTACACAGAGACTTTAATATATGGCATCATTAAGGTGAGAATCGTTGCCTGTACAGTACTTATCCTGATAGTAATGTTACAGATTAATAATGTATCAGATTAATAACTTCTCAGATTAATAATGTATCAGATTAATAACTTCTCAGATTGTAATAATCATCATGTCTTGCCAGATGCATTAGCAATCATGTACCTTCATTTCCTCTAAGCATATGTTACGTTTATCCTTTCGCTTCGAACCCCCAGCAACGCCATTTGTGATTAATTTTAGATTTTGGCAGTCAATGATGAAACTAGGAATAAACAATGTGGTGGTGGTTTCCTCGTTGCCTTCGGCTGGTAGCCTTTGGTAATTCAATACCTCATCTGCATGGAAGAAAGCGGTTTGAAGTCAAAGATCTCCTTTTCCTAGCTGAGCTGCCTTCCTAGGCTTTCGATCCCCATCTACCCCTGATAATATGACTCCCATAATAACACAAAATAGAATCTAAACTACCAGTGAATTAGTATTCCAAGTGCAAGAGCAACGACAGAACTGGCTGACCAGGTGACAGTGTAAGAAATCCAGAGAGAATGTGAAGTGCGCAAACCAAAAGCACACGTCAATAACATGGGCACTAACAACTGAATAACTAGTCGATCATTGCTGGTATTCCCCTTGTCGCATGATATAAGGATAACACATGTATCACAAACAATGTAAACAGCCTTACAGTAGACAACAGTCAAATCCACACAAACCTTATGTTTATAATAAATGTCACATGAAACTGGAAGTACCAAATAATGTTCTAGACTTGTGTGTTGTATTTCACCACTGCTACAAATTAAGTGCTGCAAGTGACATACAAGCAAAGTCCGACTGTTAATTGAGTTGTCAGCATCATTGATAAAAACGTGTGTGTTGTAGCTTTGATTAGCGCACATCATAATAATTCTGTCACAGATTTAATAGCAATATGATTTATTTAGTAATATTAGATTTAATAATTTAAGTAATGTTACATTTTGTAATAATCTTGAAGAATAACAATATCACAAGTTTAATACTAATGTTGCATATATAATAATAATGTCACAGACTTAATGCTAATGTTGCGCATATAATAATATTGTTGCATATATAATAACAATGTCTGATTTAATACTAATGTTGCATATATAATAATAATGTCAAAGATTTAGTAATGTCAGATTTAATAATAACATCATAGATTTTAAAAGAGCACAAAGTATTTTAATATCAATTTCACATTGTTTTTTAAAGGCGCAGACGTAATAAAAATGTAGAAGATTTTAATAATAATAATGTCACAGATTTTAGTATTAATATAATATGTTTGTAATCTCACAGATTGCATATAGTTAAATATTCGCATGACTAGTACTGCCATACTTTATTAGACTCATATGGCAGACCTTGTTTCCTGCAGTGTTTTACAATATTTGGAGTAGACATCACTGTTAAACTGTTAGCATACTACATAAAAAAATTAAACAGACTTAACACGTGTGAAAAACAGCAGAACACATCGCTTACCACCCAACTCCAAAAGATGATATTGTCAAGACGTAGAGCCAAAAATATAAACTGCAGTGTGTTTACTGCACAAAACAGTTCCAGCTATATAGGAATAGACAGACATAGCAGCTTTAATGTACATACATATAAACATTTTTAATAAATAAATGTATGTATGAGATGGGAGGTGTGTATGCCTGAACAACAATCCCATGTGGTCACTTCTGATATTAATGAGCTGGAATGTCATTCAAGATTTGTTTGGTAATGACAGTGAAGGCCAATCAAGGGCTTTCTACTTTGCCACTGATAACATTGTCTTATTTAAAATATATTGTTCAAATAATTCACTTCAATCTAGTTTGTTTCGGAAAAATACATTTGCGAAAAATGTATTTAATTTGATTTTTTTGCACATTTTTTTAAGATCATTGTAAGTTGACTAGTTACTGCTTATGTGAGGAACAGTGTCAGCAAAAGCAAATAAATTGACATTTCATCAGAAGTCTACTCTCCCACTCAGCAGGCTTTTGCCTTTTGTGTGGTAAAATCATAGTCTGTACATTGTGTGCTTACTGCAGGGTCAAGCAGCCTTTATTCCTCAACCCTAAAAATTATCCACGTGGATCCCCTTTGTGACGAAACTACATGACTGGAATGTAACTAACACTGGTTGTCTAAAGACCAGAAAGTGAGGATGATGACAAGCACAGTTTCTTCCTCACTATAATCTAAATACAGTGCAAGTTACATCATCATGACAAAGCCGTTGGTTGATGTGGCCATCATCGCTTGCGATGGGCAACTAATAATAATAATAATAATAATAGCTGTCCATCGTTGTCGATGAGGGCCGCCGACATCATCCTTGTCACAGATTTCCCTGTTGGGTGTGGGTGCCCATGTGGCTGAACAGGCCAATGCGGGCACGAAAACATCTGCTACATATCGGGCACACGAGATTTGTAGAAGGGGATGGTGTTCCAGCTGCTCGGGATTTCCGCGTCTCGCGTCTGCTCTGGGCTTTCACAACGCGGTCGTCTTCACCGGTAGCTACACCCGATTTGACTGCGCTTCTCCAGTCAGATCTGTTTTGCGCAAGACATTCCCAGGTGTCGATGTCTGTCTGGCAACTTTTCAGTGAGTCCCTTCAGACCGTCTTTAAAACGTTTCTTTGGGCGCCCTCTCTCGCGCCATCCCTCTCTCAGCTCGCCATAGAGAAGCTTCTTTGGGAGCTGCTCGTCTGACAAACGGACGAGGTGTCCGGCCCAACCTAGTCGTGCTTTCTCTAGCAGTGCATGTATGCTGGGCATGTTAGCCCTCGAGAGAACCTCGATGTCAGTGACACGATCTTGCCATCGGATGTGGAATATTCGCCTCAGCCAACCTGTGTGGAAGTGGTTTAACCTCCTTGCATGTCCAGAGTATACAGTCCAGATTTCGCAAGTGTATAGTAGGGTTGGAATGAAAGTTGCACGGTAGACTTTGAGTTTGGTCTTGACGCTGATGCCACGACGTGCCCAGACCATCTAGCGCATTCTACGAAAGGCTGTGCTGGCCTTTGCTATTCTGCTTGCCACCTCATCGTCTAGGCTGACAGATCTCGACAGCGTGCTGCCCAGATATGTGAATTTGTCTACGGCATTCAGCGTCTGCCCGCTGACTGTAGTCTCTGGTTTTGTGTATGGCATGCCTGGTGCTGGTTGGTACATGACCTCTGTTTTTTTTTGCATTATGGTCAGGCCAAAATTTTCGCATGCGGCAGAGAACTGGTCTTTTCCAACCTGCATGTTCAGTTCTGAGTTGCTCATTAGAGCGCAGTCGTCAGCAAATACAAGTTCCCTGATTATGTGGCCAGCCACTTTGGTTTTGGCCTTCATTCTTCTAGGATTGAGTAATTTGCCATCTGTGCGGTAGTTTATTGGTATTCCAAGCTCCAGTGATCTGAAGGCATCTGTCATCGTGGCCTCGAACATCATGCTGAACAAAGTCGGTGCGAGTACACATCCTTGTTTTACTCCGTTTTATACGAGAAACGTTTTAGAGATTGCACCGCTGTCCAGTACATGAGCACACATGCCTTCGTGTAGCTGTTTCACCATTGTTATGAACTTGTTGGGGCAGCCAAACTTAGACATTATCATCCACAGCCCCCCTCTGTTTACTGTATCAAATGCCTTTGTCAAATCAATAAATGTGGTATACAAGGCCTGATTTTGTTCTCGACACTTCTCTTGTACTTGGCGAGCAGCAAAAATCATGTCCACTGTTCCTCTTCCGGCTCTGAATCCACATTGGCTTTCTGGGAGGTGGTGGCTTTGTTCAAGGTGTTTGTTGAGCCTGTTTAGCAGTAAGCGCGCTAGGATCTTGCCTGCTACGGAGAGTAGCGATATTCCACGATGATTGTTGCATTCCTGGCGGTTGCCTTTTCTTTTGTACAGGTGAACGATTGAGGCGTCCTTTAGCTCCTGCGGAATTTTTCCTTCAGCCCACGTGTGACAGAAGAGTTCAGTGATCCTTCTGGTGATAGATGGGCCAGCTGTCTTATATACCTCTGCTGGTATTGCATCAGCTCCTGGAGCTTTTCCTATAGATAGTGAACTTATTGCCCTGTCGACTTCCTCCTCAGTGATGACTTCATCCAATGCCAGGTTCAGTTCCACCTGCGGCATTCGCCGGATGGTCTCTTTATTTATGGACGATAGGTGGTTTAGTGTTTTGCAGAAGTGGTCTGCCCATCTGTCTAGAATCTGAACCTTATCTGTTAGCAGTGCCCCATCCGCACTGCGAACTGGAGTATTACTAGAGGGCTGCGGGCCGTAGAGAGCTTTCAGTGCCTCGTAAAACTGTTTGGTGTCATGACGCTCGGCGAACATCTCAATTTTGTCAGCTCTTTTGCTGAGCCAGGAGTCTTGCATCTCTCTAAGCCTGGTCTGGACAGCTTTGCGAGCAGTATTGAAGGCAGCTTTTGCTGCCGGAGATGATGTGTCCCTCTGGTATTCCCTGTGCGCTTCATGTTTTGCATCGAGAAGGCCCTGTATTTCCAGATCGTTCTCATCAAACCAGTCCTTATGCGTGCGTGTGAGTTGGCCAATGTGTTTAACAGCTGTATCGTAGAGTGTGTTTCTCAATGATGCCCAGTTCTCTTCGATGTCGTTCTTTTCAAAACGAAGCTCAGATAGTCTGCCCTCAAGCTCTTCCTGGAAGCCTTCTCTCGTGGGTTCGTATTTCAGCTGAGAGACATTTAGCCTCCTCTGTGGTTTCTTTCCCTGGGGGTGCATTTTGGGCTGGATCTTGAAGTTTAGCTTGGCAATGACAAGTCGATGGTTGGTCCAACATTCTGCACCACATATGCTCTTCGTTACCATAGCATCCGCTCAATCCCTACGTCTGATGATAATGTAATCAATGAAGTGCCAGTGGCGGGACCTTGGCTGCATCCATGTGGTTCTATTTCGGACAGGAAGTCGGAAAGCTGCTTTCGATGAGCGCCTCAAGGTCCTCATAAAACTTATCTTTTGTTTCCTGAGGATTTGTCATTGTGGGTGCGTATGCACTGATAAGTGTGGCATGGCGCCCTCCTATTAGAGGGAGACGCAGTGTAATCAGGTGGTCATTAATTCCTTTGGGCATGCTTGTGAGCTTGTCGACCATGGTGGTCTTGATGGCAAAGCCAACTCCAGCTTCACAGCGTTCTTCTTTGCTGCGGCCGCTCCAGAAGAAAGTATAACCAGCGCCTTCTTCTGTGATCTGCCCTTCCTCTGCCAGTCGTATCCCGCTCAGGGCAGCTATGCAGATGTTGTATCTAGCCAGTTCCCTGGCGATCAGTGCTGTCCGTCGTTCGAGTCTGTTTGCTTTGGCGTTGTCCAGTAGCATGCTGACATTCCATGTTGCAAGCGTGATGGGTAGTTTTCGTGATCGTTTTCTGCCTGTTCCGCTGCTGCAGTTTGGGGGCCCTGCCAGTTGCGAGTTGCTAGTCAGGGTGTGATCTGTAGGGTGATGTCGTGAGTTGCACAACGTGTTTATAGTGAGGGAGATGTGCGCAGGATCTTCCTCACTCTCTCGACTCAACATTTTCTAGAGGCAAGACATTGTCAAGACTTCTAGTGAAGGGTTCGGATGCAGACAGTATGGTGTCAGCGCGTGCCTCATTTTCTCGGTAGCCCTTCCCTTCTCTTTTATCGCTGGGGTGGAGCTTTGAGGTATCTGTTTCTGAGTGCATTTGTTTGTGTATTCTTCTTCCACCTCTCTTTCCTCTGGTCTTTCGCCTTGATTGCATACTTGTGAGTTCCGATGCCTCCTCGGTTAAGTGTATTTTCAGCACACGCAACAGATGTAGATATGAGTTTGAAGGGACGTAGTGTGCTGATCGAAGTGCAATGAGCTCCTTTCTGACGTACCGTCTGTTTGACGGGGTCAGGATGACCTCCTTCGTTTCAGTGTTCATGCTTCGTTATGTGGGTCACGATACAGCACGGAGCGACACTAGCTTTTGACCGGGTCAAGTTTCGGCCACGCTTTGTCCCATTGAAACTGTACACCTGTCTACCTTTCATGACTAAAAATACACTGTTATATACTTCGTTGCATCACTTCTTTCACATTAGTATGCTTAATTCACAAGTCGGCACATTTATATCCAGGAATCACGTTAATAGTCCGAGAGTTATCATAGAAAACACAAACAAAACACCGTTTTATCAAGAGGGAAATCGACTGCGACCATGCCCGGCGCCATCTTGACCCTGGGCAACTAATAGTAATAATAATAGCACGTGTGTGTGCTGTTGAATATTTTTTAATATCTTCATTACTTCAAAGTCTATTTAAAGATCAGTTTTATTTATTTCATTCTTTACTTACTTTCTTTACAAACCATCATTCAACATAAAGGGAAGATTTTCCTTTCTTGGCCCAAATCTGGTGCGTCGATGGTTGTAAGCTTGTAAGGATTGTTGTAAGGATTTCTGTTGGAATTTTTGGAGCATGTTCTCATGCAAGTTGGTTTTGTGAATTACCCCATTGAATGCCAGTCTGCTCTAGTCAATCGATGGATGTGGTGATTGGACATATGATCTAGGTGCCAGAGCATTTACTCGTGGGTTCTGTACACTGCATCTCTGAGGCTCCACTTGCTCAGAGATCCTCTGTCAATTTGGTTTAGGCTTTAATCTGGGGTGTACACTGAGAACAATTGACAGAAGTCTAGCATGAGATTTGACAAAAGTCAGTCTTGAAGCATACTGGTGTTTGCAGTGAAATAATTTACAATGCAGCCTTGACGTCCTCCCAAACTGGTAGGATAATGTACCTAACTCTGAAGTCCTTCACAGGGAAAGACTAGAGCATCAATTTATTGCTGCAGAAAGCCCAAATCAGATGGACTGTGCATGTTGTTCGTATGCCCGATAGACACCTCCCAAAGCAGCTGCAATACAATAAGTTCAGAACAGAAAAACAGAAGAAATACTAAAAAGACTCATTGAAAATTAACAACATTATTCACCATTAATGCCACCTCTTTGAAGGACAACTAACACAAAGTGCCCAAATTGAAACATAATTGCTGAGGCTCAGAGTGAGTACGATGCCCGGGCAATTTTGCAGCAGATGTTCAGCGGTCATTTTCCCTGTACCACAGGTACATTCGTCAGTGCCACCTATCTTCAGTTTATTGAATAGATCGTACCTCAGTCTGTTGTGTCCTGTGCTGAGTCTGAAGACCACGACCTGCTCTCTTCTGTTCAGCTGGTAGTAGGCATCATTTTTTTGTGTAGCCAGTATGTTAGAACAGATCATCCAATAATCCAGCAATCACAATGCAAGTCTGATGCCATCATATTTGAATGATTTGGACAACTATTATTCATCATCATCATCAGTCCCATTACCCATATGGTCGTTGAGGTAACGTTATTGCAGTTTGTAGTACCAGCTCCCGCCAGACAACAACAGTGTGTCTTGGGCCGCTACACACCTGACGGAACCCATCTCTCTCCAGGTGGTAGTTCATTATAGTTGTGTCTAAATTTCATACAACAAAGCTGACACTGTCTTCAGCTAGGGTGAAAATCTCGTGAAGTTCAACCGTGTGAACTAGACCATAAAATATGACACATGTTTAAGCGTAGTGCTATTCATACAGTCCATTCCAGGATAATCGGGCAGAATAAAACACACAAAACAAATGCATTAACCAGTCCAAATGGAAAACTACAACCGGTTTCCGTGAACACAAGTGTAAGTCGTCGACTAATGTGAATTCCAGACAAATCCATGGTCTATAATGAACTAAAATAGAAGAGCAATGTAGACCTGCAGCCAGTTATGGCGCCATCTTTGCTGCTCTTTACAACTAGAGTAAAAGAGTACAATTTACTATTCAATTCTAATTTTACAATTAGGATAAGCAATAATAGTTGTAAGATGTTTTACAACATCTTTGCAACTATTATTGCTTACTCTAATTTAGCTCATTTTGAAGTGGTCCTTAGAGTGATTAGAGTTTGAAAGCTCTGAAATTTCATTTCAATGAAAGTTTATCTCCACCTGGACTCCAAGCTTTGACTGCATTAACCCTTTGAACCCGCAACACCCATATATTGGTGTGTGTGTGTAAATACCCCATTCCTAGAGCGACCAATTAGTCAGTGACACAGATGTACCATTATTTTAATGCTTATTTTGGACTGTAATGCTTGGACTTTGGCCATGGTATAGTGACGTCTACACTGTACACACATTTCCAGAAATAACAAATTGACAGTGCACACATTGAAGCATGTTTGTGATGATTTTCATGATTGGAAGGCATTTTGAAAATTCCATAAATGGCTGTTCAAAAAGACCAACAACAGAACAAGCCTCTGAAAGTATTCTCATGAATTTCGAGGCTGATAAATTGGATTTAGATGGTTTTTATTTGATCGACGGCATGTGTGATTCAGATTTTCATTGATTATGATCAAGTTAGATATGTTCCTGTCCCTTAGAGGATCAGACTACAACCAGAGGAAATGGTGTGTTCCAGTAATGTATCAAGTAAATTTGATACACAATAGTCTTCAACAAATATATTCCACAATCTACTATTATTACATGTTGGAACAATGAAGATGATCAGGTCAGTCAATATGAAATAGAATAATGAAATTAGAGAACATAGTTTTGTCATAGAAAATGGCTTTCCTCAAATGTCTACTGTGCGTGTATTTTCTCAGGAGCACAGGGAAATGGGATTTTATTTACCATGTTGCCAGGGTTTAAAGGGTTAAGAACCTTTATTTTACAATAATCTTAGGATCACTCACGAAATAGCATTGGTAAATTACCTGCCGAAAACAAACGGATGTGTCGGACCAAAAGGTGCAAATATCGCAGTCAAACTGTAAACTAGCGACACAACACATTCCGTTCTGCGGACTACATCATGCTTCTTGCAAAGCCCTGTTCAGGGCTTGGTAGCGAGAGAATGAGAACAAACACAGATGAAGAAGCATTGACAACTCTACACAAATTGTAAGTAAACATTTTTTTCAGCTGCTGTACATTGTTATTGATCTGTATTGTTTCATGGCTATATCAAATTCAGTTTATGAGTGATGCAACTTTTTTTAAAATCAGAACATTTTAGATGTATTTATTTTTCTGTGCTCATGAGTACATATAGTCAACTTATATGTGCTACCACTAGTATATTTTCATAAACAGACATTTTAAATTATGTAAATATACTCTTTTCCAAATCATAAGGGTCAGGGTGACTATTTGAACCATACTGGGACCCTAAAACAATTGGTCAAAATGGATCAAAAATTAGCTTTCTGATAATCTATTTCTCAGTGATCAACAATGACTGTATTACTTGAACTAGTAGTCAACAAAATTTAACAAAATTGGCTTATATATTTCCAGAAATACACTTTACATTGCTCATATTTCCATGTTTTATTATCATCATCATCTTCTATAGACTTATATCATTAGACGTCATGGGGAGGTGTAGTTTTCAGTCATGTGCCAGCTTTGTCACCAATGTTGTTGTCATTCCATGTTTCTTCAGTTTTTCATGGTCTACCTCTTGCTCTGCAACCCTGATGTCTGGTATAGTAGATACAAGCAGCTGGTCATTTTAGTTGCATTCTTGCCAGGTGTTCGAACCATTTTATTCTGTGTCATTCCATGCACGGAGTTGCACTCACCTTCTGTCTGATTACTTTGTTTCATACTCTGTCCAGCCTTGTGATCCCGACAGACTTTCTCAAACACCTCATTTCGCATACCATGATTTTTCTTTCTTGTGTCTTGGTGAGAGTCCATGTCTGACACTGATATCAGAGAGATGGTATTAAAAATACGATTTATCAGCTGTCTCTTTGTCTTCATTGGAATGTGTTTGTGCTTTAGTAATGGTGAGAGCTGATAGGAACCCGCATTAGCTTTCTGTGTTCTTGATTCCACCTCTCTATCTACCCTTCCATCATGTGCGAACACGCTGCCCAAGTATTTGAATTCTCTAGTTGTTTAAGTTCTGTTCTTTTACCTGTATATTTAGTGTTTTTCTATTCTGCTGATTGTCTCTGTCTTTGCTGTACTAATCCTCCTGTCTTATCGCTAGACTTCAAATTACTTACTCAGATCTAAAAACGTTTTGCCCTGTACATCACATTTCCCACATCAAAGTACAGTTATTTAGCCGCTAGCAAGGGGTATATCCACCAACAGATTGCTAACAGGGTTGACAAAAATAGGAGTACTGTAACTTTAAAGGCCATTAAAGGCTACTAAGCAGGGTTGCTCAACATGTAAAATCATTGCTATTGAAACCGACACGGCAAATTCCCAGATAAAGAGATCAGCTGCAGTGGTGGTTCTATTCTTCACTTTGAGTGAAAGGTGAATCAATCATTAACCACGGGTTATGCTGGTTTTGTGTTATAGTATCCATATGCTACAGGTTGACATAAGACAAATGGGAACAGCATTATACAGCCAAAAACTAGTTTAAAAAAGTAAAGTTTAATTGAAGAAAAATGTGCTACCTCACATGATCTGTCATTCTTCACACACCAAATACAAGCTCCTATACAGAAGATGGAAAGAATGAAGAGTGGGATGAAAACAAGCAGCCAGTCGTGACCTGCAGACTCCAGATTGATAACAACCAACAGCTCAAACATGAGAAGAGCCAGGTGTTCTCCAAAAGACAGGACCATGGCCTTGAACTGATTGGAACTCCCAGTCTCTGATCTGAAATGCCAGAATAAATAGTACTATAGTGCTATGAAAGAGACAGCTAAGAAGGCGAATGGAAAAAATGAGAGAAGGAGCATCAAAAAAAGAATGAAGGATTACAACAATACAATACTCTGGTACTTAATGTGGTGTACTTTCTGTAATCAAAATGATGCAGAGAACATAAAGGATTTACGTTCATTATAAAAACACTTATGTAATGCACTCAGCTGACAGACATCCAATATTTCTGAGAAAGTTCCCTAAATATTCTCATGTGAGGCATTCTAATAATGACATATAGACTAGGACATTTGATAGTCTTGTTTGATAGTAAAAGACAGTTGCACGTGTAATAGACAGTTTAACATCATGATATGAAAGAGATACAAGAACGGAATAGATAAAACAGTCTAGTGACAAAAGCATGTCTAAATAATGTAATGTACTGACTTTTCATTGCAGTCTATGATTGACCTGCTGAATCAGTAATTCACAGAAATGCAGCGATTTGAAACCAAATGAGGTTCGTGTGGAGTGGCTCAAATAAGAGGGCGGAGCAGGAGTGTCTACAACCAATGGGTGAGAGGAAACATCTGCATCAACACCCTTCACCATTTGCTGAACAAGACATGCACAGAGTGCAGTGGTTGATTCTTAGAAACAGAACAGAATATAACCACAGATGCTGTCCTGTCCATATAAATGAAGAAGAGCATTAGAGATAGTACACATTAACATCACCCATCAGCGGTAGTCTCAAACCAGTTTGTTAGTCTAAATGTTGTTCTCACAGAACATTGATTATTTTGTATAAGTTGCATATATGCTACTCAAAAGCTGTCTGCATAACCACAGTATACACGAATTTGATATAATTTGTTGCTGTTGACTCATTCAGATACCTTCACCTGGTAAAAATGCAAAGCTCCGTTCTGCATTGTTTGCTTGCAAATCTGTTGTATAACAAACAGGCATGCTCTGCCTTTTCTAATTTGTAATTTGAGTTGCTTAGCTGGAATTTAATTTTGTTTTGGACGTAGTTATTTTTGTAGAAGTCTGATTTGTGTAGATGTAGAACACTTGTTTTTCACAGCAAAGATACAGGGTTGAACTTCCATTACATTATGCTCCAGTCAGCTCAGCTAATAGGCTTACTCTAATGAGAAAGAGACAGCGAGGAAGGGAACTGGCCATCCCTCCTCATAAACAAGCTACGGCTTCATACAAAAAAGTGTCTAAAATAACTCTTCATCCCTGACCAGTGCTCCTATGAGACCATCTTTCGTAGGGACAGGGAATTGTGAAGAGACATCACCAATTAGGCTGCATGGTAGATTATAATAATAATAGCTGTCCATCGTTGTCGATGAAGACCGCCGACATCATCCTTGTCCCAGATTTCCCTGTTGGGTGTGGGTGCGCATGTGGCTGAACAGGCCAATGCGGGCACGAAAACATCTGCTACATATCGGGCACACAAGGTTTGTAGAAGGGGGTGGTGTTCCCGCTGCTCAGGATTTCCGCCTCTCGCGTCTGCTCTGGGCTTTCACAACACGGTCGTCTTCACCGGTATCTACACCCGATTTGACTGCGCTTCTCCAGTCAGATCTGTTTTGCGCAAGACATTCCCAGGTGTCGATGTCTGTCTGGCTTTTCAGTGATTCCTTCAGACCGTCTTTAAAACGTTTCTTTGGGCGCCCTCTCTTGCGCAATCCCTCTTTCAGCTCGCCATAGAGAAGCTTCTTTGGGAGCTGCTCGTCTGACAAACGGACGAGGTGTCCGGCCCAACCTAGTCGTGCTTTCTCTAGCAGTGCATGTATGCTGGGCATGTTAGCCCTCGAGAGAACCTCGATGTCAGTGACACGATCTTGCCATCGGATGTGGAATATTCGCCTCAGGCAACCTGTGTGGAAGTGGTTTAACCTCCTTGCATGTCCAGAGTATACAGTCCAGCTTTCGCTAGTAGGGTTGGAATGATGGTTGCACGGTAGACTTTGAGTTTGGTCTTGACGCTGATGCCACGACGTGCCCAGACCATCGAGCGCATTCTACCAAAGGCTGTGCTGGCCTTTGCTATTCTGCTTGCCACCTCATCGTCTAGGCTGACAGATCTCGACAGTGTGCTGCCCAGATATGTGAATTTGTCTACGACATTCAGCGTCTGCCCGCTGACTGTAGTCTCTGGTTTTGTGTACGGCATGCCTGGTGCTGGTTGGTACATGGCCTGTTTTTTTGGCATTTATGGTCAGGCCAAAATTTTTGCATGCGGCAGAGAACTGGTCCATTCCAACCTGCATGTTCAGTTCTGAGTTGCTCATTAGAGTGCAGTCGTCAGCAAATACAAGTTCCCTGATTATGTCGTCAGCCACTTTGGTTTTGGCCTTCATTCTTCTGGGATTGAGTAATTTGCCATCTGTGCGGTACTTTATGGGTATTCCAAGCTCCAGTGATCTGAAGGCGTCTGTCATCGCGGCCCCGAACATCATGCTGAACAAAGTCGGGGCGAGTACACATCCTTGTTTTACTCCGTTTTATACGAGAAACGTTTTAGAGATTGCACCGCTGTCCAGTACACGAGCACACATGCCTTCGTGTAGCTGTTTCACCATTGTTATGAACTTGTTGGGGCAGCCAAACTTAGACATTATCACCCACAGCCCTCCTCTGTTTACTGTATCAAATGCCTTTGTCAAATCAATAAATGTGGTATACAAGGCCTGATTTTGTTCTCGACACTTCTCTTGTACTTGGCGAGCAGCAAAAATAATGTCCACAGTTCCTCTTCCGGCTCTGAATCCACATTGGCTTTCTGGGAGGTGGTGGCTTTGTTCAAGGTGTTTGTTGAGCCTATTTAGCAGTAAGCACGCTAGGATCTTGCCTGCTACGGAGAGTAGCGATATTCCATGATGATTGTCGCATTCCTGGCGGTTGCCTTTTCTTTTGTACAGGTGAACGATTGAGGCGTCCTTTAGCTCCTGCGGAATTTTTCCTTCAGCCCACATGTGACAGAAGAGTTCAGTGATCCTTCTGATGAGGGATGGGCCAGCTATCTTATATACCTGTGCTGGTATTGCATCAGTATGGTAGATTATAAATAAGTAAGTTACTATTGTTTGCAATGCGCAACTAATGTTAGCTTCACAATCTTGATGACTCGTTCCTCAGCGTAGCTGTGGGTCAAAATTCGTCTCAAGCGAACCCTGTCTTGGGCCACGGAAGTCCAGTACCTGGTAAGTGCTCCTCCAGAAGCTTCTCGGATGTTGCAGCATCCAGCAAGGGAGTCTGACAAACGCATTGTAGGTCTTCCCCGCGGTCTCTTCTTACCTCGGGGGTACCAGACTGCTGTCGCTGTGCTCTATCGACCATCGTTTCGTCGCAACATTGACCTTTCCATCTATGTTTTGCCTTGTCTGCATGGATTAGTGCATCCTTCACCAAGGACAATCATCTTAGGTCAGAATTGTGGAGACCTTGCATACGCTGGTTCCCTCTCAATTTGTCCTCTAGTGATTCTATTAGTGTCCACGTCTCGGCACTTTATATAGCTTTATGATAGCAGATTTAAATCATTTTGATATTTGCTTTATTTTTTTCTATGTGTGCCAATCTTACAAATTATGAAGAGAAGAAAAGAAATAGATAAGCAACACAAATATCACTACAGGTAATCTAAACAGAGAAAATAGAAAAATACTTGAAACACAATACTTTTACAAGATGTACATAGCAATTTCCTTATACATTTATACAACAAGCCTGACTATATTCTGTTATAATAAATAACAAGTTAAGTAATCTACCTAAGCACTTCACTTTGACCATGCATGACCACAGTTGGTGTTCTAGAAAGCAAGCATGACAGATGGAATGGAAGTGATGTCTCTCATTCAGGTGTTGTACAGTTTGCCCCGGGGATGACTCCATGGTGGGTTTAGTCTTTTCCTGCCCCTGATTTTCGGGGAAGCTGTCGAGTCGAGATGTCTTGGGAGAAGCGGGCCACGTGGTAAAAGAAAGAGAGGCGGCGCAAATCCATTGTTCAGGAAATGCTCTGGAATTGTGTCTGAGCAGAGAGATCATAAATGATGCTGCCAGGCTGATTCTCCAAGTGATTTCCGCGCCACTGTGTACATCAGAAATCAGTCTGTTGTCCAGATAGATGAAGTTCTCAGTAGGATTGATGCAACTGATGCTGACAGTAACTCCTGTTGCAGGCAGTCATTGTCAAGAGTTTTAATCTTGGTCTTTGTCCAGTAAATGTGCAGTCCTAAATGTTGAGCTGGCCGTTCTAAGTGCTCCAAGTGGCCTGCCAAGGCCTGAAATTAGTCCAAGGATGCCTACTGTATGATTGAGGTACTGCAAACACAAGTGTTAGACATGGACTCCCGGGATGTGCTTTTCCATATGTGCAAGGATTCAACCCATACCATCGCAGAGAAGCAATGGTGTGAGGACACATTGACAGGGGGATGCCAGATGATGTTGAGAATGTGTCAGTTAGATCCTTGCCGAGGTGATCTCTTGCACTGGTGTTGCGTTGGAGCTCCTCTATAACCCCCATCACGGTCTTCTACTGAAGATCTATCCACAGTCAAAGAATGCCCTGAAGTCAACATAAGTAATGTGGAGTGGGTCATTGAATTCACTGTGTATATCTATTAGGCAGTAGAGTGCTAGAATTGTGTCAATGGTGGAGGGACAGGCGGTGAAATATGACTGTTGTTTGCACTGATTTCTCTTCAACATGGGCTGTAACTCAGAGAGAACCCCACAGACAAAAACCATACCAGAAACAGACAGCAATATAGTAGGCTGCTGCATCCTGTCCAAAGTCTGTTCTTTTTGTATAGGGATATGATAATTTCATCGCGTCATGCAGCAGGGATCTGTCCGGTGGCCCAGACTTGTAAGTAATTTGTGTATGTTTATACACACTGCATTTAATGCGCATTTCAACAGTTATGGGGGAATGCCAACCGGACCCATAGCTCTGCCATCTTTCAACTTTTATATGGCAGCCCTAACTTTGGCAATGGTGCATGCATCAGCTGTGTGACAGGAACAGTTCAGCTGGAGTCATGGAGTGAGTTTGTTGAGGTGACTTAAGGTGTCACTATAAAGCTCAATTCATCCGTACGTCATTTCCTTTTTTGAGTTATAAGGGGTGACGTCACATTTATTTATCCACTGCGCACTACTGCAGTTTTGTGTTATTGTGCCTCAGATCTATCAGCTTGGGCAAAAGAGCAGGAGCCCATAGACTGCTGGATCAATAACTTACCTATTAGCGTTATCAGCTATAGCATTATAGTACTGTTCTTGTCAGTCCCTTGGAATTTGTTTTGGAGTCGTTTGTGCTCTACAGTCGTTTTTGGACCTGGTGACTTTCTTTGTTAGATAAGTTTGATGCTGTGAGTTTCCAGAAAGCATTTCTGGGACCTAATACCTGCAACCTCCTGCACCACTTTGGCTACCACAGACCAGGTGGGTTCAGCTTCATCTGCAAACTTGTTGTGTATGGACATGGAGTACTGAGGAACTTGGATGGGTTCGGTTCGTAAAGACTATGTGTTGTACTTAGTTGCTGCTTTGGCCTTTGTATGGTATCTTGTGGTGATTGTGATCCTGGAGACAATCAGATGGTGTTTCGTGCTGGCAGGGGCCTCGGCACACTATAAGACCTTATCAGATCAGGACTTCTGAGAATGTGGATTTTCAGAGAATGCGGCTCAATTCCTTATTTGGCATTATTCATATCTTTGAACAAAAAACATTTTTCTTATACATTTTTAAAAGAGTCTAAACATAATAACACCAACATAGTAATAATGTATTGTAGAAATTATACCCCAAATATAATTGTTCCTCATAAATTATAAAATCATCTTTGTTATTGTGGGATTTTTTGCCTATTCCCTCTTCATACTATTGTCCTACAAAGTCAGCGAGGCATAATTTTCTTGAACTGAGGCTCATAAATTGGCAACAGCTGTTGAGCTGTTGCTGATGATGTAACAATGAATACAAAAACCTATCACAGAATCCTTAAGCTGCTAACAATTACAAAGCTCTGAAAGAAAGCTAAAACTAATAATAAGTTATATTGTGATTTTTTTCTGCTTATATTTGTTGGATATTCTTGATGTAATACCTGTAGAGAGGGTTCCTGAACCAGACTGAGCCACCAACAACTGCACCAACCACAACCAACAGCTTCCAAATCCATATTGGGAAAAAGACAAACCAGTAGCTCCACTTGATGTTGTTGTCAAGACGTAGTGAGAACAGTATGGTGAAAATCAGCAGACAAGTGAACACAACAAACTTGCTGAAGACAAAAAGTAAACCAATAATCACATTAGTATGATCACAAATCTGTTCTCTTTATCTATAGTTAGTTAGTCGTCGGATCATCTTCATTGCATTCGGAACAAGTCCATTTGCGCTCAGATCTCATCCTCAGTATCTCTGCCAGCACATGATGACAGACCGTTCTGGCACTGGGTAGCCGGACGTCTTTGTATGTGTGGTGTTCATTCCTCAAGTATGAAGGTGATTTTCTGTAACCTGCTTTATTTATATTCTGGGTTAACAATAGATGACAGTAATGACAGTCTACTATATTTTATATTGTTAACCATCAACTTCAACACAGCAATTGTCTTTTCTAATACCAGCATCTGAGCTGGAAAATGGTTAGAATAGTTGCCTATTATGGCGAAAGATGCTGGATTTGTAACTTAGTCGTGTTATAAGTTTTATTATACTTAAGCACACCCAGAATTCAAAATTCTATAATGACGGTGATGCGTTTATGTGGTGTCATTTGAAAGCGAAATGGAAACATCTAAAATTAAAGTTCTTTTTGATGAAAGTAGCCAAACTTACCCAGCAAAGCATTATAAACAACAAAACAGTTGAGCAGTGGTCTAACAAGCTGTTATCATTAAAAATGAACTGCTAATAAAATGACACTCAAAACAACGGTGACCAATTAACCAGTTGACCACCAATTAACCGATCTAACCAGCTAGGGATCAGAAATACACTGAAAATTGGATACTAGAATGTCAGGACTGTACAAAACAGGAAAATCATCTGAAATTAGTAACGAAGCGGAAAATGATCAAGTAGATATAGCTGAGTGCAGACAGGCACGGGCTTATAATATCTCCAAAATGAACATAAGCATATTGTCTCCTCTGGAAGAACTGACAACCAACATGGAAAGGGAGTGGTTATCCTCAGTACAAACAAAGTTGAAAAATGGCTTATCTGTTGGGAACAAATTAATAAACAAATAATAACTGTCTGATATAAAACATTTTTCAATCTCACCATTGTACATCGCTATGCGCCGACCAACCACGACATCCCCAAAGATAATTTATATGAAATACTTCTGGACGCCATCAACAAGATCTCAAAACATGATATTGTAGTATTGAACAGTGACTTCAATGCCAAAGTAGGGAACACTAATGATATGATACAAAAGCATCTTGGCACACATGGTGTGGGAGTTAAAAATCAGAATGGTGAGACTATTAGGGATATGTGAGATTTCAAATCTTGTTATAGAGAACACCATCTTCCCACATACATAGAACAACACAGAACTAGGCAGATAGCAAAACAAAAAATTGATAGATTCACTTCTGTATAAGCACAAAATTTCACTCTTCAGTCGGCGATGTCATAACATATCTAGGCGCAGCCATCAACAGTGACCATGAGCTTTGTATAGCAAAGCTGAGGATAACATTGAAGAAGTTCCCACAACAAGAGATTGATGTACAAAGATTGTTGCTCAGTGACACACAGCATACACTGTTGAAATATACAATAGTTTTTCAGCTCTTGCAAATATAATTGACAATCAGACTGTTCACACAATCAACAGTAAAATTAAATCTCCTAGCAGCAAATACACCTACTGCTCATGAAACATGCAAGAAGGCATATACCATTATAAACAAAGCAGTAAAGTCTAAAGCTTGCAGTGATAAGAAAAATGTTTATAAATTATCTAACCTCAGCAGTGGAAAGATGCAGCAAGAATATGAAATAGTAGACACCTATATCAGATCAAACAACAGCAACAAACATACCCATGAGAGACAAGCTAGACAGCCTTCTTACTACGGAAAAAAGAGTAAATGCGACACTGGGCAGAACTTTTTATGGAAGTGTTAAATAGACCACAACCAGTATTAACCTCTGACACTGAGAAAGAAACTACCACATCAACTATGCCAGTATCATGTGTTTAGCTTACATTAATTGAGTTTCAACAAGTCATCAGAAAGTTAAAGAACCATAAGGCGGCTGGTGACAATGGAATTACTAAAGAATTGTTAAAAGCAGTAGATGATGTAACTCTCACACATCAGCTATCAATCGTCAATGAAGTCTGGAGTGAGGAGAATCCTCCACAACAATGGAAAGATGACCTTACTGTCAAAATACCAAAGAATGGGTATGTATCAGATTGCAATAACTGGCTTGGCATAACACTCTTATCAGTGCCAGAAAAAGTGCTTTGTAGCATTAAGCTAAAGAATGGATGAAGAATGGATGAGAGAAACAAGCTGGTTTTTGACCATAACGACTATACATAGATCAAATCTTCACCCGTGGATATTTTTAGAAGAATCTGTGGAAATGCAATATCCACTTGTTATCACCTTCATTTATTTCCAAAAGTCGTGAGTCTTCACTGCCCATCACTGGAAAATCCTGAACAACTATGTCTTTCTATTCAAATATATTGCCATACAACACTATACACTGACACCAAAGCTGTTTGCACACCACTGCTGATAAATCTGTATGGTTCCATATAAAAAAAAGAGTAAAGCAAGGCTGCATTATGTGACCACTTTAATTTCGTATAGTCATAGACTGGATAGTATGTAGCTATTCCCACAGCAAACATTTAGGCATAAATTGACGAATGCTAAGACCTTAAAAGATTTTGCCTTTGCAGATGACTTGGCTCTTCTGAGTACAAGTATTGAAGAGACACAAGAAAAGATAGACAGACAGCAGATAAATGCTTCGAAAACAAAAATGATGAATCTCACAAACATGGTCACTAATATCAAACTGAATGGAAATACATTACAGAAGGTAGAACATTTCACCTACTTAGGCAGCAAAATGGAACAGGGCGCAGACACAGCAACTGAAATCTTCTCTGAAATCGCCTTGGTCTAATTTGCATTTAACCAATTAACAAGCATCTGGAAATTGAAAACACTGAGTAAATACATTAATACAAATTAAGGCTGTTCAACTCCAACGCAATATTAGTATTAACATTTGGATGTGAAAGCTGGAAAATGACCAAAACTCTTCAAAATAGGATGAATCCATTTGAAAATAAATGTCTTAGAAAAATATTGAACAAAAGAATTTAAGACAAACAAATAAATGAGATTAGAAGCCATACAGCAAAATGTTTCTTTTATTACTAGGAAAAAATGTTTGGCGCATATCGGATATGTGATTAGAATGAACAGCAAGCAGCAGACTTCCAGTCTAAGCGATTATGTGGAGACCAAGTGACACACTATACATGACAATCACTATTGAGGCCACAAGGATGGGTCTACCTAGATAGCATTGAGTTCTGCCTTAAGCGCCATGTATTGAGATAGATAGTACACCCAGATGTATATACACAGTATTAAATCTCCAAAAGCAGAAGTAAAAAAGGGGTCAAAGATGCAGCAATCAATGAGCTGAAAGCAGCCAGCGACTCATAGTTGACTGCTTGCACCACGGTCAGTGACCCATAAATGACCAAAACTCTATTCCGCCTTCAAATGACAGCCCTGGAAACAGAGTGCAACCAAGCAGCCTAGCTCAGAGAATTAGAATCAAAGAAGGAAGTCAAACCTGGTTGAAACAATACCATGCTGAAATCGGACGTATTGGGCCTAAAGTTGCAGATATAGCCAGCTGTCTTGTTGTAAACTAGGACACGTCATGGACAGGACTAACACCAAAAAAAAAAAAAAGAAAAGTAAAAGACCACAAAAAGTAAAAAACCATCCAATAGATGTAACATAGAATATTAAATAAATCAACATCTTTTCAGCTCCATCTGGAGCATATATTTTCAATCATGTGTTATTCACCCCAGTTCTATCCCCGCCTTCCGTTTCCTTTATGTGTCATCAGATCTCTTCACAATGGAAATTTTGATCTACCTCTACATCTCTTATCCTGAGGATTCCAGAACTTACTTACTTTCCGTGTCCGGCAACCTCAAATAGTCTTCGCCCAAAAACCAGCCACTGTCAGTGCTCTTTCATTTGCCACCACCATGTCCTGTATTGCACATGATTCCTGCATCCTAGAACATATAATCAGGTGTTTTGGGTCCTGGACGGCCCCACATTCATAAAACAGACAGCCTTGTAATGCTATAAATTTGTTTCCTTAAAGTGTTTCTTACCAAATGCCAGTCATCCCCTCCCCTCAGGTACTGCTGGTATCTGTCTGGTTCTTTCCAACAGTTTCATATTAGTGATCTTATTATACCATTTCAAGCCTTCTAGTGGGATCAGTTTGGCCTAGGGAAGACTGGCTTGGTTTCACAATCCCAAAACACAGAATTTGAATCCTCCCGTGTCCAGTTTGGCCGACGCTGGGATTTTTTTTGGTTGATGCTGTTTTCATAATGAAGTCAACAACCAGCAGAAAGAGAAATGGTGGTAAGAAACATCCCTAACACCTGCCAGTTCTTATCTGAAAGAAAACTGACCTTCGTACATTTTCTTGATATGTTAGTGAACTTAAGAAGCATTCTATAGGCAAGTCGAAATGTTTGTGCTGTTTTTTCATCATCTTCTTGTATCTCAGAAACTAACACACTAACATACACACAACAATAACACCAATAAGTTCTTTATTAATTTATGTCGCTACACAGAAACAAATCATATCTATAGACAAACAAATAAAAAAGTTACAGGCTCTCAAAGTCAATAGCCATAGTATACCGTGATGTGCTGAAAAATAATGCTAAAATAGCGCCAATTTTTAATGTAGTGTTGCATTGGTTAACTGATACGATCAATTGAATTTACTGCAAATTGTGTATTGAAAAACTATGTTATTGAATAAAAAATGACAATTTTCAGATCGAATGGAATTAGTGGAATTCTTAGAATTGAAACATTTTCCCATGGTGGAAGGTAGGGCGTGGTAGAGATGGGCAATTTACTGAGAATTCCATAAACAGGAAGACCAATAACATGGTGTTCGAAGAGGCAGACACAAGGACAGTTTATGGCAAAAATAAGATCAGCACCAGGCAGTCATCCTTTTTTGGACATGTCATGAGAAGATGCGGGTTGGAACACATGGTAACAGCGAGCAGAATCACAGGTACAGAGCGAGGCAGAGAGAAAAAATATTTGATAGTTTGATGAAATGGCATGGGAGATGATCAACGGCGAAACTGAAAAATTACACATGATAAGAGGAGTGGTATTCAACACCTACCAGCAAGGAACATGATGATCATGAGCGGACTAAAATGATAACGAATTTGTGAATTGAGGCCACATTCTTGAAATTAGAATACAAAAGGGAAAATATTATTTCAAGAATTCAGCTAAATCCATCCGATCTGAAAATTATGTATCCCATGCAAAGCCAGGTACTACAGATAGTACATATATAAATGCTTTTGTGTGATCTTACTGCCATGAGGCTAATGTTGGTGGTTGTTAAACAGCTTGGTGGAACTAGTTTATTAACAACAGCTTGTATACAAACCTGGGATTAAAGTCTTGAAAAAGGTTCTTTAAATTCATCCTTGACCTATCCCTGTCACTACTAATTGGTACTTCTTGCAACCACTTTGTGTTGGAAAGCCATTCACTGAAAACCCACTGCCAAACCACAGCTCACACACCATGTACAGTCAACTGAAACAGCAACAGTAAAATGATAAACAAAGAAGTACAAAATTACCACCTGCTCTAGTGCAGGCTTGTGGGTTTGAGTTTCTGAAATTATTGTATTTACATGGGGATCGAGTGGTCTCGAGGTAAAACATTGGCTTCAGGCGCTAGAGGTCGCGGGTTGAAATCACAGTGAAGACAGATTTTTCAAACGGACTTTCTGGTATTTCCCAGGATCTCTGGGTAGTAGAGATCGGAAATCCATGTACAGTGTCACGCACGTTAAAAATATAGGCAGCCCTGCCCAGAAATATTCAAAATGATGTCAAAAATATACTGAATATATTATTGGATCCACGCCGGTTCTACGGAGTTTGTGCATTATGCTAAGATTCTGCAAAAAATATGGAGAAGAACAGAACACTTATGGGTTAAAACTGTGTGTAACGACATTGATTCTTCGACTAAACTAAACATTGTATTTATATTCCTTCTCTTTATCTAAAAATGAGTTATTAACCCTCACATATGCATATCAAATAAATCACATGAGCACCAGCTAGCATCAGTCAGATAATCATAAATATTTATGGGAATGAATATAGTGAAGACATGTATCAGTCACGATACAATTCCAGTTACAGAAGAAACAATAAATAGGATCCCCAAAAAATAAAGTTGTTACTAATTTTCGATAGCATAAAGATAACAGGTTACCAGAAAACAAATTATATATATTAACCATTTAACTATGAAGATCGGCTTAAGACACAATCAAACTTCACGTCCACTTTGTTGTCACCTTAGGAAGAAGTGCCTCCTTTGCCAAAGTAATTAGCTGCACATGGTGCCTTAATATGATCTATGATACACTTCAAGTATTCATTTATCTGATCCAAAAACATGATATATCATATAGACAGTCAAATTACAAGCAAGTAGTGATTCAGATACAGATGATTTAAGTAGTGTCAATGTTTTTGATTCATAATCAAATTTCGGTGGTACTGTGAGAAGAACCATGTAAGTTTATGAGTAATGATCACGTACAAATTCTAAACCTTGATTTTAATGACGTTTCAAAAATATTTGAGTGTATTTGAAATGTCAATATTTATAACAATTTTCGTTTCGCCAATTGTGATCCAGCCTTCCTGGGTGAAGTGCGATTAGAGGATGTCGATGAGTACATCTATCTTGGGCGCCTCTTCGATATGGAGCCTGGAACCTGAACTGACAAGACATATCTGTGCGGGCTGGACAGCCTTCTCGTCCATTAACACAGTTCTGGACGGTTGCCAAGACCAGAACCTACAAACCTCTCTTCAATTTTGCTGTGCTCCCTGCGATGTGCTACGGTGTTGAGCATGGACACTAACAGAATCACTGGAGGACAAATTGATAGTGACCCAGGCCTCTCTTGAGCGACGCTTGGTTGGAATCACTCTCCGGGAACCAACATATGCAAAAACTCTTCAATTCTGACACATGATGATTGCCCTTGATGAATGATGCGGTAACCTACGCAGACAAGGCAAAACATAGATGGGCAGGCCACATGTTGCGACAAAACGATGGCCGATGAAGCACGGCGACAGCAATCTGGTACCCTTGAGGTAAAAAGAGACTGGGGAAAGACCTCCAATGTGTTGGTCAGTCCCTTGATGTACACAACATTCAAGATGCCTCTGGAGAAGTGTTTTCCATGCACTCGACTTATGTGGCCCAAGACAGGGTCCACTGGAAACAAAGTGGAGACCTGCAACTATGTTGAGGAACAGGGCCATCAAGAACAAAATATTATAAAATGTATTTGTGATGAGACAAGTAAATATGCTGAAGGGCATATTGCTATTTGGAGGTAAATTGGGGAACAAAAAGGAGGAGTAGGCTGCATGACTGGTAAAATACTACCCCTCAGGAAATTTGTTTATGCGAAGGGGTTTGACTCAATGGGAAGTATACCGAAGCCAATTTGTCATTCATATTTCATTAGAAAACCATAATACACACCAACATTTTCTGAGACAATGATTAGGATAAATTTGTGTCTTTTGTTTTAAAACTACCATACAAAACTTCAAATAAATTGGGAAATTTTATGCATACAATTATACTTTTATTTTCATAATTTTAAATGTTATTTTGTTAATCAACATTCACAAAGCATGTAAGTACAATGTTCATGTTTCATCCATAAATACAAAGTTTAAAAAAAAAAATTACTAACTCATTTATGATAATCGATATGCAATAATTCTATCACAGTTACAGGCTTAATCATGTTAAAAAAACAAACAATCCATCTGAAACAGAAAGAAAGAAAATGGTGACGACTATGGCATACCCCAAGAAACAATCAACCAGTGTTGGCTAGAATGTGGTTTGGGTATCTTAATCCACTTTCATCAAACTAAGAGAAGTTTCATTCTGTTTAGCAAAAGTGCCTTGCAGTCAAGCAATTTCATTAGTTACTCATGAGAAAATATTATATTTTGTCACATTCCCATTTATCCTCAGTCTGGCAGATGTGAGGAAGCGAACAATATTCTGTATGCGTTTCAATATTTTGCAATGCTGTACCAATGCGGACCTAGGTCTTTGGTTAGTCCAGCTTCGTCATCGCATAGGTGAACCACCCCGTGGATGTGTACAGGCATATGGTCACCAAAACGGTGTTCTACATATCCATCTGTTGTCACACACGCATACACTATGTCCAGCCCAACGATATTTGCGTGACATCTGCGCTACCAAAAAATATTTTGGTGTCAAATTTCTTTGTTTAGGATATTATTCTGTTTCATAATTTTTAGTATGCGCTGGCACCGTTCCATTGCTCTCTGAGTGACTCTGTAAGCTTCCCAGCATCTGTTTTGCACATGTTCCACACTTTACAACCATAAATCTTCGCTAGAGTCACTGTGGAATTGAAATTCTATGCTCTTGCCATGGTGTCTTTCATCTCTTTGAGTATTGACTTAATGGAGTTCAAGGAATACCAAATTGCTTTTCATTATCTAGAGATTTTGTGGTTGACATTTATCTCTTGGTCAAGGTAGACATCTACTACTACTAGCATGATGTCCTGCTGTGGGCAATAAAGGTTTCTGAGGCATTGTTCTTTATTTTCATTTATCTTTAGCCAAGCAGCTCTGCTTACCCCATTAAATGTTTTTTGGGCATATGACGATTGCCCTTGATGAATGATGCGGTAACCTATGCCTTTGCAGACTGAAGAGCCCGATGTGATCTGAAAATCGTAAATGGATGAGCCACTCGCCATCTTTATTTACACCTTTGTTGATCCAGTGTAATTATTAGAAAATCTCTTTGAGACCTTCTGTAAATTGCTTTGGGGAGATGGTGTCGCCCTGTCGGACTCCTCTTGCCATCGGAACATTTAGGTCTACTAGATGGCAGTATAGCGTGATGGCTATATTGTAGTCTTTGTTAGTTTCCTCAATCAGTTTGAAGTAGATCTAGGTTTCAGAGATACCATTGTTTCTAAGAGCATTTACCACAACATTGGACAATTGGTTTAGTGTTTACATACTGACAAAGGCTTTCTGAATCCTACAGATTTAACAGCATCCCTTGTCAGGCTTGTCTCCTACTGACTGTATGAACATTACTTGTGACTAGCCATGGGTGAGAAAGATCTATTCGTTTGTTATTTGCTAAATTTGTAACTTTAATTAAAAATAAAATCAAACAAATTGTTACAAATCCAATTTATTATTTAGCAACCAGCACATATTAATTATCTATAATATAATACTATAACTTATAACTATAAATATAAGTTAATACTTAATTACGTTATAATAATATTAGCTATATTACTATATATATAATATAATATAAAACTACTTAACTACTATCATATTGTTTACTAGTAGTAAATGCTAGCTATTCATCAAGTCAGTAGTCACTCACTCACTGACTGTCGATCGTGTTATCTGCTGTACTGTGGACCATTGTGGTCTGTAACTCTCAGTCTTAACTCTCACTCGAGACACTTAAGTAACTGTGTTGTGTACTCAACTGTGAGTGGTGAGTGTGTGTCACTGTGTGTAGTGTGTGTGTGGAGACTGCAAATGGTCGCCAACTCGTCGTGTTAAGCAGTAATTGCGCAACAAAGTTAAGGTCACACTTTCTTGAAAAGAATATTACCTTTAAATAAAGCCTGTACGACGGCTAAAACTCATCCTTAGCACTTAAAAGGTATCCATAGTGGTAACATGTCCTGTCCATATGAGTGAACATACAGCTGCGTCCATCGCTGTGTTTTGCTTCTGGGAATTCCTTACTGGCAACCGGAAACGGATAAGACAGGTCCAACGAAAAGTTCAGAGTCCATGAAGATAAGCCGTAAAACATTTTTACCCATTCAAAATCAGCCTGTTTTCGATAAAGGGGTACTGACAGCGAAATAACTAATTGCATGCATATTAAATATTCTTAGAAATGCATAACTTGTTGAAAGAAGAGCACACAGGAACATTGTTTTCAGTGTTTAGTATATATCGCTTTATCTCATATATCCACTGATGTCGTTAGACAAGCGGGAATGTGTAATAATATTCTCACGGCGGCTTGTTGATTTATTTCTGGCGGGTCTCAATCATAGAAATTAAGAGCACTGAGAAATTGTTATATTGCAAAGTGTTACTAATCCTGATACTGATTTGTAGTGGTAGTCGAACTCCATCCTTGGGTGGTTGTCATCTGCAAAATACTATTTGAAAGTGATCCATTCGATGAGGAAACCATACAGGCTGGGAAGACTTTCTCCATGCTATCACATACTCCAAAACAGAAAAGTGGTGTCGCCTTGTGCATGAAAAAAATCAGCCGACGCGCCTGGAAACTAATAAGAAAAACAACCTTAGTAATTATCAAACAAGCATTCCTATGGGGATAACGCAAGTTATCCCCAACCAAATAGCTCACCAATTACTGATGAATGGGAAAATCAATTTTAAAAAACTCTGCAAACAAACATCCAACGTCAACACCCTTCTCCATAGAGGAATTCAATCATGCAATAAATCAAATGAAAAACAATAAAGCAGTTGGTCCCAATTAGGACAGAATAAATGTTTTAATTCGGACCAGAAACAACCAAATGGCTGTTAAAACTCATGAGCACATGCAATGACAAAATGCAAATTCCTAAAATCTGGAGGAAATCTTATATGGTTGCATTGATAAAAACCAGGAAAACAACAAACAGAACCTAAGAATTTCCGTCCAGTGTCGCTACTATGTCACATGTATAAGGTTTTCGAAAGGCTGATCCTGAATCGCATCTGCCCCTTGATAGATAAGAAGCTGATCAAGGAACAAGCTGATTTCAGACCGGGAAGATCTTGCAGCAGTCAAATTCTGAACCTTATACAATTAATAGAGGATGGTACAATTGCAAACGTGTCTATATTGTCATCTCAGTGTAGCATATGATACCATAAACCATCGGAGAGTAATATCAAAGCTATACATCATGAAAAAAGACTGGCCGTCTGACCAATATCATCAAATACCTCCTTCAGAACATATACCCACCACCCCCCCCCCCCATTCGGACCAAGGAAGGGGGCGAGGAAGGCAGAAGGAAACAAACAACGGCCTGGCACAAGGAAGAGTCTATCACCTACCTATGGTATATAACATACATATACAATAATAACCAACCCATGGACAGGACATAACAATGTGTCTTAGCACCCATGCTAAATAACAAAAATACTAATGACCAACCATGGACACAGACACAAGGAAATTAATCTATGCTGATGACACAGCAGTTGCTGCGCAGGGCAAAGGGTTTGAGGAGGTTGAAAACAAAATGTCAAGTTCTCTCAATGCCCTACCAGATGAATCACCTTAAACCAAATACCAGTAAAACCCAGGTATGTGCCTACCACCTCAGAAACAGAGAGGCAAAAAGAAAACTTAAGATTAGGTGGCAAGGGCAGGAACTTGAGCACTGCACGGCTCCCAAATATCTAGGTGTAAAATTAGACCAGCACTTGTCCTACATAACGCACCACCAGGAAACAAAGCGTAATATACACACAAAAGAAATAATATCATCTAAAAACTGACCAGCACAACATGGAGGGGGGGGGGGGGGGGGGGACCTCCAGACATCTTGTGTTTTTCAGTAGCTGAATATGCTGCGCCAGTCTGGAAAAAAACTATGCTCATGCGAAATTAGTTTATACAGTAATAAATAGGGCGGGTCGCAAAGTATCAAGGTGCCTAAAACTCACCCCTATTAATAAAATAGGTATACGGAGAGATGACACGAATTGATGCAGTCCCCAGAGATGGAACTTAGGGAGGAACCTGCCTTGGGACATATTCTTCCATACATATACACAACATGGAAGTTGCTGAACAGACTCCAAACTGGTGTATCACGGTGCAAGAGGAATATGAAACAATGGGGATACACAAATGAGGACACACGTGATTGTAGCGCAATACGGGACCAAGACGACATGGTGACCTGTCCCAACCTCCGGGAAACATGCAATAGGTGTGCCATGCTGGAGGCAAATGACAATGCAATTCATGTAGCTGAATACTGGATGCATAATATATAACTTGTTGCTTGGACACGGGAAGTAAGTAAGTATCTGCGAATCTTACAATTACTTTTCTGTTGAAATCAGGAATTTCTTTCACCATGCCCTTCTCAAAGAATAACATTCTCTGAAAATGCATTCTGATAAACCTTGTGCGTTATGGGTTTCTGCATTAAAAAATTTCCAAATATCGCTCGTAAATTGTTCCCTTAAAAACTCGAACGGAAATACTATCATTGTTTGATTGTCTGAATGCAATGCTTTTCTTTCTTTTTCATACATTAACTTGGATGTCTATATTTTTTTAAAAAGCAGTGGTTCGCCTGAAGTTATTGTTATCTCCATGGAGCTTGTCTTGGAGTAGAATGAGGAATAGCCAAACGAACCTTCTATGCAACTAGTGTGTTGGACACTTCTGCAGCAGATATCCAGCAGTAATTGTATCAGTGTCTCAGACACATTAATCGGTTTGTCCTATTTTGAATTTGTTGAATATGTGGTATCATAATCTGGTGTGGCCAGTGCGGAGTCTGAAAATCTTCACCTGTTCGGCCCTGTTCAGTTTGTCGTAAGCGTCATTTTACTGTCGTCCTGGATGTTCCGCTAACCACTTGTTCTTGTATCCGCACCTGACAAACCTTCTAGTTTCATCATAAGATATACATATATATATATATATATATGTTGAGACAAGAGATCTGCCTAGTCTTGCCAGCATGTCAGCCTCCTGATTGTAATGTATATTGCAATGAGAAGAAATCTACTGAATCCCCACTTTCCTTTATCAGAACATAGTTTATAGAGTAGCTCCCAGAGTTCTTTCAGATCTGATTTTTTTACGGCTTCCATGCACTGCCACCATAGATAGTGCGTCTGTGAAAAGTACAACGTGTTTGTCTGTGTTTTCATTCATCATTAGTACTTCTGTTGCAGTTTTCAAGGTCTCTGCCTTTGCTCGGATGAAAACCTTTCTCCAGCGTTATTATTTAGGTTCATAAAGATTCCACACCATCATTCACCATTGCATTTATAGTTAGCCCATCTGTATTACATGTCAGTCCGTCTATTTCTAGGAGAGTGATTCTCTTTGTATTTCTCAATCATAACTCAGTTATGGTTTTTTTTTCTAAGTCTTGACTGATTGTTCTTATTCACAATCCGGGGAACACTATCTATCAGATCTGGGAAACCTTCTTTTACTTAGATGGGGAGTATGGGAATAGGGTGTGTGGGATAGTGTTATTTGTGCCGAGCCAGTTATACAGGCTCTTCCCCACATCACTGTGATTGATGCCACAAAGTTGCTCGGTTTTAGATTTTCTTTCGAAGTCCATTTATTTCCTGGTACAATGGGTAATCAATCAACCTTCTGGATTTCTCACCTTGTTTAGTCCTGCTGTGTCTGTCCTCGGTTGGCCGTAGGTTCGTAATAATTTCTAGTTCTTTAATTGGTGTGAACTTCATATCCTCTGTTATGATTTTCATTGCTTGATTCTTGACTCTACTGATTTTGTCAAAACTTGATTTGGCCACGCCGTAATGCCATAGTCTAAGACTGCACATATCCAATGTACAGCTTCTGAAGAATAAGCGCATCTGCTCCATCCGAGGGGACAGCAAGTTTTTTCATGATGGACATTCGTTGCTTTGTTCGAATCTAGTTTCGCTCAATCTGTAATGGCAATGCCAATCAAAAGTAGTACCAAAATAATTGGGGTTTTCATATACGTGTGAAACATTCTTTCCTTAAACTTTAAATATGAGCCCTGCGGTGATTTTTGAGAGGGTAAAGGCTGTATGTGGATCCTCCCCCCCCCCCCCCCCCCCCCTCCCTCGTTTATTGAAATTAACTATGTCTTGGCTCACTCCTCCAAAGATTTATCGTTCTGCATAAGAATGTTTGTTTGTTGTGATTTTTTTCTCTGCAGATCTTCATAAAGCTAAGTCATCTACAAAAACAGAACTGTATGCACACTTTGAGAAATTCTTTGTTATGTCGCTTACATAACTGAGAAACAATTTGTGTGACAAGACTCTACCTTGAGACACTCCTTGTTCTTGAGTCATCTTTCTGCTAGTCTTTTTAGACTTAGACTCTAGTGGTTCTGTTCTCTAGTAGGAGCAGATCTATTTGTACATTCCTGCAAACTTGGCATCTACCAAACTTGACTTTCAGTTCCAGAATGCTTTTTCTAGATACATCTAAATCACAAGAAAATGTTTTTTTGGCCATGAAAGCACCTTCGATTTCCCGAGGAATGTAGGAGATTTGATCTTCAGTTAATCTATGTTGGCGGGACCCAGCTTGTTGCGGAATCAAAATATGTTTTTCTTCCAAGTACCACATGAGTCTAGTATTTCCCTCGTGTTCCATCTGTTTGTCCAGGCAGCTAAGTAAACTGGTGGGTGTGTAGCCATTTCGGTTTGTTAGGTCTTTAGCCTTCTTCGGAACTGGTATCAATTTGGCCTACTTCCACATCTGCGCTGCAACATTGTTTTTTTCAACTGCAGTTGAGGACTTACAAAAGCTGCTTTTTTGCCTTAGTTCTCAGACATGTTTTAATTGCATTTGTTATTCCATTATTGCCTCTAAAATTTCTGTCATTGTTAAATTTGCCATCATGTGCTCTTCTGCCACAATGTTTGTGCTGTTATTAATGTGTTGTAAATCACTGGCGATTTTCATGTATGCTGTAGTGACTTTTGCGGTTTGTACTAGCGTAATGTTGTATAAGTGACATAGGCTGTCTTTCGTTACCATCCCATTTCACATGCTACAATATTTCGGCCTAATAACGGAAAGTTTGTAAAATAAACTGTTGATCATTTGTCTGTGTTATTCCTTTGGAGTGTTTTTATGTAGCTAGTATGTCAATGTATTTGCTTGTTGAGTTGTTACGTGTGCTTCTCTGCCCTTGTCTCTGAACATGCAAGATCTGAATCTTTTTCTTCTTCTTGTTCTTTCTCTTGTTCTTCTTTGGCGTTCTTTCTAAAAAGGACATTTGTGACGTTGTGTCGTAGTTAATAGTGACCCTGCTATATATGCGCCTTTCAACCCGATACATCCGTTTTCATAATCTCTTATCAAGTCAACATGGTTGCAGTCTGTTTCTAGGGCCGCTACTTAGAAACGGAAAGACATCTTGGTCAGTTGGAGATCACTGATCCTAAAACATATAAGCCAACCATGAGTCACTTGCTGCTGTCAGCTCATTCACAGCTGCTGCTTCTGCCCCAATCCACTAATTAGGGGTTTCTCAGCCTGTGCTGTGCAAAGTCCCAGGGTTCCACATTAGATTGTGATTAAATCAAATAAAAGGAGTTTAATGGTAAAACAGGTTAACTCACAGATATGGTCAGACGTCAGGCTGTCCTACATATCACTGATATTATCAGTGACACATAGTTGGACTATGTTTGTTATTGATATGGTTTTGACCTGTTGTTTATACAGAAAATAATCAAAACAACAAGACAAGTATATTTTAATTACGCGGGAACCATACATATAATTTAGTACTTGGGCCATTTTGAAACTGGCGGACCGCTATAATTCTTCTGCTAGGACAAACAAAACTCGACATTACTTGTCAGAGCCATTCCATGTAACGTTTCTTATCTTCAATATAGGTTTGAACCTATCACTAGCGAAAGGTTCAAATTTTAGACTTAGATATTCTTCTTCTTCGTCGTTCGTTCTAAACTCCCGCTACTAAGCCCTGAACGTTCTAAGCTCCCGCTACCAAGCCCTGAACGCTCTAAACTCCCACTACCAAGCCCTCAACGTTCTAAACTCTCGCTACCAAGCCCCGAGCTTTCTAATCTCCCGCTACCAAGCCCCGAACGTTCTAAACTCCCGCTACTAAGCCCTGAACGTTCTAAACTCCCGCTACCAAGCCCTGAACGTTCTAAACTCCCGCTACCAAGCCCTGAACGTTCTAAACTTCCGCTACCAAGCCCTCAACGTTCTAAACTCCCGCTACCAAGCCATCAACGTTCTAAACTCCCGCTACCAAGCCCCCAGCGTTCTAAACTCCCGCTACCAAGCCCCGAACGTTCTAAACTCCCGCTACCAAGCCCTCAACGTTCTAAACTCCCGCTACCAAGTCCACAACGTTCTAAACTCCCGCTACCAAGCCCTCAACGTTCTAAACTCTCGCTACCAAGCCCTCAACGTTCTAAACTCTCGCTACCAAGCCCTGAACGTTCTAAACTCGCGCTACCAAGCCCTCAACGTTCTAAACTCCCGCTACCAAGCCCTCGTCGTTCTAAACTCCCGCTACCAAGCCCTGAGCTTTCTAATCTCCCGCTACCAAGCCCCGAACGTTCTAAACTCCCGCTACTAAGCCCTGAACGTTCTAAACTCCCGCTACCAAGCCCCCAGCGTTCTAAACTCCCGCTACCAAGCCCCGAACGTTCTAAACTCTCGCTACCAAACCCTCAACGTTCTAAACTCTCGCCACTAAGCCCTGAACGTTCTAAACTCCCGCTACCAAGCCCCGAGCGTTCTAAACTCTCGCTACTAAGTCCTCAACGTTCTAAACTCCCGCTACCAAGCCCTGAGCGTTCTAATCTCCCGCTACCAAGCCCCGAACGTTCTAAACTCCCGCAACTAAGCCCTGAACGTTCTAAACTCCCGCTACCCAGCGCTGAACGTTCTAAACTCCCGCTACCAAGCCCTGAACGTTCTAAACTCCCGCTACCCAGCCCTCAACGTTCTAAACTCCCGCTACCCAGCTTTCAACGTTCTAAACTCACGCTACCCAGCCCTCAGCGTTCTAAACTCCCGGTACCAAGCCCTCGACGTTCTAAACCCCCGCTACAAAGCCACGAAAAGGGATTTGCAAGTAGCAGAATGTTGTCCAGAGAACAGAATCCGCTGTGTCGTAGTAAACAGCTTGACTGAGATATTTGCACCTTTCGGTCAAACACATCCGACTTCAGCATGGAGAAGGGTCTTGGCAGCTCTGGGTCGCTGACCCTGACGCTACCACTACAGGTCACCCACTGCTCAGCATTGTTATCTCGGACTTAGGTATGAACCTCACACTCTTTAATGTTTCTTAATTTAGATGTATTTCTGCAACCTGTGACTCGCAGCCAACTCCTTATTTGAACATAGGCTTACAGCTGTCACTAGCCTTTGATTCCTAGTTTGGCGGCTGCAATTGTCAGGTGTTATGTATATTCAACATTATTATGTGGTGCAGAAGCATGGCCTTTGAACAAACAGTTGGAAAACGAAATAGAGGTTCTCGAAATGTGGTTTTACAGAGAAATGTGTCGCCTTTTTAAAAAGAGAAACAAACAAATAACGACGTCCTGGCGACAGTTTGCAAAGGTAGAGAATTTTGACAGACATTAAAATTAAGCAAGTCAAATATTTTAGTCATATAAAAAGACGCGATACTTTATTGAATACAATACTGACGGGGAAGGTTGACGGTCGTGTGACATATAAGTGGGAGAACAACAGTAACAGATGGACTAATCTCATTAGAGCAGAGTGCGCCGTTAGGACAGGAAGCAGTGAATATAAGGGATACATTGAAGCCAACCTGCGTTGATTGCAAAGACAACACTTGAATTGATTGAAATTATTACTTGCTATCGATTCCTAATTTGATGGCTTCATGACCTCTGAATTTGCTTTATTAATTGTTTTTCTGCATTATATTTCTCATTTTCTTGTTGAATGACGTATTCAACTTAGTTAGTTCGTGTTTTCTGAGCTGTTTATATTTCGTCCGGCCCTTGATACATTTCTTAAATGGTCGAAACGGGATCAAGATGCTGAGCAGTGCATGAGCTGTAGCGGTCAGTGACCCAAAGCTGACTGCTAGCATCAGGGCTAGCGACTCAGAGCTGCCAAGATCCTTATCCACATCCACGTGGTGATCATGGATAACAGGATACAGCAGGGCAGACTGGCTAAGGAGAAGGGATCAAAGAGGGAATGCTAACCCGGCTCAAAGAAATGCCATGCTGAAGTCGGATGTGTCGGACCGAAAGGTGCAAATATCGTAGTCAAGCTGTAAACTACAACACAATGCATTCCGCTCTCCGCACAACATCATCCTACTTGCAAAGCCCTTTTCTGAGCTTGGTACCGGGAGATTGGGAACGAACGACGCAAAAAAAAAAAAATAGTCGGAACATCGATCATCGCCTGTTATTGATTTTATTGTAAAACTGCATTTAAACGTTTTTCCGATTCTCATTTACCGTTGGTGTACAATGTTACTGCTGACTTCATGCCCTTGTCAATATTTACCTGAACTTAAAAGATCATTGTCCTTGCTGTTCTGTCCTCTCCAACTACTGACCTCTTCGGCTTGCTTGAGCTGGTAAGTGATGCATGCTTACACTTGACATTGCTGAAGTCCACACGCTCACAAGACTAATGCATACTTTCCTTATACGCCCCACTCTTCTCATGATCTTCTCAACAGTGTTTTCATCATTTGGCTCAAAAGACTAAATGACGTACAACGGTTATGATTTTTTTTTTAAATACACGAATGTAAGCTTTTATAGTTACATATCAACTATCACATGGAACGAATAGAAAGCAAGTCAAGAAGTATTTTGAGAAGTTGTTGATGAACGCAACTAGAGTCAAGCTTTACGCTATTTTTGTCTGAGCAAAAGACATACCCTGCTGAAAGCCATACCGGAAGGACAAGTATACTGCAGAGGTACTAGAGGACGAGCACGCTGTAAGTGAAGGATTACATCAAGAAGTACAAAGCCGACCATCAATGTAGTGTTGGCAGCCGATCTGATTTGATACGTGTTCGTGATCATTTCTGTAGCATCAGGCCAAACAATTGTCAAGATGCTAAATTGTCTGGGCATGGATACTTTCAAACATCGTTATTTATACTGTATTCATCAAAGTGTGAGTATATTTATAATTTTTCTCATGCAACCTTAGAATATCAATGACGTTAAGTAAATACTTTTTCTCTAAGAAATTTGATGTATTTTAAATAATGTGTTCATTAGGCTAAATTAAAAGCAACCTCACTGAATTTGACATAATTTTAACACATTTACGGTACACAGTCGTACTGTTTTAAAAATATATGTTTTGACATTCAAATAAGCTGAGCTAAAAACAAATTCCTGATTATCTCGTGCACAAATTAGACACTTTGTCGAGTGCGGAAAACAACCAAGGTCATTCATGCGAAACTGCCATTCAGTTGTAGGTGTATCCCGATATTATAGTTCGTGGGGTTGTTATTGTGACATATAGTTACTTTTACAAAACTTATATGAATCTCAAAAATGAGTTTGAAGTGTACATTTATAACAATCCAGAAGGTTAACGTTTTACTATACAAGTTTTTTTTCCGCAGGGAATCTAAGATGGGTCATTGCGATATTCATGACCTAGAGAAACAAACGCAATTGGCGCTCAGTCTGGATTGATCATTATTTTACCGTTGTATTGGACAGGACTCAGAATGCTCTCATTTCAAGTAAGGTTGAAGGGGACGCCGTGGGCTAGTGGTTAAGTGACACGGCTCACAACACGAAGGTGCTAGGTTTACTTCTCATCACATAACCGGCTGTTACTCTGGGGAAGCAAACTTTTAGAAACGGCAGGAGAAAGCAGACCCTTACATAAAATGCATGCCAAAGTTGAATGCACTGAGCTGACAGGCGCACAAATATAAACATAGTGCAACGCACACCGCCTTGTGGAACAAAGAAATAAGGCGAGCGTCAAAAAAAAATTAATATATCAAGCAAGGCAGGAAAAGGAAATTTAGCGATTTCGACAGAGATGTCATAAAACGGGAGATTTTGAAACTGTTGATGAAACTAAAATTAACATTGCAATCTGACTGCAGTATGAAATTTCCACAAGTACTCTTTGAAAAATTGTAAGAGCCGCCGGGTCAGGAAAACTTCAGGCGGCGTGAATATTATATATGAAAAGCCACATTTGATTACAACCAGAAACAAACACATGAGACAGATGAACGGCGTAGGCAAGGCAATGATATAATATACTTGGATGAATCCTGGATCAATACTTACCACAACACTTATGGTAATGATTGGCAATCAGTTGACGGTGAACAGAAAAAACAAATTCCAAGCAGCAAAGGACAGATCATTATACTGGCTTATGCCGGATGCAGTGAAAATGGACGTTTCCATGACGCTGAACGTATTTTCCAATCAAAAAGCACCTACAGTAGAGACTGCCACACTGAAATGAATGGACACATTTTCAGGTACTGGGTGACGAATGATCTGCTTCTAATTCTGGATAAACCGTCATGATTAGTAATAGATAATGCATCCTATCACAATGCAGTTTCAGAGGAAGACAGAATACCAACTGCATCAAATACAAAAGCTCAAAATATGACATGGCTAGTTAAGGGAAAAGTGAATTTTGACGAGTACGGTCACACTTCTCTGCCACTACCTGCACAGCACGCGCATCTGAACCATATATCGGTTGTGTGGGCTAAGTCAAAGGACAAGTTGCCGAACAGAACAGGGCATGACATTTACAATGTGTGATGTTGAAGTGCTGACACGTGAGCACTTTTCAAAAATATACATTCAGTTGAAGAAGTGTGTGCTCCGCGGGAAGAAAAACAATACTGGCAACGAGATGGATTACAATTTGTCGAGCCAGTAATAATTATCAACCTCTTTGAATCGACACATTCGAAAAGATTGATACAATCTTTTGTGGACACACTGATTAGCAGATTTGGATGAATGAGCATTTGTTTATCAAAACAATTAAGTGTACATACAATGACAACATAGACATTTAAATATTCAATTGCTTTAAGCAACATAAAATTAGCGCAGTTGATACAACGTTGGGGTCAAATGGTAGTCGAAGGGCTGTACTAACTGTTGCGTAATGGTATTATTTTTACGATTGTACAGAAAGAGCAACACAAATAATCAATTGATCTATCAAGCCATTAGGAGATGCGGATATGAACAAAATACGAGAAATTAAGATGCGTACTGTAAAATCTTAAATTTAATGCCATTTCTTTACAATGGTCATAACAGATCAAAGGAATTCGCCGGTGCAAAATTCTCAACATCTATGGACTAAATAATATCAATGTTTTAGCGTCATGGATATTACAAAGGTGCATGTGAAAAATCATTTGGATATGACATGAAATTTTGTAGAAAATTGCTTCGAATTTTGTTCATGAATTAAAAGTCGGACTATAGAAGAGGGTTGGTATAAAAATACTATTGATCAGCTGTCACTTTGTTTCCACTAGGATCTGTTTGTGTCTTAATAATTGTAGAGCTGATAAAAAACAATATTTGTTTTCTTGGTTCCACCTATCTGTCCATCTTGTGTGAACACGCCACAAAAGTATTTGAATTTTCTGACCTGGCGCAATATAATTACACATCTGTCCAATGAGATATACGATACACGAAACATACTGACAGATTTGATGACATCCGTCTTTATCTCGTGACCTAAAAAATGTCGGACGGTGGATTGCACAGATTTACGAACAATCATCCCTATGAGTCATATGACATTACTCCTCAAGAGCATACAGGAAATAATTTTTAGAAATTAAATACTGAAGTAGGTGTTGAACAATTTGGCTTTATGCAGAACACAGGGAAGCAATCCTTTATTTTCATATACTGGCAAAAAAAGTTCATTGAACTACAACAGTGTTTATGCGTGTTTCTCAGACTTCAGTAGAGCATTTGACAGAGTCCAACATGAAAAGTTAATAGAGTTCCTACAAGAAATTAGTCTGGATGGTAAAGTATTAAGATGGTCAGTAACCTGCACTGAGAGTAGTTGGCAACAGTAAGATCCGGCCAGAACTACTCTCCTTATGTTGATCCAAAAAATGGTGAGACAGGGATGTGTGTTGTCACCTTGTCTCTTCAACCATAACACATAAAAACTTTAGACAGAAGTGCCTGGAAGAAGAATCAACACTCTGAGATTTGCTGATAACACTGTTTAGCTGGCTGAAAGTGAGAAAGAGTTACAAGAACTTGTGGAGATAGTCAACGCCAGAAATATTGAATTTGGTTTAGAAACTAACATTGCTTGGAATCTTGGTATTCAAGTAGGCATGTTAATATCTGTTAACAGCTAGCTGAAGACTATCGGCTATTCGTAGTAGGTATTTTAAACTTCCTGTGACTTACTAGGCCTGGGGGAAGGTACACATAATTTTGGTAGATTTTTAACTTGAATGTATATTTTTATTCGGCCAGCGGACGTTAAGCCTACTCTTTTCGATTTCTGCCAAGGAATTTTTAACGACACTGAACACGGGAGTCTGATCTCACTACTCAGATCATGACAATGTTTACCAGAAGATCCCCGTTAAAAAATCTTGGTCTCCACCGTGATTCGAACCCACGATCTCTTTACATCGAGACCACTGAGTCCACTCTGATTTGGTCGAACATTAACATTATTAAAACAAAAGTTATAGTATTTACCAAAACAAATACGTAGCTCAAAACTAATACCAGACAGAGCGGCGTTATACTAGAAAGGTAGACAGCTACTTGTATCTGGGACATATAATTACAAGTGATGGTACATGTGAGAGGAAAGTGACGAAGAGGAAAGGAATGACCAAAAGTGTATGATGAATATATTGGCATCCAGACAAATAACCAAAACATGAAAAATGAGACTCATCAAGTGTTATATACACATTCTACATCACTATACGGCGCAGAAACGTGGACTATGAACAATCAGTTGGAAAACAAAATAGATGCCCACGAATTGGGGTTTTTACAGAAGGGTGTGTCGCATTTCGTGGAAAGAGAAACAAACAAATAGCGATGTCCTGAAGAGAGTAAGAGTGGGTAGAGAACGTTTGTCAAACATTTAAATTAAGCAAGTCAAATATTTTAGTCATTTAAAAATACACGACATTTTATTGAAAAATATACTGGAGGTGAAGGCTGAAGGTAGGCGGACAAGAGTCGGGTAGCGATATCAGTGGGAGAGCATAATCAAAAGATTATATCAGTCTGGCAGTGAACCGTAAAGACAAGAGACAGATGATATTGAAGGTCCATTGCAGCCAACCTTTGTTGTGGACACAGCATTCGAATTAAATTGACCTGTTTAAAGTTCTGTGCTTTTCACTTGAATATTTAGTGGCTTCTCTATTCTACCGATTTTCATTGTTTCCGTCTTTGTTGTGTTAAATCTTCATACGAGTCGTATCTAATGGTGGCATTGTCACAGACATTCAGATGTTCTTGGAGGTTGTGTTCATCTTAATTAAAGATGCTCTGATCATCTGCATAGAAAAAAATATCGTTCATTGAGGTAGTTTCTGGGTTTGTTTCATTTGTTATTTTGTCCATATGTACAATGAACAATAGTGGCGAAAGTACATATCCCTGTCTTACCCCGGTCTTAACCGCAAACCAATTTGTGAGTCCGCTTGGTGTTATCACAGCACTTTGGCAATTCTTATACATTGATATGAAACTGTTCAATGATGTTCGTTCGTCACATGTGAGGAAGACCACTCTCTTTGTTCAGCCGTGTAGATAGTCTTTTCTTTTTGCTGTGTGCTCTGAAATGGGTGACTTGTGATGTGATTTTGATTAACGTGAGAAAGAACTGCGCTTTTGTCAATCTCACTCTCTGGTCATGAGCTACCTTTGGCCAGTAGCAAGATTTTATTGAGACCACTGGAGATAGGACAGGACGCAGATTTCCCTCAGGGTTTACTCTTGAAGCCTTTCCCGTAAACAGATATCCTGCAAGGCAGCGTAAGGGGATGGCATCTATCGTTGTATATCGTGTCTTTTCCATATCCACAAGAGGGCCATGAACTACTCGTCCACTAGTGTGAATTCCAGGCAATTCTGTGATCTGGCGTAATCCATAATGAATTAAAACACCACAGCAATGTTACATCCGCAGCTGGAACGGCGCCATCTTTGCTGTTTAATAATTGTCCTTGAACTTAATAGTTTTCTAGGATTTCCCAAAGTTTAAATACTTTCTCCCGGCCCACAAAGACGATGCTCTGTTCCTTGGTGTATATGTATAACCTTTGTTGTTATGTTTTGTTTGATGATTGTTCTGTAAATGTAGTTATGTAATATATTATTTACTTTTTAATTACACACAAACATAATAATAGCTTAATATTTATCTTAGTTCTTAGTTCAACCCGTTCTTCTTCAAGGGGTGGTCACCCTTGAGCGGGTCCCAACTCAGGATCCAGTCGTTTCTGTCGCGGGCACATGTCGTTCAGTGTGATAGTAGTCTGTCTGTGGGGTCGTAAACGTTGTATTTTTCTAGTGAATCTCGCCAGTGAGTTGGGGACCGTCCCTGAGGTCTCTTTTTGTCTCGTGGGTACCACATGGTGGTTTTCGTACTCCGTCGTTCATCTTTTCATCTGTATATATGACCAACCCAGCGGTGTTTTGAATGGTTGACATGGTAGGACATCCTTGATGTGTGACATTTTCCGGATGTCGCTATTGTGTAGTTCGTTCTGCCGCTCTGGTGTCTGAGAGTTATGCTCACGAGGCGTCTTTCAAGAGATGCGGGTGCTGTTCTCAGTTGGTTCTCTGCTGTTTTTGTTAGAGACCAGGTTTCTCTATCATAGCAGAGCGCTGGCAGGACTACCGAGTCAAAGATGCCCGCACGTATTCCAGTGTTCTTAGTCGCGTCTGTTGCTGTCATGATGGAGTTGAAGGCTGCCCACCCCGTCCGTTTCCGTCTGGCAATCTCAGGTTTTATGTTGTTTTCCATATTGAGGAGCCTTTTTAGATAGACCTATTCGTCTACGTCCTTTATGGGCGTTCCACTCAAGAGTATTGGGTTGGGCTCTGCGAAACGGTTACGCATAGCTCTGGTTTGCCATAGGTTCATAGCGAGACCTGCTTTCCTGCCTTCCGTGTCTAGTGACCAGCGTCTCTGTGATGAGGACGATGTCGTCAGCGAATCTGAGGTGGTTAAGACGCCTTCCGTCGAATTTGATACCGTAGTTATCCCAGTTTATCTTAGTTGTTTATAAAAATACAGAAGTTGTGGCAGGTACACTTTGAACACAATCTCAAACTGTCTGCACCACCATCAAGATGGCTAACTTGCCTTGCTATCACCAAATCTACGAGTTCTTTGTCTGTGGTTGAAAAGATCGTTGCTCAAATACCCAAAGTGAGAAAAACCGAATGTGGTTAAGTAACATAATGGCCTGCAGCACGTACTGGAAGCCTCAAATAAGCCATGTGCTTGTGCATTTTGTCGTCGTATAGTTATATCACAGGTCCAGTCTATCAATCTTTCAGATACCTTCTTCTTGCCGATTATTATTGTTTCCTCTATAACTTCTAGTATCCATTAGCTGTGGGTGTTCTAATTTATGCTTATTCAGTGATTCCTAAACTGTGTTTTGAGCCCTTTTTGAACCATATAGCCGCGGTAATGGTAATAATAATTCGTTCATAGTTGTTGATGAGGACCACCAACATCATCACATTTCATAATGCAACCTTGAGTAGGTATGTGCGCTCGTGACTTATCAAGCCAATTCGAGCCTGGAATAGTCTATGGCACGACTGGCAAACGTAATCAGCAGTTGTCTCTGAAATGTTATCTGCTCTTGACTTCCTGATTACACATCTTTCCTGAGCTGCCAGGATACCGAGACCCTCGCTGAGTTCAATGCCGGATGTGGCCGTGCTTCTTCCATGTTGAACAATTGTGAGCCGGGTTCTCCCAGGTGTTAGTTTCTAATTGACAGCACTTAAGGAGCTCATTCAGACTGTCCTTGAAACGCTTTTAGGACCTCATTGTGATCGTTCTCCTTCACTCAGTTCGCTATACAGGAGCCTCTTTGAAACCATTTCGTCTGATATTCGGGCAAGGTGGCCAGTCCATTTCAATTGGGATTTTTACAGAAGTACATGGATACTTTGCATGTTGGCTCTGGACAGCACTTCAGTGTCTATGACATGGTCCTGCCAGCGTATATGGAATATGCGTCTCAGACAGTTGTTGTGAAAATGATTTGCTGTAATGGTTCAAAGAATAATACCAATACTATTAAGTTAATTTCAGGCCAGGTGCCATCTCTACATCGAAGGTCAGCTGCAATGGATCAACAGCGTCTTCTGTCTCTTGTCTTGAAAGGGAAATCTACTAGGCGTTTTCCTTGCCCATCTGTTGGTGTTATTCTTCCGCTTACATCGTTGTTTACCTCTGTCACACTGGCTCTTCGCCTTTTCTTCCAGTACGGTTTTCAGCGTGGTATATATCTTGTTATGTGATCAAAATGTCGTAATGGTCTCTAATTTTTGCAGCAATTGTAATTTCTACGAATGATTTCTACAAGCCTCCCTTTTTTAATTCTTTTCTTTTTGGGAGATGCGTCCTTTTCTAATATATATATATATATATATATATATATATATATATATATATATATATATATATATATATATATATATATATATATATATATATATATATATATATATATATATATATATATATATATAAAGGTAATCTAATTATGTGCGCAAACTACTGGACTATCGCTCTAATCAGTCATGTTAGCAAGATACTCTTGCAGATCCTATTGAGAACAATTAAGAAAAGATTTGAATCTGAAATTTACGAAGTCCAAGCTGGTTTTTGAAACAAAACAGAGAGACCAGAGATCACATATTCAAAATGAAGAATATCTACTATCTACGAAAAATGTAGAGAGTTTAATGTATATAAACACGAGTTTCATTGATTACACCAATGCCTTCGATAGGATAAAACATCAAAATCCGTGGAACATGATAAAATAAATGGTGTTTTCTGTGCATATTATCCATCTCACAGAACCATTATATCAAGATCAATGAGTCGTTGTCCGTGTATCTGGGCAAACATCAGATTGGTTCGTAGTACAAAAGGGAGTAAGACAGGGATCTATCCTATCACCTTATCTATATAATATATATGCGCAATGTAAAATAAGAAATGTTAGACACAACGAAAACATTGAACGTTTTTATACCTTTACAATTGTCGGTTACAAGATGTCCAGAGTTACGATTCGCAGACGACACAGTGATACTATTAAGAAGCGCAGAAGGCAAAGAGCAGCTAATTTCAGCCGTAAGTGGAAACAGTAAAGATTAAAACCTGTTTATAAATATAAACAAAACAAAGATATTGACCACGGACAAAACACGTTGTCAACATACATTTACAGTGGGTGGTGAGAAAATAGATCAGGTCACGCATTTTGAATTTCTGAGCTCCATAATTGATTAAAATGCAGAAGAAGACTAGCCATGGCAACGCAGAGACTAAACAGCCTGAAGAAATTATGGCAGAGCACCAACAAAACGACAAAAATAAGTCTTGAGAGCCTGTGTTTTTCATGGGGCGACATATGGCTGCGAATCATGTACGATTACCAAAACATCTAGACAAAGAATTGAATCGTTCGAGTCAAAATGTTACAGAAAGAGCCTCATAATAACCTGGACAAATAAAAGACAAATATAGACATTCGGAAAGAATTGAGCATAGAGGAGAGCTGGTTTATCAATTCCATTTTGGCCAGAAAATGAAAATACTTTGGTCACATCAAGAAACACAACGGTCTTGAGAGAACAGTGATGGAAGGTATGGTGCCAGGCAAAAAAGGCAGAGGTAGACCAAGAAGACGATGGCACCAAGACATCAAGGAATGCCTGGGTATGACTGGCGGAGGTTGGAATTTTGGCAAGGCAAAGTTTCTTTCAGACATACTATCATGTTATATGAAGGACATGCTACATGATGATGATGATATATATATACATTATAGTATAGTATCGTATAGTATATTATAGTATAGTATAGTATAGTATAGTATAGTATAGTATAGTATAGTATAGTAGCCCCTTCCAGTCATGACTGACTTTAGGATGATATGACTTGGAGTGATTAAAAAAGGGATACTTCGCTTTTGTTGTCTTTCTCCTTGCTGCGTTGTCTTTTCACTTCTCTCTGTTGCAAGCGCTTCGCTCCACCAAGCGTGAAGTGGCCATTCAAGGTACATCTCCACCAGGATCGGTCTGCAGCTTCGTCTTCCCAGGATGTCAGATTCATGTCCTGGGCGTTCATATCACGCTTGCACACATCTTTGAACCTCAACTGTGGTCGGGCGATTGTTCTCGTGCCATCAGCCAACTGTCATTAGACGATATCTATGGGAATGCAACAATCTTCAATGCAATGAACATGCCTAAGTCATCGTGGCTTTCGCTGACTAAGTAGAGTGGACAAGCTTGGGAGGCCGTGCGAGAGTGCACCTCTGCATTTGTCATTCTGTCACAACATGTAATTTCAAGAATAAATCGCAATTGCCGTAGGGGGAAGGTGTTAAGCCTGTGCTTTTGTTTGGCACAAGTTGTCCAAGTCTCGCTGCCATATGCAAGTGTGCTTACAACACATGCATTGTACTCCATGGCCTTGGTTTTAATTGTCAGTTTCTGTTGTTTTTTTAAATACGCTTTGTGAGGCGAGCAAATTGTATCAGCAGCTTTGTCAAATGCGACTGTTTATTTTTTGGGTCTAGAGAGAACTTGTCGTTGACGAGGGATTGCAGGTATTTGAATTGATGCGCAGCTATCAGTTGATAATTATCTATGCTAAGACTTAGCGTGGCATCAACTTCCTGTCCCATAACATTTATTTTGTTGTGACTTATTGTGAGACCAAAATCTTTGCAAGCCTGGGAGAAGCGATTTATCAATATCTTAAATTTATGCTGACTGTGGGTGACAATTGCAGCATCATGAGCGAAAAGCAAGTCTCTGATGGTGATCTCCCTGGTCTTCGTTTTGGCCTTGAGTCTTGCAAGGTTTAATAGCCTACCACCCGACCTAGTGTGAAGGCAGATTCATTCATGTGCGTTACCAAATGCATGTTTCAGTAACAGAGCAAAAAGGATTCAGAACAGTGTCGGGGCCTGAACACAGTCCTGCTTAACACCACTTAGATTTCCAAATGGTTCTGATATGCTAGCATCAAATTGGACTGTTTTAATATATAAATATATACAAGAGCGGGGGTGAAGGTATTGCGGGGGAGGGGGGAAGGGAGTTCAGAAAGTAATGCACCACATCGTTTTTCTCAGCTAATAATGAAAATAGAAGTATGATATTTTCCACACTTCAAATATGAGATGTGCTAATTGTGTGTACCGAATAGCACTGCAATTGGCCAAACAATATGACCGTTGAAATGGAATATGTTAGCAGCTTTCATTAAAAGCGACGAATTGTGATAGAATTTCTTGTTGCAGATAAGGAAACGGCTGTGAACATTCACAAGCGTCTATGTGATGTGTACGAAGAATCAGGAAGTGTAGATACAGAGCTGCTTGTTTGGCCGCAGTGCACGTCCTGTCACAGCCACCAACGCAGAAATATTGAAATGCGCTGATGGCATTGTTCTTACTGATAGGCGAATCACTACTCAATAACTGGCCTTACAGCTGTCAATCAGCATTGGTAGTGCAATTGCAATTATAAATACTCTCGGATTTTCTAAGGTTTACTTAACTTAACGTCTTTATACTGGTTTAGAAGACCCTGCAGAGTCTGTATACAACCAGTTACATTTACATCACCTTGCTCTAAAAGCTATGCGCATCCAGTTTATTCTTAAATGCATTAACTGTTCCTGCCTCCACTACCTCACCTGGCAATGCATTCCAAGCAGACACCACTCTCTGACTAAAAAAATATTTCCTAATATCTAATCTGGACCTCTCTTTATTCAGCTTGCAGCTATGCCCTCTTGTTATTGTGGGTGGCTGTATTTTTAAAAAAACAACTTGTTATAGTCTAATTTATCCATTCCTCTGATCCTCTTATAAACCTGTATTAAGTCACCACAAATTCTTCTCTTTTCTAGACACTGTAGGCCGGTTTTTCTGAGTCTTTCCTCATAACTGTAATTCTGGAATCCCACTATCATCTTTGTTGCTCTTTTTTGTATTCTTTCCAGCATGTTTATATCCCTTCTACGATAAGGACTCCACAACTGTACACAATACTCCAATCTAGGTCTAACTAATGCTTTATACAGTTTGACTATCACTTCCTTGCTTCTATGTTTAATATTTCTTTTTAGCATACCTAGCATTGCATTTGCCTTTTTCACTGCTACCTTAACTGTCTCACTCACCTTTCCAGTATGTTCTATTATAACCCATAGGTCCCTTTCCTTATCTATCTTTCTAATATTGTTCTCTCTCATTTTGTTATTATGTTCCATATTGGATCTACCCATGTGGATGACTGTACATTTATCGACATTAAACTCCATTTGCCAGCTTACAGACCATTCTCGAATTTTATCTAAATCCGACCTCAATATACGCAAGATGGCTTCCTCGAAGTCTCACAAGTGACCACCGATTGCAAAGGAAAACAATTTCTTTTGCATTATTGGAGAGTTTCAATGCTATGCTGACGGAGAGAACGTTTTGGCTAATATCGTTAGAGGTGACGAAACCTGCGCACGTAATTTTGAACTTGATACAGAAAGACAGTCCATGGAGTGGCATCACCGGCAATCTGCACGATGAAAAAAATTCAAGACAACTTCTTCATCTTGAAAATTCATGATTACTGTCTTTTGGGAGATGGAAGGTGTGATTGTTGTGGATGTTATGCAAACAGGACAGACAATCAATTCGCAAGCTTACCTTAAGACATTGAGAAAAAAAACTCAATCAACGTTTCCGCAGAGTTCGGCCGCACAAGAGGCCAGCAGACCTGCTTCACTTTCACGACAATGCGCGCCCTCACACAAGTCTGGCAACACGGAAAGCAATCACCAAATTGTGCTGGACTGTACTACCCCATCCACCATATAGTCCCAATTTGGCACACTCTAATTTTCATCTGTTTGGTCCACTCAAAGATGCACTACGTAGGACAAGATTTGAAGATGAAGAAGAGAAGTGATTCATGCAGCCAAGAAATGGCTACATGATCAAAGCAAAATCTGGTATGGGCTAGGAATACATGCACTTGTTTCCTCCTGGCATTCAACTGTATAAGTTAATGGGGATTATGTTGAATAATACAGATGTTTACATGAGATACTCATGTATATCGTGTAGAAATGTCATGCCTTTTGAACGAACAGCTCTTGAGAAAAACGATGTGGTGCATTACTTTCTGAACGCCCCTAATATATATATATATATATATATATATATATATATATATATATATATATATATATATATATATATATATATATATATATATATATCCACATTTCAAGTCATCAATCCCTCTCCCCAATGCGTTTTGTTCATAGTCCATGTTTCTACGTCATACAGTAAGGACGACTATGGAAATACCTGACCATTCTCTATTTTTATTAAGTCCCACTATACAAAATAATTGATATCAGTAGTTACCAAACTGATGCCTGCGATCAACATGTAGATTTGTTATTTATTAGTGTTTTTCTCCCGTTATAATTCATTTAAAATTAGAAATAATAATTCTAGCTCAATTTCTGTAACACTGACGTTGCCTATTTGTCAATGTTCATATTTCTGACACGCGATTGACTGCTACAGCTATTCACCTGGTCATGTTTTCACACATAACAACCAGGAAGTATCAGTCCAGATTATAGCATTGATTCATCTACTGCTCCAGTCCTTGAATTAGTTGTATTAAACATAAATTGTATCCTGTCTCTTTAGTGACGTAACATAAATACCGATTGACTAGCTAATGCTAAATACGATAGAGAGAGAGAGAGAGAGAGAGAGAGAGAGAGAGAGAGGGAGAGAGAAAGAGAGGGGGAAGAGAAAGAGAGTAAGATATACGAGAAGTTAGAATGAAAGTACTGCGGGGAGACAGACACACGGACAGACAGAGATGAGGAGTAGGAAGAGATCAATAGAGACTTGAACATATATTTAAGCAATGAAAACACCGGACGTTAAGTAAACAAAGTCACCGAAAGGAAACACAAAGGGAATCTTCACCTGCTTCAGGCAAGCAGGTTTTATTTTTGCTGAGATGACCTTGAAGGAGAGCAGCTAAAGCATACAGCAATGATGGCACGCCCTTCGCTCGCGATTCCCCTCATTCAATAACATGCACGCGTATTGTGTATGTTTTGTTCTGATCGCACGTAACACATCCCTTCTGGAAAGGTTAGCTGGAGATAGGGGGGGGGGGGGGGGAGGTTTCAGCGTTTGTATAAATAAATATTCGGATAAAATGAGAAGTGCACGATCGAGACTATGTTCTGACGTGTACTGCTGTAGGAAGTTTCAACTGACTATTGGCGTTCAACTTAAGTAGTTTCCTCTGACTGATGGTTTCTGTTTCTGGTTCTAAGAATCGACGTCACTGCACTCCGGGCACATTCATAGGTGCTCAGTCTCTCTCATCAAATGGCGTAAGGTATGGATGCTGATGGTCCATGTAGCTAGCTGGTTGTACACTCTCCTGCGCCGTCCTCTCGTGCGCACCACTCCGCTCGAACCTCGTTTAATGTCGAAACTTTGCAGTCTGTTGATTTCTGCTTCATCTATTCCGGTGTCCTCATCTAGCAGGCGGTCATTGAATGATTTCAAAATGTAACTTCTATCCATCACTAATGTGTTCGTGATGGGAACTTGTGAAGCCAAAATGTCAGCTCTTTCATTGCACTGAACCCCGTCATGAACAGGACAGTAGATCTTGGTCAACGCCTGGAGGTTTGAGGCTTCAACAGCAGCTATCCACTCGTACCTACGCCATTTCTTCTGTACTTTCTGATGTACGGGTTGCGCGTCTGTCACGATGACTGCCTTTGTTATAGAAGTTTCACATATGCTGAGGTCTCCGTTCTCATACTGGAGGTTGTTGACATGTATGCCCTACTGCGCTCAGCAACGACCTATCCTCTTACTCTACCCGAGAAACCCCGCCTAATGTCCGATTGCACACGACTGATCCGTCGGTGTATATGATAGCATCACTCTCCTAGGTGTTCTCAGTTATCAGCTGATTTACCTCGTGCTCTGCTCTCTCGTTGCTCCGTTTTCTGCATTCTTTGCCTAAGGTTATGATGACTCTCTAGTACTCTATCATTATATCACCAGCGTGGACCCATTCTTCCCCTTTGGCTATCGCCTCAGCTGGAGTGACGTGTCCGATTGTTGTCTCAGCCTGTGCCATCCATGACGATCCTTTCTTGATTCTTGATCTCTTGATATCTGAGATACTACTGTGCAGAGGGTGCCGCGTGTCTGTCGTGACAAGCATATAGGCTTTGACTTGTGCCAGTTTATGTCTGGATGTCACCGATAACAATCCCAACATGTACAACATCATCACAATCGGGGTATCTCTAGTGCAATCCAGAACCAGACGCATACCTTCATTCTGGATGCGTTCCAACTTTTCACACTGTGTTCTTGATAGTGTGAGGATGCCTAGTCCGTAATCGATGACAGACAACACGACCTGACGAAATTAGATGAACGCGAGGCGTTGTTCCAAGTCGGCAGCAGCCACAGTCTCCTAACTCTCTCTTGCATCTTTGTACGATGTGGTCAACATGGCAGTTATAGGAAAGACTGCGATCAAAAGTCATTCCGATGTATTTCAACCTGTCGCACCTGTCAATGGTGCAACCATCAGAAGTGCTGTCCGGGAGTTCGGTCTTTACTATGGAATTATTTAAAGAGCACCACATCATGCAGGTTGTGTTGGGATGGTATTGAACTAAAGAAAGTATCTCCTGACTGATGGTATTGAACTAAATGAAGTGTCTCCTGACTGATGGTATTGAACTAAAGAAAGTTTCTCTTGACTGATGGTATTGGACTAAAGGAAGTTTCTCCTGACTGATGGTATTTAACTAAAGGAAGTTTCTCCTGAGTGATGGTATTGGACTAAAGGAAGTTTCTCCTGACTGATGGTATTAAACTAAAGGAAGTTTCTCCTGAGTGATGGTATTGGACTAAAGGAAGTTTCTCCTGACTGATGGTATTGGACTAAAGGAAGTTTCTCATGACTGATGGTATTAAACTAAAGGAAGTTTCTCCTGACTGATAGTATTAAACTAAAGGAAGTTTCTCCTGACTGATGGTATTAAACTAAAGGAAGTTTCTCCTGACTGATGGTATTAAACTAAATAAGTTTCTCCTGACTGATGGTATTAAACTAAAGGAAGTTTCTCCTGACTGATGGTATTAAACTAAAGGAAGTTTCTCCTGACTGATGATATTGAACTAAAGGAAGAGATCAACTGTAGGGAGCTTTTCCTAACTAATAATGTTCTACTATTGGAAGTTTCCTCTGACTGAGGTTATTCTATTGTATATGTTTTCCTGAATGATGGTGTTTCACTTTAGGACGTTCCTCCTGACTGTGGGTCGTTCTAAACTGAAAAAAAAAACCAGAAAGGTCAGGCCGGGTTAGTGATGCTTGCGCGGAAAAATACTTATAGAATGAGAATGGAGATTGATAAGACGACCATAGTTATGGCGTAGCTTAGTCAGGTTAGTCGTCCACGTTTCTGAAAAGTTAGAGCTTTTTTTCTACAGCATTAATGGAGAACAGACATTGAAATCTCACATCTTAACAATCTTATGTGCATTTTTACCCCATTGTAAAGTAAGGATTCGCAGCAATAGAAGAGATGATAATTAGGTTAATAGATCCTTTATAAGCGACATGAAATATGGACGAGGTGAACCTATATATTTACAGACCTGTAGATGCTTTGTTGATGCTTTAGAGACCTGTAGATGCTCTGTAGATGCTTTAGTGACCTGTAGATGCTTTTTAGATGCTTTAGTGACCTGTAGATGCTCTGTAGATGCTTTAGAGACCTGTAGATACTCTGTAGATGCTTTAGTGACCTGTAGATGCTTTTTAGATGCTTTGTGACCTGTAGATGCTTTGTAGATGCTTTAGTGACCTGTAGATGCTTTGTAGATGCTTTGGTGACCTGTAGATGCTCTGTTGATGCTTTAGTGACCTGTAGATGCTCTGTAGATGCTTTAGTGACCTGTAGATGCTTTGTAGATGCTTTAGTGACCTGTAGATGCTCTGTAGATGCGTTAGTGACCTGTAAATGCTTTAGTGACCTGTAGATGCTCTGTAGATGCTTTAGTGACCTGTAGATGCTCTCTAGATGCTTCTGTGACCTGTAGATGCTTTAGTGACCTGTAGATGCCATGTAGATGCTTTTGTGACCTGTTGATAGTTTAGTGACCTGTAGATGCTTTTGTCACCTGTAGATGCTCTGTATATGCTTTAGTGACCTGTAGATGCTCTGTAGATGCTTTTCTGACCTGTAGATAGTTTAGTGACCTGTAGATGCTTTTGTGACCTGTATATATTTAGGAACCTGTAGATGCTTTTGTCACCTGTAGATGCTATGTATATGCTTTTGTGATCTGTAGATGCTCTGTAGATACTTTAGTGACCTATAGATGCGTTTGTGACCTGTAGATGCTTTAGTGACCTGTAAATGCTTTTGTGACCTGCAGATGCTCTGTAGATGCTTTAGTGATCTGTAGATGCTTTTGTGACCTGTAGGTGCTCTGTAAATGCTTAAGTCACCTGTAGATGCTTTTGTGACCTGTAGATGCTCTGTAGATACTTTGGTGACCTGTAAATGCCCTAGTGGTCCGCCTGGGTCTTTGTGTGTGACAAGGACAAGAATAGCACCATTGCCCTACAGAGAGCGTGTCGTTAGAGGTGACCAATTGTGTGACATAGCATAACACCGGTCACGGTTAAGTGGTTTGTTTAGAGCAGCATAGATGGTGTCTAGCAGGCTGCTGGTTTACTTTGCTCTAGTGTTTGAGTCAATTAAGATGAACTCGTACATCGGTTAACCACCCTTCCGTAAGCGTTTGTCCCAAAGCTGCAGAGTATTGAGCTGCTCGAGCCTAGCCTGCTAAGCAGGAAATATTCCTTCTGGCTACATCCAGCTCATACCAGAACTGGGACTTGCATAGGGGCACCTGCTCTTGTAGAAGTACAGGTCGACTAAGAACTAAGATGCTCTGTTACCTCAGTTAATCAAGGAGTGATTCTAAGACTGCTTGACATAGCAATCAAATGTAAGACGAATTGAAGACAACTATTGGTAGAATTTGATATAAATTGTGTATAGCCAGCGTGCTGAAATAAACATCTTAAGCCCAGCCCTTCCTCCTCAGATGGAAGACAATGAACACCTTTTGGATCTGCTTAGTGCGTAGTGATGTTGGTTCTGTTAACACGTAGACAGCCAATACTATTCAGACAGGAAGGTGTACAATCCATGGATGAGAGAAGAGTTGGAAGTTGAAAATCATTTTCTGAGTTCAAGAACATGGCCAAAATAGACGTTGTCGTTGTTCTCAATAAATCGCAAATATAACACAGCTCTGATATAAAGCCGTTTTTCACGTATTACTTTTGTGTCAATGGACAACCACATCTTTATCTACCTGCGACATTAACGTCACGAAACTTGGTCATAAGTGTATCCCCTCTCCCCTCCTCGCTACACGATTATATATATATTTATATTCATTATGTTCACCTTGATTCTATAAGTAGTTGAGCATCACTAAATCATAATCACTACTTATGCCCACACAAAGAAGTAGTTCTTGATATATATATATATACTTGGCGCCATTAAAAACCCGTCGCTTTATTTTAAGAACCGCAACTCGTGCTAAATTTAAAGTAATTTAAACTACTGATTGTACATTTTTGATCCATCTACTGACAACAATGTGTGGTATTCTTAAACATGAAAAAATTCAAAGGCGGTTCCTAAGTAGTTGTCAACCTTAGGGGTAATAACAACAAAGTTGCACTCACTGTCATGAAGTCACAGCCATCATTAATACCGCGTGTGACCTCCTGCAGCATTAACAAAGACTAGTCATCGGCGTCTCATGCTATTGCATAGTGTCTGGAAAAATGTTTGGTCATCAGCATCACGCTCTGGTCCCGAGCTACCTTTGACCAGTGGCGTCTTATAAGTCTTATAAGTCAAGGCGACTGAATGTAACTCAGGATGCAGGCACTCTGGTGCCATAGTTCTTGAAGCCATGGATTGCTCGAAACATGTGGTATTCAATCGTCCACCGTCTCCGTTAAACGCTATGAGAGGCCTTACCTCTCAACAACAGCGATATTGGAGGTAGACAAATAACCATCGTTCGTTGTTCACTGTTCAAAAGTTGCGTATAGGGAAGAATGTCTACATTACTCTGCTGTTTTAGTTCACTCTGGATACCGCCAGACCACGGATTTGCCTGGAATTCAAACTAGTCGATGACTTACACTTGTGTTCATGGAAATGTGTTGTTGTTTACTCTTTAATTCGTTGGTTTTTTGGGGGATTTCTTACGTCCGATTATCCTGGTCTGGACATCGGTTAGCCCTACGCTTAAACATGTCTAGCTGACACGGCTGAACTTCACGAGATCGGCGCCCTTCGCTCTAGCTGCAAACAGTGTCAATTTTGGTGTGTGAAATTTAGACACAACTAAAATGGACTGAACACAGCCGGGGGAGATGCCAAACTCACTCCTACACTGAGTTATGTCCCAACGATCTCTTTCGATTATGGAAAAGGCAAGATTCACAACATTAGATGTCATTCCCCCCCCCCCCTCCCCTCCGCTGCCTTGCTGTATACCTGTTTACAGGAAAGGCTTTGTGAGTAAACCCTGAGGAAAATTCTGCATCCTGAACAAAGGTAGCTCAGGACTAGCTAGTGAGGTTGACAAAAGGAGAGTTTCTTCCTCACTTTAATCCAAATCACTGCCGTCAGTCACCAATTTCAGCGGACACAGCAAGAGAAAAGACTGTCCCCACGGCTGAACAAAGACAGTAGTCTTCATCACTTGTGATGGACGAACAACATCATGTAGGTATGTATGTGTCTGTGTGTGTGTGTGTACGTGCGTGTGTGTATCTATATTTTCTCTAAATAATCGTCAGTTTTAGCTAGTTAACTTTTAAAAAAAACTCCTATTCATGTAAATTAGAAAAACACTTTGAATATGTTATGCTCCTTGGTATTATCTAGTGTTGATCCAAATAGGCAGAGGACGCAGGCAAAAACGTTAAGTTCTTGTGAAGTTATATTTGTAAGGCGGGAGGGCTGGCTCCACACGTTCACTTACTATACTTTACTTTTCCGTGTTTTTATGCCATTAAGCGTCATGGGAAACTGACACTTCCTGTCTTGATCCAGGTGTTGCGTATGTCGTTTCAGGCATGTGTGGTTGTCGGATTTCTGAATTCATCTATCCATTTGCCACGTGGTCTGCTTGTGGCTTGTACACAATATCTTGTGTTAATTGCGCCCAGTGGTAGTCGATATGTATTCGACATAATATTTATGATGTCCTAATTTCTCATTCGATCCCTGTTTGGGACATTGACGTTTTTTCTCAAATATTTATTAAACGAGTTTTAATTGCTCCACTCATTCGAATTGAATATGCACTCTGACTCAAATGGACGCAAAAATTTGATTAGAGACTAACAATACTTTAATATAGAAAACAGTATCCATTTCGACTGCGTGACGGCACAATTCATCACAAAATGTTGGATCCCCATCTCCCTTGCCAAACTTTACAACAAGATGTTGGATCCCCAAACATTTTACCACACAATGTCACAATATGTAGGATCACCATGCCCCTTACCACACTCTGTCACAACATGTAGGATCCCCATACCTTTTACCACACCCTGTCACAACATGTAGAATCCCCATACCTTTTACCACACCCTGTCACAACATGTAGGATCCCCACACCTTTTACCACACTCTGTCACAACATGTAGGATTCCCCCCCTCCCCCCTTACCACTCTGTCACAACATGTATGATCCCCATCCCCCTTACCACTCTGTCACAACATGTAGGATCCCCACCCCCCCCCCCCACCCCCTCACCACTCTGTCCCAACATGTAGGATCCTCATTTCCTTTGCCACACAATGTCACAACATGTAGGATCCCCCCCCCCCCTTACCACTCTGTCACAACATGTAGGATCCCCATCCCCCTTGCCACACTCTGTCGCAACATGTAGGATCCCCCCCCCCCCTTATCACACTCTGTCCCAACATGTAGGATCCCCACCCCCGCCCCACCTTACCACTCTTTCACAACATGTAGGATCCCCACGCCAACCCCCTCACCACTCTGTCCCAACATGTACGATCCCCATTTCCTTTGCCACACAATGTCACAACATGTAGGATCCCCATCCTCCTTGCCACACTCTGTCCCAACATGTAGGATCCCCACCCCTCCCCCTTACCACTCTGTCACAACATGTAGGATCCCCACCCCCCTTGCCACACTCTGTCCCAACATGTAGGATCCCCACCCCCCTTTCCACACTCTGTCACAACATGTAGGATCCCCACCCCCCTTGCCACACTCTGTCACAACATGTAGGATCCCCACCCCTCCCCCTTACCACTCTGTCACAACATGTAGGATCCCCACCCCCACCCCCTCACCACTCTGTCCCAACATGAAGGATCCTCATTCCCTTTGCCACACAATGTCACAACATGTAGGATCCCCCCCTCCCCCTTACCACTCTGTCACAACATGTAGGATCCACACCCCCCTTGCCACACTCTGTCCCAACATGTAGGATCCCCACCCCTCCCCCTTACCACTCTGTCACAACATGTAGGATCCCCACCCCCCCCTTGCCACACTCTGTCCAAACATGTAGGATCCCCACCCCCCTTGCCACACTCTGTCACAACATGTAGGATCCCCACCCCCCTTGCCACACTCTGTCCCAACATGTAGGATCCCCACCCCCCTTGCCACACTCTGTCCCAAATGTAGGATCCCCACTCCCCTTGCCCCACTCTGTCCCAAATGTAGGATCCCCACCCCCCTTGCCACACTCTGTCCCAACATGTAGGAATAATCTGGGAAAGCCAAGACGGCAGGCTTGTTGTTGATCCCCAACATGCCACACTGATGTGTTAACGGGATCTATTTTAGCCCTCCTTGTCCCACTTTGCCAGAAAATGAAGACCCCCCCCCCCCGCCCTTTCCTACCCCTCCTTCCCTCCAAATGTGTGAAGGGCTTCTTACGTACAATGCAACTAAATTATGTAATATTAGTTCAGCATGTGACTACTGGTCGCCTCAATGCATATATGCCTGTAGACATTAACTTGAATATTCTAGCATCCCTTGCCAGTCTGGCGTTTTTGGTACCTTCGTGGAATGATATACACCACAGCTACGTGTAGTTTCTGTGTTGCTCAAATATAGGACACTTTTTGCAGCACATGTGCAGCAGTAATTTAAAATCATACAACAGTTTCAATCGTTATATCGTCAGATGAATGGTATCTCAGCATAGTGCCTGAAGTTACTCTGTTTGATAAATGTGACTATAGACAAAACTGTTCACTCTAGCTGCAGAAACTGTTGATACCAGTGCTAGTGACTATGACAGCTGACGAGCAGCAATGAGATGAGGCCGACCTGCGAACGTTTCATTCCATTCACAGCGTTGAATTATACGTATTTGTAGAAGTGAGTACATGCCCGTGTGCTTGCGTGTAGGTGAGTACAGGCGTACTTGCACATGTATGGGTGTGTTTCTGCACGCGCATGAATTGACTGCATGTAACATTGATTGGTGTATTGCTCATTTTGCAAAACTATTTTCAGGCCAGAAAAGTTGAAAGGATCTACTGCGTTGGTCATACTCACGGTAATGAAACAGCTGACAGCTAGGCCTTGATCGAAAGCGTCCATAGCGTGTGTGTGTCTGCAAGGGGGCAGGTTAGTGTTCCACACAGGTCAGGGAGGTGACAGGATTTCTCCTCTAGCTCCTCTTTGTCTCCCCCTCTCTCTCTCTCTCTCCTTCTCTCTCTCTCTCTCTCTCTCTATATATATATATATATATATATGTATTTGTTTTGAAGGGTAATTAGGTAAATCTGAGAACAAATCAATGGTTGCCTGTCGGATAAGGGCAACGAAATCGATCAATCGGTAATCTTCAGACTGCTGGAGTTTTATTAAACGTGAGAGGGAAGTGCGTAGGCAAGTGGTTAATTGACATGGCTCACAACCAGAAGGTGCTGGGTTCGATCCCCATCACAGCACCGGCCGTTACCCACGGAAAGCAAACCCTTAGAAAATGCAGGTGGAAGAAGACGCTTAGACAAAATGAATGCAGAAGTCGGATGCATTGGGCCGACAGGCGCAAAAATAAAAACCGCAGTGCAACGTACACCGTCTTGGGGATTAGAGAAAAGAGGCGAACACAAAACAAAACAAAAACAACAACAAAATTAAACGTGAATCGAGCAAGTTAAAACAAAGTGGTAGTAATGTGGATGTGGCTGAGTGAAGGGATGAGGAAAGAGTGTGTACAACCAGCACGCTACCTGAACTTTCTGTACCTACAACCGTATCCATGTGCAGATATATATTCAGCTGATATCATATGATGTAGCTGTTTTAATCTCCTGTGTCTTTTCTCATTCATCCTGCCTCATACACCTTGTCTCACTCGTCTTTTCTCATTCGTTTCATCTCACTCATCTTATCTCACTCGGCTTATCTCACTCGGCTGATCTTACTCGTCTTACCTCACTCGCCTTATCTCACTCGGCTTACCTGACTCGGCTTATCTCGCCTTATCTTACTCATCCTGCCTCACACATCTTATCTCACTCATCTTATCTCGTCTTATCTCACTTGCCTTATCTCACTCGTCTTATCTCACTTGCCTTATCTCACTCGATTTAGCTCATAGATCTTATCTCACTCGACTTACTAACTCGTCTTATCTCACTCGTCTTTTCTCACTCATTCCGCCTCACGCATCCTACCTCACTCGTCTTATCTTATCATGGCTGATCCTGCTGTTCTCAGAGAGGCAAACTTTACCACAGGGCGTGCAGGTATTGGATATATGGTTACATTCACTTTTGCGCCTTTCTCGCTTGCTCTCCCAACTTGTTTTCTAGCGTTTACTTGAACGTCTCTAGACCTCAATAGAATGTTGTTTTCTATGGAGCTCTATCATCAGCCATCCCCAACTATTGAAAGTCTACGAAGAAGTATTTCATTGAGATTTTACGTGAATTTTTTTGTATCTTAACACTGGTCTACCTACATGTATCTTTCCCCACAGAAAGTTCACAGCTGCTTTTGTTGTTGTTGCTGTTGTTGTTGTTATTGAATGCCCATAATATTTGGAAATGGGAAACTAAAGCGGAGAAACTTTGCAGAAATAGCCACAGCAAAGATGAGCGAAAACAATATGAACACATTAACAACACCAAAGTCCATCCCTACTGTACGCAAACCTACCTGGAAGCAGCATATCATTCTGGAGGTAGTAGAAAATATACCAGGTATTAGAAACAAGAACAGCCAGACTGAAAAAGAAAGAAGATACATAACCCTGAGGTACATAACGAAAAACTACCTAAGCATGGACTGGACCCATGCATACACCGACGGTTCTGTAACAAACACAACACAGAACGAAGGGGCAGGGGTATTCCTGAGCCTACCAAATGGTAGAAAAATAACACTGTCAATGGCAACTGGAAAATACTCAAGCAATTTCAAAGCGGAGGCAGAGGCACTGAGGGCTGCAGTAGAAGCAATGCTGACAGGCAAATGAAATGAAAGCCAGATAGTCCTGTTTACAGATGCTCTGGCCGTAGTCACAGCACTAAAAAGCCAGAAAAATACTGAACTTAATGATTTAAGAGCAGTACTCTGTCAACTTTGCCAGCAGTCCGCACCAAAAAGAGTAGTGGTACAGTGGGTTCCATCCCACTGTCCAAAAGGCTTATTAGAGCTAGATACATGACCAAATGGGAAACAGGTCATACTGGCTACACAAAAAATTATGCCTATTACCAGTTGAACAGAAGAGAGCAGGTCGTGGCCTTCAGACTCCGCACAGGCCACAACAGACTGAGGTACCACCTATTCAATAAACTGAAGATAGGTGGCACTGACGAATGCACTTGTGGTACCGGGAAAATGACCGCTGAACATCTGGTGCAAAACTGCCCGACATACGAAGATCAGAGAAAGCACATGTGACCATCACCAGTAGCAACACTAGATAAGCTCTATGGCAGTGTCGACAGCCTCAGGATCACATCTGCTTTTTTCGAAAAAAATACAGGTTGACGTTTGACAGCGTACGAAGAAGAAGATGAAGAAGAAGAATGCCCATAATTAGTTAGATTATTCTTTTGTAGGCTTTGAAAAAGACGTTAAGTGGCGGGTTGTAGCAGCTTTCCTCACATCCCGAACATGTGGTTGAATGTGGACCGCGGTCCTCCAGGCGGTTGTGCTATGCTTGAATTCATCTGCGCGGTGCTCACTGCTACGGGGATCACATCGATCCCCATCTTATCAGTCATGCTGCCTTGAAAACAGCTTGTTTCCAGGGAACGCTACATGGAAGAGAGATTGTGGTCTTGGTCAGTGTTTTGTGCCTGACACTGACGCAACGTCCTGGTCAGTATGTTGTGTCTGACTGGACTAGGGTCTCAGTTCCCCAAAAGTTCACAGAAAAGTACTAGTTTGAGTATGTAGTTGTTTTCCATTCCTCTTATACGTTCCAGCAACCTCAACCTTCCACCCCTGAGTGTCACCATGATGGATTCTAGCTTGGCTCAATGCAATACCTCTGTGCTGGTCATTTTGTCTGGCCCCCTGATTTTCATTATTCTGCACAATCAACAAAGATGAAAGATGTTGACTTCTTCGGAGCCACACAGTAAGGTGCTAGACACGCAGGCCCGATATTTCTGAGTTCTCGTTTGCATCGTTAATTAATTATGTTCCCAAACTCTTTTAGATAATTTGCCAAATGTAAGAGGTGCATTTCTTCTTCACGTGAGAAGGTTGATGTGACATTTGACCCCAAATAGCAGAATTGTTGTATTTGCGTAATTAGGTTGTCGTTTATTTTATTAATTTTTTTGCGTTCGCCTTATTTCTCTAATCCCGAAAGCGGTGTGTGTTGCACTGCGTTTTTATTTTGCGCCTGTCGGCCCAGTGCATCCGACTTCAGCATGCATTTTATGTAAGGGTGTGCTTCCTCCTGCATTTTCTAAGGGTTTGCTTCCCTGGGGTAACGGCCGGTGCTGTGATGGGGATCGAACCCAGCACCTTCTGGTTGTGAGCCGTGTCACTTAACCACTAGGCCACGCCGTCCCCGGTTGTCGTTTAAAGTTATACTTGTTGTGGTAATTCTTTGACTCAGAACTACAGTTTTTGTAACACGTTTAGTCAGAGAAAACAGATTACAAGCCTTGACTACATGGTCCATTAGCAACTGCAGGGCAGAATCATTGTGCCACTGAAGAGCAGTCTCATCGGCGAAAATAAGTTCTGTAGTTTTTGTCAGGCGAGCTGTGGGGGAAAGGGAACCATCAGATCTAATGCGAATGAAGACATAGCCAGTAGCACCACGGAGGGCATAATCCAGCAGGACTGCAAAGAAAATACTGAAAAGAGTGGGAGCAGGTACACCGACCTGCTTGACTAGAATCTTAACCTCAAAGCTGTCAGGTGTACCGGCATCGAACTGTACCTTGGCTCTCATGTCCTCATGGAACGAGACAATAAGTTTGAGAAGTGTTGGAGGGCAGTCAATGTACCCCAAAACCTTGAATAATTCAAGTCTGCAGACTGTGCAAAACGCCTCTGTTAGGTCCACAAATGCGATAAAAAGTGGTATTTCCTGCTCTGCATTTTTCTTGGAGTTTTCGGAGAGTAAAAATCATGTCCGCTGTTAACCACGCAGCTCTGAAATCACACTGTGATTCCGGAGGAATACGTTATGCAAGTTTCTGTATTCACTTTAGTATGACACGTGCAAATACCTTACATGTGGAGCTCAGAAGAGTGGTGCCACTGTAGTCCTTGTAATCTTCTTTGTTCCCTTTATCTTGTATAGTGTCACTATCATAGCATCACATACGTCATAGGGAACTTCGCCATCTCTATGATACTGCATAAGGAGATTGTGAAGGTTAGGCAAGAGAACATCTATATTTTCATTGATGACTTCCACAGCGATGTTGTCTTTCCATGACACTTTGCCACTGGAAAGTATATTTCAGTTCAGTTCAGTTCATCTCGTGACCTTTTGAGATTTTAGAGCATTCCTGCTAACACATCCACAATCCTGCGCCATCCCTCTCTGCAAGCGGTTGCTTTTTGTGTCTATTCACGTGGCAGTTAAGTGCATTCAGGGAAGTTGTTTTCCCATCGTTTTATTTCTGACGTCCCAGGGTTCGCTTGCCCGGTACTGTCCCATGTAGTATGATATCTGCAAAGTCCTTTACCACGAGACGTGGCCATATCAAATCAGATTTCGCCTTTTTGTCGTTTTGAGGAGATCGTCATACTGGCCACTGGCCTTCTAGATTCTTCGTCGTACTTCATCATTTGAAATTTGGTCTTTGAAGGTAACATTTAGGAGTCTTCTAAAACATCTCATCTTCATGGTTTGAATTTTTCTATAGAGGTCTGCCGCAATGGCCCACGTTTCGCAGGTGTAGAGGGATTTCGAAAAAAACACCCAGTGAGCGCATTAATCTGACCTTTATGGTGATAGAGAGTCGTTTATCTTTACAAAGATGTCAGTCGTGCAAGCGCTGCAGTTGTCTGTGATATTCTTCTTCTTCTTCTTCTGCGTACACAGTCAGACAGTAACCATTATTTTCTCGAAAAAAGCGGCGGTCATCCTGAGACTCTCGCCACTACCATAGAGCTTGTCTTGCAGTTCCACTGGCAATGGCCACATCTGCTCTCTTTGATCCTCGTGTGTCGGGCAGTTCTGCAGCAGATGTTCAGTGGTCATTTTACCAGTACCGCACGGGCATTCGTCGGTACACCCTATCTTCAATTTGTTGAATAGGTGGTACCTCAGTCTATTGTGGCCAGTGCGAAGTCTGAAGACAACGACCTGCTCTCTTCGGTTCAACTGGTAATAGGCATCGTTTTTGGTGTAACCAGTATGTTCGGTTTCCCATTTGGTCATGTATCTGGCTTTGATAAGCCGTTTTGACTCTTCGTACGTCATACTGGTATCTGTTTGTGGTAGCCTTGCACCTTCTTTTGCCAGTCTGTCTGCCTCCTCGTTGCCTTGGATGTTGCAGTGTGACGGAACCCACTGTACCACTACCCTTTTTGGTGCGGACTGCTGGCACAGTTTGCAGAGTGCTGCTCTTAAGTCATTAAGCTCAGTGTTTTTCTGGCTTTTTAGCGCTGTGACTACTTCGAGAGCATCTGTCAGCAGGACTATATGGCTCTCATTTTCACTGTGTGTTACCATTTCTTCCACTGCCGCCCTCAGTGCCTCTGCCTCTGCTCTGAAATTGCTTGTGTACTTACCAGTAGCGAGTGACAGTGTTATTTTTCTGCCATTTGGTAGGTTCAGGAATGCTCCTGCCCCTCCGTTCTGTGTAGTGTTTGTTACAGAACCGTCGGTGTATGCATGGGTCCAGTCCATGCTTGGGTAGCTTTTCGTTATGAAGCTTAGGGTAGTGTCTCTCCTTTCTTTTTCACTCTGGCAGTTTTTGTTTGCAATACCTGGTATATTTTCTACCACCTCTGGAAATATATCCTGCCTCCAAGTAGGTTTTCGTTTAGTAGTGATGGGTTTTGATGTTGTTAGTGCGTTTATGGGATCTTCGTGCATCTTTGCTTTGGCTATTTCTGCAAAGTTTCTCCGCTTTAGTTTCCCATTTCCCAAATTGTTTAGTCTCTGGTACATTGGATGGTCCGTCAGTCTTCTGAGTTTCTCTGACTGCAGCTGGGCTCTGCAGTCTCTTCTATCGGTCATGGATTGCAATTTTGTAATCTTTTCAAGTTCTACAATTGGCGTTGACTTCATGCCACCTGTTATAATTCTCATGGCTTGGTTTTGAATTTTGTTAACTTTATCGAAGTTCGCCTTCGCTGCGGTTGTCCATGCCACAATGCCATACTCGAGAACTGGTCTCACTCTTCCAGTGTACAGTTTCTTTAGTATGCCTTCGTCTGCTCCCCAGCTTGTGCCAGCAAGTTTCCTCATGATCGCCATTCTTTCTCTGGCTTTCATTCGGTTTCTCTCAATCTGACTTTTCCATGTCATGCGCCGATCAAATGTGACTCCCAGATAGGTTGGGTTGTCGTTTGGCTGCAGGATTTTGCCATTTAGGCTTAATTTGGTACTTTGGGGTTTTAATGAGAGCGAGAATATTGTGCACGTGGTTTTCTCCTCGTTTATTTTGACTAGCCATGAGTTCGCCCACTCTTCCAGCGATGTTAGGGCCGTCTGCATCCGATTTCTTGCTATTGTGAGATTCTTTTCAGAGGTCCACATAGCCAGATCGTCTGCAAACATTGAGCTATGGACTCTTCTTGGTATATTCTCTGTAATATCGTTTATATATACCAGGAAGAGTGTGGGTGACAATACTCTCCCTTGGGGTACTCCCTGCTCGAGTGTCACCTTTTTGCTCATCTGCCCTTGTACTTGGACTCTGGCCGTTCTTTGTTTGAGGTAGTGGTTGATCCACTTGTACATCTTCCCACAGACATCACTTCTTCTTAGCTTGACTCTAAGTCCATCCTTCCAGACTTTGTCAAATGCCTTTTCCAGATCCACCCAAACAGCTACTGTGTGTTTCTGTGCCTGGTAGGCATCTTCTATCTCCTGGGCTATGAGGATGACCTGGTCCTCAGTGGATATGTGCTGTCTAAAGCCGGCTTGCTGTGGAATTAGTATTCGTTTTTCTTCCAGATGCCACATCAGTCTGGTGTTTATCATCCGTTCCATCAGCTTGCCGACACAGCTCAGTAGGCTAATGGGCCTGTATCCATTTGGATCTGTTTTGTCCTTCCCTGTTTTTTGGTACTGGTACCAGTATTGCATCTTTCCATGCCTGGGGTACAATACCCCTTTTCCAGCTTTGGTTCAGGACTGATAGTAGTTTCTTCTTCGCTGTTTGGCCCAGCCCCATCAGCATTTCGTTTGTTATCCCGTCTTTTCCGGGAGATTTCCTTTTCTTTAGTGTTCTCATAGCCTCTTCCATTTCGCGCATTGTTAGTTTGGCCATCATGTGCTCTTCAGGAGCCGTATTTATGTTTTCGTGTCCCTTTAGCTCTTCGCTAATGTCTGTATGCTTATCTGCAGGGACCTCGATGTGGTTTGCTCTGGCATAGTGATCGACAAAGGCGTTTGCGGCTTTCTTACCTGTGATCAAGTTCTCGCCCTGCTTGATAGTAATTTGTTTATTTGACGGGGTTTCGTCATTCATGGCTCTGACTAGCTTCCATAGCTTGTTCCCTTCTTTGTCCAGGTTCAGACTTTCCGTTTTATTTTTCCAACTTTCTCTTGCTGTTTGCTTGAGAGTGTGTTTGTACTTCGCCGCGGCGGCTTTGAGGGCGATGTTTGCCTCCATGGATTTTTCTCGTTCTGCCATGTTCCTAGCATTTGTTACTGCATCTTCCACTTTCTGTAACTCATCATTCCAGTAGGGCTTATAGTTTTTCCTAGCTCCTCTTGGGATGGTTTCAGTGGCGGCTTGCATTATTGCCTTGCTTAGGCTCTCCACCATGGACTTCATTTTGGTGTTTCGTGTGTTGATGGTTTCACACAGCCCATCTGTCAGGATTGCAAATATGTCCCAGTCGGCTCGTTTGTAATTCCAACGTGGGAGCGGTTTTGTTTCCTGTGGGCCTACTTCCATGTCAATGGTTAGCCTGATCGGCCTGTGGTCGCTACCTGCCAGTTGGTTTAGCACCTGGCGGTCTATTTTATAGTGTATGTCCTGTGTGGAGAAGGCCAAATCTGGAGTCGAGGCGGTATGCCATGTTCTTGAATAGAAGCTAGGGCTATCCTCCGGCCTATTGATTAGGGAGAGATTTGCATCTATCTCCCAATCTTCCACTTCGTCACCTCTACTGTCTGTGTCAGAGTATCCCCATCTCTCCGAGTGGCTGTTGAAATCTCCAACTACTATGCAGTTGGAGTCTCTGACCTCCATACTCGAGAGCGATAGGTCTCTGTTTGGTGGTCCGTACAGATTGAAAATGCGGAGCTTCGTCTCTTTAGCCATTATGTCAACTCCTACAATTTCTGCTTGTCCGGTGTGATTGACAGGTACCGCGCTACTCGGTATGCTGTTTCTGGTCAGTATCAGGACCCCTCCTTTGTGACCTTCTCTATCTAGACGGAAGGTCTGATATCCTCTGATTGAGAATTTATGGTTATTGTTGAGGTGCGTTTCCTGGATACATGCCACGTCAATCTTATCTTCATGCAGGTGGTGTGTTAGGGAAAGTTTTTTGTTAATGACTCCCTCCGCATTCCACTGTAGTATTTTGAGGGTCTTGAGGTTTTGGCCAATAGACGTTGCCCCATAGCCATGTGCCTTGACTCCACGACACATGGGTGGGTGACCACCAGTAGTCAAGGGTGGGCCCCTTCGAGGCGTGAGGCCCGGCGCTATCGCTGCCTGGCGGGTCTCCTCAGGATGAGCGCCATACGTTTTTCTAATAGGTTGTACTGCCATCATACTGTGATTTACGTTGCACTGTTTTGTTAGGCTTGCGGCCCCGTGCATCCGATTTCAACAGGCGTTTCTGTAGGGATGCCCTCCTTAGCCTTTGGCTGTCCCCAGCCTATCTGCAAGGCAGCAGTTGTTTACGATCAGAGTTTTCTCTCTTATGGAAGTTGTCTTACCAGACTATCGAGTCTTCACTACTCGTGTCTATAGGGTGCAATGATGATATGTGATGATATATGAGATGGACTGGTTTACCTGGAAGAGAGGCAGTCCAGTGTGTCTGTATCCCAGGATCGTCACGTCATGCCAGAAACGTAGCATTTGCATGTGAGTGGGGTATCTCTTTTTCCCTTTATTTTCTTGGCTTCTATGCAGGGATGGTACGCCTAGCATTCCCCGCCACCTGGGGTGTTGACACAGTGGGGCAGGTGTGCAATGTCCGCTGGTCTGCATCTCTTCTGCGTCCAGTATGATAGTTATATGGCTGATAACGTACAGGGGTAGATATCGTAGCCGGAGTGCATTCAGCCAGGGGACAAGCCTGGTAATGTCACAGAGATGTTGTTCGCCTGATGTGCAGACAACTCTCATGGTCAGTGGTTGAGTCTTGACAGTTCACAGTGAGGTGGCTGCTCTACTGTTTTCGACACCCCGACCAGGTACTAAGTCTTTGGTTGGTGTTTTCGCACCCCAACGCCGTATAGGGTGAGTATCAAGCAGTTGTCCGCCCGCTTTGATTGGCGGACGGCAAGGACCTCTTACTGTGGCTCTACCTGATAGGGCTGGGGCGCAAGCCCCAGGTCCCGAGCATGTAGGAGCCTCCCATTGCAGTGGTGCTGAGATTTTGGGCGGGATTGCGGCTTACAAGGGTTCGGCCGTAATCCCTCACATGGTAGCCTCGCGCCCTTGGCTTGTCAGCCTGGTACGTGAACCAAAGTGTCTGCGGCTCCTCTCGATTTGAGCTGGTTTTCCGTAGCAACGCCCTGTCATTTGTAGGGTAAAACTGACCTGTCTTCAGATGATCTATTTCCAGCACCCGTTCACTATTTGGTCAGACGAATTTATTGAGGGCTTTTGATTGTCAATGACCAGGTATTTGAAATCTGCGGTTTCTGCGGAGTTAAACACGATTTCCGTAGCGTTCTTTCATTTGAGTGTTTGAGAGCTGACTTGTCATCCGTGAGTCTAATACCAGCGTACGTTCATTATTAGACCCAAACGGCAGTGCTCTCGATTTGTCAGTTGTTCTACAGTATTGGCGTGTTCAGTCAAATTAAGCCGCAGGTTCCACACCTGGTGGTGCCCTTCCGTCAATTCCCTTAGCGAGACAATCAAGTTTCTTAGGGGGTAGTCCCAGATTTTCGAGGGTCTAATTCCAGCACATGTTCTTTATTAGACCCCACGAAGGTGTACTTTTGGTAGTCATTCTGCAGTATTGGCGTGTTAAATTAACTTAGGTCTCAGGCTCCACTCCTGATAGTGCTCTTCCGTCAATTCCTTTATCAAACACTGGATGCAGGCAAAACCGGGCCACAGGGGGCATAACCCCAGAATTCTGGGGGTCTAAGTCCAGCACCAGTTCAATATTAGACCCCAGAAGAGTGGTCTCGGCATGTCAATCATTTCAGTGTTGGCCGTGTTGAGTCAAATTAAGCCGCAGGCTCCACTCCTGGTGGTGCCCTTCCGTCAATTCCTTTAAGTTTCAGCTTTGCAACCATACTTCCTCCGGAACCCAAACACTCTGGTTTCCCGGAAGCTGCCCGCAGAGTCATCGAAGCAACTCCTGCGGATCGCTAGTCGGCATCGTTTATGGTCAGAACTACGACGGTATCTGATCGTCTTCGCGCCTCTGACTTTCGTTCTTGATTAATGAAAACATTCTTGACAAATGCTTTCGCAGTAGCTCGTCTTGCGGCGATCCAAGAATTTCACCTCTAACGCCGCAATACGAATGCCCCCGTTTGTCCCTGTTAATCATTACCTCCAGTTCCGAAAACCAACAAAATAGAACCGAGGTCCTATTCCATTATTCCATGCACCATTATTCAGGCAGCCGAGGCCTGCTTTGAACACTCTAATTTTTTCAAAGTAAACGCGCCGGCCACCCAGGACGCTCAGCGAAGAGCACCCGTGGGAGAGAGCCGGCAGACGGTAGGGCAGGAGACAACGGGCAGTGAACCGGCGCGAGCCGGACCGCCCGCCTGCGCCTGAGATCCAACTACGAGCTTTTTAACTGCAACAACTTTAATATACGCTATTGGAGCTGGAATTACCGCGGCTGCTGGCACCAGACTTGCCCTCCAATAGATCCTCGTTAAAGGGTTTAAAGTGTACTCATTCCAATTACGGGGCCTCGAAAGAGTCCCGTATTGTTATTTTTCGTCACTACCTCCCCGAGCCGGAAGTGGGTAAGTTGCGCGCCTGCTGCCTTCCTTGGATGTGGTAGCCGTTTCTCTTGCTCTCTCTCCGGAATCGAACCCTGATTCCCCGGTACCCGTTACAAACATGGTAGGCATGTCACGAACCATCGACATTTGATAGGGCAGACATTTGAAAGATGCGTCGCCGGCACATGAGGCCATGCGAACAGCTCAAAGTTATCCAGAGTCACCAGTGGGGACGCTGCAACCCCGCGAGGGGAACGACGATTGGTTTTGAACTAATAAAAGCGCTCTTTCTGCGAGGGTCGGAGCTTGGTAAGCATGTATTAGCTCTAGAATTGCCACAGTTATCCAAGTAGGATCGTGTCATCTAAGGAACCTCGACTGATTTAATGAACCATTCGCGGTTTCACCGTGAGACAGTGTGAACTTAGACATGCATGGCTTAATCTTTGAGACAAGCATATGACTACTGGCAGGATCAACCAGATATCTGTCGGAGACGGACGAACCACACGCATCGGTCGGCGAAGGATGGATGTGTAAAAAGTCTCTCCAGGAAGGCCGCAGGGACCGACTGACGGACGGACGGTTGTTCTGTCCTTCACTCCGTCGACCTAGGACCGCCTGGCAGGGGCTCGTACACACACCAACCGATCGACCGGGCTCAATCAGGGAGGGATCGCAGCGCTCTGTGCAGAACGGATCCCAACGGCCCCGGCGATGATTTTCAATCGGACTGGAGACGATATTTGCCTGCCGGCCTGTTCTTCTCCGACCGGTTGGTCGGGCGAGGACAGGGCCTTTACGCACGATTCCTGCTTTCCATTTGCCGATCCAAAGCTCATTGCGAGAGAAGTACCTCAAGCGAGACGAACTGTCGAGATTGGCTATACGCGCTAGCCTTCGACGAACCACACGGACTGACAAAGCTTCTCGATACGGACTACAGTTACGCACCCTTACCAGCGGTACGACTCCACCAAATTGGTCCCGCTACAGTGCCGGGGAGAGGCGGGCGAGCTTTTCAGGCAAGCCCGCGCTCTCACTCCGACTGGCGGAACTGAGATCGCTGTACGAACACTGGATGCGAGTCAATCGAGCCAACGAGAGACCAGTCCCAAGAATGGATGACAGATGACATCTTAACTAAAATGGCAGAAGTAAACAAGGCTAAAAATACTCCTGCATATTCATAACTAGACAAAGAGATATGTACAATTTGTATGCTGGCCAAAGAACAGTGGTTTAAAGAAAAATGCAAAATAATTGAAGACATGGGACTAAAACACAGTACCAGAAAAATGCACATGGAAATAAAGAAACAAGAAACAAGAAACATGTAACCCAGAGTGGGGGATGCATCCGATATAAGAATGATGTTATTTTGATGGATGAGAATGACATATCAAACATATAGGCGGAATATACAGAGAAACTATTTGAGGACAGTTGCGGAGCCAAACCATCAACATATGATAATGAAGGATCCAGCATCCTAAGATCAGAGGTGGAAAATGTGATAAAAACTATGAGAAAAGGGAATGCAACAGGACCGGACTACATAAACATAGAAATGATAGAGCCCTGGAGGAATTTGGTTTATGTATATACTTAATAATCTGTGTAATGACATATACGTTATTGCCCATCGGGAAGCGATGATGGCCACAACATCAGACGGTCTTAATAATGTGATATCCACTGTATTTGTATTTTAGTGAGGAAGATGCGCTGGTCATCAATCTCACTCTTATTCAGAGTTACCTTGGATCAGTGGCAAGACTATTGGTCGAGGCGACTGGAGGTAAATCGGGATGCAGGTACTCTGGTCTTAACTCCCGTGAGACCTGGATTTGCTTGAAACTTACTGGATTCGATCGCACACCGTTTACGTTCATCACTGTGAGAGACGAGCCCCTTAACCTCTTGACAGCGATCCCCAATGACATAATGAGAGTGACAAATAATGTAATGATATAAACAATACTGGATGCATACCAACGAACCTGCAAACATCTACGTTTATAACACTACCGAAAAAAACCTCATGCAACAGAACTGTTAGACTTTAGAACAATCAGTCTAATGAGTCACACAATTAAAATACTACTCAATATCATACAAGAGAGAATAAAAGGTAAAATAAAGAGGAAAGTTTGAGAAGAACCATTTGGTTTTAGAAAGTTTAATGGAACAAATAAATCAATTTCCTGTTTGCAAGCTCTGACAAAGAAATAAATAGAAAAACAAAATGACATTTATATTTGCTTCATAGACTACCAAAAAGGCATTTGACAAGAGTCCAACATGAGAAATTAATTAAATGTCTACAAGAAATAGGCCTAGATGGTAACGACACAAGGCTGCTCCGTAATAAGTATTGGGAATAAATTGCTACAGTAAAATCAGGAAAGTTATGCTCTCCAAGTATAGATGTGAAAGAAGGAGTGAGACAGGGATGTTTATTATTCCCGTCTTTTTAATATATTGATCTCCTTCTTGGTGACACGTTCCTCAGCGTAGCTGTTGGCCTCAACTTCGTCTCCAGCGGACCATGTCTTGGGTCACGGAAGCCTAGTGCGTGGTAAGTGTTCCTTTAGAGGCTTCTCGGATGTTGCAGCGGCCAGCAAGGGAGTCTGACCAACGCATTAGAAGTCTTCCCCGCGGTCTCTTCTTACCTCGGGGGTACCATATTGCTGCCGTTGTGCTCCATCGACCATCGTTTCGTCGCAATATGTGATCTGCCCATCAATGTTTTGCTTTTTCTGCATGGATTACCGCATCCTTCACCAGGGACAATCGTCTAATGTCAGAATTGCGGAGACTTTGAATACGTTGGTTCCGGAGAGTGATTCCAACTAAGCGTCTCTCAAGGTAGGCCTGGGTCACTCACAATTTATCCTCTAGTGATTTTGTTAGTGTCCACGACTCGGCACCGTAGCACATCGCAGGGAGTACAGTGGAATTGAAGAGGGAGGCTCGTAGGTCTGTATCATAGCAATCACCCAGAAACATGTTAATAGACGAGAAAGCTGCCCAAGATAAATGTACTCGTTGATATCCTCTAATCGGACTTCGCCAAATAAGACTGGATCAAAAGGGTCGAAGCGATTGCTCAACACTTTGGTCTTCAAGACATTCATTTCCAGACCAGCTTTCTTGCCCTTTCCATCGAGTAGCTACATCAGTTGGTTGGCTTCTGCTACTCTCTACTGCTATACTATGTCATCGACAAATCGAAGATGATTGAGGCGTTTGTCGTCAAGAAGGTTACCAAAGATGTCCCAGTTGCATCGGCTAATCACTGATTCCAAGCATGCAAAGAAGAGGTTCGCTAAAATTAGATCGCCATTTTTTTAATTGGTATCATAATCGGACCTTGAAAGAGACGAAATCTTGTAGTGCAGTTCGTATAACTGTTGGTGAGAACTCTGATGTAATAAGGATCTACACCTTGTTTTCCAACAGTGAACGCCAGACAAAATTTTGTTCTACCGAATCAAAAGTCTTTTTATAGTCGATGAGGGTGAATATAAAGGGCGTCTGGAACTCTCGGGCTGCCTCAATAAGGCCGCAGCAGATTGAAATATGGTTCATTGTGCTGTACGAACGCCGAAGCCTGCTTGTTTGGCTGGTTGCGATTCTTCGAGAGTGGTGCGGACTCTGACAAGGATACATTTTGTGAACAGCATGTAAGTGACTGGAAAGAGAGTAATTGGACGATAGTTTCCTGAATCGTCTTTGTCTCCCTTCTTGTGCAAGAGAGTTGTGCTAGGCAGCAGGTGTTGTCCTCGAGTCGTGCCAGGCAGCAGGTGTTGTCCTCGAGTTGTGCCAGGCAGCAGGTGTTCCTACCGAATGGAGATAACGTGTCAAACTTTGCGCTAGGGGCTTGGTATAGGGGATGGCCTCCGCAGTGATGCCATCTTCACCTGGTGATTTTCCCGATGGCATTGACTCAACAGCATGGCAAATTTCTGAGAGCAGAAAGTCTGGAAGAGAGAGTAAAGTGGATGGTAGGGAAATTAGAGGGGATTTTAATAATCTGAACAGGTCGGTATAGTATCTTTCATTATTTACTCCATTCTATGCTTTGATGTTGTTCGAGGCCCATCGGAAGCTTTCAGACAAGGAATAATTTGGCGGTGTTCGGCAAGGCTACGAGTTACTAATCTGATACTGCTCTGATATTCAGCAGCTTACATCAGACGTTTGCGGGCAAGGTTTTCATTATCTTCTTTGAGTTGTTGGTGACAGATCTTGGTTAAGGTGGTGAAGTCTGTGTGGTTTTCAGGAGAACGAGCCCTCTTACGCCGCTCCTCTAGCAAAGCTCGAGTGGGGGGGGGGGGGGGTGAAATTCGATTTGTGGTGTTAGTAGGTGCTGGGAGATTGGCTGCCTTTGAAATCGATGTGATGGTTGCAATCAGATTTGCACAGTCAGCATCGATATTAGTGTCAATAGAAGCTCTGAGGGACTTGCTAGCAGCGAAGGTTGTAGCAATGGAGGTGTTGATAAGCGTCTCTGGTCCTCGATATGATCGCTGCTGCTGGAACTTTACAAGTTTTAGATCGAAGTGGAAACGGGCACGGAGGAGGCGATGGTCGCTTGCAGAAGGAACCAACCACTGAGACATCAGTTGCCGATCTACTTTCTAATATCTACACAGAACAAAAATTCAAAAAGCTAAATAGAATGCTTGTCATTGGAGTCATCATCATCATCAGTCCCATAACCTAGAAGGTCGTTGAGGCACCGTTATTGCAGTTTGTAGTACCAGCTCCCGCCACACAACAATGGTGTGTCTTGGGCCGCTACACATCTGACAGAGCCCAACTCTTTGTCCGTGGCAGTTCATGATAGTTGTGTTTCTTCTTCTTCTTCTGCGTACGCAGTCAGACAGTAACCATTATTTTTTCGAAAAAAGTGGCGGTCATCCTGAGGCTGTCACCACTGCCATAGAGCTTGTCTTGTGGTTCCACTGGTGATGGTCACATCTGCTCTCTCTGATCCTCGTATGTCGGGCAGTTCTGCAGCAGATGTTCAGCGGTCATTTTACCAGTACCGCACGGGCATTCATCGGTACCGCCTATCTTCAATTTGTTGAATAGGTGGTACCTCAGTCTATTGTGGCCAGTGCGAAGTCTGAAGACAACGACCTGCTCTCTTCGGTTCAACTGGTAATAGGCATCATTTTTGGTGTAACCAGTATGTTCGGTTTCCCATTTGGTCGTGTATCTGGCTTTGATAAGCCGTTTTGACTCTTCGTACGTCATACTAGTATCTGTTTGTGGTAGTCTTGCACCTTCTTTTGCCAGTCTGTCTGCCTCCTCGTTGCCTTGGATGTTGCAGTGTTATGGGACCCACTGTACCACTACCCTTTTTGGTGCGGACTGCTGGCACAGTTTGCAGAGTGCTGCTCTTAAGTCATTAAGCTCAGTATTTTTCTGGTTATTTAGCGCTGTGACTACGGCGAGAGCATCTGTAAGCAGGACTATATGGCTTTCATTTTCATTGTGTGTCGATAGTTATGTTTAAATGTCATACAACAAAGCTAACACTGTCTTCAGCTAGGACGAAGGGCGCCAATGTTGTGAAGTTCAGCCGTATAAACTAAACCGTGAAATATGACACATGTTTAAGCGTAGTGCTATTTATATAGCCGATTTCCATTCCAGGATAATCGGACGGAAGAAAACACACAAAGCGAACGAATTAACCAGTCCAAATGGAAAACAACAACACGTTTCCGTGAAAACATGTGTAAGTCGTTAACTAGTGTGAATTCCCGGCAAATTCATGATCTGGCGGCATCTATAATGAACTGAAACAGAAGAGCAAAATGTCATTAATTTTTTTATACAATCTCCTGGAACGTTTATGCACTTATTCCAGCGTTTAAGTAATGCTTGAAAAGCTTCAGCGTATAAAGATTTGCCAGTCTGAACCAATCCAGGACAGCCTGTTTCACTTTGTCATTAGTTCTGCAATGCTGACCTCCTAGGAATTCTTTTAGGGGTTCAAACAGGTGGAAATCGCTTGGGGCGAGACCTGAGCTGTAAGGTGTATGTGGCAATCCATTCCAGCCTAGTTGCTGCAGATAGTGCGGTGAGCCGAATTAGATCGAGCGTTATCTTGCAGTAGCAGGACGCCCTTTGTGATCAAACAAGGCCGTGTTTTTCCGCAGCTGGTTATGCATATCATGTAAAACGCGTATGCACTGTTCACTATTGATAGTCGAAAATCAACATGAATGATGCCAATTTTGTCCCAGAAAACATTCCCCATCACTTTCACTGCACACGCAATTGTGTGGAAACCGGGATCATCACTCACGGATGTACGGCCTTCTCTAAAATGCTTACACAATTGTAATATCTTACTGTAGCTGAGTGGCTCATCACCGTATTTTGACTTTTGTAAATTTCCATTGGTTTTACACCATTTTTCACAAGAAACTTCATCACAACACACTGTTTCGTGTATGTACTAACAGTGTTGTCAGCCATTTTTATTTATCTGTCCCGTGACTGGCCCATAACAAGTGAGCCACCTAGCAGTAATAGGGCACAAGTGCACCTACCTAATGATAGCAGTTCCAGCACGCTATAACCCATTCAGGTGTTGCTCCCTCATTCGCCAACCTGTGTGCTGCATCATCTCCTGGTATGCCACAGTGTCTGCTCTATAATGTTTCAAATATGGGTTTGCAGCAATGTTGGAATACTTGTCTCTAATTTATTAATAGTATGGACATTGAGTACAGATAGGGTTCGCATTATGAGGTTGATCAATTAATGTTTTAGATGATATTGCAATTGTCAAATTTTTCAGTCTAATTGTATAATCAATTGCAGGACAGCTGTAGTAGAGAACAATAGCACGGAATGGTGAGTGTTTGAATCCTGCATTCTTCAAGGGACCTCTGGCCTCAAGGGAGGTGCGATCGAATGCCTAGTCCTATCAGACATGGGCGATAAACTCAGAGGGCCCGTGTACAAGCCATGTACATAAAAGAAACTTTGACAGTTGAAAATAGAAAAGAGCAGACTGTTGTCGGGACAAACAAATTCAGAAAAAAAGTATGAGATGTAATTTCCTACCCAATACGCCACTTACCTTCCCTCATGCCTATCAACCCACAGGAAAATGGAATCTCAAAAAAGAGCCTACCCATTTGAATTCCAAGTATTTCAGAATGTTGGTATCATCCAGGGAGGTGCTATTGTGAGGTCTGTCCAGGAGTGTACAAATTATGAACAGTGGGAATCAATAAATAAAAGTAGTCCTGATCAATTATGAAGGAAAATAAATATACCCATTCCCAAAATGGTCACAGGACGACAATTGTGCATTTTTATGCCTTCGAAGCCCGACAGGGTACACCAAGGAAAACAAGAAAAAAGAAAATAGCAACCAACTATCTACGAGGGACAACGAGAGGATCATCAAATGGCGAGGAACAACGGGAGGAACATCACGGAAAACACTAGGTTAGGTACAAACAGATACACACATGCATCCAAGCACTGGTTTATGCGTCTTAATAACGCCCAATTGACTACGTCTGGGGTGGAATAGGCACGCCTCCGCCAGTAGAAACTATTGAGGCCAACAAGTAAAATTTAAAAAAAATTAAAAAGAAGCGTTATTTGACTGTGTTAAGCACTGGGTCAGCTTTGCCAGAATGAACAATCTTACCAACTGCTCTGTCATTCGATCCGCTTAGAATTGATTGCAGAGGAGAGCAAATTTAATAGCAACAACATACCAACTTCTTGAACAGCAACTGCAACATGATCTTCGCTGTTATGTAACTTTACTGAAGGCAGAGTGTGTCAGCTGTCTAGTGTGCTGAATAGCCAAGGATTGAACATCTGTGGTTTCGTATACATTTGGGACACGATCTTGTCCATGCGATGAAGGCCGGTGGACGACTGTTTCTAGACTCATAACTGGAAGCAACGTTAAGCGAGGTAGGTTTATTCGGAATATAATTGCTCGATTTTGCTTGGGTTATTCTGTTGCTTTTTTTTCATTATTGCATCTCCCATATGATGTTGTGTGTGTCCAGGTATTTAAACGCGTGTACTTGTCTTACACCTCACTTTGTAATGATTAGCTGATATAATTTAGTGAAAGCATAAACATTAAGGTGCAACAACAGAAAGCAGATAAAAGTGTTCAGCTGCTCATACTCTCCAAGTAGGTGACGTTTCAGAGACTACATTACGCTTGGTCTTCATTTGCATAAGAAAGTGTTTGAACTTATAGGAACATTTTTAAAAAAGTATTTGAACTGGTAGCTAGAAACAAATAACAGAGTACTTGAAATGGTAGGAAGAAACATATAAGAAAATCCGCCAATTGTCATTTGTGACAGTCATAAGCACATCATTATGACACAGAAAGTTCCAGTATATGAAGAACAGGCATAAGAACTCACCTACCCTAAACATAGTCTTCAAGGTAGTCGCCTCGGTGGGAAAAGTAATGATGACTATCTTTTGGAACTGCGAGAATGCAGTCTACGTCAAACTAATGGAGCACGGCTATACCGGCAACTCCGATCGATATGTGAAAACTTTGCAGATACTTCAAGGACGATTGCTGTGTTTTCATGTGTACAGTTCAATCTTCAGCACAACAATGCCCGCTTACACACGAGTCAACAAACAGTGGCTGCATTAGAGCATCTCAAGTTTGGCGACATTTTACCGCTGCCATCGTACAGCTCCGATCTGGCACCTTGCGAATTTTACCTCTTTCCGAAATTGAAGCTCTAGGGACACAGGTGTGCTACAAACAAGGAGGTGCAGGCGGCTGTTCGTACCTGGTTTAAGGAGAAGACGTTTAGTTGTTTTCCTCGGCAAGATGCAATAACTTGTATAACGTTGACGTTTGTGTGTGTTGGACCGGATGATGACTACATTAACAAATAATGACATTTCACCTAAACAAAATTCTAAGCTTGAAGAAAACGTATGTGTAAATCTTGTCAATTAATGAAATGATCTCCCTTGGCTGGACAGTTTCTCAAATTGCTCTGGTATAATTATCGCTGTTGTTTTTTAAAGGAGGAAGAAGGGGGGGGGGGGGGGGGGGTCAAAAGAAACCAAGATTCCCCACCAAAGCATTATAAACAGCATCATTCATCATATAGGGTCATGGAATAGTCAATAACTGGTCTGAAGACCCACATATCAACTATTTGGACATGTTTGAGTCAATAATCAAAGAAAACATTGTAATGCATTTATACAAGTTTAATTTAATCAGAAATAGTCCACAAGCGCTTACTAGAGGGAGATGGTGCTTAACAAATCCTTTAAAACTCATGAAGGAGTTTACTAAAATTATAGATAAATGGAAGCCAGTGGATGTTATTTATCTAGATGTTGTAAAGGCCTTTGATATATTACCTCACCAAAGATTATTTAGAAAGTTAAAATCATATTGACTAGGTGGGGAAGTTGACAAATGGATTGAAAACTGGTTAACGGGAAGAAGGCAGAGGGTGGGGATAGATAAGGAGTGGTGTGGTGAAAAATGGAGTGCCACAAGGCTCGGGTTTGGGACCAATTTTGTTTCTGGTATATATATATATAAACGATTTGGACATTGATATGGGATCCATGATTTAAAAAAATCGCGGATGACACAAAACTATGCAGTAGTGTCTCATCTAAAACAGAAGTAAATATATTAGGTCGGATTTAGATAAAATTCGAGAATTGTTTGTAAGCTGGCAAATGGAGTTTAATGTAGATACATGTACAGTCATCCACATTAGAAGATCTAATATGGAATATAATTACAGAATGGGCGAGAACAATATTAGAAAGATAGAAAAGCGAAGAGAACTAGAGGTTATATTAGATCATATAGGTAAAGTGAGTGAGCAAGCCCAGGTAGCAGTGAAAAAGGTAAATGCAATGTTAGGTATGATAAAAAGAAATATTAAACATAGGAGCAAAGAAGTAATAATCAAACTGTATAATGTATTAGTCAGACCTAGATTAGAGTAGTGTGTACAGGTGTTGAGCCATTATCATAGTGGGGATATAAACAAGCTGGAAAGGATACAAAAAAGAGCGACAAAGGTGATAGTGGGATTCCAGAATTTCAGTTGTGAGGAAAGACTCACAAAAACCGGCCTACAGTGTCTAGAAAAGAGAAGAATTCGAGGTGACTTGATACAGGTTTATAAGATAATTAAAGGAACGGATAAATTAGACTATAACAAGTTTTTTTTCAAAAATACAACCACCTACAAGAACAAGAGGACATAGCTAAAAATTAACTAAAGAAAGGTTCAGATAGATATTAAAAAATAATTTTTAGTCAGATAGTGGTGAATGCTTGGAATGCATTGCCACGGGAAGTAGTGGAGACGGGGACAATTAATACACTTAAGAATAGATTGGATGGGCATAGCTTTTAAAGCAAGGTAATGCAAATAAAACTGGTTGTATACAGACTCTGCAGTCTTCTAAACCAGTATAAAGACGTTATGTAAACAATTTTGAACTGGTAGGAAAAAAGCAAATTAGAAAATCTTTGAACTGGTTGGGAGAATCATATAAGAATATCTTTGATCAGGTAGGAAGAAATATATAAAAGAGTCTTTGAACTGGTAGGAAGAAACATATAAGAAAGTGTACGAAAAGTGGAAGAAACATTTAATAATTTTTTGTTCGGACTTTATTTCTCTAATTCGCAAGGCGGTGTGCAATAACGTTAATGACTTAGTTTCACTGTACAATAAAATGTATATTATAGTTTCTCTATACAATAAAGTGTATGACATAGTTCCTCTGTAAAATAAAGTGTATTACCTAGTTCTTGTGTACAATAAAGTGAATGACCTAGTTCTTGTGTACAATAAAGTGTATGACATAGTTCCCTAGTAAAATAAAAGCTGGACCTAGTTCTTGTGTACAATAAAGTGTATGACCTAGTCCCCCTGTACAATAAAGTGAATGACCTAGTCCCCCTGTAAAACAAAGCGTGTGACTTAGTTCTTGTGTTAAAATAAAGTGAATGACTTAGTTCTCGTGTAATAATAGTCCTGTGAACTGGGTCCAGTCTATGGGGAAGTATTTGATGTACGGTAATTAAAAAAAACACACACTAATTTCAAAAATATCCTTCATGAAGCACGTTTCTGTAGCAGTAGACACGTTACCTAAATACAACTGAAGGCCTTTTATCCCGGACACAATTCGACATGGGAATACCCCAAAAAAATGCGATGAAGTGGGCGTGTTTCTGGACTAAAAATAAACAGACCAGAGGTAAACAAAGCAACCGTCGTACTACTAAATATCCGAACTCGTAAGCTATTTACTAGCTCTTATCGGCGTGAGCACATCTTCAATACGTAAAGGCGAACCCTACCGCCGGCCTGTCGCTCGGCGTGCCATCTCGCCTAACTGGAAATTGGAAATCATTCAATGCGCATGATCAAAACGATGAGAACAGTTCGTGCTAGCTAGATTATGAAGCACATCACGTGACGGTAGCATGTAATCGTTCACACACTTCGGACAACCGAAATTTACGTCTGGAGCTTTGGTTATCTTTCGATATGTGGTCGATCTTGTTTTCTCATGTTTACTTTTTCATAAGTGAACTGATTTCGTGAGGTTAAATAATGTCTTATTATAGTCATGTTTTATTTAGTTTTGTGCGTCTGGAATAGAGCATGCTGTGAATTATAGTAAATACACAAAAATAAACATTAGTTGCGACAAATATAATTTTATGTTAACAACTCTAATGTTGCTGTTGATTTTCAAAGGTACTCATCCGTGTTGAGCTGAGATAACTCTTAACGGAAAAGATTCCTTCAACGAGGGTTACAGTGCATCTTTGTATCCCGAGACATACTCAAAGTGATCGTGCGGTCCTTCTAGATGTAGTGCAATGCAGGGCTTCTCTGTAAGCTCAACACTATGGGGATTACAGTGTTAATCTCATTCTTGTTGACCAGATTGATATGTTACAACCTGTTCCCTTTGCAAGAACAAGAAGACGGGATTGTGTCTCGATCAGGACGTTTGACCTGTCGTGTACTGTTCGCACGATAACAAATCGAATAGTATGGACCAATAGAGTAATCACCATTATAGTTTCAGCTGTATTTATTGTAGTGGATACTCGTTCTGTAATAGACGTGACTGCCGTAGTAGCGGATAGGACGTAGCAGTAGGAGGAGGTAAAGCAGGGGGTGAGAAATTGTGTTCAGGATCTT